>OX366516.1:16033750-17242500 GCA_947256265.1 Acronicta leporina
TTAATATCTGAGCAAATGCTTGTCAGTAATTTCTATACATATAACTCACCAAAAATATCTGAACAATTATAACATCAAGTGTATCTACGCAGACAAACACTGAGTTTACCTAACTTGTGTTTTAGATAGGATGAACCAAACATTATCAGTGATTTAATACGATGGAAAGGGAATAAAAATTGTATAGAAAATCATTTGTATAGGATGCAAGTGATGCAACTGATATGTTAATGTCGAAAAAAAACCATCGAAAGAAAATAGATATTGGTTTTGTAATGAAATTAAAAATTATGGTACTAAATATTTTTTAATTGGGACAACATTAATAAAACATTAGTATTTTGTGTAACCTCCTTCTGCATTTAATACTTCCTGTGACCGTTTTCGCATGGAACCAACAACCTTTTCACAAAAAATTATCCCTCTAAACGTTTCCCAAACGTTATTTGCATGTCATCTTAATGCTTCCTTTGCTCTACATTGATTCCCATCCCAATAATCCAAATATAGGTGTAGTAAGTAAGATACACTTGACGTTATAAGTGTTCAAATATTTTTGGTTAGTTATATGTATAGAAATTATTGACAAGCATTTGCTCAGATATTAATGAAGTAATGAATGTTCAGATATTAATGGTAACTTGTAGTGTATGGAACTTATTGACATTTTAAATTGTTCAGATGTATTTGGTCAACTTGTCTGCTACAATATATCTGACGGCGACTGTACCTACATATTTGATACTGTACATCTATTTATCTACTCCTTAACAAACTTATGTACTCGGTACAGACGATGTAACCCTTGTTAAAGTCAACAATATATTCCAAACAACGTCTCACCAAGATAAATTTCATATTATCGATGCGAGCGCCAAATATAGGAAACTGTAATGTGCTATTCTAGAATGTAGGCACTGTTATCGCAATCTCTTCACCCAGTTTACATTATCGGTTCGAAGACATACGCTTATATTTCGAGCGCTTGTTACCGACGAAAATAGGAATTCATGTGATAAATTAGGTACGTCAAAATCGTACAACAATAGGATAGGTTACTTTATTTTATCTTGATAGAATTTGGAGTTCTATTATGATTATTTTATTATGGATTAAGTTTAACGAGCTAACGAGTCACCTGGTGGTAAGTTGTCATCGTTGCCCATGGATACCTGATGCGTTGCCGACCCTAAAAAGCCCGTATGGACTAGAGACTGCTCCCCGCTGAGGTTTTCCCAAAGAACTATATCATGGGGTTCTTCAAACAGCGTATTAAAATATTTTTACAGGTGGATGGTAACCAATTACCATCAGGCGAACAGTATGATGTACGCAGCAACCGGGACCTGGCTCTAACGCGCAAAAGTCGAAACACACTCCAAGGTGCTTTACGACAGACTCCGACGTAAGGGTACTAACACGTTAAATACAAAGCTACCCACGAAAATATAGAAGGTAACAAATAGCCGATTGGGGCAAACAGTCATTAATTAGCAACTGTTTCAGTCGTAAACGTACCTGTAGATGTGTGGGCATTAATCACTTGCCTGATGGCTGATAGCCCGATAGGAACTCTTTGCGATCGTTGTGTTCTTACACTTGATTGATTGAGTGGTACATTTATATCGATAAGCGCGTTTTTATCGATTGTCGTTATGATATTAATAATCGATTTGCGTTGTCGACCTAAGGTGTCCTATATTTTTATGTTCAACAGTATATACTGTTGAACATAAAAATATAGGACACCAAAATATAGGACACAAAAATAGTATGCTATTACTTGTGTATCAAGACACCTAAATAAAACCACAATATTGTGGTTTTATTTAGGTATCTTGATACACAAGTAATAGCATACTATTTGGCTAAGTAACAACATAATATAGGTACCATCACGTCTGTATTTACTGGAAGGTTCAGCAGAGGTGTACCAATCCCAAAGTTTAGGTCCAATATAGTAAGGGGTGAACCTAGTGTCATTAACTGGGCACTTCGAGTTGCTACGCAGAATTTAACAGATTTAATAGTGTTTTGGCTAGCTCCCTATAACAATTTTACTGGCAACAACACACTAATGTTAAGTCATTATTGATCAGCGGCAAAATATTTAAATACAGTACCAATCCTCACGAGTTCTACACCTCCTCAAGACATTGAGGTATATAAACCCTCCATACCAGACAATTTTGTTCGTTTACCGCACATCTGTATTTCCAACAGAGAATTACCGATCCACAGTCATCGCTCAGTGCTCACCGGAGTATAAGAGCTCGCATTAATCCCACACCACCCACATTATGGACTGCACAAAAGACAGCGCGATCGATCTGTCACCGCTTATCCTGAAGCGACAGTAAATAACGATTACGGATTACACTTTCCTTTCTCTTTTCATTAACTGAAAACAGATTAGTAGAGCAAAACCTATCCTGTTTTTTACCCCGGTCTGCTTTACCTCATTGGTCTCGTTATTGTATTCATCCTGGGGTCGGATTTTCAGGTCGTGTTAATAGTGACTGGCATTGGTAGTCGTATCAATGAAAATTTCAATCATTTTTTATTTAACCAATTGCAATTGAATTAATCTTAATAACATCCATCACGCCTGTATTCCCCGAAGGGTTAGACAGAGATGTACTACTAATATATACCCACAGATCGCCGGTATGTTTAGGTCCAATGTAATAGGGGAAGAGCCTATTGCCAATATCCGGGCACAAATCTCAATCTCCAAGCTGCTACTGAGAATTTCATAGAAAACACAATAACACTTTGCTCGACCTGGGAATCGAACCCTGGACCTCTAGCGTAGCAGTCGCGCTTGGGACCACTAGAATAAATTGCAATTATAACACGGTATAGGAGGTTAATCTCTGCCTAGCCTTATGGAGAAATCGTAAAAAAAAAGGTATCTAAGGCGTAATTCTCCACCTCTGTCGTCATCAAAATCCGTTTATTTCGTGTAAATAAACAGATCCGGGCGATACTTATAATAATGTAAATAAAAAATAACGAAGCACAAAAACAAAAAAACTGTTCTAGTCAGTGATAAGAATTTACGAGTACTTATACTTAAGTAGGTTATATCCCAAACATTTTCCTAACCCTGTAACATGGTAAATGTGGGAAATTAGGAGTGCGTGCTCACCAGAGCCGCTGGCGATAAGCATCCGACCTTGACCTTGAAACGTCCTAATGAAACATGTTTTATCGTTCCAAATACTAGAAAAACTTGTAGTTGTTGTGGTACGACTAGTTTATGTTATGAGGGTTAGATATTTAATAGAAATAACTCCTGTTTAGCGTCTGATAGTAACACCTGGGGGATTTATAGCCACGAGTAAATAGGTCATTTCTAGGCAAGTGTAGGCAATTTTAGACCTTATCGTCACTTAACATAAAGTCAGGCAACAATTAACACGTCACAAAAACTATGAAGAATTTAGAATTTTAGTCACAAAATTGGAACACTAGCGCCACCTAGAACAAAACTAGCAATTATAGCGTGACGGAATAATCGTAAAATACTAACATATTCCCGCGGTTACAGCTGCGATCTAAAGTGACGTTATGTTTAATTAAATTAACAATTATTTAGCCTATGTTACTCAGTGATACGATAGCATTATAACAGGAAATGTTTTTTTTTAAATCAGTCCAGAAGGATTTGAGTTTATTTATTGCAAACAAATTAATACACAATAATACAAATCTCTTCTTTTGTATTTATAATTATAATACATTTTCGTTTTCGTGTGTCTAATGCAACACTCATTAAGACAAGGCGAATCAAAATAATCAACAATTATAAATACTATGGAAAACACAATAATCAACCTATTTATACATCCCTCTGCTGGACATGGGCCTTTTAATTAGAGGAATAAAGTTATACTTCTTCAACCTAGGGCCCAATTCTGCTATTTCAGTTGTATCAAAATGATTGTTCAATGGCACTAAATGACATAAGAACTAACAGATTTCGTAGACAAAACCGTCAAACATCAACAATTTTGAAGCCATTGAGTGACGACTTTGACACGACAAATTCGCAGACGTGGGGCCCTGGTCTAACGTTGACACACTTCACATTCCGTTGACTAAATCTCTCAGGTATATAGAGGTCCCCACATTTCTTTTAACTTCACAGTACGAAAAATCAGAGGCGCGTGCCTAGATTCGAACTCGAGACTTTGTTTTATCAATGCAATGCTACTGAAACACATAAGAATCAGAAAAATATAAGTCCCATCAAATAATTGTACAGGTATCTAATTATTAAATTAATTACTAATTTCTATTATCAGCTGATAAAGATCATTATACAAAACTGGTAGTCGTGACAAAGGCAGGTGCAAACGATTTTGTTTTTAAATTAAACAGCCATAGCAACAATTAATAAAATAAATACGAGCATTTTGGCCTTTGCTGTACGTATCTACACAACGGAAAACCTTGAATATTTTTGTTCAAAACACTGGCGACTTAGAGACCCTTCATTAAAATAATTCATTTCGTTAGTCCAGTTGGACACGCAAGGGTGTTTTAAAAAATTTAATTACAGCCAACTTCACTTCACCACGGCAACAAACACAACGAAACAATTTGAGTGTTACGTTAGAATTTTCTCTTAAAATGTTCACAGTATTTTTGTTCTCTTCGCTTTTTCATTTGATTTTAGAGATGGTTGAAAGAGAATTCATAAATATTTTGATTTGTTATATAATGAAGGTTATTTGTATAACATAGTGAGAGATTGCCTGCATGCCTGAGAGATTTTCTTGACGACGTGTCAGTCTGCCAACACACACAGTGTTGTGGACTATTCTGAGAGGAGACCCGTGCCTTGCAGTGTGACCATATAAGGGGTTGATGATGATAATTATAAATATAAATCTCGACGTGAGATCCATATGGTCTGATGTCCGATTTATCATATTTTCAGGAGAGGCAAAAGAAAATCTGGTTAGAAATTTTAACTTAATTCACATTTATTGTTATTTTAGCTAAATCAAACAATACTTATATTAAAGTAAATTTCTGTGCCTTTTTTTTAAGTTTACAATTAACAAATTAATAGTAATAATTATACCTTTTTATTTAAAAAAACATGTTATCCGACATTATGCTTGTACAATTTTAAGGTGTAGTCTAAAACTTTTATTTCTAATTGAAGATATAACTTTATGCTTGAATTTTTTGAATGTATACTATATGGTTTTTTGGGTTCTATAATAACATGTAGCATTATGGGTTGATTTAAAAACGTAATCTAAGTCAGTCTTATTTAAAGATATGTACCTAGCTACCTATGGCAGGATACAATATTGTTACTCCGAGAAGCTATTAAAATGACGTAGATGGGTCACGCAGATTCTAGATAAGTAGTAGAAGTATGTAGAATATTCGAAGAAAGTACTCGAACACGTGAAGTACGAACAAGTAACAAGTAACTACTCGCACTTTGTAGACTTAACGCGATTGTTCGATTCTAGAATCTGTGGTTGATATAAATAGCCGTTGTGAGGGTCGGCTAGTGCACCCCCCGACCCTTGCTCGAGCCAGTAGCTTTAAATTAGTCCCTAAATAATTAAAACCAGATCCAGCCTTCCCTTGCTGTCCCCCAGCAACGCCCTAAGCCGAGTTCCAAGTCCCGTTAGGGGACGCCCTTAGCTGCTGTTGCTTAGTTTATAAGTTGCTCCTGGCTGGAGGCATTCGGTGCCTCGCCACCAAGCTCGGTTACGCTGTTAAGATTCCCTGAATCAACAGCCAAGTCCATGTCCAAAAAAAAACACGGCTAGTGCAGTTTAGTTTTGGACAAGGTGAAGTGAACATCAAAGTGAAGAGAAGTGATTACTAGTGCGACATTACCGTGCGATAAGTGATAGTGTAGTGACTTTATCTGTGATTTCTGTTGTGTGTGTTGGCATGATAATTAAATTGGTTGTGTGTTTCGGTAAAATTAGCGTTAATTTATGTATCCCGAACCCCAGCTCGTATCATTTGGTGTCAGAAGTACTGGGATAAATTAAACCGGTTTTGCCAAAGGAAGACACGGATGGTATCCGTACCAGAAGTCAGCAGCAGTAGGAGATGGATCAAAGACGGTTTGGAGATTCTCCGGCATTACCTGCAGGTCATTAGCAACCAACTATAGACCCAGTCTGTGGTCCATCCGGAACACCTACACAAATGTCCTGCTGATCTATATCATTTCATATCATTTCATCTCCAGCACCAGCAGATGACCTGGCAGCCTTGACGACAATGTTGCGGGAGCAGTGGCAGCAGGATAAAGAGGAGCAGGCCAGACGCCAAAAGGAGCAGATGCTCCGCATAAAAGACCTTCATAGGACTCTTGGCAAACAACTTGCTATTATGAAGGTGGAACAGCACGAGACCCAGATTTCTAAATCCGCGGAACAGATTGCTAACTTGACAAATGCATTAGGTGATTTAGAGGCACGAAACGTGCGTTTAGCAATTCCGGAGATACTGCTCTCGTAACCTCTTCTCTACGTGGATTCAAAGTGCCACCATTTGATGGGACCTCCTCATGGTCGGCTTATGAAATGCAATTTAAAGCCTTTAATGAGTCAAATGGATGAGACAAAGGTCAGGCTAAGACGGCACTCACCCTATGCCTCCGCGACCAGGCTTTGACATTACTGGAGGCCCTCGGCGAGAACATGATTTACGATCAGCTAAGCGAAGCGTTGGATTCCAGATACGGTGACACCCATCTGGAATACGTGTTTCGTGGCCAGCTGAAAGACCGCGAGGTGCAGAGCCTAAAATTCCTATTAATCCACAACTGCACTTATCGGCGGAAATCTGGTACAGGCGTTCGTCGATGGAATTCGTGACCTAGAAGTCAGAGCTGCTGTGAAGCTTGGGCACCACAAGACAGTCAGACCAGACCATCGGGTTTACTACATTCGGGAGGTCGTGTTGCCGACATGCCGCCTCTGCGAGGAAAAGGGCCATTTGCTGGTGGGTTGCCCGAGGCGCAGTGAGGGACGTGAGGGTCGAAGGAATGTTATAGTGAAGATCGTAAAGTCATGCCTAGATGCTACATCTGTGGCAATCCGGGACACCTTCCATCTAGTTGCTTGAGAGGGCGAATATTGAAGACGGACCGACCTCATGAAGAAAAGAAGAGGATAGCAGCTCCAAGATGTTACATCTGCGTAGAAATGGTTCACTTCTAGGTGAGTTGTGAAATTTCAAGGGAACGTGTGATCGTGCCTAGATGCTACATCTGTGGTAAACGACGACACTTTCGAGCTAGTTGATGGAGAAAGAAGGATGGAGAAAGGAGGATGATGGCTGCTCCAAGATGTCACATCTGTGGAGAAAGAAGCCATCTCCGAATGAGTTGCCCAAAGCATCCGTCAAAATACCGTGTAAATTTTTCGGGTAGACCGTTGTCTGAAAACCGAAGGAAGAATGGAGATGACGCATATTCTGGATTCAGCCAAGAGGCTAACGAAGCGATACCAGTGAGGATGGTCAGAGCAGATCTGAATGTACATCATCAGTAGGTAAGGGAAGTTTAGAGCACGTTAGACAATCGGGTCAACTAACTTCTGAGAAAAAATGAAGACAAATGCTTCGACGAGGGCTCACTAGTGCGGTAAAGGAAAGTCACCCAAGTTACAGGCAAATGGGACGGCCCCTACCGAGTCCTGACTAAGATCAACGATGTCACTTACCAGATACAGGAAGGACCAAGAGGTGATCCGAAGATCGTTCATGTGGATCGTTTAGCGCGTTATTACGGATCTAATCATGCTCGGGACGAGGGAGGGAGCAGTGTTACTAATATTATTCCTCTGAGATGAGCCAATTTCCGCTGTGTATTAATTAACCGCAGATAAAACGCAAGAGAGTATAGTTTAGGTTGAAACAAAATACCTACAGAAAACTATATTTTCCAGTTTATTAAGTTTAATAATTATCTTCACTTACCTTGCGTTCTTCTTCCATTATTTTATCAAGTGAATGTTTAGGATTATTACATCAATCACACTACAATCACAATTTAAATCACTAAATAAAACCGAAACCGGTTATCAAAACTTCTAAAGCAAATACCTAATGTAAACAAAATGAGCGGGGCCCGGGCGGCACGCGCTCGGACTAGTTGTCAACGTTTATTGGTTCGAGGCATAATGTCACGACGACAGCCAATAATCGCCGAAAAAGTCCGATGTCATTCACTTCGAAAACGTAATCGACAAAAAATCTATAAGCATAACGTTGCTTTTTCACATACTTCCTTCAGAGTAGCGATGAAACAACACATTATACAGGCATAATGTATCATGAAAACATAATGCCTACTAATTGCAATAAAATATACGAAGCATATAGTTTTATGTCATTCTGTTTGGTTTATATCGAGAGGCATAAAGTTCTATGTGTGCATACATTTATTTTTCTACACAATAATTTTAGAAGCATAAAGTCGAATGCTGACAAACGTCCCAAGCTTGGAACAAAATATTTAGAAGCATAACAACTTAACTTAATATTCGCCTTTACGATGATACCAAATATAAAAGCATAAAAACTGATGTTATTATGAAACTTTATTACTCGATTTAATTCTGTGATTTTGTGACATACGACTTTATTCCACTCCAAAAACTAAACATAGAAAAGTGATAGAAATATGATTGTAAGTTTGTTAGAAAGAGCTCGAAGAACTTAGCTTGCCTAGCTAAAAAAGTGATTTTGGTCCAATCTTAACATCAGACCATATGGGTCTGACGTCGAGAAATATACTTTTGTGTTTTGCAATAGGTACATAAAAAGTCAGCTAAATTTCTTTACTAGGGGGTGATGGCTGATCGTTATGCTCGTGAACGGGTGCTGCTTGTGGTGACTGGTCGATGTGCTGGCTATGGTTTCTTAATACATTTGTAGCTTTTAAAAGTTAACTGAATCACCTTGTAGGTTCTAGTTATGCATATTATCATTGCTCGAGTAGGCAGGTTCACTGTTTTTAATAGTTAAAATTGTCATTTAAACTACAAGAAAGGAGGCTTGCTAAAATTATAAATACTGCTTGAAAATAATAACATGTGCGCCAGCTGACAGTAGCAATGAATAAATTATTAAGTACCCCAAACAATTATTTGAAATCTTGTATAACGCCTTAGTAACTTAACAGACAGAAATGTGTTTACTGGGGAGTTTGTTGCGCCGCTTCTTCTTCCCAGCGAAAACACTAGGAAGCGGTGAAGGGCGGGCATTTTGGGGGCTGTCTATAATGTAAAAATGACGTTCAAAAAGTACTACCTAGTAGTCTATATTGAATAAATGATTTTGAATTTGACTTTGACTTAGAAATAACTACAATAGATATAGGTACTATCGGCCAATTCCATATCTGAGCACCGTAAGGGCTATTCCTGCTTGCAGCGCTCGGCCACGATACAAGCACTTACCTACGCTCATCAACCAATAGCATGACAGACATTGGGGTATTTGCTGAGCCTCTTGTTTCGATCACCTTTGTTAACAAATAATAACTAAAGAGAACTGTCGTCGGTGATTAAGTGCATTTCAACACTGGGAATTTAACAAAACACAACAATAAAATCCCTAAAATATACACGTGCTTGATGAATGATTATTATTATAATTCATAAAATTATGAAACGTCTTATAAACACAATATAACGATAATATGTTGTCTTCTTTCCCTGAGAACTAGTTAGGTATCAGGTGTCCGCATTGAAGTCAGGCAAAGTAAATAGGTCAGCACTAGAGTAAGGCTTTAACTTCGTCGATCAGATACTTTAGCGTTCTACAATTTACTTAGAGAAACAAAATACTTGTTTAATTATAGAACGGACTAAGAACTTCACATAATGGTTTTTAGTATTTATATTTATTTTAGTATGCATTACAATATAATAAGACCATAATTCATAATTTACCACGGCGTACGTAGGTAGCTGAAATTTTATTGGAATATCTTGTAGTTACTATTGAATAAAATAGCTTCTCCCTAAATTTATGTACCTATAAAAAGATTTTAAGTGAACTTCCCGTTTATTTATTTATATTAGGTTGACTCAATCGTACTCTGGCACCCGTAATTTACTATTGGTAGGTATATATACATTTTTTCATTGATATTAATACGAAAGTTTTCCACGCCGGAAAAAACTGATAAGATTACGTCAAAAGATTGAATTTGGGACCCATATCAGTATAATGTGATGTACAATTAATTTCTAAGTATACGAATATTAATTTTCGTACCACTTGCTCAAAAAAGTGACATTCTATGCCACAAAAAGCGAAAATAACAATAGTCATTTTTAATCTGTTAAAAACAGGGAAAGAAAATTGTACTGAATTTCATTCATCCTCTAGGGGGAGAATGTGATTTAAATTTGGAATACTTACCGAAATTTATACTGAACTACATCTGTGTTTACACCATTAAATTTGTATATAAAGCATTATACATTTTTTTGAAAAAGGAATACGCATTTATTATGCAGTTAGGATTATTAAATAAAATTACGAAAACCGACGAGGCCGTATGAGCTTGATGCCTTTGCTTTTCCGACAAAAAAATATTAGGCTAGGAATTTGCCGCGTTTTTGTTTTCTTCAAATACATAAACGTTAAGTTTATTTTAATTTATTTTTATAAATAAGTTAACTAAGAATCACGGTGTAATGGTTCTTATGCGGCTTGATATAACAGCAGATGAGCAAACCATCAATCTTCGTGCGTATCCATCTGTAAGTGGAGCGATTGGTAAAATCTTAGTTTAGATTCAGACTCACGCACTAAGACAATTTCTGGAATAGCCTTATGAAGAAATAGTGGCTTGCGACATTCGGATTGACACTCGAGTCTCAATGTTCTAAAAATACTCAAATCAACTCATCATCAAAATCAAACAAAAATGTAACTCTCTCTATCAATAATTGGATCAATGTTTCGAATGTTAACTTTTATTTTTAATTGTCATTATTTTTAATAAAGGCTTATCTCGTATTATTATTGTGTTAATTTTTTCGGAAATCGTAGGAAAAGTAGAGTATTTTCCTCGGTGATAAATCTCGAGTCCTTCGTTACGCTCGCGATTTAAATCGTCACCCGCGACAGAAGACACTGCTTTATCCCCTTGGTTAATAATCTACTATTCAGTGTCAAAATTAGTTAAACTAGATCCTATTTAGAAACTTGTCCAGATGAGATACAGACTAACCTATTCACAGAATTCTATTTACAGGTCATAATAGTATTGACATGGCCCGTTCACCAACGCAATATACATATAAGCTCCAGTGGTCAACAGAATTTAGTTGACATGTTTCAATCCAATCTACACCTCAATCTTAGAAGCATAAGGATTAATTAATAGGTATTTCAGGTAGCCTGGTATATGAGTCTGCTTGAATGGTCACAGTCGCATTGCTAGATATTTGACCACCAAACATGGAGTCTTCGTCCATAATTTATATAATATTATGTTCTGTATAAATAGTTTGAATATTGTGAAGGATAATTCTGTAATTCAAGAAAATATTTTTCCTCACTTCATACTCTATTGATCGTACGACTTAGCAGTCGTGCTTACGATCAACGCTACAGGTTCTGGGTTCGATTCCCCAGTTAAGCAAATTGTCATTGCTTTTCCTAGGAAATTATCTAGATTCGTGCCCGGTTAATGGCCAAACTGATGGTGTACGCTTCTATACCTTCCAGGGATGCAGGTGTGATAGTATGGTAGGATAGCAAATTATCAATCCATCCACCTAGTATCCGTTTCGTTAAGGCTGATCGTTACGCTGAGCCCGCCAAATTTAAATTACAATTGGTTTTTCGCAATTTGTAGGTCTATAACATATTCTAGATTTCTAGCTGTAGTAATTGCGACATTAGCTATACAATATTCACAACTGAGAATTTAAACCTTTGCTTTTAAATCGATATTGTAGCTAAAAGTGTAAATCTTTTTTTATGGAATCGGAGGGTAAACCAGCCGACTGTTCACCTGCTGGTAAGCCATTACCGTCGCCCATGGACACCCGCAACACCAAAGGAGTCACAAGTGCGTTGCCCGCCTTTTAAAAGGGTTTGGGCCTCCGGTATCCTCACTTACTATGGCGAAACACAACGTAGATAAGTGTTGTTTCACGCCGGTTTTCTGTGATCTCTTTTTATGATTCATTTTATCTCTAATGCTCTCTTTCCAAAACGAATTTCCGTATAAACTCCGCACAATTTTTATGAATTAATGCTAGTAAACAAAATGAAAATAGCGAATAAATCATATTGTCAACTGTAGGGGCCGGAGTACACTGGTCGCTAATTAGCTACGTACGGCATATCGGATATGATTCATACGCCCGCAAATTACCCTTATTACACTGTATCGGTAGTAGCACATAGTGCTACGCGACCTTTAATCTAAAGTTTAACACTATAAACCGTGTTGTTGTTTGGCAAAAACATTTTAATCCATCAGCATTATCATTGCAGTTACAAATTTAAACTATGATAATTAAGTGGGTGGGAATATAGGTAGGTATTCTATTCGACTTCCATTCTATTTGATGATATTCTTAATTAGTGCTTATAGGGACATCTATTGAGCTACAAACAAACTACTATAGACAAATCCTGAATCGCGCAAGTGAAATTCGCAACGCAACTTGGATACTCGGCTATATAGGTACATACGCCCGACATCATCTGTCCTCCCTTTATTCCTCCCTTTGATTGACGGGTATTTGGTATTGGTATAGCGGGCTTTTTTCCGCAACTCCACGACTAAGCGCGTATTTTGCGTGTGGGTGGGACGATGTTGGGTTTTCAGTCAAACCACCCCAACTCCTCGAGAAAGGCCAATAAGCGCCCAATGTTGCCTATGGCCTCTCGGAGAGTACTCGGGTTGCCGAGGTACTTTGCCCTGTATGTGGCGACACCAGGACAGTGCAGGAGCACGTGGGCCGCTGTCTCGTCAGCCCCCAGGCAGGCTCTGCAAAGGGGCTGTCTGTGATACCTATAACAGAAAGATGTTTATTGAAAGGACTATGGCCAGTAACGGCTGCAGTGACTGTCCTCAATTGTTGTTTGGGCAGCTGTAGTAGCTGCCTGGTGATGCGGTCGTCGATGGAAGGGAGAGCCTCCTTAGCCTGCCTATGATTGATGGGGTAAAACACCTCATTCCTTCGCAAGCTACATATTTACATTTGTCCTTCACTGCTGGGCACAGCTCTCGACTCATAAAGAGAGAATTTAGGCTAACAGCTTAGCAATAATTGCTAAGCTATTAGCCTAAATTCTATTCTATAATTAAATAAATTCAGGCTTGATAGCCGCTATTATAGTGGCTATCAAGCCTGATGCTAGTTATAAAAAAGATATATAAGCAGTTAGAACTGTTAGCAAAGGTAAATAACAATTCATATTCACAAGCATCACTCCTTCAGGCACATGCGTTTCCGAATCAAGAGTTCTGTCACGATTTTATTTGACTCCGCGGAATGTTATCCCTATTTTGACTGCTACGCTAGTTCCTGGGTTCCAGATTCAAAGGTCAAGTAAATTATTATTGGGTTTTTATATAGAATCCTCAGTAGGAGCTCGGTTAGTCGCAATAGGCTCGATCCCTTTAGATGGGACCTAAACATCAGTACAGCTCTAACCTGATGGTATATTATATCCCTATCTTGTCTATTGTAGCATACAATGATATTTCTGAACGCGATGACACGAATAAACAGAAAATGGTGTTTTAATTTTATCAATGAACCACCAACGACGCGTTCTCTCGCTTCATTTCTCGCAGTCATTTACAAAAGACCAACACACAAGCCTCTCCGATTACGGAACAACAAAGTCGAACTTCCTTAATTTGTACTCGAGTGTACTTATAATAAAGTCAAGTACTGTGAAAGTCGGAAAGGAATTTGATTTGCGACAGACGATTATGAATCCTAAGACGAATAGAATTTGGTTGTGAATGTAATTTGGACGGAGAACCCCTGTAGGTGGGGGCCCATATTATGGATATCAAAAGAGCTTTTGATGGCGTTAATTAGTTGAACTGTTCCCTTTGACAAAAACACAGTCATGTCAAAATGTCATTTTTTATATGAAGGTAATGCGTCAACATACCATCACGCCTGTATCCTTCAGAGAATCAGTCAGAATGTATTGCAACGTGTAATCGCATCTAGTCGGGTTTAGGTCCCATTGCCATTCAGAATCAAGCAAGTAATAAGAATGTCATGAAATCAAATTAAAATATTATTTAGCCACGAATCCAAAATTTTTACCCTGTAAATTTTCCGAACGAGAAAATTTTTCAATACAGATTAACAATTAAAATTACACAGCAAAATTCAATTAGTTTACATACGCAGCACATGATTATCGAACTGGCACACTCAACCCCCTAATCGCTAGAATTCCGCGAACAGAAATTACAGTAGCGTCGAATATTAGCACCTACGTATAACACTCAACCCTTCCACTGCGACGGGGGTCGAGCGAGCCAAATTAGATTCCCTGAGTTATATACAACCTTATTGGCCCCGACTACCTTGGACCGGGTTGATTAATGTCTCTATAGTTTCCGTTATATCGTTATCTCTTAGATATAACCACTATAATTATTTGAGGCTGGCGGCCTTATTAATGTTAGTGTTACGCTGTCCATATTTTGGGTGTTTAGATATGGTTCGTATTATGAAGGCTCTTCTATGAATTAATAATATAATTCTTTATTCAGATAACTAAGATCCAATGTGTTAGTAATTACAAATAATAACTTACAGCTAGTTGTTAGCAAAGTGACACGATATTGTAGATTCATGTGACACATCTTTTTTAAAATTGGAGAGGCAACATCCTCCCCTATTATTTTGAGGATGTTGTTGCTAGTTTCTCGTACCCTGCTTAGTAGAGATCCATTTTTTTTGCGAATCACCTCCTGAAAGCCATCGAATTGAAAACTAAATTTAGACAAGGATTATTTAAAAAAACAAAGTTATTGTTCAAATGCTATTTTGATTCGCTCTGATTGTATTTTGAACTCCAATTAAGTCCCCTATTGCGATTTTATTTAATGGGTGTACAATTAGGTTATATGTATATACATACGTATAGATAACGTACATAGGTTATATAGTACATAGTTGAGGGTGTGTTTTTAGGTACAAATTTTCACAAAAGTATGTTCACAAACATCCCGCCCAGGATTAACATCCTAGGATTAAAGATACAACCCTCGAAGTTAAGTTGATACCTTAGCGTCGTCGCATGAAATATATGGTGAATCTATTGCTATTAACCGGACATAAATCCAAACTCGAGCCGCTACTAACAGTTTCACAGAAAACCCCATTAACATTTTGCTCAACCTAAGAATCGAACCCAGGATATCTAACAAAGCAGTTGCGCTTATGAAAAATAAACTAATGAGATGGTTAATGCTTGAATTATAGTACTCTACTTTGAATTGTGCTATCGGCGCAATAATAATCGAGAGATGACTACTTTAACCCCTAAACTAAACGCGCAGTGAATAATTTTAATCTCCATCTACAACAAAGGAATAAAACCAGAACCCGACATTCGGGTAGTGGAGTTGTAAACGGGTAATAAAAAATCGGTTTACAAGTAATTTGCGGGTACTTAGCTTGGCTGCATCTTGAACGGGGTGGATGGCGCATTAAGTTCCACTAAATTCATCCCTTACTGAACTGTCTCTACCAAATTAGCAGACGATTCACCACTTACGTACTCGAATGTACTTTCACGTAGATGTACAGTCGACGAAAGAAGTAGGTGAACAGGTAGGGAATGACATCGAGTCCTGATATAGATTAAGAGTTTGGTATTTATGCAGTAGTACCAATACAGTGCCTCATTAGTCTAGTGGTCGAGCGCTATGCTAAAGGTCTTGCGTTCGATACCCAGGTGTGGATAAGTATTATTGGGTCTTTCTATGAAATTCACAGTAGCAGATCAGGATTTGGGATTTGTGCTCGGTCAGTGGTAATAGGCTCGCCCCCTATGACATGGAATCTAAATATAACAGCGATGTGTGGGGGAATATTAATACGCTTCTGCTTAACCCTTCGGGAAACACAGGCGTGATGGTATGTATGTTATGTACAGTGGATGAAAGACCAAATATTTACCAAAGAGTTTGGTATGTAAACAGCTAACAAGGCCTGCGTTTTGACGCTTAAGGGAAGTGATAAAGATTCTATAATAATGTATAGATATTAATGCTAATGTAACTCTGTCTACCTGTTACTTTTTGATGCTTAAACCACCGAATAAATTTCGATAAATATTTGGCAAGGAGGTTGCATCCTGAAAAAGGATATAAGCTAGGTATCTTTTATTTTAAAAGGTCTTTTGAGATGTGAGTAAAACCGCAGGCAACAACTAGTCAACAAATAAAAAGGAAACAATTTATCCAACTCCGAAAACCGACCTAAATATTTAATATTAGGTACCTACCTAAAAAGCCGTTCCATTTCCAAATACTCTCGTGTTCTGCGTTTAAAAACGGTTGGTACTTTCCAACAGTCAATTTATAACCCTCTCGATAATGTACGGAATCGATGCCGACGCGGCAGCGGAAGCGGGCGAGTGTTAACTGTATTCTTTTTTAATAAATCTTGGCTTCGTTAAGAAAAATAATTTGTATAGGTATTAAAATAAACTATTAAAAAATTAACCCACCACCTCACAGATAACCGGCGTGAAACAACACTTGCGTTGTATTTCGCCGAGACAGTGAGGATACCGGAGGCCCAAACCCTTTTAAAAGGCGGGCAACGCCTCTGGTGGTGCGGGTGTCTATGGGCGGCGGTTATCGCTTACCATCAGGTGATCCGTCTGCTCGTTTGCCCCCCTATCCCATAAAAAAGCGGGCCATAGCTTCAGGTATTGTGATTATCTTTCAGGCAAAGTTAACACATATTAAAAACCAATCGATTCTGAACAAACACTTTTGTACTTTCAGGTCTTGCGCTTATTCTGTTACAGGTTGTAGAAATAATATCATTAGTATGTAGTAATAATCAACCCATATATCCCACTGCTGGGCACGGGTCTCCTCTCACAATGAGAGGGATTAGGCTATAGTCCACCACGCTAGCCTAATTCGGGTTGGCATACTTCACACGCCGTCGAGAAAAACTCGCTTACAGGTTTCCTCACGATGTTTTCCTTCACCGTTTAAGCACGTGATAATTAACTATTAATACGCATATAACTTCGAAAAGTCAAAGGCCTTGGATTTGAACTCGAGACCTTTGACTTGTCAGTCCAATGGTCATATCACTAGGCTATCACTGCTTATGTATAGTATGTAGTAGTTTTATTTAATTTGGAGCTTATTTCCTAATCCTTTCCTATCAGTCTTAAAATAAAACATTATCATATTTTAGTTCTCTTAAAAATGTGTTGACATAACATAACATACCATCACGCCCGTATTCCCTGAAGGGTTAGGCAGAGGCGTACTAATGTTCACCCACAGTTCGCCGGTGTGTTTAGGTCCCATGTAATAGGGGGCGAGCCTATTGCCGTTTACCGGGCAAAAAATCCAAACTCCGAAAAAAGCTGCTACTGGGAATTTCATAGACAAACCCAATAACACTGCTCGATCAATAATTCCTAAGAAATAACACTGCTCGATCAATAATTCCTAAGAAATCTACTTAAATTGCTGACACGGATATCGGTTTCAAAAAACACCGTCTGAAATCTGATGATAATTAACTCTACAAATCTAAATGTTTACAAATAATAGTCAGTTCCGTGATACAAACGAAAATACAAAGAGAGTCGAGTGACAGATCTTACTTACAGATAATAATCAGAAAGTGAGTTTGATCTCTTCAATATCAGGTATAAATTTATGAAAACAATAATTAGCATTTATTTTTATTTTAAATAGATTAATATTGGCACGAATGGGCCCTCTCAACCGGAGTGATACCACGCCCTCGCAGAAAACCGGCGTGAAACAACACTTACGTTATATTTCGCCTAGTCAGTGAGGATACCAGAGGCTCAAACCATTTTAAAAGGCGGGTAACGCACTTGTGACTCCTCTGGTATTGCGGGTGTCCATGGACGGCGGTTATCGCTTACCATCAGGTCATAAAATAAATCTTCTTGTCTCTTGTCGGCAACATGAACATATGAACATGAACATATGAACATGAACATGAACATGAACATACATGAACATACCATCACGCCTGTATTCCCCGAAGGGTTACGCAGAGGCGTACTAATGTACACCCACAGTTCGCCGGTATGTTTAGGTCCCATGTAATAGGAAGCGAGCCTATTGCCATTAACTGGGCACAAATTCCTAAGTCCGAGCTGCTACTGGGAATTTCATAGAAAAACCCAATAACACTGCTCGACCTGGGATTCGAACCCTGGACATCTAGCATAGCACTCGCGTTTAGGACCACTTAGCTAATGAGGCAGTCGGCAACATAATATAAAATATTTTTAAATTCAGTAATCACCACTAATATTATTTATCAATAATTTAAAAAAGCTGCAAGCAGACCCGTATCGGAAGCTAGTAAATTAATGAAACACAAATAAATAAACGATTGCCGCGTTCACCCTCTTAAACTTTTGTTTTTCGCACATAAATACATCAGAGGCATCGTAACTTACCCTAGTCACACCCTAAAGGATTCTATTGTCGTTATTAAATGGAACAAATCGAGGGAACACTTTGGTATTTTTATTTAGTTTCCATAATAAATTTCACCTTTTAACGTTCTTTCAATGTCTGTTTATTTGTGTGCGAAAGAGTACGTGCGTCGGTTTTGTTATTCGATACGTGGTGCGCGAAATGTATGTACTTTTACTGTGGTTTTTATTAATTCAGCAAATTGCGCAAGGGCAGGGCGTGAGAACAATAGATTTTGCATTGTGTCTGTAATTTGTAAAAACCTTGTTTATTTTATAAGGCCCACTTGCACAAACTTTTAAATTGTATTTAAACACGAAATTTCTATGAAAAATTGTGTTTAAATACAACTTAAACACATTTAAGAAGTTGGTGCAAGTGGGCCTAAATGTTCTTTTCAGACATCTCTTTTGGACTGTCTTTTGCTGACCTGAAGACCTATGAATTATCTATACATCATTACAAATAAATAAAATTGGAGTGTCTGTTTGTAATATTAAAATAACCGCTTTTTACTAAGTGCATTTGGATGTACCTATACACGGTACATAGAATAGAATAGAATAGAATAATCTTTATTGTACACCATAACAGAAACTAAATTAAAGATTTTTTTAAGGCTAAGGGTACAATGGCGGTCTTATCGCTAATAGCGATGTCTACCAGACAACCTTTCAACTCATTTTTTTTTTTATGGGATAGGTGGGCAATCGAGCAAACGGATCACCTGATGGTAAGCGATAACCGCCGCCCATGGACACCCGCAACACCAGAGGAGTCGCAAGTGCGTTGCCCGCCTTTAAAAGGGTTTGGGCCTCCGGTAACCTCAACTCACTCGGCGAAACACAACGCAAGCGTTGTTTCACGCCGGTTTTCTGTGAGGCCGTGGTATCACTCCGGTCGAGCCGGCCCATTCGTGCCAAAGCATGGCTCTCCCACGTGAATATACCGAAACATTTCTTTTTTTTTATTTTTGTCTGTCTTTTTCTTCCGTCTAACCTCTGAAATGGCTGCACCGATTCTGACGGGACTTTCACTGGCAGATAGCTGATGTAACAAGGAGTAACTTAGGCTACTTTTTATAAATACCATGCAGGCGAAGTCGCGGGTAACAGCTATGAAAAAAAAAAACTTATACGTATAAAACACACCAATTAACAAGTCACTAATATTACTAGAAAATTCAACTAGGTACTTTAGCCGTCAAAAGATCCGTCAACATAACAATTTTCTCTTCCACAAATAAAAGCAGTAATTTTCGCAAAACGTGGCTTTCTAAAAATGCACGAAGCACACCATGTCGGAATTAATTCAGTAATTACTGAGGCGTGGTCGACAAGTCAGGTAAATGGCCCAAATTACCAAGTGGTAGCGCAGTACGCGTCTGGTCGGGGAATCCCTTGAGCACTCAATAATCTGACTAGGGTATGTTATGTGGCTAGTATGTGGATACACTGAACTTGATGCATCGTTCTCATTAATGAATTGGTCGAGTACTTGAGTATAGTTGTTTGGTGTTGTGCGTTTAATTAAAACGAAAAGGCACTGCCTTAACTAAGACGTTTTGTTGCAAGTAGAAAACATTTGTCAGTAGGCAATGATGAATCCTGCTCGCAAGTCAAATTTTTCCTTCACTAAAATAACACCACTGTCGGTCACACAAAATATTTGTCTCGGGTGAGCTTTGAATCCAGTTCACTCGGCGCAACAGCAGGGTTATAGGTTATATATAACCTGTCAATGTCGTGGCCGAATGCCACAAATTCCATGGCAATGACAAGAGAAAGAAGAAAGAAAGAAATGAATTCATTGGGCACTATTTTACGCAGTATTTTTGCTTGAGGTCGATTTAACTGGACAATTGCGAGGGCAAAAGTGAGGTACTTATTATAGAACTAGGGAAGGTAAGTGCGTTTTTAGACAGTACGAGTCCGACATACTCTGCCACCTCCCCAGACGGTGAATGATCCATGAGGAATTTCTGTTTTATAAAAAAAGGTTAAATAATCACTAATGTGAAGTCATTAATCTATCTTAGAAAGTAATTATTCTATCTTAGGAATTCATTATTCTGTCTTAGAAAGTCATTATTCTGTCATGTCGAAGTAAATAAAAAGTATTTTCTTTCTTTCTTTTCTTAATTTTTAAAAATAGCTAATATTATATCTTAGAAAGACATTATTCTATCTTAGGAAGTCATTACTCTGTCTTATAAAGTCATTATTCTATCATGTCGAAGTAATTAAAAAGTATTTTTGTTCTTTCTTTTCTTAATTTAAAAAAAAAGTTAATATTCTATCTTAGAAAGACATTATTTTATCTTAGAAAGTCATTATTCTGTCTTAGTAAGTCATTATTCTGTCATCTCGACGTAGATAAAAAGATTTTCTTTCTTTCTTTCTTAAAAAGTGAATATTCTATCTTAGAAAGTCATAATTTTATCTTATAATCGAGAATTCAACCGTATTTAAGCTTTATAAAAGTTTACTTAAATCTGATTTTCATATTATTTTACCTCAGTGTAAAGAACGGCCAGTGGAATATATTAATTTTAATTAATCTGCGAAATGATTATAACGTATGTGGAAATTAATAATGTCTTCATTTTTATTCAGGACTTAAAAATATATTAATTAACCGTAAGAAGATAAGCCGTTGATCTCGATATTAAAAAAAAATATATAGCTTTGCTTTTAGTTTATACATGTGATTTAATTAAATGTTTCATTTACAATATCTTATCTTAGTGCGACTGCTGAGTGTGAGGACCTGGATTCAATTCCCAGGTAAAGCAAATTATTGGGTTTTTTATTATCAAATTCTCGGTTATAAGTCGGAATTTTAGATTTGTGCTCGACTATAGACATTGCGGTACTAAAACGGGAATAAAACATACTGTTAGATATATATCAGGATACCTCTACCCAGCGAAGATGCAGGTGTGCTGTTGCGTGTAATTTTAAATTACAAGTAAGGTTGTACAGTCGCAATGAGTGTCCTTAGCAGAGTGGTCGGAACATATAAATAATTTACAGTATGCACGGCCGTGCGGCCGGAATAGACGAGAGGCGAGACGACCACTCAGAACCTACTTATCCTATTTACTAGATTAAGTATATTTTCTTAGTTTCCCGATTATGCTTTACATAGTATGGTCACTACACTCACACACATCCAACGACTCTGCCTATATAGTTGGAGGATGTCCGTTTTCTTTCTCTTCCCTCAAGCATCTTTGTGCTCCAGCAGCCTAACCTAAGGCTTTAGGAATTAGGCTCGCTCCCTCCCCCCTCGAATGAACTAACGACCTAAAAACCTACTAAACCTATAGGAATACTACCTATACTAAACCTATTGAATACAGAGAAAATACCTTCATCATTATGGTCTTTCTCCAATACCTCAAATCTATACTTAATAATTATATAAAGCTGAAGAGTTTGTTTGTTTGCTTGAACGCGCTAATCTCAGGAACTACTGGTCCGATTTGAAAAATTCTTTGAGTGTTAGATAGCCCATTTATTGAGGAAGGCTATAGGCTATATATCATCACGCTACGCGGATGAAGTCGCGGGCAGAAGCTATCAATTATAAAATACAAAAAACTAAGCGCCCGGTTCCAAATAATTGGATTATGAAGAAAATCTAGCTAGAAGCTTTATGTATATTAAACTAAAAAATTAACTTACTAGTCATCTTTATTAATGTACTACAGACTGCTATTAAGAAACTATTTATATTAAATCTACAAAGAATTTCGGATTAAGAGCCCGGGCTCCCTACAAAACATTATTTTATTAATTTTATCCTGTACATATCGTTTTCAACAGATTATTGAATGTTGATGTTACAGTTTTTTGTAATAAAGATTTTTGTCCTAATGCCGTAAATTAAGGCGAAAATCCCTGACCAGTTTCATCGCAAACGAATAAAACCTATAGAAATGCATGCATGGGAAAACAGATAAATATTATTTTTTATTCTTAATATATAAATCTGGAGTTTGTTTGTTTGCTTGAACGCGCTAATATCAGGAACTACTGGTCCGATTTGAAAAATTATTTCAGTGTTAGATAGCGCATTTATTCAGGAAGGCTATAGGATATATATCATCACGCTAAGACAAAGTAACTATTCCACGAGGACAAAGTTGCGGGCGGGAGCTAGTTATCATATATACCTACTACATACATAAGTCCGAAGTGGTATTTTAAAGAATGTTATTATATGTTTATATCAAATCTATCACTAGGTTTGCTCACTGGAGATAGGATTTTGTCATACATAACTAATTTCAAAATCTCTAGTAAAGAAATCTACTGACGTATTTCATATAGAAACCCTTATAGAAGGCCGGTAAGTAAACTATGTAGGAAGCTGAAGAAGATTGATAAAGTTTTTCTAGCCCCAAAAAGTCTGCGTGAATCATGCAGCAAATTTAATAAGAGCACTTTTACATCCAACGCACATTTTATATAACAACATCGCCACAACAAGAAAAAAAACAATGACGTCAAAATTGGCGCGTTTTCCCTACAACATAAAGTTCTCCTTTGCAACAGACTCAGGGACGCTTCTGAGTGGAGGCTAGCATGGCTAACTATATCCTCATCCCTCTCAATCCCTCAAAGGATTGATTATAATGATGACAGATGGCAACCATGAAGCAACCACATTCTTAACTATAAAAGGTGAAGAAGAATATTGATAAAGTTTCTGTAATCCCAAAAAAAATGTGTAGAACAGAAGCAAGTTCACTCAAAAATCTTTACATCCAACGCACATTTTTAATAACAACATCGCCACAACTAAAATGAAAAAACACGTCGTCAAAAGTGGCGCGTTTTCCCCACAACATAAAGTTTTCCTTTGCAACAGTTTCGCGGACGCGTCTAAGCGTCTGTTTTGCAACGTTGCGTCATTTCAATGGTCTTTTTTCGGTCGTTTGTCTTCCAGTTAAGCTCGCGCGCTCGTCCCCTTCTAAGCTCACACAGCTCAATTTAAAAACCGTTCGTTGTAAAGCAATATTTAAAGTTGCTCTCATTTGTGTAACGCAAGTTTAAACGGTTGTACGCGGATTAAAATATATTATGTTTTTTTTTCGCTGTCTGGTAAAAATGTGGGTTGTTTTTTTTAAGTTTAAGCAAAATATTTAAGCCGAAAATATTGGTGGTTTACTGAGGATGAAATTGCAGGCTCGATTTCAAAATCTAGATTTTGTTTACCATTGAATTCTTAGTAGGACCTCGAAGGTTCTGGAACCTCACTAATTGGACCGGAACCATTTGTAGGACTGGCCCCAAGCACAGTCAAAACGGCATTTCGGGAGTACGCAAGGGCGAGGCACATGGATGAGTGGTTGAGCCTCACGGGACTTGCTCACTCCAAGAAATTCATAGGTTCCTCATCGAAATGGCAAAATGCCATTTGGAACTCAAGCAGGCGGCAGGCCCGTCTTTTGATGGGGGCGCTGACCGGCCACTTCGGGACTAACGCTCTCCTACAAAAGATGGGTCTGACGGACACATCAGCCTGCAGGGCCTGTAAAAGGGAAATTGAGAGCATGGAACACCTTCTGTGTACATGCGATGCACTGGCTAGAAAGCGAATGTGCCTCTTGGGGCAGGGTTATCCAGGACCAGAGGACTACAGACTCATACCCCCAGGCCTCATTATAAAGCTTATGGAAGAGCTGTTTGAAGAACTGGGGGAGGATGAGGATTAGGTATCTAGGGGAAGCACAAAAGATCCCATTGGGTCGAAGTGCTCTGAGGCCTTGCTGCCTCGGCCCCACACAAGATAAGATAAGATAAGGACCTCGAAGCATGGATTTGTGGTGGTCTATGTATAATGAGCCCATCTCTATTCTTAAGTACACCTACCTTTGTCTAGCCCCGCTGTATTAAAGACGTTTCGAATAAAATAAAATAAACTTTTGTTTAGATTGAGAAAAGATAAAGAGAACACCTTCATTCATTTGACGAGTAGAGGCTAAGCGATTGCCTTCTGAACCACGAGTTGATAGTTCGAAGGGTGTTCACATATAAAAAAATTTGTTTGTAAGCGCACCCACGATATCATTAAAAATACTAGTGGCAGGGCAATGCTTTCTCAGAGAAAAAACTAAGATTTGTTCTACCAAATACAACTCCCCAAAATATCAAGAAACCTTTTTAATCGTAAACTTGAATGTATGTATGATTTTTTTTTTATACAAACATAAAACATAGTTTCACTATGAAGTACTATGTATTGAAACAGCTGCCCTCTACAGTTAAATAAAGTCAACATCGGCAAAATTGTGACCAAACAAAAGTTAGATTTTGGTGTGCACATGGAACAAAAACTTTTACAGCTAAACTGCACGGATTGCAGCGTGAAAATCATTTGACGGCCCCACAGCTGTTGAATTCGCTGCTATTAAAAACAACAACTAAAAAACTTTTGATTATACTGTTTTGTAAACATTGGTTAGTACAATATTAATACAACAAACGTTTATCCGCAATATTAGAATAAACTTTTTGTTCATTTTATATTAGAAATCCGAATATTAACTCTGGTAATGAGGTCTTGGTTTGTATTGTATTGTATGGAAATGGTAGTTCCAAGATTAAAATTTAAAAAAATATCACGTTTAGTAATTGCTACTTCAAAATTCAATGATAGATAATAATTATCACTTAAAAAAGTCAAGCTAGCGAAAATATATGAGTTTATTTATGGTCCTTATGTTATAGGAACTAGGAACACTGATCTTTATGTTTCTTTATGCTAACTATAGACGATAGTAATATACAGAGGTCATCAGTGTAAAGAAGATAAATATTCGAAATATTTAAAAAATTGAATTTGTTCCCATTTTAAAATTAACCTATTGAAACTTTTTGAAGCAGAATATAGTTTTAAAAAAATGATTTGAGGAACATTAAAAATTATGAAAAGTTCAGTAGTAATTGAATTTTTTATTGTCGGATATTCATAGAGTACTCGCAAATTCTGTACCAACTTTTAGCATACCGTAGTTGGTTTTCAGTGGAATTGTGGTATGAAAATAAACGTGAAATAAAACAGCGCTGGTCAATCAATCGGAGTGTAGCAAACAAATTGCATGCCTATGTTTTTGTTCGGACAGAGAGTGATCGACTCATTTTAACAGTTACGACAATCAGGCAGATCAATGAATGTATTTTTATAAACTGTCCATTGTAACTACTTTGTCAATCTATATTATATATAGGGTTATGTATTTTGTAAAAAAATATGACCTTGATTATGTATATTGTTAACATCATAGACAACAATATTTTTAACCGACGAAGAAACGGAGGGTCGAATTCGACACGTATAATTCTATGTTTTTATGTTTGACCACGCGTAACTTTTCCAGAGAAGTCGGATTTTGATAATTCTTTTTTTTATTGGAAAATTAGTCCCATATTAATTTGAAATGATGACTCACCTATCCACCCTATCTACACAGGACCTAACATAAAGCGTTATGTACAGCAGTACACCTCTGAGGATGTACAGGCGTGATGGTATGTCGATGTAACAGTTAGCTTGACCTTAAGATCAAAACCATTACCTCAGAGCCGCACAACCGCCAAAAAGGACTTCAAAATTCAATTCAGTCTTCAGCATTTCATATATGAAAATATTCATATGACAGTTCTAATTTTTTTTTAAACACGAGGAAAAGGCTTCTGATTTTTGAGGCTTTACCGCTTCTCGTCCATTTTTTTCAAAATCGTTGGACTCTCGCTTTTGGCTGGCCGGATTTACAGCGCACTCTGCCATTCTTTTATTCGGTGACATATGTTACGTGCTAGTGAAACTGATATTAGGCTTACCTAAATACGTTTCAGCTTTGCTCGCATTAGGTGTGTAACGTAACTATAACGTTCCTCTTTTCATTTATTATTTCAATATTTTCAAATTTAGTTTTTCAATTTAACTAATTAGTTTTCATTATACTGAACTGTTGGTACAGATCTTCGGAAATATTAGGCGTTATTTGCATATATTTTTATTTTTTATGTACTTTAGCATCAACTTATAAATCTTATATTTAATTGAGAAGACTTTCGGCGTAGCGGCTGAGCGATCAGCTTCGGCGACACGTGTTATGGGTTTGATCCCCACATGGAGCAGATATTTATATGATCTATAGGTAATTCTTTCGGGTCTGGTCGGGTTTTGCGTTTGTGTATGTGAGAATTTGTGTTTGTAACCCACGATACAGGAGAAAATCCTAGTGTGGGGGCAACGGTTTAAAAAAATCTTTACCGTTGGATCCGACAGGTGGAGCTCTTCGATATACTTTGGAATGTAAGCGAAGCCACTGGCAACAGCTAGTAACAGCATTAAGCGTTTCATGTGCCATCGAAACTATATGCTAAGTTCAGTATTGAATTTAGAAACTACATACTAACCCATTCTGACTCCGATTGTGTATCCAATACGTTTACTAAGCAGAGAAGTTCAAGTACAGTTATACGCCATTGGGTTTGTATCAAACGGAGCACAGAATATTTGTTCAAATCCAATATAATGTTGACTGTTGATGTTTAGTTGCCAATGAAGTCTGTTGGATAATCTCAGTAAATCTGTGGGAAGCCGCTAAGCTGGTCAGATGCGGGCTTGTAAGACTTCACCCTGTGTACTCCACGCTCTGTTTTACGTAATATTTATTTACAATGGGTTTATGTGTAAAGAAATTGTTGTTTTAGGATATTATCAGGATTAGCGACATTTCGCATATGCTCAAATCATTCTCATAACATCCTGTATTCTCTGAAGGGTTAAGCAGAAGCGTACAGTTTGCATCTGTATGGAAGAGATTTGGAGGAGAGCCTATTGCCATTAATTGGGCACAAAATAATGCTAACTGTAAGGTGATGGAAGCCATCTAACTAAAAAAAATATTGTCTTGTAAAAGTGCCTCTAAAGATACAAGATAGTGTATCTTGTATCTTTGGACTCGCGGTGGCTTAGTGTTCATAGCGTCTGGTGTATTTAACCAGAAAGCACAGGATCGAATCCTGTTCGTAATTAGATTTTTTCACACATACCATCACGCCTGTATTCCCCGAAGGGTTAGGCAGAGGCGTACTAATGTACACCCACAGTTCGCCGGTATTTTTAGGTCCCATGTAATAGGGGGCGAGCCTATTATTTCCTTTACTAAAATAACTTTATAAAAATAAAAGCCTTCCCTCAATTTCTTTTTTATTTCACGTTCTAAAAGCTAGACCGTGGGCGATCTCGTTATGGTAACAAAACACTGCCGTCCTTTTCCATCTAATATAATAATAGTGGAGTAATAAACGCGATGGGCCAATGCCGACTGTTTTCTTAGGATGCCTGCAGAAATTACTGTGAAAATATTTTCTTTAATGTACCTATTTCATATTTTATAATAATGTCTTTGTTTAGCAAAATGTCGTAGTTATGAATAGTTTTAATATTTCTAGATAGGTATTATATTTCTTTTAATATAAACTAGCTTCTGCCCGCGGCTTCGCCCCCGTGGAATGCGGTCTCTCATCACATCCCACGGGAACGGGATAAAAAGTATCCTATGTCCGTCTCCTGGTTCTAAGCTACCTCTCCACCAATTTTCAGCCAAATCGGTTCAGCCGTTCTTCTTATAAATAGTGTAATTAACACGACTTTCTTTTATATATATACTAGCTTCTGCCCGCGGCTTCGCCCCCGTGGATTGCGGTCTCTCATCACATCCCACGGGAACGGGATAAAAAGTCCTATCCTATCCTATGTCCGTCTCCTAGTTCTAAGCTACCTCTCCACCAATTTTCAGTCAAATCGGTTCAGCCGTTCTTAAGTTATAAATAGTGTAACTAACACGACTTTCTTTTATATATATACATATATAGATATAGATGATATCAACAGCTTCCCTAGACGTCCAGAGTTTTAGTACTTTGCTTGTGATAGAAATCAATCTCAAGCAAAGTATTATTGGGATTTTATGTAAAATTCTCAGTAGCTATGGCAATAAGCTCAACCTCTATTATATGTGATCTAAACATTCCTACTAGATAAATGTGGGTGTACATTAGTATATATCTGCCTAATTCTTTGGGAAATACAGGCGTCATAATATGTTATGTTAGAAAATTTTTCATCAAGGGAGAGCCATATTTCGGCACGAATGGGCCGGCTCAACCGGAAAGATACCACGGACTCACAGAAAACCGACGTAAAATACAACTTACGCTATGTTTCGCTGAGTGAGTGAGGATACCGGAGGTCCAAACCCCTTTAAAAGGCGGGTAACGCACTTGCGACTCCTGTGGTGTTACGGGTGTCCATGGGCGGCTGTAATCGCTTCCCATCAGATGACCTGTCTGCTCGTTTGCCCCCCTATCCCATAAAAAAATGGATAAAATTTTCCCACAAATGAAAGGTAACAACATCGGCATCCATATTTAATGTAACACAAACATCACAAGCTCTTAAAAGCAGGTATCATTGTCTCCAGCTAACTACAGACTTGAAAGAAACTAATACTCACTTTCATTCATCCTGATCTTTATCCAAATCAGAATATCGAAGTGAACTCCAAACATTTGTCGAAGTTCTCCTTGAAAGCTCTACCGCGCTGCAAGTTTGGCTACTGAAGCTCATTAAATGGGTCTTGAGCAAGAAAATTAATCATAGTTTCAAAAGAATGAGTGAAATTTTCTTATAAATAGGATAGTAGGAAGAATTTCTCCCAATAAAATATAGCAAGCTAAAGCTAAGCTAAAATATAGCTCCCTTGTAAATATAGCAGACGATGTTTTCAACATCAAATCACCAGCACGACTGTATCCCATGAAGGGGTAGACAGAAGGGTAGGTACTCCTGTACATGCACAGTTCACTGATATGTTTAGGGGTCACATATTAACATAACATACCATCACGCCTGTATTCCCCGAAGGGTTAGGCAGAGGCGTACTAATGTACACCCACAGTTCGCCGGTATGTTTAGGTCCCATGTAATAGGGGGCGAGCCTATTGCCATTAACCGGGCACAAATTCCTAACTCCGAGCTGCTACTGGGAATTTCATAGAAAAACCCAATAACACTTTGCTCGAGCTGGGAATCGAACCCAGGACCTCTAGCGTAGCAGTCGCTCTTAGGACCACTTGGCTAATGAGGCAGTTCTCACATATTACTCATCACATACACACACATTAAAATATTTCACATATTAAAATATTTGATACATGCCTATTACTCTGCTTATACCCGTGGTTATTCCGAAAGAATACTTTCGGAATAACCTCGGCTGGTAGTTCATTCCACAGGCTCCTTGTAAATGGGATGTAGTTCCTCTGGATTTTTTTATTTTTTTTTAAAAAGCTTACTAGCAATGTGGGTCACATATTACTAGTATTCTTGTAAACCCTCGTGCTAAGCTAAATATGCTTGTGTTACGAGTGGGTTCACGTCGGTAGTGCAATGGGTGGGGTTCGAACCGGCAACCACATGATCGCAAGTCCGACGCCCTAGCCATTAGGCTACCGCCGCTTAAATTAAATTGTAGAATAAGCGATGATAGTGGTTCTAAAGAGTGAGGATGAACGCTGCCGATGGCGAGGTGCGATGATAAAATGTGGCTGTTGGCACCATGTTAACTATTCAGAACACAACCCATTATATAGAAGGTAGAACACGGGGAGGCAAAGTCTCTCCTCAGATCTCAGGGCTCGATACCACTTGATTCTTGTAGGCCTCTGTTTAAAAAACTTAATTTGATGACTTTAGCCTGCATATATATCTTTGAAGTATCTATATTTGTAAGAAAGCATAGTGAATTTTTTAATTTCAAAGGTGACAGTTACACAAAGTACAGACCGAGAGATCCGTCAAAAATAGAAATTCCATTTTGTAGGACAACGTTAAATAAGTCAAATGTCTATCACATGAGTATATCACTGTTTAATAAATTGCCAAAGTCCTTAAGGGAACTCCCATTCAAATATTGTAAAAAAGATTTACGTAAATGGTTGATGGATAAATGTTTCTATACTGTACAAGAGTTTTTACAGCATGTTTGTCACTAAAAATCTAATGTAAAAGCATCTGTCTCTGATTTTTATAAATGTGGTTCTATATTTTATTGTGTCTAGTGTTTTATAAATAATAATAATACATATTAATAATAATTAACTCAATAATTATAATGAATATAAATGTTAAATTAATTTGCATTTGCAGTTGCTTTATGTAGGCAGAATATGGTATTGTTCCAAAACCACCAATTTTATATCTGGTACCACCTGTATTCTAAGCAAATAAATTATTTTTCTTTTTCTTTTTCTTTTTTTTTCACCAGTAAGCATGAGGTCATTGATGATGTCACGAAATACAATAAACTCAGTTCACAATTCGTTTCATAACAAAACGATTACCATCAGGCGATCCATCTGCTCGTTTGTTCCCTATCCCATAACAAAACACATCACTAATAAAGACTTACATAATAACGGCAAGTTAACCATTTAAGCATCGATATAAGCGACCAACACTAATGCCGCGTGACAGCTGATGCCACCTCCCTAAACCTATAAGTTAATATTACCACGAATATTTGCAATATACTGAGTCTGGTGAAACTTTCCCAGGAAAGTTCCCGTTATATCCCAAAAGTATACATGACTTACCTATATTGATACTGTGCTACATCTACAAGTTTGGATATTATTAATCGTTTTCAGAATAAGAGGAAATCTTCAATACGTGTTTTTCTGGATATGATAGCTCTTATTTGAGAAATGTCTGAACTTCTATTTTAATTTAATCAATGCATAGGTATATTATTATGTACCTACATTTGGTTCAATGAAAAATATTAAATAATTTGAGTACTTAATTAACTCATTATTTTACTTTAACTTAGTAAAGTGTAGAATATAGTTTTCTAAATAAAATAAAGCAGTTATATTCTTTATCTTTTATTTTTATTTAAGTAACGGTAAGAGTGAATAATTGAAGATTATTAATAATTATCTATTATTATTAATAATTACCGAAAGTCGAGGCTAAAGTGATAAATTAATCACATTTGTCGGTTTTTATTAATAATTTAACCCTAGTAGTGATAAATGTAATAAGTGGCCAAGAGAGAGCCGCCATATTTCAAAATTTAAAGTTCACCGCAAAATTCTAAATACAGATATCGGTTAGGTTAGGTTAGAACTGTGACCACACAACGCAGGAGCCGAGAGAGCGAAGCGAGCGGTGCCGCGGGAGCGGCCGGCGAGTGCCAGAACCAAATTAATTTCATTTAATAAACTAAAACACTACAGTTCGCCTATTTTAATATTATTGTAAGACTGTGTTGTGATATGTGTCGTGAATTATTAATAATTACTACTAAAAGTAATAAATTTCGATCGTTTATTCACATTTACTAAAACAGGTGGTTAAGTATTATTAATAATTTTGTAAAAATATTAATAATTTTCAATTAATCAGATTTACCGTAATATATACATACGATATTAGTAGGTATATGTGAAACCCGAAACACGTGTTTTGGATTTTTTATGTAAAGAATCTAGATACAATATTTCAAAACTTTCTTCTTCTAAAAACTTCCAAACAAAATAAAAAATCACAAAGTTATATGCTTGTTATGTTACCTGATTGTCCTTACAAAAACATGCTCATTACCTCTTATTAGCCCTGCCCCGCTCTGCGCTCGTGACTAGTGCCGCTATTATCTGTCGTGACTTGTGTTGTTCATGTATGATTGCGGAATAGTGTCGCTCGGTGACCCACTTGTAACCTTTTTTAAATATTTTTGGGCTATAAAACATGGTATAAAAATTATTGGAATCGAATCTGTTACTAATTATAATATTTAAACTATATGCAGGTTTCGCATATACTATAACTAATGCTGAATAAACTGAAGTCATATTTAAAGTTTCATTTTCAATATTACTTGCACTGTAGCCCATATTTCATTCACAATGTTAAAAGCAGGCACGAACCAGGTCACTCATATTTTAAATTTATGTCCTTTTGAAAATGATATACCTATAATATCCGTACTTACAATTTAATAAGCCATATCTCAATTTATTGATAATTATGAAAATGAGTCTGTCGGTGTACTTTGGTACATAGAAAGATTGGCTACAGATAGATTTAAGTTATCTTCTTTTAAACCAGATCATAATTATAGGTTCTCTGCCTTTTCGCCGAAAATTGTTTGCCAGATTTTCAATTGCCAACCAACGTTTCGCAGAATTTTATTTCGCCGAATAATCATTTGCCAACTTATCATATAATTTTGTTTAATTTTCCAATCTCACAGTTACCAACTGTACGTTTGGTCTGCTTTTCATAATGACACTTTTAAGAAGCAGAATGTTTTAGTTTGCGTAATATTCATTTTTTATGTGACCTAACCTAACTTAACTGTTTCCTTTTAAAAAAGCGATTCGCTTCTGGAACATCGCCGGCCGCTGCAGCGGCACGCCCGCTGCGCTCGTTTTATCATTATATCAATGTATGAAAAGGGAACTGTTACACTGACAAAACTTCATTCGTCTAATAGTTGTGTGGCCTAGTGAAATGCTTGACAAATGATAAATGTGAGCGATACAATAAGATCACACCTCGATGTGAATAAAAAAGGTTTATTGTTCCGTTAAATTACAATAATTTGTGTCGAGACAAAATGGCGGTGTTCAAGCTTCGTGTCGTGCGTTGTGAAGTTAGTCGCGTTCCTGCGCCGTGAAGCCCGCAGCGAACGATGTTGTTAAGGTGCGTTCGTAATTTATAAATATGAAGAAAGGCTGCGTTCAGGTGTAGACAATAAATGTCCCAAACGTTTTGTGTCATTATAATAATCAGCTTAACAATAATTCTACCAAATGAAACGTTGTCATACAAAAATTTGCTAAACGTTGGTTGGCAAGGGACACCATAATTATAATTATAAAAAAAAAAATATATAAAAAATATAATTATAAACTGCCTCGTTAGCCTAGTGGTCCTGAACGCGATTGCTACGCTAGAGGTGCTGGGTTCGATTCCCAGGTCGAACAAAATGTTATTGGGATTTTCTATGAAATTCCCAGTAACAGTTCGTAGTTTGGAATTTGTGCCCTGTTAATGGCAATAGGCTCGCCCCCTATTACATGGGACCTAAACATACCCGCGAACTGTGGGTGTACATTAATACGCCTCTGCCTAACCCTTCGGGGAATACGGGCGTGATGTTATGTATGTAACCAGAATACCATTTGTACCCTAATTAGAATCACCTAGTACCTATTTCGGACAGTTTTGATCTATTATCTTGAATGCACACTATAAGAAGATTCACAACTCAGCTGACGTCCAGAGACAGTGGGATAAAGCTCTTCCATTTTAGCACGATAGACTTGCAGGCGATCAAAACCAATAAATTTCTGGGAATCAGTTACAATTCAGTTCGCTTAGAACGATATAATTATCGGAATCGATACAGGGACATTGAACAAGCCCAACAAGTTAACTGAACAGAACAAGTTAACTAGTATTAAGATTAAGAGGACATGGTCTATCCGCTTCCCGTAAAACGATGTCGATAAGTACCTACTGTGGAATATGTCTGTGTTTTTGTTAAGGTGGTTAAGGTGGTTTGAGCATGTAGAGAGGATGGATGAACGGAGATTGACGAAACGAGTATACATGATGAGTATGGATGGAAGAGTTGGAAGGGGCCAACCTCGACGAACGTACCACGACCAAGTTGCGGCCGTTCTTAAAAAGGTCAGGCTAAGAGCACCCTAAACCGACAATCAATGAACGTAGATGAAGCGAAAGTAGTGTGCCAGGATCGTAGCAAGTGGAAATCTATAGTCTCTGCCTACCCCAATGGGAGACAGGCGTGAAAATATGTATGTATGTATGTGGAATTTGTACGGCTTACCCAGCTTTACGTCACGAAAAATTACTTTTTTTAGGTTACCGTACTTCAAGAGAAAAATGAAACCCTGATAGGATCACTTTGTTGTTCATCTGTCCCTTTTTCTCAGGAACGTGTGGGGGGTATCAAGCTGAAATTAATATATAATAATCTTGTCTGCAATCCTCAAATGCTTGGAGGGAGAAAAAAAAACAACTTCTTAGTCAACGCAATCAAAAGACAGCAGACGCAAATTTTGACACTTGGAATTAAACCCTACAGGATCCCTTTGACATGCATACACTCACACCATTGTCCCACGGGGGTAGGCAGAAATTGCCGCCATTTGCTACGATTCTTGCATACTTCTTTTGTTTCTACCACATTCATACATCTTTTCAGACAAGGCGTGCCGGTTGCGAGTAGGTACTACGCGCCTGACCTTTTTGAAGGACCCCGCCAATAAGATCACCGTATGTCCTCCTAGGACGACCTCTTCCGACGCTGCCGCTGACCTTCGCTTTGTAAATTCCTTTCGTTAATCGTCTTTTATTCATTCTCTTAACATGTCCAAACCATTTCAGCATACTCTTTTCAATGCGTGTCACTACATGATCTATCAGTCCGCAACGTTGTCTTATCAAAGTGTTCCTCGATCTAACTTTCTGATTTGCACCGCACATAATTCGCAAGGAACGCATTTCCACCACATTTATTCTACTTTCATGTCTCTTCTGCCACACCCAAGATTCACTTCTATACAGACGTGTAGGTAGGTAGTGTAGCGTAGGTATTTCATGATTCTAGGTCCCTTTGACCGTTAGAATCATGAAATAAATAATTGCTTGAAACAAGCGGTACGGCCGTACCATCCTTTTCTCGCAGCAGTTCTTGTAGTTCCAAAAACATCTTATCTTGTGTAGGGCCGAGACAGCAAGGCCTCAGTGCACTTCCACCCAATGGGATCTTTTGTACTTCCCCTAGATAACTTATTCCTCATGCCCTCCCAGTTCTACAAACAGTTCTTCCATGAGCTTTATAATGAGGCCTGGGGGTATGAGTCTGTAGTCCTCTGGTCTTGGATAACCCTGACCCAAAAGGCACATTCGCTTTCTAGCATCTTTATTGCATCGCATGTACACAGAAGGTGTTCCATGCTCTCAATTTCCCTTTTGCAGGCCCTGCAGGCTGATGTCTCCGTCAGACCCATCTTTTGTATGAGAGCATTAGGAATATTATTAACTAATGATGATTATAAAATTAATAAATCACCAGTTGACATTCTATGGAATCTTAAAACAAACCAATGTGAAAAAAAACTTGAAAGATGTTACTTGTTTATTCATTGTTAAATTTTTCATCTTTTTTTTTTATGTGATAGCAGGCAAACGAGCAGACGGATCGCCTGATGGTAAGCGATCACCGCCGCCCATGGACACCCGCAACACCAGAGGAGTCACAAGTGCGCTGCCGGCCTTTTAAAAGGGAGTACGCTCTTTTCTTGAAGGTTTGAAGGTCGTATTGGTCCGGAAATAATGCAGGCGACAATTCATTCCATAGTTTTGTTGTGCGAGGCAGAAAGTTTCTAGAGAAACGCACAGTTGTGGACTGCCAGCCATCAAGATGATGGGGATGGAACTGTTGTCGCGTAGAACGATGGCGAAAAGAGGCTGCAGGGATCAATCTGAACAATTCCTCGGAGCACTCCCCATAGTATAGGCGATAGAGGATGCAAAGCGAGCCACATCTCTACGCAGCGCCAAGGGGTCAAGCCAGTTTGAAATAACTTGGCAGTCGACGATTCGAATCGCTCTTCGTTGGATGCGGTCCAGAGGGAGAAGCTGGTACTGGGGTGCTCCTGCCCAGAGATGAGAACAGTATTCCATATGAGGCCGGACCTGCGCCTTATAAACTAATAAGCGGTGGGCCGGAGTGAAATACTGTCTCGATCTGTTATCTGTTATCAATTACTTCATCTGAAGTAATTGATATTTAAATTGTGGGTACAGTATTAAAAAGTCATTTTTTAATTAAGAGAATGTTTTGAATGCCAATGAGAAACAGGATCGCGGAATCGTCTGATGGACCCGGATCGAATTTTTAATTATGTTTAATACGAAAAATATTGAAATCGTTGGAAGGTCGTACCGAATATTTTTACCGGATTTACAGGCAAATGACGCTGTGTTGGCATTGTACTAAAGAAAAAGATAAACAAAGATATGATCGAACATTTGTATAAATCAAATTTACTGTCTCACTGATCTAGCACGACTTCTAAGCGTGAGGTTCACTAAAGTACCATTTAAGTACAACAAAGTATAATTTAAGTTTTTCCGTTCAAATTCTGTAATTTTTTTCCTAATTCGTAAAAAACTTATAGGCAAACCTTTTCTTGAACAAACGTTACTCCACACTAGGATTTTCTCCTGTATCATGAGTGCGTTTATAAATACAAATTCTCACAAACACAAACGCCCAGACCGTGAACAACTACCCGTAGATCATACAAATATTTGTTCCGTGTGGGGATCGAACCCACAACACGTGTTGCAGAAGCCGATCACTCAGCCACTACGCCAAACATGTCGTTTTTTGATGTACAGTAACTCTACCTAACATTTCGAGCAAAACAAATGTAGAATGAGAAACAAAAAACCTATATTGTGTTTATAATCCTTAGGTACCTATAATTAAGTTTTTGATCTGAATTGATCTGCCTCATTAGCCCTGAGCGAGACTGCTACCACAGTGTAATATAGGGTACTTTTATATTAACTGTGTGTGTGATATATAAACAGAGCGCGGCTGACCGCCTAGTTTAGTTAATAAATGATTATTGTGCGAACTGGTTGTTTTACTGAATATTACAAATGGCGACGAGGATGGCGAAATTTGGCGAATTCGACATGAAGACGGGGAGCTGGCAGTCATACTGCGACCGGCTAGATATGTATTTCGTAGTGAATGAAGTGAAAGAAGAACTAAAATTACCGACGTTAATCGCATTCATGGGTGAAACAGCGTATGAATTACTAGTAAATTTGTGCAGTCCTCGGAAACCGGCCGCTATGACCTTCAATGATGTCGTGAAGGTCATGAGAGAACATTTGCAACCGAGTCCATCTATTCTCGCGGAACGTTTTAAATTTAGACAAAGAAGACAACAATCTGGAGAATGCATGTCGGATTACGTTGCGGAACTAAAGAAAATTACTCGGTATTGTGAATTCGGATCAAGCTTGGACGAAAACCTAAGAGACCAGTTCGTATGTGGGATTCGAAGTGATATGATTAGACAACGATTGTTCGCGGAGGGGAACATAAAATTCGTGAAGGCTGTCTCAGTGGCGACTGCATTGGAGGCGGCGGAGCGGGATGCGGCCGCTGTAGACGGGCGCGGTGACGTCAGCGGGCCGGCGGCGGCTAGTCCGAACGCCAGCGCGAAGGTGCTCGAAGGTTCTCGAACCAGCATGGAGTCGCGGCGGAGTTCAGCAGCGTTTGAACAAACTGATAATGTGCATCGCATGCAGGTGGGTGGATGCGCAGGATGCGGGGATTACCGACACAAAAAAATCGACTGTAAATTCTCGAAGTATCAGTGCAGCAGGTGTAGAAAATTTGGGCATTTGCGTCGGATGTGTCAGGAGAACGGTGGGACAACCGGAAATCGAGGTCGTGGTCAATTCAGTAGTGGCGGTAGTGGAATGCCACGTGGCGAAGGTGGCACGGGTGCCGGTGGTGGGCTGCGTGCTGGCAGCCGGGGCAACGGGCGTTTCGCACAAATGCGCCCGGGCAACAGGGCCGGGAGTGCGGCAGAGATGCACGTATTTGAGGCACATGAGGAAGACACGGGGGAATTGGACATTTTAGAGGAGGAAGAACCAATTTATCAAATGTCGCTAAGTCAATATAGGCCGGTAAGCATGAAACTTTTAGTAAATAATGTAATATTGTCCATGGAAATAGATACAGGTTCACCGTTATCTTGTATATCTAAGAATACTTACCTGGAATATTTTTCTAACATACCGTTACTACCGTGTAATTTATCGGTAAAATTCTATAATGGTAGCAAAGTTCAGCCAGCAGGCTGTCTAGAAGTGACTGTAAAATACAAAAGTCGGAAAAAGGAATTAGATTTGTATGTTTTTGATAGCGGAAGTACTACACTTTTAGGGAGACAATGGCTTTCTGAATTAAATATTACTGTACCTCCTATAGAAATAAATAATGCTGGTGTAATGTTAGACATAAATAGTCAGCAAAGGAATAACATTATATTTGATATATATTCTAGATACAATGAGCTGTTTGATGGCGGACTGGGGTGTTTCACGGGTGGTCGAGCTACTCTTCATTTAAGAGAGGGAGCAGCGCCGGTGTTCTGTCGCGCGCGCCCGCTGCCGTATGCGCTGCGCTCGCGCGTCGATGCTGAGCTCGATGCCATGCTGCGCGCCGGCGTCATCGAGCCGGTTGACACCTCCGACTGGGCCACACCTCTGGTAATTGTACACAAGCCTGATGGCGCTTTACGCTTATGTGCTGACTATAAGGTTACATTAAATCGAATGTTACGAATTGATAAGTATCCTGTGCCTAAAATAGATGATTTATTGGCTAGGTTAGGTGATAGTAGGTATTTCACTAAGCTAGATTTATCTCAAGCATATAATCAGATATTGCTAGATGATTCTAAGGATTTAACAGTTATTAACACTCATAGAGGTCTTTTTAGATACAATAGACTAGTTTATGGACTCGCGTCCAGTCCGGGAATTTTTCAAAGAATAATGACTCAATTGTTTGATAAAATACCTAATGTTACCATATTTTTAGATGACATTTTAATAACGGGAAATTCGTTTGACGTACATTTAGACACAATTAACAGGGTTCTTAAAACATTACAACAAAACGGTTTAAAGATAAAAAAAGAAAAATGTGATTTTTTGTGTAATGAAGTTAAATATTTAGGATTTATAATTAGCAGAGACGGTGTACGAGTGGACCCCGATAAGATTAGGCCAATTATTAAACTTACTTTTCCCACTAATGTATCAGAGTTGAAATCGTTTTTGGGAATGGTGAACTTTTACGGTAAATTTATAAAAAATTTAAGTTTTTATTTATCACCTTTATACAACTTATTAAAAAAAGGTCAACATTGGACTTGGAATAATACACACACTTGTGCATTTACTAAAATAAAGAAATTATTGATTAGTTCCGAGATCTTGTCACATTATGATGAGTCTCGGCCTGTGATAGTTACGTGTGATGCGAGCTCGCGCGGGGTCGGCGCCGTGCTGGCGCAGCGAGCGCCCGACGGCCGGGAGTACCCGATAGCGTACGCGTCTAGGACACTCACTCCTGCCGAATATCATTATAGTCAAATACACAAAGAGGCGTTAGCTATAGTATTTGCAATAAAAAAATTTCACCAATATCTATATGGTAGACAGTTTGTTTTGAAAACCGATCATAAACCTTTGGTCAGTATATTTGGGTCAGAGCTAGGAATTCCAACCATGACAGCAAGTAGATTACAGCGGTGGGCTTTAATATTGTCAGCTTATGATTTCACTATTGAATATGTGAATACCAACTCAAACACAGCTGACGCTTTGTCGCGATTAGTTGAAAGTTATAAGGCTGCTAGTGAATCGAAAATGGAGGAAATTCCGGAACAAACATACTTAAATTTCGCCTCAGACGCCTTGTTACTTAAATATGAAGATATTAGAGACCAGACAAAAAGAGATCCAATGCTCACACGTATTTTAAGCTATGTTAGGGATGGCTGGCCAAGGGAAGTAGACATAAAGGAACTTAGACCATATTTTAATAGACGTAGTGAAATTTATACCGAATTAGGTTGTCTTATGTGGGGTCATCGATTAATAGTGCCAAAGGCTTGCCAAGATAAGGTATTAAAGGAGCTACATGACACTCATATGGGGATAATAAAGACTAAATCTATAGCTAGAAGTTATGTGTGGTGGCCAGGGATTGATGAGATGTTGGAAAACCTCTGTCGAAACTGCACAGTCTGCGCAGAAATGGCGGAGGCGCCAGTCCACCACACACCGCAGCCGTGGACCTGGCCGTCTCGTCCATGGACTAGGTTACACGTAGATTTTTTGGGGCCTATACATGGGCATAAGTATTTAATAATGGTTGATGCGACTTCGAAATGGATAGAAGCGTGTGCAGTTACTTCAACTACGTCAAAAGCAATAGTAGGAAAAGTTAGGGAAATTTGGTCACGTTTCGGAATACCAAAGCAATTAGTATCCGACAATGGACCCCCCTTTTGTAGTGAAGAATTTAATTCATTCCTAGAATACAATGGAGTAGAACATATATATTCTGCTCCATACCACCCGGCTTCTAATGGATTGGCAGAGAATGCGGTTAAACAATGTAAAAGAGTAGTAAAAAAAAAAGCTATTGTTCAAAATATGGATGTAGAACTCGCACTTCAGCGTTTTTTACTAGTATATAGGTCCACCGAACATAGTACCACCAAAGAAACGCCTTCACAAATACTACAAGGGAGAACGTTACGAACGCGGATAGACCGGTTGAAACCGGCGCGGGAACAGCAGGTGGCCGACGCGCAGCACCGGCAGCAGCGTGGCGCGGGCGGCACGCGCCGCGCGCTGCGAGCGGGTGACGACGTGTGGTGTCGCCTGTACCAAGGACTCAAAAAGTGGGTAAGTGGTACTGTGATCGAGCGCTTAGGGACTACAGATTATCAAATAAAATTACTAGATGGCACAGTGATACATAGGCATATTGATCAGTTAAAACTTAGAATTAAGTCAGATGATTCATCACCCACAGATTGCGGAATAGTCAGCACAAAAGCGGCGTCACACGATTCCAACCGGCAGTTACGTAATGTTATGGTATTCCCTACCGTACCGGGTACGGAAATACCAACTGAGGTGTGCCCAGAGGTTGGTGCGGGCGCCTCGGTGCGCACGGTGACACAATGGACAGCACCGGGCTTGTCTGAACGGTTAGATAGTCAAAATAACGAAGTAGCCTCGACCACTGGTGTAACGCGTCCGATTAGAAATAGGAAACCACCTGAACGGTATCAGCCTTAAGTGATAATTATTACATTAAATTTAGATAACAATGTATAATGGTAACTAAGTTAAGTCATTACTTATGTACTTACTCTTTTGTTCATAATCTATAACCGATACTATTGAATGTCTGATAGGACTTTGTTTCTAATTAAGTTAGTAAATAAGGGTGGAGGTGTAATATAGGGTACTTTTATATTAACTGTGTGTGTGATATATAAACAGAGCGCGGCTGACCGCCTAGTTTAGTTAATAAATGATTATTGTGCGAACTGGTTGTTTTACTGAATATTACACACAGTATACTTATAACTATACTGTGCTGCTACGCTAGAGGTCTTGGGTTCGCTTCCCAGGTCGACCAAATGCTTTTTTTTTTTTCTATGAATTTCCCAGTAGCAGCTCGGAGTTCGGAATCTGTGCCTGGTTAATGGCAATAGGTTCGCCCCCTATTACACGGGACCTAAACATACCGGCGAACTGTGGGAGTACAATAGTACGCTTCTGCCTATCCCTTCGGGGAATACAGGCGTAATGGTATGTTATGTTATTATGTTTATAATCCCTATGTATTACAGTTGACAGATTCCGTTTTTAATTCGGAAGGCTAATATTAAATTTTCGAATATCCGCGGCAGAGGAGCTCAAATCTGCCGAAGCGTAGAGGAAGCTCGTGCGCCGAAGCGTTCTGAAGCACTCGAAACAATACGCTCTAAGTACACCATCCCGTTCGCCGGCTCATTCATTCCGTATTCAGATAGTTTAATTGCTACCCTGTCTTGCATTTGGAATGCAAGCAACGTCTCACTTTGCTAAAACGCGAGCTTGCTATTGGCGGAATGGAGAAGACTTGATTAAGCCTGCCAAACTTTTGTTTATCATTTTGCAATTGAATTAAAAGTTTGTGAATTGTCTTGTTAATAAATTATTATTATTACTTGATTGGTTGCATAGTTAGTCGTGGTTCATGCTTACTTCATCGTTATATATTACTAGTTTTTGCCCGCGGCTTCGCTCACATGAAGCTATATTAGGAGTAAAAATGGATAAACCAATATGGGTGATCTCTTTGGATACAGACAAGAATTTAAAAAATCACATTTTTGGGTTTAGATACGTTTATATACTCTAACCAACTTGTTTTTTTATTAATATCTTCCATGTACAGACACCTTTTTTACAATTTTATAATAGTAGAGATAGTACGGTATGTTAAGTATGGGTTCATAGAGTGGTAGAATTGTATTTTATTATCTTGTTTTAGTCTAAGCAAGTTGCGATAGTCAACTTGATTGTAAAATCATTTTATCTATAACTAGCTTCTGCCCGCGACTTCGTCCGCGTAGCGTGATGATATATAGCCTATAGCCTTCCTCAATAAATGGGCTATCTAACACTGAAAGAATTTTTCAAATCGGCAAAATGGCAAACGAACAAACAAACAAACAAACTCTTCAGATTTATATATTAGTATAGATGATGTACCTTAATGTTCTTTAGGAAAAGAGAATCGACTGAAATAAGTTGAATTAAATCATGTATGTTTAATTAATTGAATAGTAGGTTTGTCTTATTAAAATCCTCACGTAAAAATAAAACTTACCTACTATTGCTAATTCCCTTACTATTCTTAATCCAATAATCAGTTACCTACGTTCTTTCCGGTTTCATTAAAGAGGAATAGATGGGCTGGCACATAGGAGACAATAAGTGTGATGCTTAACTAAACACCACCGGTTCCCCCCATTGCCAACAAAACGCGGAGTTCTGGTGACCTTGCTCACCGTTAAGAATACAACATAGCACGGATCTATGTTATTTGGCTGCGAGTTTCTGCAAGGTGGAGGTACAAAAAACAAAATTATTTGGTTTACATACTACTAGCGACCCTAGCGGATGCTACAGGCAACCGGTGTTGTCTAATTCAATGTGTGCGTATCTACGTACAGTACGTATTATGCACACGCTCAAGCGAGGATTGATAAAACGACTTGCACACAACTATAACCAAACCAGAAATTAATCTCATACATAAAAGGAATATGATGCAGTATTTTAGCCGGCAGAGTAATAGCTTCCGTAGCGTTACGGTGAGGTGACTGGAATCGAAGCACAAGCGGCGTGTCGTGAGTTCAAATCATGGTACAGGAAATTATTTTTGTCATTATGTCATACTTTTTATTAAAAAAGTAAATTGTGTAAACTCTTTTGGTTTAATTGACTTGTTTTTATTTGTGTTGTATTGATTTGTTTGTTATTGAAATAAAACAACAAAAATGGTATATTAAAACATTTAATTAACTAAATAACGGATCGATTAATATACACAATAGAAAAACAATTTTATCGAGCCTCGAGGCAGTTATTATTTATTTATTTATTATTACACACACTACTCGTATCGTTACAGGATAACCTCCACTACAATAATGGTTGAAAAATCAACTTACAGTTAATCGTTTCTTTAATGAAACGGTTACTATTTTATCAGTTATGAATACAAAGTTTTGTTTGATGGGTAAGTAATATTTTGTTAGAGGTGATCAATTTAATCAAAAATAAAGACGTCAAGTAAGTAAATAAAAATTTACAAGTTAACTTTTCACATCATAATAAGACAAAGTTATTTTTGTTGGATAAGGATGGACGTAATATATTTTGTCAAAGTATTGAGTATAGGTATATCAATTTAATCATAGTAAAATAAAATGTGAAGTGAATCAACATGTTAGAGGACGAAATTATGGCAATTTCTAACCTCAGGAACAATAACATCACTCACATTACAAAATGGCTACATATTAACTAAAGACTTTCATTATTTATGATACACACGTCGTTTAAAACAGTGTGATCACTTTTAAAATATAGTGTGAAAAATATAACACGTCATGGCAATTATTAATGTGTCGGCAAACCATCGTTATCAATTACCTCTTGTAACCTTCTAGGCATGCTGGCTACCATACTAGCGCATATATTGCTACCCCGTAGCGACTCCCAAGTGGACGTAACTAGGTCATCTAAATTCGATTTTGATCTTGTATTCGATGAGTCCCAGTTTAGCACCATGTGACCCCATAGGTTTTCTATAGGGTTTAAACCTGGACTTTTAGCAGGCCAGTCAATAATAGTCATGTTTTCTTGGTTGTCAAATCTTCTGTGCTGGTTTGCTGCATCGTAAACCAGCTGCACGCAAGTGGTTTCGCACGGTTTGTAAGCACACATTATGAGCTGTTGCGGTTATTCGGGTGGGGAGGAATGGGTCCGCTCTGTGCCTAGATATGATGTCCCGGTGTCATTTGAAAAAATTGCCGATGGTTTTGGCCCACGTCGGCGATGGTCTACGTCACCGGAATCTGCAAATCGTCGAACCCATAACTGCACGGTTCTTCTCTGCAATAAAAAAGAAATGCTCAGAAACCAGTATAAGTATATAAATGCTGATATGTGTAAATAAATATTAATCATAATTTAACATGTCATGTTAATATAATTATAATACTAAAAACATTGATTCCAATGATATACCTATTATTTGTATCATCATTAGTAAACATAATTAATATTAGTTACTTGCTTAATTCGAATAAGTAATTGAATCTTGGCTCAAATCCTATGCCATAAATTTAATTTATTTATATATTGTGTTAAGTCAGTATTACTTATATGACACTTTCCTAAATGAATTAATTATTATGTGTTTTAATATACTTACTATATTAATTAATAAAATAATTAATTATATTATGTATTATATATATATATATATATATATATATATATATATATATATATATATATTATAATATAATATTTAAACATATATATTATATTATTAATATAATTAGTTAATTCTATTATTAATTAATATAGTATATTAAAACAAATAATAATTAATTTATTTAGGAAAGAATAAAATATTTAATATACTTACTATATAATATAGTATAATTTAACGTTTACAGACAAGAAGAGCATAGGTTCATAATGAAAATGTCCATAAATGTTACTCACCGATATCATTAATCGCCTCGCTATTTCACTGATAGAAATGTTTTGCTCGTGTAATACAACAATTTCGGCCTTCTTAAACATCGTTAAATGTTGCATGATTAAGCAATAAAAAATAGGATAACACCGCACACAAATTATTACAGGAGTTGTAAGAAGCAATCTATGCTTAAACGAAGGTCGTAATAGTTAATGCAAATAGACTGGACAAATGACGACGTTCAATTCTTATAAAATAAAATAATTGAAAAATTGTGGGTAGCTTTGTCTACTAAGGACACAAAATAAAATGCTTAAGTAGTTAGTTTCGATGGCATATCTCAAACGTTGCAAAACTTCGATTGTCTTATGAACTGGATTAATAGTAACTTGTAAAAGATTTAAATCTATATATATATAAAAGAAAGTCGTGATAGTTACTTCATTTATAACTCAAGAACGGGTGAATCGATTTGGCTGAAAATTGGTGGAGAGGTAGCTTAGAACCAGGAGACGGACATAGGATACTTTTTGTCCCGTTCCCGGGGGATGTGATGACAGACCGAATTCCACGGGGGCGAAGCCGCGGGCAGAAGCTAGTATACTTATAAAAGAAAGTCGTGTTAGTTACACTATTTATAACTTGAGAACGGCTGAACCGATTTGGCTGAAAATTGGTGGAGAGGTAGCTTAGAACCAGGAGACGGACATAGGATACTTTTTATCCCGTTCCCGTGGGCCGTGATGACAGACCGAATTCCACGGGGGCGGAGCCGCGGGCAGAAGCTAGTAATATTATAAAAAGAATATAATTCGCAAGTGTGGTTTGATCATACGGCATTCGTTTTACCAGTCAGAGACATTAGCAACGGTGCTAAAGCTGCTCTAGTAAAATTGTTTGAAATAGTGCAATGCATTCAACCACACCAATTAGTAATAAGGACTATTATAGCGTGTTAGCCATGCCTAAGTATTGATGTAGGTGTGTGTGTAGTAGAACTCGCTCGCTTGGACGTTAGTATGCGTACTGATTTACATCGTCTTATTAGTTTACGCACACAATAACAACGTCAGTTATCCATGTGTTGATGTAAACTAATTAGGTGGTTAAACTGTACTTCCCCAGTCGGGCAGCTCCAATTGTGTTGTCCACTATTTCACTCACTTGAAAAAAAAAACAAAATTGAAATACAATTGTAAAAACAATTCCTCCGATCAGTCAAATTCCCTAAACAAATTCCCACAGAAATAAATAACAATCACTCTATCACCTCTGACATTTCGATGTTAAATACAAAATTTAATCACGTCAGCTCGACATTTTAATGGAAAAAGCCGCAGGTATAGTCAGTTCAAATGCGAACCAAATTAGAAACACGTTCATTATTTCAGCGGAGCTATAAATCATAATCTACATGGCATGTCGGGTCTCCGGCGCGGGACGGCGGCGACGCGACGTCGGCGCGGACGCCTGCAATATTAAATTCAATTTACTTGGCTTGATTAGTTTTGTGGTCATAATGCCCTGGTCGGGCGCAGCCTCTTCCTTCATTGTCGTATTAATTTTGATATTGCAAATCTGCACGTGCGACGTCATTTTGGTAGCAGAACCAATTTAGAAGAGCTTTTGTTTATGTCAACATAACATACTATCACACCTGTGTTACCTGAAGGACTAAAATTGCATGTAAATTGCAAATACTAATGTACAGTTTGCCGGTATTAGGTCCCATGCAATTACGGTCCTATTACCATTAACTGAATTATTATCCAAACTCCGGATTATTACTGCGAATTTTATAGAAAAATTCCAGAAACCGAACCCAGAACCCATCTAACTCGGGAAGTTTTTTATTTTATTTCGATTATATAATCTAAATAAAAAATAAATAAAAAAACCTAATCCCAGTCCCCTTTGAATAGTCATATCACTGTTTATAACCAGTGATATGACAAGTCAAAGGAGACTACCAAGTCAAAGGTCTCGAGTTCAAATCAAGGCACGCAACTCTGACTTTTCGAAGTTATGTGCTTAATAGTTAATTATCACCATATTTCATGTAAATAAATAAGTTAATACAATAAGGTAGTGTGTATAATATCATCTCCAACATAATATAGTATAATTATTATATCTTCAGACAGACTACATGGTCTCAATGTGCGTAGCGTTAATATACCTACGCCGAACACCAATTTAAGCGCCAATTATTCAATTAATAGGGAATTGTTTAGCCGAGCAGAAGTTCTGATGATCTAATCAAGGCGTTGACACGTGAAGATACCGACCGGGTTCCGTTAGGAAGGGCACCCAATCAAGTGTACTAATGTGTTGGGTTGACAACAAATAATAATTATTGTTTACCTACTTATGTCCTACGTGTGTTCTAAGGTTTATTATACTAAGAAAGATTTGCCAGGTTACAGATAATAGAATAGCCAGGTGAAAGATACTGGATGAGAATTTGTGCCCGGTTAATGGCAATAGGCTCATCCCTATTACATGGGACCTAAACATACCGGCGAACTGTGGGTGTACATTAGTACGCCTCTGCTAACCCTTCGGGGAATACAGGCTTGATGGTATGTGTTATGTTTGATGACAGTTTAAAATCGATTCCGAAACGTCGGATTAACTTTGTTATTTTATTTTTCACAATACCTAAATAATCTCATATCCATAACTGAAACTATCAGATAATCCAAAATAATTTCATATCCGTGGCATCCCCTGTTCATAACTACAAACCAAGCTAAATTAATGATTGAAATATAAAACACAAAAGATGTTTCGTTCAAAGTTTTCTTTTTTCCTATGAAAGAAAACCAGGTACACAAAACCTGAACGACTGAGAAAATGGATCAAATTATCTGATTTCAGCATCCTTTATAAGAGTAGGTACAAAGTCCATTACCCACCTTTGTGCCCGCTCTGGCTATGTTCAGATATGAAATTACAACGTTTTTATAACGACTCTAAGATAATTCAGTATTCTGTTGTAGGTAAAGGTATTTTTCTTACTTTACGTACAAGTCTAAACAGTGTTTTTTGTAATAGAAACAAAACGGAATGTCAAATGTCAAACGTCAATGCCAAAAACGTCATCAGAATGACAGCTTGAGATCATCCCTCCCCTCTGCCCGAACAATGAATGTCGACTGATTAGAGTAGAAAATAATTAATAAGAGCCATTAAAGATACCTTTGATTAATATACCAAAGAGTTATAATTTCACCGAACCCAAAAAAAAAGAAATGCTTCGGGGCTTTATAGTAGCGCTATATTCTTCACATTTACTTATATAACATGAATAAGCGCATGACATCAAACATAAACATACACTGTACACATCAGTGAGGTCAATTCAGTAGTTTTTACGCCAACTCGTAGCAAAAAGACAAACAGACAAGAATTTTAAAAATCACATTAGGTATTAGGTTCGTAAATATTTATAATAATACTCTAACCCACTTGTAAATATCTTCAATGTACGTACATACACAGCTTTTTTACGATTTAATTATACTAAAAATTAAAAGAAATAATATGTATAAACCCTATGCAGAACGCAGGCATAGTAGAATGCCTTTCATGGGTTATATTTAATTCATAACTTTGCAATTGACAATATCTTAAAATCTTTTAAATGGCCGTGTGGAACTTTATGGGGTAGGTTTTTGTTCAAAATTGGACTTTTTCTGGCTGATATGACCATTGGAGTGCAAAGTAAAAGGTCTCGAGTCTGAAACCAAGCACCTCTGACTTTTCAAAGTTATAACTTAACATACTGTTACGAGCTGGGGTTCGGGATAAATTAATTAACGCTACTTTTACCGAAACAAACAAATACTTTAATAAACTTGACAACACACAACAGAAATCACAAATAAAGTCACTACAGCTATTACGTGTCGCACTGTACTGTCACACTGAGAATCACTTGTCTTCACTTTGATGTTCACTTCACCTTGTCCAAATATAAACTGCGCTAGCCGACCCTCACGACTGCTTTTTATATCAGTCACGAAGATTCTAACAATCGCGAAAAGCCTACAAAATGCGAGTAGGTACTTGATTGTCTATTGTTTACGGGCATTGACCTTTGAACCTGACCTTGATCTATTGTTATTACGTGAGTACGTATTCGAGTACTTTCTTTCGAATATTCTACATGCTTCTACGATTTATCTAGAACCTTCGTGACCTACCTACGTCATTCTAATAGCTTCTCGGCGTAATAATACCATCACGTCTGTTTTCCCCGAAGGGTTAGACAGAGGCGTACTAATGTACACTCACAGTTCGCCGGTATGTTTAGGTCCCATGTAATAGGGGGCGAGCCTATTGCCATTAACCGGGCACAAATTCCAAACTCCGAGCTGCCACTGGGAATTTCATAGAAAAACCCAATAACACTTTGCTCGACCTGGGAATCGAACCCAGGACCTCTAGCGTAGCAGTCGCGCTCAGGACCGCTTGGCTAATGAGGTAGTTTCAAAGTTATGTGCGTATTAATAGTTAAATATCACGGTGAAGGAAAACATCGTGATAAATCTGCATGCCTGAGAGATTTTCTCAACGGCGTGTGAAATCCGCTTACCTGCACTAGGCCAGAATGGCGGACTATAGCCTTCTCATTCTGAGAGGAGACGCCTGTCCTGATAGAATAATGAGTTGATTATGATGATAATAAATACCTTTTTTTATATCATGCTAGAATGACAGAATATATTTTTATCCTCAAAAAGTCCCTGCACAATTTTATCTTAAACAAACCTTGTCTACGTCATAATTATATAAAATAAATGGAGCACTGGAATAAAGGAGGTCGCATAATCGCAATCTACGCAAGCAAAACCGCAGACAGTAGCTATGCTAGTACACAAACAAATTTTTTTTTTTCTTTATTAAAAGCTTACTAGCAATGTGGGTCGCACATTACTAGTATTCTTGTTAACCCCTCGTGCTAAGCTAAATGCTTGTGTTACGAGTGGGTTCACGTCGGTAGTGCAATGGGTGGGTTTCGAACCGGCAACCACATGATCGCAAGTCCGACGCCCTAGCCATTAGGCTACCGCCGCTTACTTCTTTCATTACTCGCTGGAAACACGAACAAAAAATATATTAAACTCTTAACAGGGTTGCTAATAAGAAGACCTGACATCATTAATATTCATCAGAATTACCATTCATGAGCTGTTCCTTTGACAGGATGAGGCCGAAGACGATGATTGGTTCAGAATTCATGATAAAACAGCTTAATTTATTACACAATTTAAATGTTAAATTAATGAACAAATCAATTATGAAGGAAATAATAAATTAGAGCTTGGATTAATCTTAAGGAAATTATATTTTTATTTTAAAAAGTTCTTATTATGGGATAGGGAGCAAACGAACAGACGGATCACCTGGTGGTAAGCGATTACTGCCGCCCATGGACACCCACAATACCAGCGGAGTCTCAAGTGAGTTGCCCGCCTTTTTAAAAGGGTTTGGGCCTCCGGTCTCCTCACTCACTCGGCAAAACAGAACGTAAGCATCGTTTCGCAGCGGCTTTCAATCTATTTCTAGAGTACACTCAGGATCAATAGCTTACTTCGTTAGTCAAGACGTCATGGACACTTGCTTGACCTGTGAATGGATCCCAGGACCAATAACAACTCGAACCACTAGACTAAAGAGGCAGTTAAAAATCCACTTTGAAACCTCCACTACGGGAACATAGGTGTACTTTATAGCTACATTATTGGACAGCTGTAAGGTTAGAGGTTCATCAGGTACACAGACTATAACTTTCAAAGGACTTTTTATACAAACGAATCAATTAAATTAAAATAATCAACCTTTCCGCCTACCTGGTCTCTTTGGAGGTGAAATTTAAACTCATCTCTATAAATATACGCACGTCGTAGGAGTCTACCAAATGGAAATTTAATTGCTTTTTTGCGTTCGACTGTATATTATTTACATTCTCCATTTATTCCGATTTTGTTTTGTTTTGTGTAGTTGGTAAACGGTATTTGTAAATAAATATTTTATAATTTTTTTCCTAAAAATCAGCTTTATTGGTGTAACATATACAATTAACCCTTTATTTTGTCTCAATGATGGGTATGAGTCTCCTCTCAGTATGAGAGGGATTTGTGTATAAGTAGTCCACTACGCTGGCCTAATGTAACCCACATTCCAGGCAGGGTTCCTCACAATATTTTCCTTCACCGTTTAAGAGCGTGATAGTTAACTATTAATACGCACATGACTTCGAGAAGTCAGAGGTACGTGCCTTGGATTCCAACGCGAGACCTTTGACTCGGCAGTCCAATGGTCATATTACTAGGCTCACACTGCTCTTGCTTTGGTGTAATGTTGTTTAATTTAAAATGAAGTCTAAAAATGTTTAGCAATAGGAAATTTGATCTTAGACAGAAATCGAACCTGCGTTTTTCCGGTTAGGTACACCGGATGCTTTAGTCAACTAAGGAACCGAGATCACTACCCGTAACATCGAATGAAAAGACTTTAAGCCGTGAGGCGTGGAAGTGGGGCCTTTGACCTGCAATTGGACCAACCGATCAACAAATTTGAAATACAAACTGCTTGCTGACGATTATGAGGCATACAATAAATCAACGTCCAAAAACTCTAAAACGAAAAAAAATACATTAAATATCCAATGCCGTCCGCCCAACACAACCCTCATTACTAGAAACAGTAAAGACTTAATAATAAACGAAACTTACTTAATTCGCGACGATAACATTGAACAATGGTTCCAAACACGGGCTTAGGAAGGGCTCACTTGAGCTTATTTCAACATACCACCAACCGTTTATACAGCGGTACTGTGAAAACGTCGACCTCGGCGAAAATTCAATTTTAGGTCATAATAACGTGTGCTACGCTATACGAAATGTTACATACTAGAAATTCAGTAGCAATAAGTTTAATATGTTGTATGTATGAATCTGAAATTTAAAAATAATTGCCTAATTTCGAACATAGAACAAAATCAAACACTATCGGATGATCGATGGATATAATATTATCCTCCTGATAGATGTACTGTAAGTGTCTTTAAATCAAGAGTAATTCGGTTTCTTCTAGGCAAGCGCGCTCCGTTGTAGATCGCAGTGTCGCTTAGCATCAGGCGAACTGGTAGTCGAGTGACAACCAAGAATATAAAAATCACATATTGTGTTACATTTATCGGGTTGCAAGGATCAAAGATGGTGGATTTTAGGGTTATTAATAATTAAATCCTCTGCGACGATTAAAATAGCTATCAGCAAGCAAATTATATCAAACAATGGTACTTTAACGATAGATCTAATATTCCATCTGAGGGATTTACCTTAATCTCGAGCGTTGAGTGTAGTTTATCTTACCTTAAGCTTTTCCTTTCTAAATTAATCCGTATATTTAGCTTCAACTCGCATTTCGTTCCATTCCTCTGCGGCTATTTCGTTCTTTAAATTATTTTATATCTGAGTGTACAAAGTAACTTATAGAAAGTTATTTTGTACTTGACTGGTGCTTTAATGTTCAAAATAGAATTTCAGTCCAGTTACAGTGTCAGAAACGTCATGCTATTCACAGCGCACTTATGACTCCTCTGGTGTTGCAGGTGTCCATGGGCGGCGGTGATCGCTTACCATCAGGCGATCCGTCTGCTCGTTTGCCTGCTATAACATAAAAAAAAACCACCCGTCCTACAGGAGGTTTGACTTTGTGTATTTAATGATTACGCAGGGCATTGGCAGCCGTACGCAAGGACCAATCTTTATTTTTTGCTTTGTGTGGAAAATCGTCATGGACTCCCGCCGCCCGGGGAGGCGGCAGGGCGTGTCGAACTCCAACTAAAGACGCAAAGACTGCTGCGTCGCGACTACAGGAATCAGAGCATTCGTCCGCGGCACGAGAGCACCAACCTCCTGCAACATGCACCGCTTAAGTGCGCGCTACGCACACTCAATGTAGTCACTGGCCATAAAGATTTCACATGCTCATTGAACGAATTTACAAGGGTCACGTTTGAGATTAGATTAATTATAAGGTTTAATAATTTAAGTAGTCCTGTATTTTTACCGAAACTTAATGTTATCACTAAATAGTATAAAACAAAGTTGTTTCCCTCTGTCAGTCTGTCCGTATGTATGCTTAGATCTTTAAAACAACACAACGGATTTTGATGCGGTTTTTTCTATGGAATTAGGGATCTCCTGTAAGGATATAGGTGTGTGTCAGTAAATAAAATAAGTGACTATATAGAGAATAAACTTTAAACCTAAAATATTTATGAAACTGAGACTAGATCGGAATGATATTTTTTTTTTAAACCCACCATCACGTTTTATAGACACCAAATTATCTTTCTGTTGCCTAAACGGTACTAGCTGTGCCCTGCGGTACGACCATATTTTTTTATTCTTATTATATTGAATCACAATGATCTGATTTTTGCCTATTTCGTGGGAGTTCTTACAATTATTTTTTTAGCGGTTGTCTACATAAATAACACTTTCATTATTTTGTTCTAAGTGATAAGAAAGACAGTAAGATTTACTTGTCATCATTAAATATGAATTTAAAAACTAAATACAAACAAATAAAAAAATAACACGATATATAATTTTACAGTAGGATAAACAGATTCCAGAATAATAATAGTTTTAATGTTACTTTACAAATTATTTCGCTGTAGCTGAACTTTAAAATTAAAATCAAGCTTTCTTCGACTAGGAGGATCCTCCTATTTTTACACATAAATACATTTTCATTAATTTCTACAAGTGACATCGAGATTAAATTCTTAATGAAAATAACTTCTATCAATCCCAGAATTACTGAGACAACCCTACGCATGTGAGACAATACCAGCACACACACTACGATAAAATTCAATAACTTAACAACCGATGTGGAGTTAGCGGGCTTTAATCAAACGCTAAGGTTGTGCAAATGAACAATTCACCCGAAATATCGACGACAGAAGTCGGTTCTGTCAGCAATCAAACTCGGATGGCTGATTAACATAGTTTTCACATCAAACTTGCTCCGATTAACTCCTGTAGGTATTTCACGGGGAAACTTTGTTCGGTACCTACTCGGTTCTCGCAGCGTTGTTCTCGGATGCATTGAAGTGAACTTGCTAGGTTTTTAATTAAAAAAGACTTGTCTTTTTGTCTTCATCTAGTAACGAGAGCTTTTCTATATGTGTTGTTGACAGTGATAGCCTTTTTTTATTGAGCGGAAAGTCGTCGCGTATTATTCACCGCCAGGAGGCATTTAGATGGATTACAAACTCTTTCGCGAGTTAGAAAGGCATGGACAACTCTTGTGCCATCTTTGACTCCGTAACTCTTCACAATCAATATGGCAGAAACCTGGCAAAATTGGAAACGTATAAAATATTACTGGAGTCACGCCTTACAAAGAACTTCGGGTGACTTCGAAAGAGACAATTTCGTTTTTATGTAATAAGTTTTTCGCTTTGGAATATTGTAATTTTAACGAAATTTCCATAATTCCGGTCTTTGGAGTAGGTCTCGTTATTATCCGACTTTGAAAAAGGACGACGTTCTCAATTTGTCTATATTGTTTATTATGTTCCCGTAGAACTTTCTTATTTATGAACCGTTGTTGGTTGGTTGGCTGGTTCCTGCTTATCAGTAAAAGATATATCCCAAGATGCTAGAAGTGTTAATGCTTTATTTTTCTAAGAAATAACTAACATAACATAATAACTCGGCTGTATTCGCTGAAGCGTCAGGCAGAGGTCTTAATATATATTATGTTATACATTTTTATATAATAACTAGCCTATGCCCGCGGCTTCGCTCACTAGAAGCTCAAAACCAACAGTGATGATCTTTGTATGGGTCTCTACACATTAGAGAGGTCAAGCTGTATCTAAGGTTTCGTTTAATTATCTGAGATAAGAAGTATAAGTACCAGTTTTTAATTTGGAGCACATACTTTCTAACAGTGATAACAAAATTAAAATCTATTCAGTAGTTTTTGCGCCAACCCGTAACAAACAGACAAGAATTTTAAAAGTCACATGTTTGGGTTCGGAGCCGTTTATATACCTTAACCCACTTGTTTTTTTTTTAAATATCGTCAATGTACAGACACAGCTTTTTTACAATTTTATAATAGTAGAGAAGATAAAGAGAAGAGAAGAGATATGGTATTCATATTTATGTATCGTATATAAATTTGTACGAGATCTTTTTATAACACAGGCGAACACTAAGATGGAGAATTTCCAGCATTTGAGTAACAGCAGCTTATAACAATGAGAAAAAAATATTGACTTGCATTTCCATACATCTAATAATATACATATTTATTTATGGGAAAAAATATTTGTATGTGTCCTATGACCTCCCCCTGCGACCTCCAAGCTGTCTTGGGAGGTACAGTTTTAGATATTTTAGTACTTATTAACGTTTGAAAACCTCATGTTTTAATCTACTAAATAGGTTGGTACCAATCTAATACCTTAATCCTGTTCCCAAAACTTGAGTCAATTATCGCTTTCAAGTTAAACCATTTCTTTATTTTGTTCTCCGTAAACTTGCCCATTTAGTAATTAAGGAGGCTGTAAGGGAGCACCTCCTAATTAAGAATTACGTTAAGATGGGCTATATCCAATCATTTTCTTGACAAAACCGTTTATTGGTAGGATCGCCCTTTTCTCCGGCAATATTTATTTATGCAATAAAATTTGCGAATAACTTTTTATTAAAACTTTAGGTACCTATCATACAAACGCAAATTATTATAATTACACACACAAACATGCCATCACGTCGGACAACTTACCTGTAGATAATACAGATATTTGTTCCATGCGGGGATCTAACCCACAACAGGTAGCGTAGAAGTCAATCACTTAGCCGCTACGCCAAACATGCCGTCAAATAGCGGACCTTAACTTCAAATAAAATGATTTGTTAATATGTTAATTTGTAGTAAATAGGAAAATACAGTTGTTAAGTTTAACGAGCGAACTGTGGGTATACATTAGCATAATTATCTCTTCAACATACATACCATCACGCCTGTATTCCCGGAAGGGTTAGGCAGAGGCGTACCAATGTATACCCACAGTTCGCCGGTATATTTAGGTCCCATGGAATAGGGGGCGAGCCTATTGCCATTAACAAGTTTCAAACTCCGTGTCGCTACTGAGAATTTCATAGACAAACCCAATAACACTTTGCTCGATCTGGGAATCGAACCCAGGACCTCCAGCGTAGCAGTCACACTCAGGACCACTAGGCTAATGAGGCAGTCAATTATCTCTTGTGGTTTAATAAGTCGCCTTACCTTTTATATATTAAGTATTAAGTTTAGTGTAAGCTTAGATAGTCAATAAAGTCCATCAAACGACCTACCCTAATTTTAATTAAGGTATCTTCGATACTGACTGAGGTAGTACCTTAAGGTAGTACCTAAGTACCTTACCCGACTGCATTACTAACATCAAACACCCATGTTAAACAGAGCGTCTCAATTCGTAATAATTAATTTGATTTCCTGAAGGCATGTCTATTGATTTGTGATTAATTCACAGATGCTTGCAACACACTAATCCAATCGCATTAGCATTGCAATGTGATGATTGCTGTGGATATCAAAAATGTATATATAGAAACCAAATCTACTGACTGTTTTCTTATTAGAACCGGCAGAAATACTGCCTTTTAATATTATTTCCTTCGTCCATTTAGTCTCCCATTGCTGGGCACGGGTCTCCTCTCAGAATAAGAGGGGTTAGGCTATAGAGCACCACTCTGGCCTAGTTCAGCCTAGCCATAAGCCTAGCCGGGTTGTCATACTTAATATATATAATACGAACTTGATTACGAAAACTTAGAGGTGCGTGCCTTGAGTATGATCTCGAGACCGACTACTTGGCAGTCCATGGTCATAGCACTGCTTAATATTAATTTTTACCTTTAATACTCCTTATAAAACAAGATAATGAGTATTAAATGTAAAAACTATACCGTAGGGGAGCCATTCTGGAGCTATGTCTGAGTGATAGATAAGTACCACGGCCTCACAGAAAACCGGCGTGAAGCAACGCTTACGTTGTGTTTCTTTTTATGGGATAGGGGGACCAACGCAGAGCAGAGATAGATACAGCAGACGTATTGCCTGATGGTAAGCGATTGACGCTGCCCGCACGGACTCTGGACTCTCGCAACAACAGAGGAGTCACAAATGCGTTGCCGGCCTTTTAAAGCCTTCGGTATCCTCACTCACTTGGCCGGTGATTCGTGGAGTGAGTGAGAATACCGGAGGTAGGGCTCGTTTGCCCTCTATCCCATAAAAAAATATGTGTCACATGCACCAGGATATCAACATTCGAAGTTAAAAAAAACTGATTCCCTTTGATCCGCTTCCAAAAAGAACATTTTAAGCTACCACCCCAATTTTAATCCCTACTAACGAATGCATCAAAGAGGATCTAGGATACAACGAGCTAAACCTTTTGCAAGAAATGATGTTTTACGTTTATCTCCAATCCCCAGTCACCAGACGTGTTTCGAATTTCGAATATCCGAAAGACTCCGAGAGATCCCGAACGTCAAATTAAAATACTGCATTACTACTACTCGCCAGTATGAGAATAAAAGCGAAAATTTAATGGTGTGCCGCAGAAATCCGTAATGTAATCCAGAATATTATTTATTTTGAAACTGACAGGGATGATTGTTGGTTGAGCTTCGGATTAGTTGATGGTTTATGACTACTGGTTTGCTTACAGCTTCCATTATTGATTCAGCTGTCGTTTTTATTCCATAAATTCTGTTGGAGATGGAATCAGCTCTTGATGGGACAAGGTATAAAGAAAAAGTTTTTGTATTCAGATTACACAACGCAATGAGTAATTAAATAGAAATAAAATTGTTATTCAGTAAATATATGAATGTGGAAAAAACAAAAGAAGTATTAATAGTAGGAAGCGGTGGTCTGTAGTTTTTACTTACTCGTGTGGAAATACCACATATTGACTGTTTAGTGTCACTTTTCACGAAATATTTAGGAAGCCCATTCTTTGAGTAGGTACTCAACCTTAAATTATACTAAACTTCAAAAGGCTGTTTTTGGTTTCTTTTATTTTAGTGTTTAGTTTATAGTAAGGAAGATTTCGTCTTTGGTGTCCAAAGTTGTCCTTAAAAACCTATCTCTCTTAAGTGTAGTTTTTACAGCGCTCTTAGAATGTTTATCCACAGTGGCACTTAACGAAAGTACTATAATAAAGATGGTTTGACGAGTTCCTAGACTCATCGGTCACAGACATCTAAACCTCTCTTTCATTCTTGTGTTATCAAGATTTTCTTAAACCGAACTTAACTACAATTAACTAACCCTCATCCATTTATAATCCAAAGAAAATGTTTTAAAGAAATATATCCGTTGAAGAGTTACAAATTTAATTCAACACTGCAGAAAGCAAACTAAGACCAGCTTCTTGTTACTATTCTAAAACAATATTATCCTTATTCTGAACAGGGAGACAAGAGACAGGAAGCTAGTGACACAAAGAGCGTTGTACCAGGAGCGCAGAACGTGCTAGGAAACGTTAACCGAGACAAACAAGCTCATTACCCGCGCGGTCGACCGACAGGGGTGCGGCGCGTACTCATCAGATTGGCTGTGTTGCCACTATCTGTAAAGATTTATGTTACCCTGGTACACATTTAGAATTATTCATACCTTTGTTTCATGTGTTTGATGAATAAGCTTGTTTGTTGTGTAATGGTTAAATAAATAAATACCTTCACAATATCATATTTTCTGTTATGAAAGCGATTTCCGATAATAAAACAATCATTTGCCAATATTTCGACGTAATATCATATTAAATTTATAAGACAAACAAAAATAGGTATTTCAACATGACATAGAAGATCCTCATCATTTGTTTTTTGTCTGTCGCACTCAGTCAATGTACAAAAGAAACAATATTCGTAAAATTTACGCGAAAAGTCGCGGTATTGTTCAACTCCCCAATACGGATCGGATGTGCACGTCAAAACACAACAGAATATCAACTCCAATTTATTTTGGTCTTTTTGTACGGAGTAACAATTGACTCGGTAGCTTTTATTGCTATTTCAAACGTTATCCGTAGTAATTTAGAATTGAAAAATGATATCATAGTTAATGATGACAGGATTTACAATGTAATTATTAGCTTTAAATATTTTAAGCCCCTTTAATCCACGTGCAATATTTAGCTCATTTATTCCACATGCAATTAAAAATATATTTATGTATAAAAAATTTTACTATGACGTTATTACACGGTTTCATGTTGAAACTGATCAATATTTTGTAACATCTTTGTAACACATGAATGCAAATAAAGAACTTGAACTTGAACACTTAATGTTAGGTATTAATTTTTTCGGTATAAATTATTCAATATAAATGTTCTTGTAGCCCACCCACGCGAAAGTAGAAATGCGTAGGTGTTCTCAGTAACCTTTGAAATTAGCTTCAGGCTAAGATTGAGGTATTTTGTAATTTTCGTGTCTCGAAAATGACAACTCTTGGCCTTTGAGATCCTTCGGTCAACCAGTGTTTCAACCAAAAGTTTGAACAACAAGTTTCATACACTATATTTTTTATTATCTATGCATCGTATGTGATTAGTCCATCCTTCCGTATCACAGTACAAAAAGGATTTTTTATCTGTTTTTGTTATTTAATAAACATTTTAGTTTAATTCTCATTCATGTTGATCAAGCCAATCAACCTTTTAATCTTCCGTGTTTCTTCCTTTTTCACTCTCCTTTACCTAGAACATTATTCCGCTCCTCTTGAGTTCATCCACTCTTCCACTTCTACTTTTCATAGCTCTAACAGCCTGCTGATATTTTAGTCTTGACTCCTTTTTCTTTTCCACTACTTTATATTGTACTATTGCTTCTCCTTTTTTGAGGATCGAATTTCCAATTAAAACGTAATACCAAAATAAATCGTAATTCAAACACAATTTAATCAAAGTGAATTATTATTCGGATTCCGATACCATTAATCTAGGTTCCTGCTCTACACTTTCAACCAAAACACTTCACTAGAAATAAATATAAGCAAATGTAATTCTTGATAACTTTACCAAGTTTGGAACGATTTTCCGGTTGTTTATTTTTATTAGCATTGTAGTAGTAGTAGACGAAATGGTATGGTAGGAACCTAGATTAATAGTATCTCAATCCGAATAATAACACAATTTGATTAAATATGGTTTGTATTAAGTTTTATTTTTGTATTACGTTATAAAATTCTTTAAATTTCTTAAGTCTTCTTTCTTTAATTCTTTAAGTACTCCTTTGCACCTACGTTTGAAGTTTGAACTTATTCTCATATAATGTCAAATCGTTGATTTACTGTTCCCTTTTTACTATAATACAACAAAAAAGGGAAACAAGGATGTTGTTTGATAGCAATCATCCTATTTTGTGTACACAAAGAACTCATTTTGTCTCTTACAAAGTAACTTCACAGACCTACCGAGGTGATCTGTGATTTCTTGAGCCCAATCTCTGCAACATGGTAATAAAGGTCTCTAAATCATATGAGAGCATTATGAGAGTTAATGTACGCGTGAAATTATGAATGCTTAAGAGACGCAAGGAGGCGTGGCTTAGGTGTAATTATCTAGAGATTTATACATTTTCTTGGGTTTGTTTATTTTACAAAAATGTATTCAAGGTATGTAATTAAAATGATTAGATATATTATTATTTCAATGTACCTATATATAAATAAAACTCAAAAACAATGCACAACTGAAAGCATTAATTCCAGAAGAATACAATCATGAGCTTCATATTATATGTTCCAGTTCAAGTTCAAATGTTTTTATTTCAAGTAAGCTTTTACAATCGTTTATGAAACGTTAGGTATGATTCTAGTTGCGCGGTTCCAAAAGGTTGATCTGATGTACATATAAAGTATACGAGTCCTAAGACGGGATTTGGGAAAATTCCCATGGGATTGAGAAAACCGAGATCATCACAGATGACCTGACACTGCAACAGCTGACTTAAAAAAAAACAAGAATAGTAGCAATATAGGCGCACATTACTAGTATTCGTGCTAAGCTAAATGCTTGTGTTACGAGTGTGTTCACGTCAGCAGTCCAATGGGTGGGTTTCAAACTGGCAATCACATGATCGCAAGTCTAACGCCCTAGCCATTAAGCTAGACACTTCATGTATGATATCTAGAGTTCAATACCTGTTTCTACATTCTTAATCAGAAAGTATAAATGCTGAAACTCTTATTCTAAAATCTATTTATATTTCTATGTAGGTACCTAAGTACAACAACATATTATGTAAATTCATAGCTTTTATGAAGACTAAATCGCCTCTACATCGCGAAGTTTCTACCAATTAGTCGAGATATTCAGCGCAAAATTCCGTGCGTTTTGTCTCCAGCAGAAATATTTGAATAGTTTCTCAAATAGGTAAATTTCACGTAGTTTATTGTGTTTGAACTGTCGCTTCGGACGGTCTTGAACAATTGTCATTCTGGCGTACGTCCTCGCTACACGTTTGTGCAATTGCGAATTCCGACGGCGGCGAGGTAATATCAATACGTCCTCGGGTCGACTACACGAAGCTTGGCAGGGAAAATATTCACTATCCCGTCACTTTTAGCCAAACCCTCCGTAGAATGCAGTATTACTAACATTTAAACACGAGGCCCAACACATAGTGAATAAATTGAATCTCTTTTTTCCTTTCTTTTATATTTTTGGGTAACATTGTTACCGTACACAGTTTTAAGCTGCAAGATTTACATTAATTCTAAGCTATGCAAATTCTAATTCATTTTTCTGAAATACACATTAAAAAAATTACTTAAAAAGAACTATATTATCATCCAAAATATACTTCAGTTCACCCCATTCTCACGTTTGATTAATAACACTCTTACGTGTACCATTGAGCAAGCGTTATGTAAACAAGAAGGTACCTACAGTCAGATTAAAACGAAGGCAAAGCCATTCCCTATTGCGGCGTAATTCCAAATTCCGCTTGGTGCGAATGTCGACACATAGCGCTGAGGTCTTACATCAAGTGACATATACGTACAGCTATTAAGTTTAAAGCCACGTAATTCAGTGGATGCACCTGCCCGTATTTTCACGGCTCCGCTGTTACAGTGGATTTGGAGCTAAACACTAAATTATTCGAGCGGCGACTGTATTCTGATTTAGTTCTGTGATTCTGTGAAGTAATTTGATTTGTGTATTATCTAAAAAGTTGTTTCTTTTTAAGGATGAGATGGCCATTGATACTTTTAATTTACTTTGAATCCAATTCGTTCATTATTAATAAATCGTTTCATTATTCAATAATGCTAAACTAGACGTCCTGGATTCAATTACCAGGTCGAGTAAACTGTTATTTCGGTTGTCTATGAAATTTTTAGTAACTACTCAGGGTTTCGATCATTAGTACACCTCTGCCTAACCCTTCGGGGAATACAGACGTGCTATTATGTTGGTATGTTATTTCAATATTAGTATACATTGCTCAAATAGCAATTCAACAAAATTCAAACAGTAATATATTACCGATTGAAATACAATTATCTACCCAGTGTTCATCCATCCGCGATATTTGCTCCACAGTCGAATCATGTTGTCCATCAACCAGATATTTTTGTCATACATGTTTCCTAAGAACGTACAGTTAGCAATATCAGGGGGCATTGGTGTGTAAAATTGCATGCCGGCCCAACGGGCGAACGAAACTCGAGTGGGTATTGAAACGGTTAAGTCGCCAGACTCATGTGGACGGATTAAATCGTGATGGTGCACCCAATATTGGGCTCGTGGTGTTATAGTGACCACACGGAACAATCGGTGGGGTTAAGCAACACATTCCTAAGGTCAGTTTTTGGATGGGTACCCATTTTAAGCCCTTGACGAGACTCGTCTTTTCGTAAAAAGAACTATAAAATGATTAAATCTCTGGGTCGACAAAAAAAATATAAAAATCATGTGGATTTTTTATTATAGCCTTTTTTATGTTTGTGAACATACTTTAATTTGGTACATAAATACTTTCTATTATTAAAAACTATTAAAATGTATCAATTGTTCGCGATCCCAAAAGAAACATTTTTTGAGTCGATACTGTGCAATTTCCATTATCCGGATGCAATCTATATCCTTGCCAAATTTCATCAAAATATTTTCAGCAGTTTAGGCGTGAACAAACAAACAGAATTAATATTGCAATCATCACTTCAGTGTGGATACTATGGATTATCCTTCGATCCGCTCACAACACTGCAACACATTCAACAAATAATTACAGCCCACTTAAAAAAAAAAGCGGTCGATAATTTCATGCTAAGTATAGTGTTTTCCTCACAGACCGGAAAAACTGACGAAACTCTTTGCCACATTCGTCTTCTGATGATACCCGTCCGTTTTTGGCGAGTGTAGATTACATACCATCACGCTTGTATTCCCCGAAGGGTTTTGGCAGAAGCGTACTTAATGTACACCCACAATTCGCCGGTATGTTTAGATCCCATGTAATAGGGGGCGAGCCTATTTAAATTAACCGGGCACAACTTCCAAACTCCGAGCTGCTACTGGGAATTTCATAGAAAAACCCAATAACACTTTGCTCGACCTGGGAATCGAACCCAAGACCTCTAACGTAGCAGTCGCGCTCAGGACCACTAGACTAATGAGCAGAGAGTCTTAAAAATCGTATATATCTTTTTTTTAAAACGTTTCTTCACACTAGGATTTTCTCATGTATCGCAAGTGCATTTTACAAATACAAATTGTCACATACAAACGCCTACCTGTAGGTCATACAAATATTTGCTCCGTGTGGGGATCGAACACACAACACGTGGCTCACAAGCCGATCGCTCAACCGCTACGCCAAACGTGACGTCAAAAAGAGAAATGAAATGAAAAAAAATATGAAAAATTATGTTTATAGTGTGTAAACTGAAAGAAATATACTGAATGGAAAATCCACAAAATTTTCGAGGCATCCTCTTAAGTATTTTACTTCGGAATAAACCCAAAAAACTATTCCCAGTCATAATTGCCTATTCCAACTGCCTGAAAATCAGCCTGGTCCAACTGGAAACTGCAATTATGATAGCAAAGTGAAACTTTCCGTTTGGAATTTAAAAATATATTACAGGTTTCATTTAATTGCCTGAACATTTCTTTCAGTGTTCTGGAAAATATTGGTTTATCGTTCAATGATATTTAATTCCTGTAAATAGACCTTTTAAACACGACTTTTTGATGAAATGTTTGATGTAGCCGCTGAGAGATCGGCTTCTGCGCCACGTGTAGTGGGTTCGATCCCCACACAGAGTATATCTCTTCTCTTCTCTTCTCTTATCTCTACTATTATAAAATTGTAAAAAAGCTGTGTCTGTACATTGAACCCAAAAATGTGATTTTTAAAATTCTTTTCTGTTTGTCTGTTTGTTACCGGTGGTGCAAAAACTACTGAATAGGTTTTAATTCTGTTACCACTGTTAGAAAGTATGTGCTCCAAATTAAAAACTGGTATACTTGTTATCTCAAATAATTAAACGGAACCTGAGATACAGCTTGATCTCTCTAATGTATAGAGACCCATACAAAGAAGAGATCATCACTGTTGGTTAGTGAGCTTCAAGTGAGCGAAGCCGCGGGCATAGGCTAGTTATTTAAATATTTGTATGATCTACAGGTAGTTGTTCCGGGTTTGGGTGTTTGTGTATGTAGTAATTTGTGTTTGTAAACGCACCCACGATACAGGAGAAAATCCTAAGGTTTAAAAAATATAGACATTTTTAGAAGAAATTGATATTGAAATACTAAGTGACGCTGGTATTTCTTAACAGCTCTGGAGATCTCTGAAAGAAACATCAAACAAAGTCAGAAAATCATGGTTTCTTAAAGGTCTGTCTGGACGTTTTTTTTAACAATAAAATAAAAATATAAATTCCAGTAGTAGAAGTTTTAGTAGCTATTATATAACGATACCAAATCAGCAAGACATTTGCGAAGGTCGCTTTAAATACTCGAAACAGTCTGATTACAGAACATATCATTCTAATCTCCGTTGGGCAGAAAAATTGATGAACGCATTTATGTTTATTTTTTTAATAAAAGAATTTCTGCTAACTATTTGAAACTTTGTTTAGCTTCTGCGAGGTCCATAACAGTAAATCCATCTCAGGGGTCTTGCATACGGAACTGAATGGTAGCTGAGCACCATGCTCATAATTACTAGAAAATCAGACATAAAACTTCAAAAACGCGAACATAGAATAGCAATTATAATGGCGGAGTACTGTCAAGAAGACTACAGATTGAAGTGGTACTTGAAGCGCAACAGACTAACAGTGGTGTCACATGACAAAATAATGTACAGTAGTCAAATTTAATTCAACCGCACTACGATGAATATATTAATACACTCGACAAACGTTCAACGATCTTGATGGTCGATCTTTTATTTACCTAAAGCTTTTAATAATAGGCGTAAAATTAGAAAAGTCAAATGACTGTGTTATGAAAATCAAAGTCAATTATTTATGCAGGTAGTTTTTAATTTTACACGGTTGAAAAACTTAGTTTCACGATTCCATGAATCCTGTTTTATTTTGCTACATAAAAGTACAACACTTTCCAGGAAGGTGACGACTTAGAGCGCTTCATTCAAGACCTTTTACTTAAAAAAATGACATTACAAAAGCATCGTTTTTACACAGTCAATGAAGAGAAGAAATAGCATTACAAGATTTTACTGTTGCAAATTATGCGCAGAAATTAAAGACTACTCAAATTAATATTCATTTATCGTCATCGTGTGTACCTTCATCCTCCGTAAGGAGGAAGCCTTTGTTCAGCAATGGACCTCTTGGTTGATAATAATGATAATCTTAACTACATAATATTTACTTATACCAGTACAATTAGAAGTTTGACTTTTGCAAAATATTCTGTCCTACGTATCGCATTTGGTTGTAGATCGTTCCCTTGTTAGAATGCATACAATTCCTAAAATTCATTTGTATTTTACTCACACACATATTATAGGAATCATTTTCAAATGTGTTACTTTAAAATGTCTATTACAAGATCAAAGCTCAAATATTATGATGAGAGTAGAAAATGAATTTCGGGTATTGTTAAGTGTTGGATCCTTATTTTGTTAGCGAAGAATTGCACGCATTTGAAGCATTGCGAATAATTAAACCTTGTAAATACAGTCCACTACATCTTCTTCTTTCTCCATTGAACTGAGGATCCAACAAATGGTCCTTCGAGCCGGATCTTTGGCGTTCCAGTTCGCGCGTGAACATAAGAATGTAGTTTTTACAGCTTATTAACAAACCTCTGACCGTAAGTTTTTTAATTTGATTCTCAGTCCAAGCTCAGAGTTATTGAAATTGATTTCTGTGGACACAAATCGCCCAAATAGCTAAAAAATTATAGTATTTTAAAGGTAATGTTTTTATATTGTAATGTTTCTTTCAAACATACCTAACTTTGTTAATGAATTTATTTGTCTCTGTCTACAAAAGATTATATTTAAATAAACAGAAGCACACAAATATTAATATGCTCCAGTTACTTTCGACGGGGCTGGCGTGTTCTAATTATTTAAATTGAAAACAAGGTTCATTCCTCCGTAAATTGAAACAATTTTAAAATTACGGAAGACTGGGAGATTTTATCGATTGAGAGTTTGCCAAGATCTTCTCAGTTACATTATAGTATCAAAAACATACATCATAAACATGTCAAGAGGTCTTAATTAAGAGCAAGCTTTACTGCGCTGAAACAAGTCAATAAGGCGGCACATCACTGTCTGTGGCACACGACACCTTTGAGCGTGTGTCTGTGTGTGTGCCTTTGTTTCCACGTTTCGCACTAACAACCCCGAATCGCGAAAGGAAGACTTAGAGGGGATTGCGATTCGTGCCTCGTGACTTGATTCTTTTTTGCCGTTCCGCCTTTGTCTGTTTTCGTGAAAACGACGAGATCACGTGTTACAACGCCTATTTTGTTATTGAAAGAACACCGAACATACTTACTCGCGAGGTAATGGGACTCGCTTCGATCACGTCGAGTTTGAATAGGTTTTATGACTCTTTTGCGATTATGGTGATCGATTTGGTACTTAAGTTAAAAGCATGTAAGGGACTGCAATTTATCAGTTAGGTCATATATTAATTCCAAGATTATGTATATCATTATAGAGGATAACTTCATAAGTGGAAAATTATTGAGGAAATAGGACTCAATAAATTAATCGCTCGGACCTTTTGATATTACAGTCAAAATTATACTCAGGCCTTCTTATAACGGTTATTTATCACAGATATAGATATTAAGTACGCGAAAAATAATTAGAAGTTAAAGATACTTGCCTTGCAGGACTGCTTAATTATACAAGTTTTAACTATTCAGATTAAGAACGCATAACTAGTAAGTCATTGATAGACTAAAAGATAATATATATACCTAATATGTATGTGAATAGATGTACCTATATTTTAATAATTCTTGTCTTAAATAACAGAAAAAGTCATACTAAGACGGAAACTAAAAAAAGTCAGATAAACAAGAGATTTTTATGTATTATGCATTTTCACTTCCAGCACAGCAGCACATAAAAATAGCATCAAGTTTTAATAACAGAATACAAAGCTCCTACTTTCAACTTGAACTATTACTTAATTTAAATTCATACTTCGTACATAAACTTATTTTCAAAGGAAAAAAACCTTGATAAAACTTCCCATAAACTGGCCTTCGTGGCCGCAACAGAAACTTGGCTTATCTTAACTATAGTTTAAAACCGGTCTCGCATCTTTTATTTTTAATCCTCGGGCAAACACTATCCGAGTTAAAATTACTTTGTTCTTAAGCAAAGATCGAATATCAGGGCTCATTTTTCAATACTTTATAATGGTTTAGCTGGCAACTTTAGTAATTAGGTGTCCACTTAAAACTTCGTTTATACCAACGTGTTAGGTTTAATCGAATTCGAATGGAAGTAAATGATTATTTAAATCCTTGAATGCTTTTATGCGGAGTAAAAGTGTAAAGGAATGTGGTTTTTGGTCCTTAGTGGCGAAATGCTAATGGTGTTTAGATTTAGATGTTGTAATTGTATATTCTTATCCTCAAATTAAAACTTTACATAATATATTTGTTTATACATTCAAGAAAAATAACGTGACTTTTTACATAGCAAAAAATATTTTATATTCTAAAACAGTCCTTGTGAAACCAAAATACTTAGTCCTTTTCTGGAGTGTCTTTCACAAACAACTTTATTAAATTTTCAAATGATTCGCCATTAAAAGAAAAGCTAGATTCACCTTTGAACTGCTAAGATAACATAAGACAGATCCTACTTAGAAAAACCAGAGGTTCTGTTTTCACAAAGTGCGCTACGGAACACTGAAAGAGTTTTAATAAACACGGCAACAACTTTAAATTGGTTTTCCGACGCTTTGACGAACCGGCGCGAGTTTTATTCTTTGGAAGCTAGTAACTATTTAACATTGACTCACTTACCATGTAGATAGCCTGTCCTTATGTTCTAGTAAGAGGTGCATTCTCTTTAGTAAAGAAAACATAAATAAAAGTGATTACAAATCTTTTAAGTATTGCTACTTTCCACTTTCGAGACACAAGCGCGGTTACTGAACGCGGGGAGTTTAATTCTCAGGTGAAGCAAAATTATATAGGATTAACTGTTTTGTTTTATTATAACAAACACGGATATGGCCTTCCTAATGGTAAGCAGGGACTATAATATTTTATTGCTTGCAACACTAGGAGTATCCCTAGAGCGTTGACGTCTTGAGACCATATTTTTACCGACTGCATTACCCTTAACTGCCTCATAAGTGCGACTGCTACGCTAGAGGTCCTGGGTTCGATTCACAGGTCGAGCAAAAGTGTTATTGAGTTTTTCTATGAAATTCTCAGTAGCAGCTTGGAGTTTGGGATTTGTGCCCGGTTAATGGCCATAGGCCATTTTCAATCTCCCCTTTTACATGGTACCTAAATATACTGGCAAATTGCCTTTGCCTAAACCTTCGGGGAATACAGGCGTGATAGTGTGTATGTGCATATATTACGATTACGGCAGAATATTTGGCAACCCCAGAGTCCTACGATTAAATTGATGATTATCATGATGAGCTGAAAGCTTTATTTGTGTTCTTAAGCTAGGAATGGGCCTCCCTTAACTTTACTAGAACTTAGTTATATTTTCAAAATGTAATAATTGCTTTGGCAGTTCATTAGTACGTTTGCTCGTTGCTTCATTATAGTTTCCATGTTAAATTCAGAGGACAGCGCAAAGCGACTGCAGGAGTGCTGCCATCTGACTGAAGTCCCAAGAGGTTACATTAATTTATCCTAGGATTCGTACGTTTTGTCTAAAATGTGTAAAGGTTTTCAGATTCTACTGCATATTATAATAAACTCACTTTGGCGAATAACTGTTCTAATATCCTATTCTGACGATAATTTATGGTTGAGGAATGTTTCGCTGCTTAGGAATGCAGATTCTGTTCCAGATATGAACACCAATATTTACAATACACACTTAACAAATCAAAAACTTAGTCTACCCGTGACTATGGATGCTGTAAAGGTTCCGAAACGTCCGGATTTAATAAACCACAGGTTCTCGCAAAAGAAAACCGATTCCTGCCCAGGAGGATTCGCGAGGCTATTGATATTAGCGGCGGTAGCCTAATGGCTAGGGCGTCGGACTTGCGATAATGTGGTTGCCGGTTCGATTCGAACCCCACCCATTGCACTACTGACGTGAACCCATTCGTAACACAAGCATTTTAGCTTAGCACGAGGGGTTAACAAGAATACTATATATATATAATAGTAATGTGTGACCCACATAGCTAGTAAGCTTTTTTTCTTAAAAAAAAAACCCAAATTTCAATAAAAAAAAGACAGCTGGGTCTCACCACCTACTTGAAATCCCATTATAAATTCCAAAACTGCAAGACCAAAGGATACGGTGAGTCGTTCTGCGTTAATTCGATTGCTAAAAATTAACATTTAAGTTAGCTTTTAATAATTACAACATTAAGACGTCCAAAAATTTAATATACCCGTAAAATGCTCAGTATTATAGAAGCCCCCCCCCCCTTCTATTATAGAGGGGGGCGTGATTATTTAACTTCATTACAACATTAAAATTGAAGAAAAATTAAAACGTACCTCTTTATATACCTCTTTAATAGAATATGTATCAAGCTTTAAACGCGTTTAGAACACAGCGCTCAGAAGTCCATCCATAAGGGTCAAAAATAAGTGCGTCCATAATAGACCTGGCATAAAAACGGCTCTGATTTACGAAATAATAAAATAATAGCAACTTCAATATCATTCAAGGATCTCTTCCAAAATAAACCACACTTTTATTATCACTAAATTTAGATACCATCGCCGCTGGCCGTCCGCCGTTCCATTATATCTTACTTATTCATATTTTTTTAAATCAATCAATCTTCGCTTGATACTCGATGGGCCGGCAGAAGAAAGTAAATCTTTTGTAAAAGTTCTCTCCAGATAGGTGTATTCAAGAAACTGCCAAACCGTTGATGGATCGCGTTGTTTGCGATAACGAGCTGAGTAAACTGACGCTGCTGTGATAGCAGTACTGGGTTTTTGAGAAAGTCTTCTACCGTATCTACATTAATCTCTACTATTATAAAATTTGAAAAAAAAGCTGTGTCTGTACATTGAAGACATTTAAAAAAAAACAAGTGGGTTAGGGTTTATAAACGTCCAAACCCAAAAAACTGATTTTTAAAATTCTTGTCTTTTTGTCTGTTTGTGGGGTTGGCGCAAAAACTACTGAATACATTTTAATTTTGTTATCACTGTTAGAAATTATGTGCTCCTACTTAAAAACTGGTATACTTCTTATCTCAAATAATTGAACGGAACCTGAGATACAGCTTGACCTCTCTCATGTATAGAGCCACCCATTCAAAGAAGAGATCATCACTGTTGGTTTTCGAGCTTCAAGTGAGCGAAGCCGTGGGATGAAGCTAGTTAAATTATATAAATATCGAATTAATTAATTATAAAGTTATTTATACCATCACTCCTGCATTCTCTGAAGGGTTTGGCTGAGGCATAATTACATGTACACCCACAGTTCGCCGGTATGTTTAGGTCCATGGCGAGCCTATTGCCATTAACCGGCCACAATTTCGGAACTCCGAGCCGCTACTGGGAATATCATAGAAAAACCCAATAACACAAATAAAGTTATTTAGTGAAGAAAAAAATCGATTGTGGGCCGGATTTCGCCTGAGTCATCAGGTTAGATACAACAGACGCTATGACCACTAACCCACCGCGAGTCAGATCGAAATGTTGTCTTCATTTACGTCATAAATGTGACGTCAATGATAACAGCGACGGTAACAGTGATGTTTTTAATTATATTGAAGTGCAAAGAAAAAGTAATGAAAGTCGTTTGTCCATCTTGTAGGAGGAAAAGACTATGTTTAGCAATTGTTTTCTTTTGACTTATATTATGATGATGATGATAAATGTGATTTTGATATGTATCCTCAATTTCTAATTTTAATTTAAATATTTGGCCATTGTTTTCATCACGCATGTATTCAGCCAGAGTACAAATGTACACCCACAGTTCGCCGTGTAATTAGGTACCATTAATGGGCGAATCTATTGCCTTATACCTACTGGCTCAAGTCTTAATTCACTTTGCGAGGATGTATGGATGTTTATAACTTTTGACGCAAAAACTACTGTATGGATTTTAATGAAACTTTACAATAATATAGACTAGTTACGTCTACCCGCGGCATCGCTCACTTGAAGCTCAAAAACCAACAGTGATGATCTCTTCTTTGTCCCATACAAAGAAGAGATCATCACTATACATCTTTATACATTAGAAAGGTCAAGCTGTATCTCAGGTTTCATTTAATTATTTGAAATAAAAAGAATATCAGTTTTTAAGTTGGAGCACATACTTTCTAACAGTGATAACAAAATTAAAATCTATTCAGTAGTTTTTGCGCCAACCCGTACAAACATACAAACAGACAAGCATTTTAAAACTCATTTTTGGGTTCGAATAAGTTTATATACCCTAACCCACTTGTTTATTTTAAATGCCTTCAATGTACAGACACAACTTTTTTACAATTTTGTAATAATAGAGACCTAGCATATAACACCTAGCATATAATATAAATAAACACATGAAAAAACCGTAGTGCAGGGCAAAGTTGAAAAAAAAATTAATAGACTCAAAAATTATGATCTCTCGTTATAAAACGTGTCGAAAAAATTTTATTTCGACGTTCGCACGTGCCTCGACCAACACAATTTGTAGGAGTTTTAAATATTCACGTGTAAAGTGGCGTACGCTTAATACATTCCTCATCTACATAATGTAATATTTTCACGAAGCACCACCAAAATGTACAACAAAGTTCTTATTTTCTTTTTTACAGTAGGCAAAAGTAATTTTGTTATACGAAGCCGCTATCTTAACGTAGCATAGGTATATTATTGCATATAACGTAACATACGTATATTATTACAATTATAATTTCAGCCTCATTGTTCTACTGTTCCCAAACTCGACTGCTACGCTAGAAGTCCTGGGTTCGATTGCCAGCCTGGGTTAGTAAAGTGATATTGAGTTTTTCTATGAAATTTTCAGTACTAGCTCGGTGTCTGGATTTGTGTTCGTTTTTTTTATGGGATATGAAAAACGAGCAAACGATCAGCCGGATCACCTGAAGGTAAGCGATAACCGCCGCCCATGGACACCAGAGGAGTCACAAGTGCGTTACCCGCCTTTTAAAAGGGTTTGGGCCTCCGGTAACCTCATTCACTCGGCGAAACACAAAGCAAGCGTTGTTTCACGCTAGTTTTCTGTGAGGCCTCTGTGTGGTATCACCCCGGCCGAGCCGGACCATTCGTGTCGAAGCATAGCTCTCCCACGTGAGTTATTAGCAATAATCGGGCAAACATGGGATATAAATATACCAGCCAAATGTGGGTGTATATTAGTAAAACTCAGCCTACACCTCCAGAGGTGTAGGCATCAAGTCTGTACCCCAGGTTACAGACATGATGTTATTTTAATTTTATTTTATGTTATTTTATGTTATGTAATGTTATTATATCAGCCTGTTTGTTTAGGACTCAGATTTTTATTTTAACATAGCCTTCATAATGAAAATTACCTTTTTTGAGGTTTCGTGGGCGTAGTGCCGCTGTGCGTAGTTTTATTAAATTACTAGCTTCTGTCAGCGGTTTCACTCACATAGAAAGTAAGGGTTAAAACGATAAAAAGTACTCAGACTTATAGAAATCCGTCAAGTATGTTTTGGTTATAAGCGGACATGTTATGTTAGTATAAAGAAAGCGTCGCGCATCGGCATCGTCCTATTCAAATCTTTTGGCTACGGCTGATTTCATAGCAAGCACGCAGCTACGGCGTAGCTGTGGCGTAGCAAAATTCGTAGCATCTCTACTATAATAAAATCGTCAAAAAGCGGCGTCTGAAGATACAAGTGGGGTAGGGAATATAAACGATATTATTATATAAATATCTCTGAACCTAAAAATGTGATTATAAAAATTATGTTGTCACAAATCCTTTTTTATAAACAACTCAGATTATATATATGGCAATTAAGTAGTCAACGTAGGCTATGAACGTCTGCAACACCAGATGTGCCATCCGCGCGTTGCCAACACTGTAAAAAAAATCACTCTTTTTTTTAAGAAAGACTTTTGAGAAAACCTCGGCTGGATAGCTGATCAATGTTGATTGTTAGTGTGTGTGTTTTTTTTTATAGAAAAGGGGAGCCAATGAGCAGACGTATCACCTAATAGTAGGCAATTACCCTCACCCATGGACACCGACAACACCAGAGGGATCGCAACTGCGTTGCCCGCCTATTAAAAGGGTTTGGGCCACCGGTATCCTCACTCACTCACACAAACACAACGTAAGTGTTGTTTCACGCCAGTTTTTTGTGAGGCAGTGGTTTCACTCCGGTCGAGGCAGCCCATTCGTGCCGAAGCATGGCTCTCCCACGTCGCAGTAGTGATGTAGTATAGATACTGAAAATCATATATATACTGCCTAATATTCCAACAATGATTGAGAAAAGTTTTAAGGAAACCCATGTACTTTGCGACCATATTATATGCGTATTAATACGAAGTGGCCCATTAAGGCAAGTGCAGTATTATACGGTGAATGCACTGTAAAGCGGGCCATACAACCGCAGACGTATCGCAGGTGCACTGCAATCGTCTACGGATCTTACGACGTGCGACGGTCGTAACGTGAATGGGACCTATTACTTCGTATCTTTATTGCTCTCACATAAAGTCGATTCTTAGTATGTTGTATGCTTCTATAAATGCCTTTATCGAACATAACTAAGTAAGTCTTGGTTTAAGTTTGAAATCGATATTGAAAGACGGTATTTTATTAAGGGTCCAGTGATCACAAACACAAAGATTAATGTAACTCGAACTCTACAAATTATTACATCTGTTTTTGTTTGTCGGATTTCGATTCGAACGAATGCGAATGTTAAAAACTACAATTAAGATAATAATAAAAACTACACTGGCCTGCAAAACTAAGTAGGTACTACACTTTCAAAATTTAATTATTTTCTAAACTACAGAAGTTATAGATTTAAAATAAAAGAAGTTTTATAGCTAATTTTATCAGCTTTCTTGAAAAATATAGTAACATATACAACTCTGTTTCAAGTCCTTTTTATTTTAAAGAAAGGAAGAAGAAAGAAAATACGTTTATTTGGGCCGACATGACACACGGAGAAATAGAGATGACAACAAAATGAATAAGAAATAAGTCTATGGAAAACATGCGTCACACCCACGCAAAAACGGCCATCACTCAGCATAATCTGAAAGTTTATCTTGTGTACTTAAAAGACAGTTTTGCAGGCCCGTATACACCACTATGCAATAAAAAAAAAGAAAAAAAACATTATAAAACTAGTTTAATGTTATGAGAGATGAGAAGAATGATTTATTAACTAATGTTCAAATTTTCATCCAAATTCAACTCGCACTTTACAATTTTTCCGCTAGTCTGCATCTTACAGTAATAAACACAACGTAGTCATCTCATTCCCCTTGCATTGGATTCAAACCGGATTTATCCGGATTAGTCTAGGTAATACTAGTTATTACTAGTTTCTCCAAAGTAAAAATCCAGACTAGATTCGAGAATATTAATAATCTTTGTGGATCTCTGAAGAGGAAAATATAATAAAATTGTGACTTCGCTATGTTGCACTGAAGTAACCTGACATCAAATGATTATGGAAGTACACATACATACCATCACGCTTGTATTCTCCGAAGGGTTAAGTAGAGTTGTAATTAATGCCACAATTCACCATTATATTTAGGTCCCATGTGATAGGGGGTGAGCGTGTTCCCATTAACCGGGCACAAATCCGAACTCCAAGCTGCCCCTGAGATTTATTATAGAAACCCAAATAGAAACCCTAACACTTTGTTCGGCCCGGGAATTGAACTCAAGACCTCTCCAGTGGTCTAACTAGTCTAATATTTCGAAATCCAACTGCTGCCCGGCCCGCCTGATGGTAAGCAGTTACTGTAACCTATGGACGCCTGCAACACCAGGGCTATCCCTCGCGCGTTGCCGACCCAATAAAAATCTTTTCACACCTCTTAAATTTATATATAGAAGATATTTTAGTGAAGGAAAAATTCGACTCGTAGGCAGGATTCGAACCTGTCAATCCTGCCTGCGAGTCGAATTTTCCCTTCACTAAAATATCTTTATAATCTTAGCATGAAAAATGCAAAAAAAATCACAAAAAGATAGTTATATATTGATATTTAGTTTTTGTATGTAATTCTCAATAGCAGCTTGGAATTCGGTTTATTACATGGTACCTAAACATACCAGCGATGTGTGGGAGTACATAAGTACAACATTAACTCTGCCTGACCCTTCGGCGATTACAGGCGTGATGGTATGTTAAATCTAGATTACTTATTTTCACTTTCAATTGTACAGTGGAGGACATAAATCGCGACCCAGCTCAGAGTAGCCCATTTTTACTTTACAGGCCGTAAACCGGGCCGATTGTAAACATAATGCCCACCACCATGAATTATGGGGTATTCAATTCGCTCGGCCTAAGCGGTATGTTTCGGGTGCTGTTGCCACCTGAACCAATTATGCGCTATTAGGGTTTGTTCTTCGTACTTAGCAGTTGATTAGTCATATCCGAGATTTAGTCTGATATATCAATCTATACTAATATAAAGCTGAAGAGTTTGTTTGTTTGTTTGCTTGAGCGCGGTAATCTCAGGAACTACTGGTTTCAGTAGTTTTTTTTTTTTTTTAAATAAGCTTACTAGCAATGTGGGTCACACATTACTAGTATTCTTGTTAACCCCTCGTGCTAAGCTAAATGCTTGTGTTACGAGTGGGTTCACGTCGGTAGTGCAATGGGTGGGGTTCGAACCGACAACCACATGATCGCAAGTCCGACGCCCTAGCCATTAGGCTACCGCCGCTTCAATTTTAAAAATTGTTTCAGCGTTAGATAGCCCCTTTATTGAGGAAGGCTATATAATAATCACGCTAAGACCAAGTAACTATACAACGCGGACGAAGTCGCGGGCGGAAGCTAGTAAATAAATATTTGCGACATTTTACACAGCACCATCTAGTCCCAAACTGAGCAGAGCTTGTACTATGGATACTACACAATAGATATAATACTTATATACTTTTTTTTGTAAATAAATACTTATAATACATAAGAAACACCCAGACGAACACAAACACTTATATTCATCACATACATTTTAAGTCATTTCTGTTACTAACACGATATGCGCCTTTGTGTCTGATAATAAAACATTTTTATTTTTATTATTATTTATAAATATTTGTGTCCTGTGGGAATCGAACTCACAACCTCGTGATCAGTAGTCCGGTACTCGAACCACTAGACCACAAAGATCGTTAAAATATATTTTTTAACGTGGGAGAGCCATGCTTCGGCACGAATGGGCCGGCTTCACCGGAGTTATACCACGGCCTCACAGAAAAGTGGCGTGAAACAACACTTACGTTGTGTTTCGCCGTGACATCAGTGCAGACCATAGAAAGAAGAGGTTATTACTGTCGGTTATTTATTAAATTAATTTTGGGATCCATTTCTAATTCTTATATAACTTCACGTGAGTGAAGCTCCGGGCAAAAGCTAGTAGTTATATATTAGAACGTTTAGTCATTTTTTTTTTTCAGTTTATGTACGAATAAATTTTAATTATGTTTTCTACCGTCTGAAATTTTAAATACTGTTTTCTGACACTTACGCGAATATTAGACATTGACATGAAACTACTTTCTACGGATTTTATCGCGTTGTATTGATGTTATTTTTTATCCGAAACAGCGGGAACTAAATAATACAACGCGATTACATCCGTAAAAAGTAGTTTCATTTCAATAATTAACATAACCTATCATAACATACCATCATGCAGGCATTCCCCGAAGCATTCCCTTCGGGGAATACAGGTATTCCCCGAAGGGTAAGGTAGAGGCGTACTAATGTACACCCACAGTTCGCTGGTATGTTTAGGTCCCGTGTAATAGGGGGCGAGCCTATTGCCATTAACCGGGCAAAAATTCCTAACTCCGAGCTGCTACTGGGAATTTCATAAAAAACCCCAATAACACTTTGCTCGACCTGGGAATCGAACCCAGGACCTCTACGTACGTAGAGGTCCTAGCGTAGCAGTTGCGCTCAGGTCCACTTGGCTGATGAGGCAGTTTTCAATAATTACCACCCTGTTTTGTTTTTCTACTACACTGAAACCCGACTACAATTTTCACAATTTGTTCCTATTCCACTCTTTCCCCGTCTCCTTAGCCATTTGAATAGCTAAAAATAAATTGGTATTTCAATTCCAGTATCGGCCTCGTTAAATCAGCCGGTTGATTTCGAGTTAGCACTTAAAGAAATTAGTAGCAATTTGTAGCTGCCAGCGACCGTAACTTTCTGAAGTTTAGCACAAAATTTGTCAGTGCATTAATTTGTTTTACGATGGAGTAACTTATAGACTTCGTGATTATGAACTGAACGGTGCCGGCTTAATTTGAAATTATAATGGACTAGCTTCTGCCCGCGACTTCGTCCGTGTAGCGTTATGATATATAGCCTATAGCCTTCCTCAATAAATGGGCTATTTAACACTGAAAGAATTTTTCAAATCGGACCAATAGTTCCTGAGATTAGCGCGTTCAAGCAAACAAACAAACAAACTCTTCAGCTTTATATATTAGTAATAGATTTTTGAAGAGATTGCGTGCCTACTTTTACATTTTTCTCTTGAAATAAGATAGTGCTCGAACTTGGGAACAAGAACTGTCACGAGGGACTATATGACGCCTGTATTACACGAAGGATCAGACAGAGGTTTATTAATGTACAGTCACAAGCATAAATATGTATAGGTACACGTACAAAGTAAAGTAAAGTAGTAAAGTAAAGTACAGGTACAAAGCATTTTTTTCTTGAAATGACGATCGGAAACTTTGAAATAATACCAAATTATTAAAGCATTGGTTCTTTTGTGTGTTAATAACACAATACAATTTCAATCACGCGGGAGAGCCATGCTTCGGCACGAATGGGCCGGCTCGACCGGAGTGGCCTCACAGAAAACCGGCGTGAAACAACGCTTGCGTTGTGTTTCGCCGAGTGAATGAGGTTACTGGAGGTCCAAACCCTTTTAAAAGGCGGGCAACGCACTTGTCTGACTGACTGACTCCTCTGGTGTTGCGGGTGTCCATGGGCGGCGGTTATCGCTTACCATCAGGTGGTCCATCTGATCGTTTGCTCCCCTATCCCATAAAAAAAAACAATATTTTAAAAGAAACTGACTTTTGAATTTTGCCGGTTTGCCAAACTTCTTGGCAGTATATGATTAGGTATAAATGAGACAAAGTTGTAGTATAGTCTGGTTATAATTATCCAAAGGTGCACCTTATATACTAACGACTACGTGTTGATCACGGATAGTAGAAACATTTAATAGATATTGAACGTGCGATAAAGATCATAAGATTGAGATGTAGATTGTAGATACACCACAAAAAATATTGTACTGTAACAGTACACCCCCCTTTAAAAAAAAATTATTATGGTAATAGTGTTTACAATATAAATTTGACCTAGACCTTACTAGTTATTTGCTGATGTATATAAATAATAATGCTATTGTACGCGGTGGAATTTGATGACGCCTGTTGTGGTGTGATTTGCTGACGTATGTAATTTTGACTTAGCTGTTGCACGAGTGTTTATTATTTTTTTCCGTTAAACTCTTCATTCTTCTGTCCAGTGTTTTCATTATGCCGTAAAGTAGGATCACGCCGATTGTTAAAATAATCTGTCCCATTGCAACATTTCTTGTCCACCGTAAGTCCTCCTGGATCAGGTTACGGAGTTTGTCCGCTTCGTTTTGATTGAGGCAACTGTCCGTATTGTATGTTATCTGGTCCTTAGAACTTTGATTTCCCATTTTAGATGTCTTGTTGTTACGAGTAGTTGTGAATTAATGGTATATGTTAAGATCTATGTTAATATATTATTATATACGAATAGCTTGCTTATATCAGCGATTTTTTTATAGACGTACTACTGGCTTTACTTTACGTCCCGATCGTGTAGTGTACGTGTGTGAATGTCTGTAGAAATCCTTTGAATCTGGCACGTAGTTTGATTCGTCATTGATCATGAATGCTGGTTTCAATCTATCAATTGATATCACTGTCTCTTTATCCCTAATTCTAATGCAAAATGTTTTATCTGTTTTACTAATTACTGGGTAGGGTCCTTCATACGGCGGTGTCAGGGCTTTCTTAATTCTATCACACCGAACAAATACGTGTGAGCATTCTTTGAGTTCGGGATGCACAAATATAGCTTGGTTGTGGTTTTTTCTTTTCGGAATTGATGTCATTTGTGTGATGTCCTTTTGAATTTGTTTTACAAACTCTTCGTACGTTGATAACTGTGCTGCTGATGACTCAAAAAATCCTCCAGGGAGTCGTATTGGCGTTCCATATGTCATCTCTGCTGAACTATAACCTGTGTCTTCTCGCAAGCTACTCCGCAACCCGAGTAAAACTGTTGGAATTTCTTTTAACCAATTTTCGTTGGATTCTCTTGTCATTAACGCCACCTTTAAAGTTCTATGAAATCTCTCTATCATTCCATTGGATTGCGGATGATAAGGTGTTGTCCTAATTTTATGTATTCCCAAAAATTGTGAGAGTGACTCAAATATTCTTGATTCAAACTGTCGGCCTTGATCCGTAGTAATGCGCAATGGACATCCAAAACGAGTAATCCATCCTTCGAAAAGTGTCTTGGCTACTGTTTCTGCAGTTATATCTTCTACCGGAAATATTTCGGGCCATGACGTACAACGATCTATGATTGTGATTAAATATCTCTTCCCTTGTGAAATCGGAAGTGGTCCGACGATGTCAATATGTAAATGTTCAAAACGTTGCGCTGTCATAAATGTACCAGGAGGTGATATCGTATGTCGTTGTATTTTTGATTTTTGGCAGGCTATACATGATCTACACCAATTATTGATATCTTTGTTCATATACGGCCATAAATACCTTTGGGTTATCATTTTTCTCGTAGTTCTTTTTCCTGGATGGCTCATACCATGAATGGTATCGAAAATTTGTTTGCGAAATTGCTTGGGTAAGTAGGGGCGGCTTTTTCCAGTAGACGTGTCGCAGGTGATGTTTATTGTGGAACCCGGAAGCGTAATGTTTTTGAATTTTAATCTTTTATTGTCACGTAATTTACTTAGTTCATTATCTGTTGATTGACATTTTTCCAATTCAGCGTAATCGATAGGTGATGGCACGTATATTTCCTCTATTCGAGATAAGGCATCGGCGGTAATATTGTCACGTCCGCTTATGTGTTGAATGTTGGTACTGTATTGTGAAATGAAATCTAACTGCCGGACCCGTCGCGGTGTATCGTTTGATGATGGTTTTTGGGAGAATGCGTATGTCAAAGGTCGGTGATCCGTAAATATTGTAAATTCTCTTCCCTCGATTAATCTGTGAAAATGTTTGACGGCCATGTATATTCCTAACAGCTCTCTGTCAAACGTAGAATATTTTTGTTGAGTTTCGCTCAATTTTTGTGAAAAAAAACCTAATGGTTCCCAATTGCGTCCGGATTTTTGTTGTAAAACTCCACCAACGCAAGTAGCACTAGCGTCGGTCATGAGCGCTAGTGATGCGTTGCGGGAAGGATGCGCTGTTAACACTGCGTTTTTCATGCTTTCCTTGCATTTTTCGTAAGCTTTGTCTGCTTCCGTTGACCAAGGAACAGGTGAATTATCGTTCTTTTTTGAACCATGTAGATATTCGTTTAAAATTGTTTGATTTTCCGCTGCGCGTGGAATATTACTTCTGTAGAAATTGACCATGCCCAAAAATCGTCTTAATTCTTGAATTGTTTTCGGTTTGGGAAATTCCATGATTGCTTTGTAATTTTCTTCGGTAGGTTGTATTCCTTGGCTCGTTATATGATAACCTAAGAAATCTATTTCCCTTCTAAGAAATTCGCATTTTTCGAAATTAATGGTTATTCCATTCTCGTGTAAACGTTTGAAAACCGTTTCTAAATGCTGATAATGCAAATCTTCGTTGTCCGATGCGATGAGACAGTCGTCTACAAATATAAATACGAAGTTTAAATCTCTAAATAAGGAATCCATGAATCGTTGAAATGTTTGTGCCGCATTGCGTAATCCGAAAGGCATTCTTAAGTACTCAAAAAGTCCGAAAGGTGTGATGATGGCTGTTTTTTCTATATCTTTAACAGGAATACAGTGGTATGCTTTGCGTATATCTATCTTGCTTAGTATCTTCTTATTTTCTAATATGTATGTAAAGTCAGTTAATCTTGGTAGTGGGTATTTGTCCGGTACTGTCGTGCTATTGAGCATTCGATAGTCTCCGCACGGTCTCCATTCGCCATTTTTCTTTTTTACCATATGTAATGGGCTTGCCCATGGGCTATCTGACGGTCGGCAAATTCCGAGCTCTATCATATTTTGAAATTCCTTTTTGGCTATGTCGTATTTTTCTGGAGGTAATGGTCTTGCCCGAGCTGCGACGGGTGGTCCTGTAGTGATAATGTGGTGTTCAATCTTATGTTTGGGCGCATTGCGTAGAGAGGACTCTTTCGTGATGTCTTCGTATTTGTTTAAAAGTTGCGTAATACGTGAATTCGGTCCCACTGCGATAGTACGAATTGTTTGTTGTGTCGCTTTTTCTGAAGTTACATGCGTTGTCAGCTCTGTAACTTTGTCGATAAGTTTGCGACCTGCTATGTCGACTAATAGTTTATAGTGCTCTAGAAAATCTGCTCCAATTATTGGTTGTGTAACATCGGCGATTATAAAATTCCATTTATAACATCGTTGTAGTCCTAAATTCAAGGTAAGCGTCTTCTCGCCGTAAGTCCTAATTTTAGTCCCATTTGCAGCGTATAGTGTGTATTGTTCATTTTGTAAAATTGAATATCTCTGTTGCTTGCTAATGACTGAAATATTTGCGCCCGTGTCTATTAAAAACTTCATACCACTTTTTCGGTCGGTAATGGTGAGGCGATTGGATGGGTGGATTGCACAGAGTTTCGCCGTTGTCTGTGCTCTTATTCGTTTCCCTGGTTCCGTACGTAAGTCATTGGTTTCCAACCGCATGGTTTAATGCAGTTCCTTGCATATTTTCCGAATCTTTCGTGGTAGTAACAAAATCGATTTGCTCCTCTATAGTTTGTTCTCGGCCTCATAATCGGGAATTGTTGACGTTTCTTGAAATGATTGTGCGTGCTGGGTCGATAGCCATATTGACCTTGCTGAATTGCGTCGATATCTATCTGTAATTTTGCTAGCTGGGCTAAAATGCATGCTGTATTGTTGTCGTTTGAAGTGTCGTTGCTAACAGCTGATATTTCGGTTACTTTTGAATTCATTATTATTTTGTCTGCAATTTGGCTCAGTTTGTCAATTTCCATGTCTTCCGTAACTGCTAGAACCGTAGTAACTGATGTTGGTAAAAGCCTGAACCATAGTAGTTTAATTGTTTCGTCACTGATTTTTCCTCTCCCGAGGACTCGCATTTGACGTAATAACTGCGAAGGTTTTTGATCACCGAGTTCTGTCTCTGATATTAATTTTTGAAACTGTCGCTGTTCTGTTTCTTCGTAACAATCAATTAAACGTTCCTTGATGTTTTTATATTTATCTGTAGTCGGTGGTGAAGTGATTAGGTCACTAACTTGTAGTATTTCTTCCTTGGATAATTTTGCTATTACTGTACAGTATTTGTATTCGTCTCCTTGCTTCTGTGGTGCTAATATGGATTCTAGTTGCGTGAACCATAGTCTTGGTTGGTCTTTCCAAAATTCCGGAATGCGAGATAAAACCGAGGTGCCAGCAGCTACTTCAAGTGTTCCTTGCTGATTTATGTTCGCCTTGCATGGTGATTGTGCCATGTTTCTTGCTACGTATTCGTACGTCGGGGTCACCAATTTGCCAAACTTCTTGGCAGTATATGATTAGGTATAAATGAGACAAAGTTGTAGTATAGTCTGGTTATAATTATCCAAAGGTGCATCTTATATACTAACGACTACGTGTTGATCACGGATAGTAGAAACATTTAATAGATATTGAACGTGCGATAAAGATCATAAGATTGCGATGTAGATTGTAGATACAGCACAAAAAATATTGTACTGTAACACCGGTATACATAGTATATCTGATCGTGACTGCACACCCATAGTTTGCCGGTATAATTATATAAATTCGGTCCAACTTGGACATTAACCTTCAATGTCCGAACATCCTTTTATCACAATATTGTACCAGTGAAGAATGTATCACCATTTATTTGAAGAGTGTCCACGGAATTTCTTCCCCCCTTCTCCTCTTTTAGAACCGTGTAACTAGAGTTTAAACGTTCCATAAATGGATGGAATACTTATTTGGTATAAAAACATTTGATCTTGAACTTGCTTAGGGCCAGCTAATTGCCATTAATACCTACAATTCCGAACTCTGCTGTTACTGAGAATATTATAGAAAAATCCAACACAACACTGCTCGATCTGGGAATCAAACCGAGGTCCTCACTTATAAATCATTCTTGAAACCACTAGACGAATGAAGCAGGCAGTCATTTCATATTAATGAAATGATATTTATTTCTGTAAGTAGTTATTCAAAGATTTTTATAGCTAGATGGCGCCGGCATTTCCTAACTGACGACCTCTGAGAAGAAACACCAAAACAAACTCACAAAATCATGGTCTCTTTTAAATCGCAGACATAGAATAATGCTTTTAGCTGAGTGGGATAATGCAGAGCAATGCCTGAAATGGCCTTTTAAGGAAAGAACCATAGCAGCTTTGAGCAGACCAGTCCTAACTGTTGGTAAGCATGTATCATTCATCGTGTAGCTCAACCATCATCTAGAGAGCTCAACGACCAGTCCCACGACAATATCAGATCAGCAGGACATTCGTGTAGGTCGTGTGAAATTCCCATTATTAGCCACAAACAAATTTAATTTTCAAAAGACTTATGTAAAATAAACTTTCTAAATGTCCTACCACACAACTCTCTTGAAGAGTAAGTAACAAATTGCCCGAGCAGTCTCAAAACCCAATGAAAAATGCCAACCATATCCCAACCCCACTATCACATGTACGTTCTATAAATATCATGTAGGTAACTATTTATAAAGAGGGTAAGTGGGGTGCGTCATAAGAATAAACGAGCCACATTAGGGGCACACGTTGCGACCACAGTGCGACCCATTTTATAAAAATGTACCAGGCACTGCGTGTACGAACAATACTTGAGGTGTGTTTAAATTTGGAATGTTCTGTTAGCGTATTTTTCTACTATTAAAAAAGCTGTGTCTATACATTGAAGAATATTAAAAAAAAACAAGTGGGTGTGTATACCTATAAACATCTCCGATTTTTATAATTCTTGTCTGTCTGATTGTTACAGGTTAGCGAAAAAACAAGTGAACATCTTACGAGTATATCAATTAATTAAACGGTTCCTGAGATACAGCTTGACCCCTCTGATGTATAGAGACCCGTACAAAGAAGAGACCATCATTGTTGGTTTATGTATAATTATTTTTGGGATCCATTTCTACTAATATAGCTTTCGACGAGCGACGCCGCGGGCAAAAGCTATAGTTGTATACTAAGATCTGCTAGAAAAGGAAAACGCAAGGGAATCGTACTGAAAAACAATATTTTAAGACAATGATGTCACTTCAAAGTCGTAAATTCAGAATGTAAAGGCAATTTACGACCTGGCTAGTGGGATTCACGCTGGCTTAGTGGTCATAGCGTTTGATGTATCTGATTCGAATTCTGCGCGCAATTGAATTTTTCTTTCACTCAAACAACAATAGGTATATAATGCAGTTATCAGTATTAAACTGTTCAAAGGTTTTTTTTTTAATTTTATTGTAATGGTAAAAAAGTAGGTATAGTAATAAATCCTTTTCATAAATTAGCTCTGATAAAGACCTCTTCATATTAGCGCACACAATTGAACTAGGGCTTCTAGAACGCTACGATATTATTAACCTATTCGCCAGGCAATCAGATTAGTGGTCTGTGTATTGGCATAGGATGCTGCTCGCTTGATATAATCCCTTAGTTGCTATTTATGATAGCTTTGGAGTGATAGCAGGGTTGAAATTGAATTTTATTTACTTGCTTCTAATCGCCGCTAAGTTTGCGGAGCGATTCAATTTAATTCCAATTCCTATAAAATAGACTCAATGGTCTAGTGATCGCAGGTGCGGTTAGCGTGAGGTCTTGGGTTCAATTCCCAGGTTGAGCAATGTTGTGAGAGTTTTTATGAAATTCTCAGTAGCAGATATTAGCTTATTGTTTTTTAATTGGCAGGGGTTAATTGTTTTAGGTTAGTTTTCTCAGAAAAGGTTATAATATAAAATTTATACAAATTTCACAGTATATAAACTTATTTATCATCTAAAACTTAACAAATTGTAAACATGTTTTTTAAAGGAGTCATTAAGGAGTTTCTTGCGGCTCTTCTCCATAAGGTCCACTTTTAGTACCTGTGCAACAGTTTTGACTTTTCAATACTATGTATCTAATTTAAATAAAACATTTTGAATTTGAATTTCATAGAGTAAAGATTGGAATTGAAATAAAGACCTAATATTAACCTTAGCTAATAATACTTTGTTCGACCTTGGAATCGAAGCCAGACTTTGTAGCGTAGCAACACGCACAATAATACAACAACACTCTTTTAAGAATCCTCTGAAAACTTTATAAGGTCAGTTCCACTGGGACAGTAAATAAATGAAAAATTCAAAATTCAATTTGTAAATGGGTTAAAATGTTCTAGGAACGACGCACGTACTGAAGGCCAGTGAATTGAGCCTTTGTTATTAACTGAATTCTAGAAGTGCTTTCCACACAAATAATCTGCATCGTCATTCAAACAATGCTGAACTATTTACCTATTTGGCTGTTAAATTACTTAGGTTGTATAATAATCACATTAATATTGTAGTCAACTGTCTCAATAGTCTAGTTATCCTAAGCACAACTGCTACGCTTGAAGTGCTGGGTTCGATTCGTGTCGAGCGAAGTGTTTTAGGTTTTTCTATAACTTTCTCAGTGTTATAAAGTTATTTTAGTGAAGGAAAAATTTAACTGCGGGCAAGATTCTGTAGCGTCTGGTGTATCTAAACAGAAGATGAAGGTTCGAATCCTGCGTGCAGTGGAATTTTTCCTTCATTAACATAACCTTTATAAATCTTAGCATGGAAAATGCTAAAATTATTAATTTTACAATACATAATATAACGACTGTATTCTTCGCAGGGTTGTGCAGAGGAGAACGCTGTGAATCTACATTTACAGTTTGACGGTATGTTTAGGTCCGGGCATAAACCCGGCACAAATCCAAACTCCGAGCTGCTATTGAGAATTTTATAGAAAAACCCCAACAATATTTGGGTTGATCAAGGAATCAAACCATCGTTATATCGGCTCTAGCAGACCAGTCGCAAATAATGAGAACTCAAAAGTAAGAATGATGCATACATACCATCACGCCTGTATTCCCCGAAGGGTTAGGCAGAGGCGTACTAATGTACACCCACAGTTCGCCGGTATGTTTAGGTCCCATGTAATAGGGGGCGAGCCTATTGCCATCAACCGGGCACAAATTCCTAACTCCGAGCTGCTACTGGGAATTTCATAGAAAAACCCAATAACACTTTGCTCGACCTGGGAATCGAACCCAGGACCTCTAGCGTAGCAGTCGCGCTTAGGACCACTTGGCTAATGAGGCAGTTATGAATGATGCAAGTGGAATAATTCTATCCAGGTGGGCCAGTGCTACTTCAGCGAACACTTCATAAAAATAAAACATTAACACAAAAGGAAGCACTTACGCTAAGTTGTATCCTGCTAAGCGTTTCACAATATCATCATACACTAAACACTTGACTCCCAACTCTGTAAGAAACCTCTCATACATTTTAAATAAGAATTACCCGGCCAAGTGAAGGAGACACCGGCGGCAAGTTACCCACTGGCGTCTAACCATTACTCCGAGAAATGCCAATTTAAACTTGTAACGAGGTTTCCCGCGAGTGGCTGCGGAACGAAATTAAAAACTCGACTAAGCCAACGCTCGAATGGCTTCGGTGACTGGATGGGCGGCTGTAACAGGCCTAACTTCCATCCTCACTTTGTTACGGACTTCCCTCACGGCAATTTTCAGCCTTTTCAACGGGAGATCATGGAGCAAAAACTGTGCAAACTAGTTTTGGGACCGTCGTGTACATAATGCCTGGTTAGTAGTCAACTTTATAGTGATTAAAAAGCAGATGTATTAAAAATTTATAGCTCGTCTTCAGGGACTGTAGACAAGTGACAATCTGAAGTTCGAATAGAAAAAGGAATAAAGAAATAGAATGTATGGAGATGACATTTGTGTGCGCTCGATTTGTCGAAAGCTTATTTCATTTGCATAGGTACAGTTCAGTTCAAAAGTAGTATTAGAACCCACCCGATCGTAGCCCACGTAGGTACAGTCGTGCACTTTATAACGCTGCCAACACTTACTTCATAAATGTATCGAATTTTAGCACTACTTTTGAATCGGGTCGATGAAAAAAAGAGACGGAGTGTATTATACTGTTATCTTTGTCTTATGTTGACCACATGCATTACCTACCTACATCAATTTCTCGTAGCTACACTGTATGATACGTTAATGTTTGCGTTGAAACATCACACACACATAGCTACTCATAGAATCGTACGGGCGAATATGTACATTGAGGTGCTACTGCACTTCTGAACTTTGACTGTACATTGAGAATTCTATTATATTCTATTCGGTTAGCGTTCATGCCACTAATCTAGAGGCATAGGACTAAATATCTGCGATGTTGATGGAATGCTTTGTGGCGTTGTTGTAGAATGCATAGTAAGGGCAACGTATGAGGATGATATAATTTAACTATTTAGTTTATACTAGGTAGATAATATTTAAGACAGGTTTTAGAACAGCATACATAGTTATCTATCATTGTTATGGTTAATGTAGTTACTAAGAGCCTAATTAAACTGACAGCTCTCACTTGAATCTTTTTGTAAAAAAATACACATACACAAACACCTATTCGGAACAACTACCTGCTAGTCTTACAAATCTTTGTTTCGTGCGGGGATCGAACCCACAACACGTAGAGTAAAAGCCGATCGTTTAGCCTCTACGCCACATGCGCCGTCTGAAATAAAACTATATACTTTTTCGTGTTACAATGACATTATTGTGTCAAAAATCAGTGCTATACCTACTACAAAAGATGATCTTAGTATAAACTAGAATGATAAATGTCTCTATCCTTTATTATGTTAAGATATTAGACAGTGCTGGATATAAAAGTCTGGTTTAACTTAGTTTTAACTTGTAATAAGGGATGTAATTCCAGGTATATTTAAGTTACATAATCATCAAAATAGCGATGTATTTTTTTATAGGTTTTGAGGTTAAATCTAGATAATCGTTTATATCAATGCATTTCAATTTGATCATTATTGACGTGTTATTGATATTGTCATATGTGTAAATTATATTTACATTTTCGATGTCATTTTACAATACTCATCTCTCAAGTCAAGATACTCTTGGCCTATATTGCAAAGTGGAATAAATAAGCCATTACAGACTTTGGTAGGAAAACATCTAGTAACATCGCAAATGGAGCTTAAAATGCACCGCCATCAACTCTAACATTTTAAAGTAGCATAGTAATACCACGTAAATACCACCGAATAAGTTTCTAAAACTGCAACTAGACAGATGGCAGTTTTAAAACAAAGTTCAGGACGGTACAGCATGTTGCAAAACAATCCAGATGCTAAGACAGTGCGGTACGTGATCGGAATCCGCGAACATCTCCAATAGTTGTGTATGAAAGCAGTTATTGAATATTAAACTCACGAAATAGGGTATTATGGGTCGACAAAGTTAAGAGTAAACCATTATATTTGTTTCTTTTTGACCTTTTTTTTTATTTTGTGTACATTTTTTATAGTACTGAAAACCGCACTTGGCCTTTTTGTGTTTTTATAGCATAGCAGGGCAAACCAGCAGATGAATCGCTGATGGTAAGCAATTACCGCAAGTGCGTTGCCCACCTTTTTAAAGGGTTTGGGCCTCCAGTATTCTCACTCACTCGGCGGAACGAACGTAAGCGTTGTTGCGTTATGATTTTTATGAAATTCTCAGTAGCAGCTCAGTTTGGCGCTGCGGTAGCCTAATGCCTAGGGAGTCGGACTTGTGATTATGCGGTTGCCGATTCGAAACCCACCCATTGCACTACCGACATAAGCCCACACACCCACTCGTAACACACGCATTTAGCTTAGCACGAATAACAAGAATTCTAGTAATGTGCGATCCACATTGCTAGTAAGCTTTTTTAAACAATGAAAAAGAAAAAGACTTTGTATTTTGTACCCTTTCAAAAAATAGAACTATATCATATCAACTGAAATATTAAAAAATACTTCATCATATCAGCCCATTGAGGTCCACTGCTGAACAAAGTCCAACCCCAAAGTCTTCCACAAGGACGGGTTATATGCCGCATGCATCCAACGGCTCCCAGTGACCTGCACCAGGTTTTCCGTCCATCTCGTTGGAGGGCGTACCACACTATGCTTTCCAGTGCGTGGGCTCCACTCGAGAACCTTTAGTCCCAGCAGCCGTCAGTTCTACGGGCTGTGTGCCCCGCCGACTGCCATTTAAGCTTGCTGATTCTTTTAGCCATGTCGGCAACTTTAGTTCTTCACGAATGTCCTCATTTCTGATTCGATAGTGTTACAAATTCCAAGCAAAGCTCGCTCTATAGCCCACTGAGTGACCTTGAGCTTTATCATGAGACTCGCTCATTATAAGCGAGACAAAAAAAAACAAATAACACTATGTTATATCCACTAGCTTCTGCCTGTAACTTCGTCCGCGTAGTGTGATGATATATAGCATATAGCCTTCCTCAATAAATATGCTATCTAACACTGAAATAATTTTTCAAATCAGACCAATATTTCCTGAGATTAGCGCGTTCAAGCAAACAAAAAACAAACACACTCTTCAGCTTTATATATTAGTATAGATATAGATTATCAACCGAAATATAAAAAAAAAACAGTATATTAGTCGGAGGCCCAAACCCTTTTTAAAGACGGGCAACGCACTTGTGACTCCTCTGGTGTTGCGGGTGGCTATGGGCGGTGGTTATAGCTTACCATCAGGTGATCCGTCTGCTCGTTTGCTCACCTATCCCATAAAAAAAGTATATTATATCCAATCGCCATCTAATTCGAAGCTCCCATAAAAACCAACATAAAACACACGTCCGAAGACACGACATTAGTTTGTGTAGCTCAAAAGGGTCGCTCCTTATGTCCGGCGAGCGTGTGTTCGCAAGGAAGATGGTTGGCGTACGTGTCCGGCATTCCGTCCGGCTGTCCGGGTTAAACCTTAACGGTTTTAGATCAGCCTGTATTCTTGGAGTGTGACGAGAAACGTAACTGTGTTGGAACGATATGAATTTCGACGTTTAGGCAATTTTTCTTGTATTCAATTTTACGGCCGATTGGTTTGTTTTATGTGAATGGGTTTTAGAGATGGGATATTTTAAATGTTTAACCTTTGGTATTTTAAGTTCATAATTTTAAACCATCACCTTTTAGGGTATACAGGCATACCCTAAAAGGTTATGCAGAGGTGTAATAATGTCACCCACAGTTCGCTGTTATGTTTAGGTCCCATGCACCAGGCACAAATTGCAAACTCAGAGCTGGCTTTTGAAAATTTCATAGAACAACTCAATACTACTTTTATTTTAAACTAGCTGTTGTGTGCTGTGTGTTTAAGATAACTGATGTAATAAAGAGTAACTGAGGCTACTTTTTTAACTTCTACTTTCACGTTACCCGTGACTTCGTCCGCGTGGTATTGAAAAAAGTAGCCTAAGTTACTCTTTGTTACATTAGCTGTGAAAGTCCCGTCAAAATCAGTCTAACCATTTCAGAGATTTGCCGGAACAAATCGACAGACAGACAGACAAATATTTAAAAATAAATTGTTTTGTTATATGTACCGTGTATGCATCCAAATGCACTTAGTAAACAGCGGTTATTTCAATATTACAAACAGACACTCAAATTTTATTTATTTGTATAGATCTATCGATAAAAATAAATCTTAGCATGTAAAACGCAAAAAAATACAAAAAGATAACATACCATCACGCCTGTATTCCCCGAAGGGTTAGGCAGAGGTACTAGTATTCTATTATCTGTGGCAGAGGTGTACTAAGGTACACCCACAGTTCGCTGGTATGTTTATGTCCCATGTAATAGGGGGCGAGCCTATTACCATTAACTGGGCACAAATTCCAAACTTCGAGCTACTACTGAGAATTTCATAGAAAAACCCAATAGCACTTTGCTCGACCTGGGAATCGAACCCAGGACCTCTAGCGTAGCTGTCGCAATTGGGACCACTAGACTAACGAGGCAGTACAAAAAGATAGTCGTCAATAATATTTTGCTTGACCTGGGAATCGAACCCAGGACCTAATAATAGATACAAGCTTCATAAAAAACACCAGTTTCATTCATGAAAAGTTTCAACAGCAAACCATTAATAATAATTTTCCTTGCAACGACCGCAGTAACACCACACTGCAAATTTTCACATTATCGAAACATTTTTGCATACATTGCGCGGTTTATCGGATCTCGTCACGCAAAGCACGGTACTGGAGGGGAAACAGTCAACGTTGTCGACTACAAAACCAATCTTGATAATGCAGGCCGTAGTTAAGTGTGAAATTAAAATCAGTGCGATGAATGTTGGCTGCTAATATTGTTAGATAACTTTTGCCCGCGGGTTTGCTCACGTGAAGCTATATCAAGATTAGAAATGGATCCCCAGAATAATCTATACTTCTATATATAAAGCTGAAGAGTTTGTTTGTTTACTTGAACGCGCTATTCTCAGGAACTACTGGTCCGATTTGAAAAATTCTTTCAGTGTTGGATAGCCCATTCATTGAGGAAGGCTATTACATATCATCACGCTACGCGGACGAAGTCGCGGGCAGAAGCTAGTACTTATCTATACTAATATATAAAGCTGAAGAGTTTGTTTGTTTGTTTACTTGAACGCTCTAATCTCAGGAAGTACTGATCCGATTTGAAAAATTATTTCAGTGTTAGATAGCCCATTTATTAAGGAAGGCTATAGGCTATATATCATCATGCTAAGACTACGTAACCGTAACCATTCCACGCGGAAGAAGTGGCAGGCGGAAGCTAGTTTAATCATAAACCAAAAGTGATGATCACTTCTTTGTATTGGTCTGTATACATCAGAGAGGTCAAGTTGTATCTCGGGACCTGTTAAATTAATTGAGATACAAAGTTCACCGGTTCTTAATTTTAAGCATATACTTTGTAATGGTAATCAAAGAATCAAAATCTATTCAGTAGTTTTTGCGCCAACCCGTAACAAATAGACAAGAATTTGTACATTGGTAGTAAGATTTAAAAAAATGCAATAAGCTCGTCCCCTATTACATAAGACCTAAACATAGCGGCGAATTGTAGATGTAAATTAGTACGCCTCTGCCTGCCTCTTCGGAGATTACACGTGTGATGGTATATTATGTTAAAAGAGTAACCAATAATTATGATATTTGTATGAGTTTGCCCGTGATCATGGGAGCTGTAAATAATCCGAAAAGTCAGGATTGCTTTTGTTAATATTAGGGGATAAAATCCGTATAGTGGTTTAATTTAAATATTCGCGTAAGTCTCAGAAATCAGTAAGTATGATATCCTCAATATTTTTTAAAATAAATAAGTGACTACATTAGAACAACATAAATCCTAAAATAGTCTCTAGAAATGGTCTTATCTTTGTTTCATTTCTCCATCAAAAACACACAGAATGAACGAAAAATTATGAAGCGAAGCAACAAAACAAGATGCATCCCGCGTTTTAACAGACGAGGGAAAATATTAAAAAAGAGATTTAATGCAAAGCAGGCGACAAACGGGACTGGATGCAATCAACATCTCATTAGTGGACTTCTTAATTCCCGTGTCTCCCGGGACTCCCACTGATTTCTTCGATAAATCGTTTATTACAGTTCCCGTTTTTTCCCTTCCCTACCGCTCTTGTCTCGCGAATATCAGCGTTATCCGATCGGTGATTATGTTAAAAAATTGAACGAATTTAGATTGGATTCGATAGAAAGTAAATTGGGGACCGGAGGAAAAAGTTTAATGAACTCAAGCTTCACGAGTTTGAAAAATTCCGTTATGTCTGTCATTTTTTATGAGTACATAGTTGTCAGAGTTATAAAATTGAGATATTTTTTAATTTTACCACGACCCCTGCTTTTCGCAAAGGGTTAGGCAGAGATTTACTGGTAACCTGGTAACACTCACAGATCACCGGTATATTTAAAGCTTTGTATATTTAAGTAACAAGACTATTGCTAGTAAAGTATATCCGGGAATAATCCTAAACTTAGAGTTACTACTGAGAAAATCCCAATAACTTATTAGTCTTTTAAATATAAATACCAAAATATATTTGAAAAAAAAACATTGCCTCACTAGGATTTTCTCCTGAATCGTGGGTGCATTTACATACACAAATTCTATCATACACAAATACCCAGACCCGGAACAAACTACCTGTAAATCATACAAATATTTGCTCCGTGTTGGGATCGAACCCATAACACGTGTCGCAGAAGCCGATCGCTTAGCCGCGATACCAAACATACTATAATAGTTTAAAAAAAATCCTTAAAATTTAACTAGATTAAAAGGCATTTATCTTCAAAAGTACCTACGATTATTAATCTACTCGTATGCGGTGACCTAATGGGATTGACATTGACATGTTGCTACTTACTGAATTTTAAGAACTATGTAAAACATACTAACATAACATAACTTTGACTTTAAATTGTATTATTACACCGAGATAACTCGGCTTCTCGTTGGTTTATCAAGATGAAACATGCACCAGATTTTAAGTTAAAAAACTCTAGCAATACAACTGTGAAAACCGCATTCAATTTCATTTAGTAGTTTTTGCGTAATGTGCGTACAAACATACAGACAGACAAAAATTCTAAAAATTGTTGTTTTGCCTTCTGTTGCTCTAACAACTGATATGTTCATATCAGTTGTTTTTCAATATCTTTAGAGTACATACATCGGCCCGTTACAATTTTATTATGTTTTATTATATAGAATAGATATAGATAGATGAAGACCCATTTGACATTGAAGCTGTTAAGTTCTGTTTATAATACTTAAAATCAACATGGCAACATTGCGACGCACCAGGCGAACAGAGCCAGTGCGGAGTAATTTAATGAGTTGACCCGTTAATTGGCGAACAGCTGGTTCCTACGGCCAATGTTTAAATTAACTGCCTTTTGTGTAGGGCTGTTGATTCTAAAACTCCCCGAACATGTGATTATTTGTTAAAATTATGTGACGACGACGAGTAAAATATTTATTTTGTGTTATTATTCATACTTAGCTTAGATAGCTACCAAGTTAGGGTCGGGTTCCAGTCTGTCTGGAACATACCATCACGCCTGTAGGTATTCCCCAGGTAGGAAGGGTTAGGCAGAGGCGTACTAATGTACAGCCGCAGTTCACGATTAGGTCCCCTTTTTTATGGGATAGGGAGCAAACGAGCAGACGGATCACCTGATGGTAACCGATAACCACCGTCCAAGGAAACCCGCAACACCGGAGGAGTCATAAGTGTTTGCGCCTTTTAAAAGGGTTTGGACGAAAGCGTTGTTTCACGCCGGTTTTCTGAGAGGCCGTGGTATCACTCCAGTCGAGCCGGCCCATTCATGCCGAAGCATAGCTCTCCCACGTAAAAATCTCTCCATATGAGTACCATTATTTTATACGAAATATCTGCCAATAAACCTTCGTAACTCTGTAAATATCATAAGGGTAGACTGGTTGCCACGCTTTTTGGGTTGCTGACTCTAACGATTATCATAGGTGCTTGACTTGAAACCAGGACCAACGGTTTTACGTGCTCTCCCAGGCACAGAAGTACCTACCTACTAGTATGATCCATAATTCTGATTGTGGCCACCGCAGTTTAAACTTGGTTATGGATTGATCGGCGTACGTTGTTACTTAACTACGTCGAGTCAATAAAGTATTGCCAATTAATAAAAAACACCCTTTTTATGGGATAGGGGAGCAAACGAGCAGACGGATCACCTGATGGTAAGCGATAACCACCGCCCAAGGACACCCGCAGCACCAGAGGAGTCGCAAGTGCGTTGCCCGCCTTTTAAAAGGCTTTGGGCCTCCGGTAACCTCACTCACTCGGCGAAACACAAGGCAAACGTTGTTTCACGCCGGTTTTCTGTGAGGCCGCGTGGTATCACTCCGATCTTGCCGGCCCATCCGTGCCGAAGCATGGCTCTCCCTGTAAAAATGTTGGCATTTGGTTTTTGTTTCTGAACTTGACTTCAAAGAACACCAACCCTGTTTAAATCGCGCTCTTCCAATGTCGCAGTTTCCCAATAAACGAAATATTTCTCTTTCTGTTGTTGTAATAAAACTACAAGCTATTGTAAATTTAATGTGCTGTACGTCGTCTAGTGCTTACACTAATTGCACAACTTAACAGAGCCTGTAGACATGGCATGAACGGTAATCGAATAGAATAGAATAGATTTCTCAATGTATGCAATGACATAAGCTTTCGACAAATCGAGCGCGCACAAATGTCATCTCCATACATTTTGTTTCTATTCGTTTGTTTATTCGAACTTCAGATTGCCACTTGTCTATAGGCTAAGCAGCGAAGGTAGTACATAATTATATCCCACTACCAACTAGCACGTTGTAAAATGTAAAAGAATGCATCGTTTCACAGAAACATACAATACACATCAAGTATTGCCCCCTATTACGTGGGAAAAAAACATACCACTATCATGTAGTGCCGTGGCGTTTTGTGAAGCGCCAGAAGCAGTGGGCTTCTGGGTTCTGGCGCCAGAAGTGTGGGCCACGATACAGTATACACACACATACATGATATGTAGGTACATTCAAACAATCATTTTCTCGACACGACATAAAACTCTCTGTGTTTTAAACCATAACAATATATATATATTTCATTGTATATACGTGATATGGTAATAACACGCATGTCACTCTATATGTTCCTCATTATTGTAGAAGCAAAAATAGGCCAAAATTAACTCTACTCTGTCTCACTGTCAAATTAATTTGCTCTAAACAGTATAATCAATCGAAATTTCCTAAGGGTTCATGAATAATCGTCTAACAACTGAAGTGATGGAAAAGTTTCCCCCCAAGCGTCCCCCTTGTAATGAATACACAGCCTTAAAACATTTCGCAAACTCTATTGAATGAACGAATGAAGTTTAATTTTGATGAAGTATTATGTCCCACAATTTGGAAGGGAGATCGGTTTTTGTTTGGTAGTATTACAAATAGACAAGTTTATTATTATTCCAATAATACGTGAAAAGAAAACTGTCATTTTTTATATCACTATACTAACATTAATGCACTGATTTGTGTTATAGAACAGTTAATGAACGTTTATTTATAATTTACATATATTTGTTAAATAAATTTCAAATACATTCAAATACGATAGTTTTTATAAATAAATAAATAATAATAAGTGCCCCTTTTTAAGCATATTACACGCATGTAGGAGTGTAAGATTGTGCATAATTAAAGTTTATATGGAGGAGAAGTGCAGAATACTATATATATTTTTAAATATTGCTAAAAATACATTAAATTAATAAAAAAACATTACACACACTACCATGTGTTTGACACACTGACACAAAGCTTTTGTTTATGGTTAACGTATGAAGGTTGAAAGCATGGAGCATAATATTATGGTCAAATTTCGGGCACCGGGCGACCACTAAAGTTTAAAGAAAAGGATTCTATCGCGTTATATTTACTTAGTCAAATCACGATGTTTCGTGTGGTATTATACTGTCTAATATTCGCGTAGGTCTCTGAACTCAGTATAATAGACAAGTTTGTTTGTTTATAGTAACGGCCAATGTATTGTTTTGAAACTCGGAACTCAAATTTAAATACATAACTAGTGTTTATATTTTGAAATGAAAGTTAGGTTTTATAAAAAGTTGTTCTGGGTAAAACTAGAACTATCAAATTTTGGACGTTTTATGCAAATCTGTTGAAAGGAAATTTAGACCGTTGAGCAGTGGTATAAATATTCCAATGTAAACCTCCTCCTTTCTGGAAGTCAGTTAAATTTGATTTCTATGTATAGAATTAAAATACCTATGATTTTCTGAGTTTCTTTCGAAGTTTCTTAACGAAGATCGTAAGTGAGTCGTCCTCCATTTTTAAAGTCGGTAAACAAAAGACGTAGCCGCGTTCACACCTAGTTGGTAGCCATTTTTTTCCACTCTCCAGTGAAAGCGAGTATTGTTACAATCACAATTATATTTTTTATTTTATTGGACGTTATATTTTGGCATCGGGTAATATCATCCCTTTTTACATTGTAGTGTCAAATTTTATTAAGTTCCCAGCTCTTGCGCGCGGTTTCGCTCACGTGAAGCTATATTGGGATTAAATGGATCCCAAAAATAATTTAATCAAAAATCAACACTGATGATGTCATCTTTGTATGAATGGGTCTACATAAATATACATCAGAGAGCAGAGCATCAGATTAAAGCTCTATCTCAAAACCTTTCAATTAATTGAGATAAGAAGTTCACCACTTTTCAAGTTGAAGCATATACTTTCTAACATTGATAACAAAAATTACAATCTATTTAGTAGTTTTTGCGCCAAGCCACACAAATCCATTAAAAGTCACAAACAAACTGACACGAATTTTTAAAACACATTTTTGGATTTTTAGGGCCACTTGCACCAACTTCTGAAATATGTTTAAATTGAATTTAAACACAAAATGACAATAGAAAATTGTGTTTAAATACAATTTAAACACATTTCAGAGGTTGGTGCAAGTGGCCCTTAGTCGTGTAACTACCCACTTTTTTTTTAATATCTTCAATGTACAGACACCGTTTCTTACGATTTTATTATATTAGAGACTTTTCCAAGTATTTTTACCTAATAATGAATAACGGAGTTTGGTGTCAAATATTTGCAAGTAAACAGGCAATAAATGAACCGAAAATGAAAAATATATTTGTTATGAATAATGGGGATGTTTTATGTATGACTTTCGGAATTGTATTTCTGAATGTTGAATGAAAAAGACAGTTGTTAAAAACCATAGAGAATAGAAGTGGAAAGTTGTTTGGCCAAGAAGGTAAAATTGAAGCAAAACGAGGAAGAGGAAGACCTAGACGAAGTTTAATGGAACAAGGGAAGGAAGGGATTGCGATCGAGTCGTATCAAGAGGTAAAATGGAAAGCAGAATATAAAGAACAGTGGCGTTTGCTCCACTGACAAGAGCTGAGCTCCTAAATTAAAGAAGAAGTTTAGCGTTTCTTACCTCTTCTGTCTCTTTTTTTTCTCTTCTGTCTTGCCATACCTCATAGTGGATAAAATATACGACGACGAACGTCCACAAAGCAACAGCTGTTATTGTTTACTCCGCACATAAATTCCCAACTTTAAGTAAATTCTTCATTAATATTACTTATTTTTGTGGTGAAATACTTTGTATACATTTACCTACATAATAAACACAGTGTAATAGTGAAAATCAACAGTTAAATGAACTAAAACCGTATTTTTACGATAAACCGTTGAGACTTTTAAAATGCATCAGTGATTTAAAACTAGTGTTGTGAAAACGCGTAACCGCCGTGTTTTGCACAGAACTTACGACCTTCCGTGCACGATCTGTCTCGCAGCCGCTTGCAGCGTACGAACACATAGTTAAGTACAAACATCGCTTCTTTATATTCATACACGGTTAGACGAGTGCCGCTTCATAGATTGCTTTAAGCGCTTTATTGTATTGGGGACTGGTTCTGATTTTAATAAAATAATGGCACCTAAAACTTGCGCTGGTTGCATGACCGCTATTAAAGACAAAGAATGCCTTCGATGCTTCAACTGCCATATGTGGTACGACATACTTTGTGCGGGTTTAACGGAGAAATATTTTAAACAAATGAGTACTGAAAAAAAAGAGTCATGGAAATGCCCAGTATGCCGTTGTAAACAACCAAAAGGCGATAACACGAATACTCCCGTCCGCCCTACTCGTTATGAGAGTCCCTCTGACACAACACAGCGCTCACCTTCTTCTTCTGACAACAACGTTACCTTTAGAGATAAGCGCAATATTAGGCGATCTTCGAAAGACTCTGACAACGATGAGGACACATTAATTACTAAGAGTGCACTTAGGGAAATAATTAAGCAAGAATTTGATAGTGTTTTAAAATCTTTGGTCAATGAACAGTTTGCAAAAATTAACGAACTTGTTACGAGTTTCCAAGAATCGTTGACATTCTTTAATGATCAATATGAATCCTTGAAAGTCACTCTAGAGGAAAAGTCGATAAAAATCCAAAAGTTAGAAAAGGAAAATATCTCTCTCCATGACACTGTCAAGCAAATAGCAAAACGAATGAATATCTTGGAACAAAATGCCAGGTCCAGCAACATTGAACTACAGTGCGTACCAGAAAACAAATCCGAAAACTTGGTGACCACTGTGCTGCAGCTTAGCAAGGTGATTAAGTGTGAAGTTAAAGACACCGACATCCTGACTTGCACTAGAATAGCCAAGATTAACGGAGTAAGCCCAAGACCACGATCCATCATTACTAAATTTAGCAGCCCGCGTTTACGGGACACCTTTCTTGCCGCTGCGATCAGATTTAATAGAAATAATCCTAAAGACAAGTTATGCACGAGCCACCTGGGTATAGCAGCAGATAAAGCTGTACCAATCTATGTAGTGGAGCATCTATCTCCTGAAAATAAGGCTATCCATGCAGCTGCTCGAGTGCGGGTGAAAGAAATTGGATTCAAGTTCGTTTGGATTCGTAACGGTCGAGTGCTAGTTAAGAAAGACGAATCATCTGAAACATTGGTAATTAACAGCCTAGACAAGCTCAAATCTTTATCTTAAATTATCGTTGATTCATTGTATTCTGTTTTTTATTATTGTATATCGCAAGTTTTATTTGTATCTCCCTATTCACATTCAATCGCTCACTTCAACTGTACTATCAAAATGTACGTGGCTTAAAGACTAAAACTTCAGACTTTCTGAACAATTTATCCTTACATAGTTATGACATTATAGTTCTTACTGAAACTTGGCTAAATGGAAGCGTCTACGATTCTGAACTCTTCGACGATAGGTATGTTGTATATAGACGTGATCGTGAATGTAGTAAGTACAGCAACCGTAAGGACGGTGGAGGAGTTTTGATAGCGGTAACCAAGGACTTGATAACTTGTAGACTACCTCAATTTGAGAGTCCCTTAGAAGATCTGTGGTTAAGTATTAATATTAGTTCTGCAAACAACAGCTGTAATAAATTATATCTCTGTTCATGCTATTTACCTCCTCCATTGCGCAGTGATGCCCTTGAACTATTTACCATAAATGCTCAAAAGATGTTCAATACATACGGGAGTGTACCCACGATCATATTAGGCGATTTTAATCTTAGTAGTATTGCCTGGAAACACATAGACGGTTCTACTGAAATGATTCCAGAACCCAACAGCTCGGACATAAGCAATCAGTTCTTAGAATTTATAACACTAAATAACTTGTCACAATACAACGGTATATTAAACACAAAATTTAAAATCCTTGACTTAATACTTGGTAGCACATCTGTAGATGACGTTACTCGTTGTAGTCACAGTTTATCTATTGAGGACCCTTTACATCCACCTTTATGTTTCTACTTGAACCTTAAGACTGAACGTCACCTGCACGCAAGGCCATCGCTTAAACCTAATTTCTTTAAAGCAGATTACGATAAAGTTCAAAATCTACTGTCTTCCATCGAATGGAATAAAGAGTTCGAAATCTGCCTGTCTGTAGATGATATGGTGGACGTATTTTATAATTTATTAAGTGATACTATAATAAAATGTATTCCACTTAAAAAAATTAATGCAAATAAATACCCAAATTGGTACTCACTCGAGCTTATACGACTATTCAAAGAAAAACACAAATATCATGTAAAACTAAAAAAATATCATAATCCTCTTGACAAAATCATTTTTACTGACCTGCGCGACAAATGTAACGAAATGAGAAGAAAATGCTACAATAATTACCTATCTAAAGTGGAACAAGCTGTTAAGAAGGACCCTAAGTTATTTTGGTCATTTTTGAAACAAAAAAGAAAAGGTAGTAGTGTTTACCCAGCTCAGATGCACCTCAGCAACATGTCAGCTTCCTCCGGCGAAGACATTTGTAATTTGTTTGCTAAAAGTTTTGCACAATCTTTCAATAACCCAGCTAACCTCGTAGATTTACCCCAAGTTAACTCTGCTACAACTTCATCAGTTATGTGTTCATTAACATTTGACCGTGAAGAAATCAACCAAGCTCTGAAGGTTCTCGACGAAACAAAAGGAGCTGGTTGGGACGGTATCCCTCCAGTTTTTATAAAGCGCTGCTCGAAGGTATTAACACCTCCATTACAACTAATTTTTAACAAATCTATCAGCGAGGGGTGTTTTCCTGAACGCTGGAAAACTTCTTTGGTTGTACCAATTTTTAAATCTGGTCAAAAACAACTCGTAGATAATTATAGACCTATATCTATATTGGCCACATTTGGTAAAATCTTCGAAAAAATGGTAACAAAACGTCTAATGTGGCATCTTAAGCACCTTATAATCGCGCAACAGCATGGGTTTATGAAACATAGGTCTACCACAACAAATTTGATATCTTTTTCATCGGTCCTTACTGAAAATGTAGATAATCGTACGGTAGTTGATACCGTTTATACAGATTTTAGTAAGGCCTTTGATAAAGTAGACCACGCACTTCTTGTTTATAAACTGTCTATCTTGGGTATCAGCGGTGGACTATTGAAATGGTTTAAGTCTTATTTGGCAGATAGGTACTCTAAGGTTGTAGTTAATGGATACATGTCCAACTTATATTTGGCTTCATCAGGAATACCGCAGGGATCTCATTTGGGTCCTATATTGTTTAACGTTTTTATCAATGATGTTATACAATGTTTCCACCATTCATTTTTTTATCTTTTCGCGGACGATCTAAAGATAATGAAAACAATCACAAGTAGCGAAGACGCTGTGTTGTTTCAAGACGACATTAACAGATTTAATAATTGGTGCAAAAGAAATAATATGTATTTAAATACGACTAAATGCTATTATATACAATTCACTAGAAACAAAACACCTGTATTAAACAACTACCATATAGACGGAGTTAAACTAAATAATGTCAGTACAATTCGCGATCTCGGCATCTTAATAGACAGTAAACTAAAATTTGATACGCACATACTCAATACTGCTTCAAAAGGTTTTAAAATGCTAGGATTCGTTTTGCGTAACTGCAAGGAGTTTAAATACTCATCTACGAAAATAAGAATTTTTAACACACTAGTTCGTCCCGCTCTGGAATATAATTCTGTGATATGGAATCCTCATTACGACATCTATATCAAACGACTAGAGAGTGTTCAAAGAAGATTCCTTTACCATCTTAGCTATAATGACCATCTAGCCAAAAAACTTACGAGTTATAATGAAAGATTAAAACATTACCACATGTGCACACTAGCTAATCGCAGAAAAAATTCTGATTTAGTCTTCCTTCACAAACTCTTTGATGGAACTCATGATTGCGGTGACCTCTTGAAAACTTTGCAAATAAATATCCCATCTCACTTGCCTCGTAAAAATGCATACCACTTATTTCATATTCCTTATTCTAAAACCAATCTTCGATATAACGCTGCTGTGCCTAGAATGTGTCGGTGCTATAATGTCTTAGCTAAATCGAGAGATATTGATATCACATTTTCTTTAAGCAAATTCAAAAAAATAGTATATCAGGCCATATGTTACTAATTTAAAAAATATTAACATTATATAATTGTTTTTTTTCTAATTTTATTTTTGTCGTACCATAAAACCAGTACCTACATGTTTATCTCTAATTTTTACCTTACTTTTAATTATTCCCAGTAACACAATATTATTTTGTAATTGCTTTGTATAATTTCTTGCATTCTGTGGTCTCTCATAATTGAAGGAGTACACTGGCTATATAATGTATGCGACTTATTTACTACCAATATTTTTTGTGTATATCCTTTGTCAGAGATCCTTAAGTAAATAAATAAAATAAAATAAAATGAATCTATCTATAGAAAATATCTATCTATATATATAAAAATAAATCCCAATTCCCCTTGCTCACGACATCACGCGTGAACTGTTGTTATTGTAAGGAGAAGGTTCTTATGCAAGAAAAAACTAAAAGAAAATTTAAGAAATTTTTTATTCATTACACCAGTTCAGTAGTTAGGACGGACGTCCGTCACACACCCTCTTATAGGACCCGAGGCGGTGGCGCCAGTGTTCCACGTGCGCCCCTCTATGGCTGTGCGAGGGAGTCCAACGCCTCAGTCCCCCCTACATAATTTTTGGACGGGTCCCGCTGCGGCGGGCCATCACCAATCGGGGGCCGCGGACGATTTTTATGTTTCGCGTATATTTCGCGACGCTGAAGGTGCAGGAAGGAATACTGTGTGGTTTTTAGTCCACTCTGGGTGGAGTCCGACACTTCCCGCCACCTCCCCGGGCGGCGGAAGTCCAAGAGGATTTTCCACACGCCCCAAAAAAAAAGAACAACATCTGTCGGGCCAGCTAGTATTAATTAAATTTCCAAAATTTAACTTTGATAATGTGTAAAACTTATACCAAAAATCTTACACAAAAAAATCACACAAACGAATTATGAGGCTTTCATTTATCCGATATAGCTGGTTTGTTAGTTTCCTTTTAGCCAAGCCACCGGCGCGGATAGTTCGGAAATTAACGCAATTTCCACGCAATGCTCCAAAATTCACATCCGGCATGCATCCGCTGTTCTGTAGCCCGATTACCGTGCACAGTCTGCATATGAGAGCTATCTGACGGTAGGACTCTTCAAAGGCTTGCTTATTTGTTTGATGCAACGGATAGCGTAATTGAAGTTTCCTGAAAATGGGTCTACAATTGCTGAGTTCCTTTAAGCTGTTGCCACTACAATTTGGCATATTTCGCCGCTAAAAACTAAAATTAATTGTACAGTTGACAAAAGAGTTAAGTTACCATTTTATTGTTATTCTTATTTTAAAAACCGTAGTCAAAATGAGCGTTGAAAAAAACAGGGATTTAAGATTAATAAATTAAACAGTTAAATATCAATTTATCCACAACATATATAGTTAACTGCCTCATTAGCCATGTTGAGTTGAGAGCGACTGCTACGCTAAAGGCCCTTGGTTCGATTCCTAGGTCGAGCAAAGTGTTATTGGGTTTTTCTATGAAATTCCCAATAGCAGCTCGGAGTTTATTAGAGTTTATGCCCGGTTAAGGGCAATAGGCTCGCCCTCTATTACATGGGACCTAAATATACCGGCGAACTGTGGGTGTATAATAGTACGCCTCTGCCTAACCCTTCGGAGAATAGGTACAGGCGTGATGGTAAGTTATGTTATGTATATAGTTTTGACTTACCTATACGACAACTTATACATAGTTGAATTGCAACTTAGTGAACTCAAAACAAGTTTTTTAAAACATTCTCAAATAAATGTAAGTATTAAACACGGAATAGTGTTCTTCCTCCAAGCTAGTCTCAACACAAAGGTTAAAGAGACACCTCGACAGGAGCCAACCTTATAACTATATGCGCATAATTCGACAACCCTGTGCCATACGCGGAATTTTTTGCATAGTCGACAAGACAAACTCATCCAGTATGCGAAGTGTTTCATATTGAATAAAATTTGCATGTGGCGCCGTGTTAGGATCGTGCCAAAAGTATGTCCGCACATTAAGTTACGTGACCTACGACCTCCGTTAGCGATTTGGAGCCGGGCCAGGCTGGCCCACGTAAATTTTGTTTCCAGAGTTGAACATTAGGGGTTAGGGTTAAAAAGTTATATATGAACCGTGTAACACCGAGGTGATGGAGGTACATTATATAATTAACAGGTAAACTGGACCATAATCTGATATTATTTCAGGCAGGATTCGAACCGGAGTCTTCTGGTTAGATACACTAGACGCTTTGATCGCTAAGCCACCGCGAGTGACCGAGAGACCTACATGTCGAAACTTGACTTCACACTCTGATTAAAAGTTCGAATACTGAAAGAAGACGCAGGTTCAATTACCCGCAAGTTGAACTTTTCCTTTATAAAATAACTTTGAAAATGCAAAAAATACAAAAAGATGTTTAATCCGAGAATTTTTAAAGTTATTTTAGTGAAGGAAAAATTCGACTCGCAGGCAGGATTCGAACTGCGTCTTCTGGCTAGGTACGCCAGACGCTATGCCACCGCGAGTCCTACCTGCCATGTCAAAATTCGCCTTCACATTCTGAACTTACGTCTTAAAGGTGACGTCAGTAACATCTATTGAAAGGCAAGTTACTTTGCCTCTCAACCGACATGACTTACCATACGGTTAGTTCTATGTCGTACGATGCTACCATACCTGTTGTTAACTATCTTTTTGTGATTTTTTAGCATTTTTCATGCTAAGATTTTAAAGTTATTTTAAAGGCAAAGTGTCAATAGTCTCGTAAACAATTTAAATATCAGGGATACTTATATTACTCGAATGTATTATTTTATTTTTTAATCTTGTCCCTGTACACAATACAAATATTTTTTCCATATGGAGATCGGACCCGGAACCTGTAACGCAGAAGATGACCGCTCATTCATTGAGCTTTTTCAGCTGTCAATTCTTAAAGAAAACTTGCTACAAATAATCTATCCTCATCAAAATACAAAATAAAAGACAAGATTCATCTTTGTTCAATTTAGTTCATTGAATGGAGACCGACTTTTATATGTCCAAATGATCTCCATAAAACACACCCAATCATAATTCAGAACATCCCACTTGACGTATATTTTATTCAGACCAAAATCTGAAAGTGAACACATAGTTTTACGACGAAAAGCTACGGCTTACAATCTCAGACAGAAAGAGTTACACAATAGCGATATCATAAAGTTTGCCTCATCCCGCGAACATAAACGGACAGCGAGAAATAAATCGAAAGAGCCATAAAACCAAGATCGACCCGAAATATCGGCCTTAATAACAGTACTGTCGTTAAAACAGAAAGAAAAAAGCCATTCCCGTTATCAAACCGAAAACTAATTCAAAGTTCTGTCATTGTTTGCCGTCGAGGAGCCGAGTGAAGGAATAAAAAGCATCTTGTCGCCAAACGATATCGAGTTTCTTGAAGCAATTAAGATAAAACTGAGGACAAAAGCTCACAGGGTTTCCTTTGTTGGCTCGCGGTGGTAATTAACGGACTAAACCCGCATGGCCAAGCAGATTTCACCTACGACTTATTTTGTAACTTGCACAATTAAATTACCTAGTCCTCTTTTAAAAACTTTCATTATTTTGTTTTGAAATACGACACGTACATATAAATAACGGTCTGTTTGTTGTTTAATGGACTTAAAAGTTGTTCGGACCTTTCCCGATGAAGTATACATCTCGGTTACAGAGTATTAATTTGAGTTTCCTAAATGTTAGGTTTATTTTTATGGGATAGGAGGGCAAACGAGCAGACGGATCACCTGATGCTGAGAACGAAAACAGTTGTGAAACAACACTTACGTTGTGTTTCGCCGAGCGAGTGAGGACACCCAAGGCCCAAACCCACATAAGGCCGGCAACGCACTTGAGACTCCTCGTACTTTCGTACGCACTTTCGTAATTCTAATGCAAATTACTAAATTTTGTTACAGATGACAAACATACCGGCTGGCGGCCGTACTACGTGGGTGTACGTTAGTAAAAGTTATACCTCTGCCTAACCCTTCCTGGAATACCGGCGTGATGGTATTAGAAATGAGGAGAGGTACCTAATGTTGATCCTTCAGAAAAGCTTTCTGTGTTTCTTGAATTATTTAAAGACACACAACGTAAACAGTGAGGTCACTGTTCACTTCAGAGGGTCTCCTCATAACAACTGTTTTTATGTTGTCTGTGTGGTCTACCGTTTCTCCGGTTCATTGTTTCATCATCATCAGCCTTTCAACCAATCCAATAATTAATTAATTAGTAAAACAATTAATTAATCTATGACTAAGACGATAAAATAAGATATGTTAACATGACGTAAGTATCAGAAATTTGTAGGTCCATTACTGCTGAACAAAGGCTCCTCTCGTAAATTTCTACAAGCTCCGGGTGTATTATATATCCCCTGCATCCAGCGACCTTTGCCAGGTCATCTACCCATTTTGTTGAAAGCCGTCTTTCGCTGCGCTTTCGAGTACGTGGCCTCCACTCGAGAACCTGTGTTAATGTCTCAGGGCAGGCTAATATTTAAGTATTATTATTATATTTAAGTATTATATTTATATACTAGCGGACCCGATAGATGTGTAGACCAAGCGATTAGGATATTTAACAAAGTAACGATTCAGAAGTTTACTTGCAGTATCGATAAATAACCTAGATACCGACTGTAGCGCCATCTGTCGGGCTTATTTGTGAATCTAAACCATCCTCATATCCACTTGAACACACACAAAAAAAAATATTATTATAATGTAGGAGGAGTTCACTGTCAACACACGTACAGAAGAATTATAATATGAAGATTTACACCAGCCAAGCAAAACCAGGCCTGCAATTTGCCAATGAAATAGAGGTCACTTGGTTCGTATATCTTACAGAATATACGTAACCAGCGCGTTGGTAAAATAACAAAATGTCACGCGTGCCTGAACCTAAATAATAGAAACGTTTAAGCCGGCAATAAGCCCTACTGTAATCGCGGTACTGATCTCGCATTACCACATGAATAATACGCGGCAATTATATCTGATGACACTGTAAGCAGACGACCTATCTCGTATAAAATATATCAAGCGATTTACACCTTAAGGTGCATCCAGACTAAATTTACACATTTTAATCGTTTACATTATAGAAAAAAAGAAAATGTATATTTAAATTGGTACGCAGAAACGTAAATAAATTTCAAAGATAAATTCAATTTTTAATAATTATAAATTCAAATAAAAATGTGTAAATGGGATGTAATTTCTTTTTTTAAACCTGATTTCTCGATCGCTCCCCGTCAATGCTGACTTTACTCATGGCCATGAGATTTGCGAGTTCTACTGCAAACGAGACATTATTATAAAAAATAGTTAGTGAACACGCGTAATTATATCTGCATAAATGCTATGTATTTCATGACAAGTTTCTATTGTGAGAGAATTAATTGAATAATAAATAAAAAAAATGTTATATTATATAACTTTGTTAGTAAATAACTTCGTTGATAAAAATAAATAGATATGTCGTATAATTAAGGGCATACGGGTCATAAGTAAATCTTAACTTTTTATGTGATAAATTAAAATTTATTATAATTTATTACGTATTTGTTACGAAGTCTGTACTCACCTTTAAAAGGGATTACAAAGCGTTGCATTATTCCGTACAAAGTGCGGGGTTTCCGGACAAAAAGATACCCACTACAGTTAATGGGAAGTCATATTATACCGGTGCTTAAACTAAGAACCTTATTGAGAAGCAGCCAAACATTTTGAAATGTATTTTTAGAAACGTGGAAGGCATTCATATTGGGAGTTTATTATTTAATATATTAAAAATAGATTTGAAATTACTTAGATATAAAATAATATCCTTATTTACTTACAAATAATAATATACTTAGATGTAAAATAGCTATTTTTAATATTCGTTTTACGTTTAAGTGAGGTTGAGTTGAGTAATTCTCAATGATCTAAAAGTCAGTGCGGCTGCTGATGTCCTAGGTTCGATTCCTAGGTCGAGAAGAGTAATTAGAATACGCCACTAGAAATTCTTAGTAGCTGCTTGGAGTTTGCATATGCTAACTTTATTATATTACTATCTATACTAATATATAAAGCTGAGGAGTTTTTTACTTTGTTTGTTTGCTTGCTTTGCGCTAATCTCAGGAACTACTGGTCCGATTTGAAAAATTATTTCAGTGTTAGATAGCCGATTTATTGAGGAAGGCTATGAAATGAAATGAAATGAAATGATAGGCCAGTGCTACCTAAAGTGGTCTGTATCGACCCCCAGGGGTCGAAGACGACCTGCAAAGAGGTCTACGTCAGTGGGAAGAAAAATCCATGTAATCCAAGAGTCCATGAAATCTAAATGGGTATGGCATAATAAAATTGCAAAAAAATTAAAATAGGTAAGAAAAATATGGCAAGTGGTCGACAAGATAAAAAAGTTTGGGGACCTCTGCCATAGGCTATATATCATCACGCTAAGACCAAGTAACTATTCCACGCGGACGAAGTCGCTGGCAGAAGCTAGTACTATAATAAGATTTATATCATTTATTACAACGCGATAAATACCGTAAAAACTAGTTTTACTTCAATGTCAAATATTCGCGCAAGTGTCAAAAATCTATCCCAAGGATTGTAGCGTGATAACGAAGTTTTATACAAACTCTTCTCACCCCCCTTTTCATCACCTTGGGGTTGAATTACCAATACTTTTTTAAGTGCTCGTCTACCGTGCAAAAGGAATTAGCATGCAAACTTCCAGGAATCTAGCTCCTGTAGTTTCGACTTTGCGTTGATACCTCAGTCAGTCAGGTTCCTCTTTTTTATATATATTTAGATACTACCTTCCGCCCGCGACTTCGTCCGCGTGGAATAGTTACTTAGTCTTAGCGTGATGATATGTAGCTTATAGTCTTCATCAATAAATGGGCTATCTAACACTGAAATAACTTTTCAAATCGGACCAGTAGTTCCTGAGATTAGCGCGTTCCTAGCAAACAAACAAAAACTCTTCAGCTTTAAATATAAGTATAGAGTATAGATATAAGTAGATTATTGCTCTGACTCTAAGTATATAAGGGCTCAAGGATGATGAATAAGGAAGTCAATGATAAATTTCGTTTGCAATTGTCGCACTGCGGGGCATAGCTCTCATAAAGAAAGGAATGAACTTTGATCTCTATCCTTGCTTACGGCAGCGTGATGGTATCAAAGAAATTATTTTATTTTTTTCAGATTTTTTCCTCTTTCGTAACTAATGGTGTCTTAAATAAATATAAAGTGTAAATATAGAAGATTCTAACATTAACATAATATGTATAACAATTCTTAAGCATACTAATATTAAAAATAACATACCGTCACGCCTGTATTCCCCGAAGGGTTAGGCAGACGTGTACTTATGTACACCCACAGTTCGCTGGTATGTTTAGGTCCGATGTCCTATTACATGGGACCTAAACATACCAGTGAACTGTGCGAGCTTATTGCCATTAACCGGGCACAAATTCCTAACCTAATAGAAAAACCCAATAACACTTTGCTCGACCTGGGAATCGAACCCAGGACCTCTAGCGTAGCAGTCTCGCTCAGGACCACTTGGCTAATGAGGCACTAATATTAAAAAACAAATATAAATTATCCAATGGGAGTGATAAATTTTACCCCGAGGTTGCACCCCAGATTTAGGGCACCGAATCAATAACGTCTTCTAACTAAACCTTTATAACTTTGGCTAACGAAACATACTATCACATCTGTATTCCCGGAAATATTAAGCAGTGGTGTACTTATGTACACCCACAATCCACCGGTATATGTATTTAGGCCCCAATACTGGGCGAGCCTATAATCCGAGCACAAGTCCTAAGTCCCAGCTGCTACTGTAAATTTGACAGAAGATCCGGAGAATAGAACTCCTTAAACGCATGTTAATTTAAGTCATGTTACTAGAGACTAATATATTTTAATGTTTATAACTAAGGTATTAGCGATGGTAATTGTGTAGATTCAATTAATACAACTATGTTAGTGAAGGAAAAATTCGACTCGCAGGCAGAATTCGAACCTGCGTCTTCTGGTTTGATACACCAGACGCTATGACCACTAAGCCACCGCGAGTCCTACCTGCCATGTCGAAACTTGCCTTCACATTCTGAACTTACTTACTTACTTGAACAGGTTCGAATGCGAGTCGAATTTTTCCTTCACTAAAATCACTTTATAATCTTAGCATGAAAAATGCAAAAAAAATCACAAAAAGATAATACAACTATGTTAGTGTACTATCTCCCGATATCAATTATATTGATCACAATATTAAACCAATTAAGTCAAAATTGAACTGCCCGTTAAACGGAATTATTTGAGGCATGAATAAAGTAATAATCTTCACATCGTGCTTCAATTGTACAATTTTAAAATCGCTTCAATTTCTTGCTAGCAGACAGGCATGCAATTAAATTGTGAGTAAGTCTTTACATTATCTAATTCGATGGCACCAGTCAATAAAGACGTCTTTATTTAGGTTCCTTCGACGACAAAAAAAGATTAAACGTGAGTGTGCACTTGCTCCTGCTCTGGTGCTGCGGGTGTCCATGGGCGGCAGTAATCGCTTACCATCAGGTGACCCGTCTACTCGCTTACCAGGGTTCCATAAAAAAAGTAGTTTTTGACTATGACCTATGAAAGTTTAGAAGATAAGTAGTAGAAAATTGATCTTGAAGCATGATTTTATTTACGCTAAGGATAAGGACAGGCTAATTAACTATTTTTACATTTATATTTACTATTTTATATAGGTACTTAGCAGTCACAACGAAGCTTGGATTAAAAATATTCTAATTTACATCAAAATTAGAGATTTTTGTGTTGGATTTCTTAACTTATTTTTATTTAATTTTTATTATAACCTATATTAATTTTACTGATAAATAAGTGTTGTAGAAACAATTTTACAACACCTACACCGCGCCTAGTCTCCAATTCACGCCGTGTTTGATATTAAAAAACAAATCTTTGTTGGATATCTTTTTCTCTATCAAAGTGAGATATTTCTTTGTAATCGCCGTGAATAATATCGGATTAACAAGATTCTGTTACTAATCCAGTTCCTTTTTGCCGGATCCCTTTTATCCTATTGCTTGGCCCAACCCAACCCAGCTAGCCGTCCCCGAAGGTGAATTTACAGAAATATTTTGTTTTAAACGTTTATCAATAACGAGAGGTTATTTATCCTCTATCATTACTTTACATAGTTTATTTTAATGATTGTTATAATTGTCTGTTTTTTAAATTTTAGTTACTGTAATTGGTTGTAACCGTAGTAAATAAATATACCTAAATAAATAAATCTTTATGTGGGGTATATCATGTTGAGGGGTTGGTTAATGAAGGTCGTCACTTTATATATATACTTTTACTGGTACCAGATACATATTGGACTTATAACTATGAACGACCTAACTGCCTGTGTGTGGTAACAGTAATGCGCCTGTATGCAAATCGAATGCGTCAGCAGTGTCGCTACACTTTATTATGGGTTTATATATTCTATGGGTTAGAGGGGGTTAAAACAACCTCATCATCCTCAGAGTCTTTTCCTAATTATGTTGGGGTCAACTTTCTGTCTACCCAAATTCAGTTGAATATCAGTATTTTACACGAAGCGACAGCCATCAGATCTCCGCAACCCAATTTCTGGGAGTTACCGATATTCGGAGGATAGACTGGATGGCAGGTTTTTTGGAGCTTTGATCTACCGATAACTATTGTTATAGATGTTCGTATTAAAACCGGGAACGACGGCTTTTCGTGCTCTTCGAAGCACGGAGGGGTCTCAACGTGTTAATAATTGTCACCCACACACTGCGTGTGCAGCTTAACCTTGCAGATCAGTTGATCAGCTTTGTCACGAAACCCTCTTCCCGCTATCTTTATTATAGGTCTCAAATCTATATACTAATATATAAAGCTGAAGAGTTTGTTTGTTTGTTTGCTTGCTTGAACGCGCTAATCTCAATAACTACTGGTCCGATTTGAAAAATTATTTCAGTGTTAGATAGCCTATTTTTTGAGGAAGGCTATAAATATATATAACGCAAAGACTAAGTTAATATTCCACGCGGACAAAGTCGTGAGCGGGAGCTAGTTAAACATAAAATGTTAGAGGAGGTTCTAACACCATCTTGAACTCTCTCAACTGAATTCTTGAACAAATAACCCACGTTGATATATTAATAGTCAACACCCAACTCATTTAATTCAAATCTAATAATTCCTACACTCGTTATTACTTGAACAATCTGCGCACAAGCACATAAAGATGTTCGCACACTCGCAACTCGTACAGGGATTTTGTATTAAAACATTATGACAAAATTATAGCACATACTTGGGAAGGCGAAAGCTTAAAATGTTCGGGACGTGACATTTTAGTTGCAGACCGTACCAACGACGAGTATTTGACTCTACTTAAACGACACAGTTAACTTACATTACGTACGTACTGAGCAGCAAAATTATTTTCACGAAAGAGTTTTGTAGTTAAGTGCTTTGTGTAAGGAGGTCACAACTATTTGTGTTATGTTGGATTGAAATTGATTTAAAAAGTAACTATTTTTCTGACAATAGTATTGATATTACGTTGCATAAGTTAATTTGAGGGTCTACTGCTACTACTTTTTCTGTTTGTTCTGCCCAACGCTTGAGGGTAGAGGCGTGATGGTATATCGTGATTAACATTTAAACAAAATAAATGCTATCGAATCAAAGTTTTCACATTATTTACATTGCAATTTGTTTTCACAACTTATGGTGTATTTTAATTATTTATTATTTAAATATTAATCATAATTCGTGCATTCATCCGAAGCTTAAAACTCATGTTTTTTTTAAATAACACTTGTACAATTCCTGTGTTCTGGGGACTTTAGAAACAAAAAAAAACGCGACATCTGTGTATCACACTTTTCAACTGATAAGAATCGAACCCATTTTTTTTAAAATAAAAGCTTACTAGCAATGTGGATCGCACATTACTAGTATTCTTGTTAACCTCTCGTGCTAAGCTAAAATGCTTGTGTTACGAGTGGGTTTACGTCGGTAGTGCAATGGGTGGATTTCGAACCGGCATCCACATGATTGCAAGCCCCAGCCATTAGGCTACCGCCGCTTAACTGGCGCAACTGTAACGGCGAGTCTACCAAAGGTGCATTAACAGGTCAATAAAACTATAATGTTTTGTTAACACTTCAAGAAAGTAAATTCGATAATCAGTTGAAGAGTACTGGCAAGTTTGGTGACTAGGTTATTACAAACAGACTTAACATACATACAGAGAGACACTGAAGTCTCGCCGCAAGGTCCCTTTTTTATGGGATAGGGGAGCAAAGGAGCAGACGTGTCACCTGGTAGTAAGCGATTACCGCCGCCCATGAACACCCGCAACACCCGACGAGTCGCAAGTGCGTTTGCCCGCCTTTTAAAAGGATTTGGGCCTCCGGTATCCTCACTCACTCGGCGAAACACAACATAAGTGTTGTTTCATGTCGATTTTCTGTAAGGCCGTAGTATCACTCCGGTCGAGCCTGCCCATTCGTGCCGATGCATAGTTCTCCCACGGTTCCAAACATATGGTCTCCCACGATTACTTTAAACTTTTTTGTCTGGAACCTAAAATATGGAAGCGGAAAAAGTACCTAAAATTAAAATATACAGTGAGTAATTTCCTTTTTCTATTTATAAGCATTAAAACTCTTGAATAATTTCGCCTCTTTATGGGACCGCGATGAAAAAATTAGACCGCAAACAGAATATGTCTAAATGCCAACATAAATAAGGTATTTGGGCCTTTTTGAAGATGAATATAATGTATATTGTTATATAAGTTTAAACAAAAATTCGCCCTTTGGGATTTTTAAGGAGCCCCTTTAAGGATAGGTGAACAACAACGACAGAGGTCTACTAATGTATGTAATCCCGCAGTTCGTCAGTACGTGAAGGTCCCACGGAATGGGGGCAAGTCTATTTCTATTAAGCGGGCATAAATCTAAACTCAGTATGTTTCTACATAGTATTCGGAATAATTATTTTATAATTAGTTATAAGTAATATACACTCTAATATACACTAGGCACAATTAACCGCCCACCTTGTATTTCTTTCAATTTGCAGAAATCTTCAAATTTAGACCACATTTTATGAGAGGTTTGTTGAAAGCTACCCATACCGAGAAAAAAAAACATAAGTCTTAAAAAAAAGTCTAGATTATTAAAGAATGCAGACCAAAAATCGATTTGACGAACATTTTCAACGAAAATTAAACAACTTTAGTGTAAAAAAAACTAAATTCCATAAACTCGTCGGTGACAAAAATTTAGAAAACGGAATAGGATATAAGTGTTTTATTTATTGCTAAAGTACCCACTTGACAAAAAATAAAACATTTGATAATCCATACATAAAGTAAAAAAAACAGGGCGACGAATGATATAGGTGGGCGGTTAATTGTGCCTGTGAGTGTAAATAAATTGGAAATCTGTAATAGAATTACTGATTTAAGTCTCATTTATTGATATCGCAGAATCAGCTGTTCAGAATCAGAGGCGGCGGCGTCACGCTTGGGCGACGTGGGCCACCAGCTACTGTCTCACGGTCCGACGAGCCTCGCTGTAGGGAGCGCTTATGCATTACCTAAAAACCACCAAAGGGCGTCACGAAATTAACTTTGCCCAATTCAATTTTTGATCTTGCTCCGCCACTGTTCAGAATAACAAGAATAAATTGAGTACCCTTGAACCTGTTTATGCAAATAATACATTAAAATGGATATAAAAATGTACGCTCAACAAATCCCTCAGCACGTGACTTGGCCAGTTTTTGACATTCCGAACACGATTCAACGAGATTAACAAGGAATTTTGACATTTCAGCTGTTAGCAGAATGTCCTTTGTAGTTCCCATTACGCTTTGCCCGTCATTTAAGTGCCAGATCCCAAGCATCTGCTCAGCTTTTAATTTTCTGAATATCTGTTAAACAAACTGCCTCCCTCTAGGGATATGAGAGTAAATGAAACACTGATGGTTCCTTAAATATTCCGAGTTTAGCGTTGATCGTTAATTTCCTTGGAGATCCTTTGGTGCCTGAGTATTAAACGGCATTTGGGAATGAATACGGAAAAGTTTTAACTTTTATTGATATCTGAAAAACCCTACAGAATATTTACTCTATATTCCATTGTTAAACTATTAAGTTAATTTGAATAAATTATTATATCTCTATATTCTGATTATGAAATAAAACTACTTTCAGATTCAAATCCAAATTCCTAAAAGTGGTTCGAGGAAGTATTTTTCAACCGATTAATCTTTCATAAAACTATCGTAGCGTTTGTAACATTATTTTGCGTTTCTATTAATGAAATACATATATATAGGTAAGCTTTTTGAATAGTACACAAATCGTTGGATAACATTATAATGTCGCCCACACAAATTTAAATTCTCACCCCAAGTTTAACAACTTTTGTAGCTTCAGGTGGTTTTATAGACAACTCGAAAATCCAAAATGATGACAGAAAACTCGAGTCTTAAAACTTTCCTATTTTCCTCACGAAGGGTTCTAGTCTCCGGAGGTTTTGTCGTACTAACGCTAAAAGATTCAAGAGTTTCCAATCAAGAAGTTTTCTATATACGAGTCTTGAATCCGGCTTAGTGGGGATCAGTTACTACTATCCGACAAGATTTTCCTTTTTAACATTAATATTTTGTCTGTCGAAAATTAACTTCACCAAGATTTTCCCGTTCTTTACTTTGAGTAACTTTTCCGTGTCTTATGTTACGGGATTATGATTGTCTAGTATTATTATTTTTTATTTCAAAAGTAACAGTTTCTTCGATATTATTTCTCGCTGGTCTCTGTAACTTGCGCCATGGCTCTAAAGAATCACCTAATATAGTGTCGGGACGGTAGGACGCGATAGTGTATTGTGTGGCGATTACGTCATGCTCTTTAGGGACAAGCTCGTTACTGTGAATTGTTACATCTTACTTTAGCGCTGTAAGCGTTATTAGAGTTTCTTGTTTATCTGTTGAACCGCGTTTAGAATTATAGGTAGCCCAAAAATCGTTTTCTGGGCTAGGCCTAGTGTGTCAGTTGTCGAAGTATTAATTTACTTCATACTAAAATTGTACTTTTTAATACTAGATAATTATTTTCCTTACAATACTAACAATATATAATATGAATACATAAACTTTATTCAAAATAACATAACTAACAACAAAAACCTACTAATCACAAACCCAGAACCGAAACAAGTGTGCCTCCCAAAAAACCCGACTTCGCTACTTTCCTTCAAATATCCGGGTCAGCCATTGTTCCTTTGTCACCGCGCCGGACAATCACTGGACAAAGTTAACTTTGCATTCAGTGCAAGTTGTAGTGCACTGTCGAAACGGTGAACCTCGACTGTTCAGACTGCATTTGTGATTTGTAAAGAAGGACAAAAGATACGTTCGCTTCGGTGAAATTCTCTCCTGTTTTTCGTTTGCTGCTCTCTTGGACCTGCTAAGGTATTGACCAGCACTGAGTAATCTCCTTGATGGATTCGCGCCTTAGACTTTATTAAAAATTGACGCCTTGGCTTTAAATAATTGCCCGACTGTTACGGAGGGTATTTTTACTTTGATTAATAGTTTTAAGTAGTTAAAGTTAAAGTTTTATTTCTAGAAAGGTTTTCGTAAGTAAGCAACAATGTAAGACTTTTATTTGACCTAGAGATCTGGTGTTTCTGAAATACTTTTTTATTATTCATAAATTTCCCAGGCGCTTATGCATGCGTATTTTTTGGTAATGTAGTTAGAATTAGAGCTCATCATTTACTAATGAATTTTGATGACACGTTTGGCAAAGCGGCTTCTGCGCCACATGTCGTGGGTTCGATCCCCACACAGAGCAAATATTAAAATTCTGTCTGCCCTAATACTATGTATTTTTATGGCAAGCTCAATATCCAAAATAATATAATTCTTGGAAAAAGAGATCAAAAGACCAAATTATTATTTGTTTCTTCTAGATCATTCAACTTTAATCTATTGTATGTGGTGCCTACGTAGGCGTCTCACGTTAATAAATTAAATTGAATACCTACCTTACCAATTACTCAATGTGATAAAAATGTCACTCCCACACATAATTGTATTTAGTTCTCTCAAGTCAACTGTTTTATCCAATCTTTTGCGTAGGAATTACGGTCTCATGAATAAAAAGATTTGTTTAGAATTTTTACCTAAATCCATCAGACTTGAGATCACATTATTTAGTATGAAATTCAAAAGATAAGCCCAAATAAAGTGAAAGTTTATACGAATTTCCAATCACAATTTCGAAATCCAAAACTTTGGATCGTATAAAATAATTTTATTTTCAAAGCAGCCCCGTCTGACCATCCAACTTTAGTTGAATCTCAGCAAAACGAAGTTAGGATTTTTTGTTCCACATACGAACTGCGAGTAGTTAAAAATAAACGTTGATAACAACAACGAATAGCCCATTCGTAACTCGTATTCTCTCAAGGGGCAAATTGAAAAATTCCTAAAATAAAAGCGGCTTGGAAAACTAGAATATCCTAGACGGGGGCCAGTCCGTCTCGCGGACATTAATCTACCCGTTCCGCTCACATCCACATTTGCTAAGTAACGTACGAGAAGTCTCAGTTTTTCGGAAAGGAGAGATATAATATCACATTAAAAAGAGACAGATGGTAACATTAGGCAGTATACCATTTCTCGGAGGCTTTGACTATCTATCCCTGGACAAGTGACGCGCTTATTTCTATGAACAAAAAAGTCTGTCACTTTTGGTGCGGGGGGAGGAAACACTACATAGACATTGCTGCACACATACTCAAAATCATTTTGTATCGCCACGAACTCACACATATTAAATTCTTCACCACTAACACAATTTACGCACACATAGAGGTCAAATACGTCAACATACAAGAATTGACGACAATACGAACTTAAAATACAATAAAAATAATTAGGAAGCTACTATGTCGATATTTTATATCGATAGATTATTTTAGGAAGAATGGAGAAAAACGTAACAACATTACAAATTATTTTTATATGTAATTATTTATTTGCAAAATTAAAATCATCCATACACACCTTTTTAATATCTTGCGTCATAATTATTTTCAATGCAATGCTCTCATTGCATGATAATGAAATACAAAACAAAGGAACTGTTTAGGTATAGATAAATAGGTGTAACATACTATGTAATTGGAAAATAAACGCACGGGTGAGAGAAATCGCAAACTTTTCGAAATACATATTCTATAGCCTATGTTAATCTTGAATAATGTAGCATTCAAATGGTGAAAGAATTTTCGAAATCGGCCTAGTAGTTTTTGACTTTATTTGTTACATACAATGATACATACAAATCTTTCCTCTTTATAATATTAGTATAGATAGAGTGGATATTGGGGACGTTATGTTACAAATATTTTGATACCAATTAGTTTGATTCTTTCATTTTGATTTTTTCTTTTCTTTGCCAGGCTGATATATAAGGAATAACACTAGACAGAGCATTTTGTTTCCCACGAGATATAAGTAGGAGTAAATACGATTTTGTTCATTATGTCGCGCGTTAATATGAACAGAAGCGCTACGCTAGAGGTCCTGGGTTCGATTCCCCGGTCGAGCAATGTGTTATTGGAGTTTTTCTATAAAATTAAGGGTTGATGCCCGATTAATGGCAATAGGCTCGCCCCCTAAGTACGCATCTGTCTAACCCTTCGGGGAATAAAGACGTGATGGTATGTCGTGTTCCGTACTCTCGTTATTTCTTTGAGCCGGATATCGAAAAAGAAAATAATGTGTTTGAAGAAACACCCCGAGAGGCAGGGCATAGTGGAATTGAATAACTCACTTACAATTGGAGCTGCCCAACTGGGGAAACACCTACACTTTGCAGAAAATAGTAGCCAAATAACATAGCACTGTACTACTAGTATTCTATTATCTGTGACTGTACTATGTTGTGTTGCTAACGGTGAGCAAGATCGCCAGAGCTCCGCGAGGAAGCGTTATGTTGGCAGTGGGGGTACCGGTGTTGTGGGTTTTTTTTTTTTTTTTTATTAAAAAAGCTTACTAGCAATGTGGGTCACACATTACTAGTATTCTTGTTAACCCCTCGTGCTAAGCTAAATGCTTGTGTTACCATCAGGCGGCATCATTGTTTGTCTACCGGGTTTGAAAAGATTTTTACAGGTTCGGCAACGAGCGAATGATACCCCAGGTGTTGCAAGCGTTCATATAATAGGGTACATTAACACTATATATACAATTACCATCATTCGGGACATGTGCTGGTTTTCCACCTAAGCGGTAAAAGAGACCCCAGACCTTCTAAACATACCGTATCTTAGAAATCATTTTCAATGATTTTTGAAATACGATTTAAATATGTTAATTTATAAATTCTTTTGTCAACAAATTTATCCGCAACGGCTTAAGCTATTATTTATCAATCACACCTATATCATTTTAAATGAAGGTCTTTTGTAGATCTGAAAAAGTAACAAATAAAATATCTAATACTGGATATCAAAAATAATCAATAATCTTAGTTAAGGTAAACGGCCCAGTAACCGTTAAGTTTTGAACTTCGCCGACTTTGCAGGTCTGTTATGCTAAAACTAGAAGACTTACAATAATTATTTTTACATTTAAAGATAGTAAATTTATTCTTGTTTTTCATGATTACTATTTTCAAAATTAATATAAACGTTAATATACAATAATACAACAAAATCATTAAAAAGGGTCATTTGTACCAGTATCCGTTAGATTTGTACTAGTAATCGTTATATTGTCCCAGAATCCGGTATTTTTTACCGCAAATATGAACTCTATTGCTTGATATTAAGGTTCACATTATAATACGTATCCAAAGAAAATATATATTTTATAAAATATAAAAGTTTTAAATAAAATCAGTCTTTATCAATATTATTTTCTGAAAATTTTACATATATAAATTTCAATGTTATAATTAGAAAATTGGAACCAGGTAGGTATATAACCTACATAGGTAAAATAAGGTATGAATTAACTTATGGCTAAACTCTGAATTTATGCTTGAATAACATTAAAGCCTCAATTTCAATAGGTTTACCTGCGAAAAAAAATTGCACCAACATTAAAAACTTAACAATCTTAGAATGAGAATACAAATCTGGTAGTTTTTGTAAATACAGCTTGAATAATTTGTTAAAATGACACAAAATTAACAAACATTTGGAGATATACAATGAGATCATTATGATAAAATTATATTAATAGGCTTCCCCCTTAGTCTCGATCGCCTGTGCCCAACGGTGTGTCAGGTATACCAGAAGATCACCAGCCGACCTACCCTTGCGAAAGCCGTACTGCTGGTCACAAAGCATCTGGTGATCCTCTAAGTACCGAAGGAGCTGGCAGTTGATAATGGACTCCATTATCTTCGAGAAAAGGGGGGTAACGGCTATCGGTCTGTAGTTGGATGGATTTGAGCGGTCGCATTTTTTAGGGATCGGGTGGACCAATGCTGTCTTCCATGATGTTGGGACAACGTCAGAAGAGTAAGAGAGCCGAAAAAGACGTGTTAAAACTGGTGCCAACTCTGGAGCGCACATCTTTAACACAATAGGAGGGATTCCATCAGGCCCACTTGACTTAGATATCGAGGGATACAAGTGCTAAACGCACTGCGCGTTGGTGGAACCGGATATCCGGCATACAGCCAACGAACCGCGGTATGGTAGGCGGCTCTTCTCCCCCGTCATCCAAAGTTGACTTGGACGCAAAGAGTTTGCCCAGATGATCGAGAGAAGAAGGCAGGCGCTCAAGCCTCTCACCAATTCTACCGATTTGCACCGACTTCGCCCTTGCAATGTCTCTTTTGAAGGACCTAGAGGCAAAGTTATACTTCTTTTTTAATGCGCTGGTATTTACATCCCTTGCCGCCACCGCATCAGCCCAGGCTCGATAGGCTTCCTGCTTCCGACGAGAGGCCTTTTTGGAAGACGAACCGAAACAAGGTCGAAATTTGCCACTAATGGGGACTACAGAGGATGGAATGAAAAGTTCCATACCCTGCAGCACCACATCAGCAACAAAATCAGCAGCGGCGTTGGGATCATTCGGCGAGATGCAAACCTGTCTCCAAGGGTAGGACGTAAAGAATGACCGCATCCCATCCCATTCTGCTGACTTGTAGTGCCACACACGGCGGCTAGGTACAACTCGCGATCGCGACGAGCACATGAGAGGCACTGTACTCCGGACAAGGCAATGATCCGACGAACCAAGCGGGGCGCCTACGGATACATGATAGCCGTCCGGATGAGAAGTCAGCAGAAGATCCAGCATTGAAGGCTTCTGGCTCTCCACATCTGGGATTCGCGTGGGCGTGGTGATCAGTTGTGTCCGGCCATAATATGTTCTTATCTCAAATAATTAAACGGAACCTGAGATACCTACGGCTTGACCTCTCTAATGTATAGAGACCCATAGCCACAGCAAGTAAGAAAAATTGATACCAGTCAACGACTCAATGTTTGAGCACATGATGTGTTGTATACCCAAAACTACCTTCAGCTGAGTTTTTATTACAATAAGGCATTTTAAAATGTCTGTTTTGAGTACTATCTTGTATGAAAGGTGCGTGGTATAAGGGGTATAGTTATAGGCGTAATCATTTAGAAATAATACAGAAAAAAGAAAAAAAGGAATCCAATCCATGTGGTTTTAAAAGAACGTACACAGTCATTTCAATTGAAGTCAAAGGAAAATAAGCTCTTACTTAAGGCAATAAGAATCATTACGGATTTATATTTATAATCATTACGGTCCTAGTACCCGGCAGATCTTTATACCACAGTTTCAAAGGAAAAAGAGACCTATTGCAAGGCAATAAGGATACAATAACGGGTATCGGTACAATGGATATTACCGGTATGATGCTTGCACCAATATCCGGTAGAAAATGGAAAATATATGCCGGTTGCTGGGTCAACTAGGGATTAGTGCGTACCAATAAATGTGACATGCAAAAATAAATACTTCTCAATTAGATTGACCATAATTTATAGTTTATATCGTTAGATAGTTCACTCAAATATTTCAATAAATTAACACCCTTACCCTATGGTCATCCGTAGCAGCATGCCAAGCTGAATAGTACGACGGGGTGATCTCGCAGTTTAGAGACCGGACCTCCAATTTTCTTAATATTTTTGGAGAGCACACTTTTATGGTTACACAGTTTTGCCACCATAAAACTTTTTGATCAGTGTTGCAATTATTATTGTACAAAATATTACCAAGAATGTGTTACAATTTACAAACTTTAATTTGTGCTTGGTAGAAAGGTGGAAAACAAAAAAAACTATCTAGTTACCGGGTATTGGGACGCTGCCGGAAATACGTACTTCTACCTTACGTCATTTCCAAAAATGTTATTTTATTAAAATATAGTGATATCATAAATTCATGATATTCATCTTTAGCGATCTTTAGCAATTATTATAATTTGGTCTTACATTGAACACGAAAATAATATCGATATCGATTCGAAATCGTAAACAAACACTATCACATCATTAATTAAAATGACAAAACAAAAGAGGGACATAGTCTCGCTACACTTTTTAAAATTCGAGTTTTATGCATTATGTCATAATATATATAAGGCCTATAATTGCCAAAAAACGGTAATTCTGCATTAAGACCTATAATTGGAAATCATAAATGGTGACATCCTATTGGATGATACATAATTGAAATCAAAAAATGACATTTTGATGGATATTTCAAATTTAAATCTTACGTGTATTAGCAGAAGGCTGATATTGTTAGTAAAAAAAATTTGCTAGTCTCGTGGGGAGTGCGGATAGTCTCGTGGGGAGTGCGGGTAGTCTCGTGGGGAGTGCATGCTTGAACAAAACGATTATTTTATACTCGATTATTGAATCAGTAACGTCCTCGATCTTTATTAATAAATTGTATTATATGATTTAAATAGAAATAAATGAACTTTAATACTTACATACGGAAAATAACTCCATCTTTATCTAAATAAGATATTAGATATTTTTTTGCATACATTAACTGCACGTATATCGGTATTTACACGGAGCATTTATGATGACCTTACTGAGCGGAAACGATTCTGTTAATGAAAAATCGATTTCGGAAACAGTTTTGATAAACGCGTTAGATTTTTTAATCCACTACCTTGCCAGAGGGGAATGATCATGAGAGGCGGGTCCTTATAGATAGATAGTCAAAGCTCGGAGGACGTTTAAGTTGTGAGACACGTAAAGTGTTGCCATTTGTTCAGTTGTAAGTTGTGTTTATTTTTTTTCTCTTCCGGGATCCTATTCGGTTGGTTATGAGTAATGGAGGGTTAGAGCACGAGTGACGTGAACGGTCGGCCCTTGACGTGAAATACGTTTACAATGCGACAGGGATTGTGCCTGCACAGTGTTGTAGAATTTTTCTTTGGAGATGTCACACACGCTCCATTACACATTATGTGATCTTTTTAATCGTGTAGCCCTTTGCATTGCGGGCATGGTTTGGCATTCTGAATATAATTTCCCACAGAAAATGTTCTGTTGTTATTCTTGTTTACAAAAACGTACGTAACTTTTTTAAGGTAGTTAATATTGCTAGGTCAAAAAAACATACCTAGTTGAGAAACATTCTCATTTTTCTGATAAAGTTATATGATATTTACATATAAATTAATCATCGATTATTTTAATTATTATTAAATAAAAATGTTATCATTACCGATTTCCTAGTTGATAAAAATATATTAAACGTAATTTTTACACCAGAAATGATAGAATTTATGAAGCTTTTATTATCATGAACACCTAATTGTACTATATTCTGACGAAAAAAATCATGTTTCTTAAACATTATTTTTCTCTTCTGAACTTATAATTATTTAACTGAATGAATATTGGTACATATTTGATCTTCTTGTCATAAATGGATAAAAGATGTACACTTATCTTATATATATAAAAGAAAGTCGTGTTAGTTACTCCATTTATAACTCAAGAACGGCTGAACCGATTTGGCTGAAAATTGGTGGAGAGGTAGCTTAGAACCAGGAAACGGACATAGGATACTTTTTATCCCGTTCCCGTGGGATGTGATGACAGACCGAATTCCACGGGGGCGAAGCCGCGGGCAGAAGTCCCGTTCCCGTGGGATGTGATGACAGACCGAATTCCACGGGGGCGAAACCGCGGGCAGAAGCTAGTAGGAAATAAAATAGATGTCTGGCGTAACTATTAATATAAATTGCAGCACTTTATACACAGTTGGTCTTCCGGTGTCTTCCGGTGGAATAATCCTGGAAACGCTTGGCTATGTCATGACAAATTTCTATTTCCGTATTAACATTTGGATCAAATAAAAATAAAAACATTTATATTTAATGTGTTTTAAAACATTGAATTGTTAAAGCGATTTGTGCTAGCATAGTTATATAAAAACCACAGAAAATATAGGCTGTATATTTGTTCGTGATTTTGATTAAAAATTGGCAACGCTATGTCTAAAATCAGAACGTGGTCTCAAAAATTCCGAATGGATTGCCAATAAACAAGCCAAAAGGAAATAGTTTGAACAATTTTGGTAAATATTTTCCAGCTGAGCTGTGAACATAGTGACCGGAATCCTGTAGCCTTGTTTCAATGATGCCCACTACACATTGATTGGGGTTCGGACCGAACAAAAAAAGAGAGAGAATTAAATAAAAACGTGCAATAAAAAGTTTATCTCTGTATGGACTTAATACTATTTCGGGAGAGGGTTTTAACCCTGAAGACGCTGACGATATCCATTACCATTCAGTAGCAACCCTAATAAGAATAAAGAAGCTCGAAAAATAAAAGACTGGGTAATTGAATCCCCATAATGGCATGGGTAGAGAAATATATGTAGATTACGGTATTCGGATGCGAGAACATTGGGCGGTATACTGAGATTTTACACTTCGCCGATAGCTGCCAATCCCTCTAATATTATTATGGTAATACGGCCAATTTCAATAAAAGCGTTCGTCGCAAAAGACGTTTTCTTTTAGATGCTATGTATAAATCTGTGACACATGTGCCGGTTTTTAGACACGGGTCTCAATTTGTAGCTCGCATCATTTCACGGTTTTGGGCAATGTATTTTAAATGGACCGGAAAATTAATTGGTCGAATATGTTTTCGCTGATATTGGCATCGGGTAGATTACTACCTACTCAGTTGTGTTCGCTCCTGCTTGCCGTTTTTGAATGAATATAATTCAAAATTATACAATTATTCTGATTATGAATTCTGTTGAGTTTTAAAGTTGACGCACAGAAAGTCTGTCACTAAATTGCAGCCAAACACCTAACATTAATTCGGTATAGTAGGATATAACTCTCATTCTTAATTGTTTATAGATCAGGCAGAGGTGTACGTACTGATGTTAGAAAATGCACAGTTCACACACACATTTTTTAGGTCCCATGTTGTATACGTCATAGATGTATATCTATGACGTGCAACGTGTAGGCTTATATCTGATTGTCTTTTGTTTACAATTTATTGATAAAAATTGATACTTAATTCTGACACAATATGATGTTTACATCATTTTGAAGCGCAGCTTGTATAGTTTCCTTTGCAATGTATTGTGTTGTTATGAATTTGAAAACTAGTTCGCGTATACATTTCATTGCTTGTGACTATACAGTAGACTAGCCTATTGTTACTAAACTGCTATTCAGAAGACTCGAAGACTTCATAATACTGCTAAGCAACTTACTTAAATTAGCCTGGAAGTATCCAGCATAATGTTCTCAAGGAAACTTAAAGGCTGTTGGTAAATAAATAGTTTATTACCAGTGGCATGGTATCGCGTGTCGCGTACCACGATCCGTCTCTCGAGGCTCTCATACTACACTGCAGATAAAATACTAGTTTTAATCTCGTTATGTTGTATTTTCAAGAGGGTAAAACACGAAACGGAAGATTTATAATGTTGTTCCTTCTTTTTATGGACAAGGGTTTTTTATGAAAGTTTCAAACATTGAAAGGAACGTGCATAAGCTGAGGCAAGAAATACGTCGATCATTTTCGAGGATTCGGAGTTTGACTTCGGTGGTTTTGGAAACATAAAGGCTTTCAGCATTAGGGCACGCCACAATTTCAGCCGTAAGGCCCTTCATGAAAAACTTATCATGGGCGAAAGTCATGAATTCCATGGCCGAGACCGTAGGGCAAGTAGGTTTTTTAATCGGTGTGAAAAGCTTTTAACTGCAGTATAAGATTTTGTCTCCAAATGTTCCCCAAATAACAGAAATTGATAGTACACAATTTCAAAGGAAATTCATTTTTAAATAAAAACCTTATTTTCCAACTTCAAGAAGCCCTAATAATATTTTAAAATGGAAGTATTCAGTTAAGGCGTTTCGAACACTTTTGACCCACATAATACCTCGTAAGTCAGCACAACGCCAATTTTGATATTCGGTGGCTCATCACTTCATTTACCATGACTAGGCCATCCGTACTTAAAAAAATATAATTTCTATTATCACACAATCGAATAGTCTTACAAAGATGAAGCAACAGATGGAGCATTCTTTTCAAATTATGGAGTATTGGTTTCCCCTCTAATACCCTCTTCATACATCCGTCAGTAATGAAGCTATGGCACGTGGAGGATCTAAACGTAAATAGTACCAATAAAAACTATGATCATAGAAAGTAATGGATATGGCAAAAATATTTATTTTTTCGTTTGACTCTATGATGATGATGATGGAAGGATTAAAGGAGAAAGGAATTTACGTCAAACATTTACGACCCCAACTGTCTTTACCCTGAGATTTTATCTATAGAACTGATAATTGGTATTGCCCAGGAATTGGTTATCGGAGGTCCTGATAGCATTCGCTTCGTGCAAAATACTAAAATTTGGCCGCATCCAGTTAGGCTGAGAACCGGGCTAGGATTGGTGCTTGGTTTTTAAGATCCTACCATCATGAGTCCTAGATTTCGATACATACAACATACAAGCATACAACTTCATTATAAATAATAAAGTTCCTATTATATGTATATCTTTAAAGTTATCAGGATAAGGAAGAAGAAATAATTTGAAGAATATAAGAAAAAATGTTATAGAAATATCAATATTTTTTCTAAGAAAAGTAAAATTGACTTCAGTATTGTGATACCACAATACTATACATTAAATTTTTCTTCTTCAGAACTAATACTCTATTTCATTCCATCAGTTATAAGAAAATATTGTATTCAGTTCGAGATACGTGAAGATATTGAAAAACTAAATTCGAACCTCCTCATTCTTGGAAATCGGTCAAAACAAAATTCATTCAAGACAACAGTATACCACATCTACAACATTTCTGCGCTCCATGTGGAAACTATTCAACGTACGCTGCGATGCGAGTGTTTGAAGCTGGTCTGTTTGAATGTGAACTTTATTAATTTAATCAGTGATTGCGTACAGTGCACAGCAAATTACTTACATGCATACTGTGCGTTCCTATGTTCAGCTACAAGGCTTATCAAAGCCTATGTTTGAATAGTGATGTGACCACTGGCTGCTTTACCTTAGTTCTAGTAGAATATCTTTACTATTGATATTAGTCTACATAGAAGTCTCATGGTAGACATTGGTCTTTTGTGCCATAACATGCAGAACGTGATTGATTCATCAATCGAGAATCTTTAGTATTTCATATTAATTACGAGTTGAGCTAAGTTATTTCATTAGTTAGTTTCATTGATCATTTTTGAAATGTTATATAATATGTATTGTTTACAAGAAGGATAATTGCGTTACTATACAGGCAAATATTGTACTTCTCGTACACAAGGACCAACATTGTACGAAAGGACCAGAGAAATCAGGACGACAACACAAAGTAAATTTCAATAATGAGTGCAGAAGCCCTTATAGTACCCGTATTAAGCAAGCACCTATTTTAGTTGAAGCGTGCTGCCGCATAAAAAGCTTTTGCAGCATAGCTCCCGATTTCAATATTTGCATTCCATTTCTGGGTTTGAAATTCACCGCTTCGAAGGCAATTCTTGGCGAATTTCTTATTGTTTTGCTTGTCTTTTGTTCGCTATGTATTGCGTGCATTTATATAAGGATAAGTTACCGTTTTGAGTTAATGATGTGTTCATCTGGATATATACGAAAATCAAATTCAATTTTCGAAACCAAAAATAAACGAATATTATAAGAATCATTAATTAAGTTGAAGAAAATAGAATACCAATCTTCTACAATTCGATAATTCATGCCAAATATAATTAATTATTTAATGCATCAAAAATATACATTTCTCGTTGGTCTAATAGTCACAAGTGAGGCTTTTGATCGCGAGATAATGGGTTCTATATTTAGGTCGAGCAATGTGTCATTGGTTATTCTATGATATTCTCAACAGTAGTTTGAATATGTGCACGGTTGTTGGTAACAGACTAACAAGGCCCTTAAAATACTACTTAGTGTACTGGTGGGTGTATCTACTACATATCTCTGCCTAATCCTTCGGGAATATAGACGTGGCGATGTTTTATGTTATAGTGAAACTTAAACACCCAAGTGACACCCCTGTCATTAAAATCTTCTGCTCGTAATACTTGTTCTCAAATACGTATTAATATCCTTTGTGTCCATAAAAAAGGGTTGAACATTAACGAGTTTTGTCTCATGACCGCGCCGTGTGGTAACCCTATACCACCCAGGGGAGGTCATTAAAAACTTCGCTTAGGTAGGATAATATGGTCGTGTAGACATTTAGTACACGGACGAAGGCTGAAGATTTTTATGTTATAGCTAGCTGTTGCTCGCTGCTTCACTCGGGACTCAAAAGGATTTACTTACTATAAACTTGACTTATAGGTAGCGTAACAACATGAAGGACCAGATTTTAAGTTAGACCTCCAGCAATCAATTGTATTGCTGGAGGTCTTAACTGCCTCAACCTTCGAGGAATACAAGCGTTGGTAAGCGCGATGGTATGTTATATAGTAATAATGATAAATAATTAAGTAGATGAAATGAATCGTGTAAGAAATATACTGAATATATTTCCAAAGCTTGGAAATATCATCTTATGTTCAAATAGTAATCGAGCATAGCGGTTTTTTGGTTCGATTCCAAGTTCGCCAAAGTGTTATTGGTATCTTTATATGAACGGCGGTAGCTTAATGTCTAGGGCGTTGGACTTGCGATCATGTGGTTGCCGGTTCGAAACCCATCCATTGCACTAGCGACGTGAACCCACTCGTAACACAAGGATTTAGCTTAGCACGAGGGGTTAACATGAATACTAGTAGTGTGCGACCCACATTGCTTGTAAGCTTTATTTTGAATTAAAAAAATTCCAGGTTCAAGAGTTTGGAATTTGACCGTCTAATGGTAATAGGCTCGCCCCCTATTACATTTAAAATAAATACAAAAAGATAGTGACTAGGTATGGTGGCATCGTACGACATCGAACTAAATTCAGAATGTGAAGGCAATTTTTGACCTGGTGGGTAGGATTCGCGGTGGCTTATTTTTTTTTTAAGATAAAGACAAAGATATTTTTTGGAACAGTTGGCCATTGCCTCTGGTGTATTCAACCAGAAGACGCAGGTTCGAATTCAGCCCGAGGTCTGTATGGTATGTTACACTCAGCATGTTCGTCTCAGTGACCACGCTTAGTTTTGTCTGACGATGTCGGTATTGGTTGTCATATTAATAGTGGTTGTCAGAAACCCGAAAAGCATAAACAGTTCACGCTCAGGTATTGCCCAGTAATTGGTTTACTTTTGAAAATTTAATAGCAACCTATTCATGGTATGGCGTAACCACTGATTAGGTTAGAATCTTACTATAAATGACAGCTTAGGTAAATACAAACCGGGCACATATTAATTTAAATTGCAACTTGAAACATCCGAATCAGTTCTGCTGTCTTCAATACAGATGCAAATACAGATCTCAAACGGTCCGCGGTCGTGACTATGAATGCGGATGTCTGAAGCATCGCCGGATTTCGAGATACGTCGCCGACCCACTTGAAATACGATTTCCAGAGCTATTACGACGTCGAAAACTAGGTATTAGAGTGCTTGATTTGCGTATCTACTTTGGTTTCACTTTTAAAAAGTTAGTATTTAGAAAAATGGGCTTATATATAGTGGTGAAATTAAAGACTGGTGTTTGAGTACAGTCACAAGCACATCTGCTAAGCTGGATTCGTTTAATGGGTCGGAAAAAGTCTTAATGAGGTTTTTCTGCTGGGAAATCCTCAGTAATAACTCAGATTTTTATTTGAGCCTAGGTAATGGCAAATTAAGGTTGTAAAAGTATTTTGGGACACCTTTCTGGGAAAAGAGGCTTGATGGTACCTTGAATTTATAAAGATCTCGATGAATGTTTATTTAGTCTTCCTCTATGAGTATTATACATGAGCTGTTGTGTCGCTTCCGTAAAACAATATCATATTATAAAAAAAATATTAACATAATATACCATCACGCCTGTATTCCCCGAAGGGTTAGGCAGAGGCGTACTAATGTACACCCATAGTTCGATGGTATGTTTAGGTCCCATGTAATAAGGGGCGAGCCTATTGCCATTAACCGGGCACAAATTCCTAACTCCGAGCTGCTACTGGGAATTTCATAGAAAAACCCAATAACACTTTGCTCGACCTGGGAATCGAACCCAGGACCTCTAGCGTAGCGGTCGCGCTCAAAACCACTTGGCCAATGAGGCATGTGAGTAAGGTTGAAAGTATGGAGTATATTATGGTACAATTTGTAGTTGTAATAGTGATCTGTAGTTGTAAATTGTCAATATACTATATAATATACTCGCTTACAATTCAATTTAACTTACTATATTTCTATAAGTGAAGACTTGTTATTGGCTTTCTATTAACTAGATGATGTTTTTACTGTGATATCCTAGCTGTAAGTCTTCTATACGTTAAATAAATAAAAAAAAAAATTGTAGCATCGGGCGACTACTAGTTTGTATTAATTAAACAAAACAAAGTTTTAAATACCATCTCAAGAAGTTATTCATGAAAATACAGTTTCAATTACCTACAACGTTTAGCTCTTTTGTATAGGTAATATACCTTATGTGTGCGGCCGGCGGGGTCTGGATGGAGGTCGACACTGTGTGGGCGGCTTCTGATATTCCCTTGATGCTCATAGTTGTCTCATAATCCGAATGTGCAGCCTGGGTGCCTTAGCTTGGTTCCGATTGGTTCAGCCCATAACTTTTTGAAGCCTGAATGAAATTTGACATAATTATTATTATGAAACCTTCGTTTTATTCACGCATTAGGAACTATCAGCTGAATTCTGTATTAAATTATGCTAAATCTCTTACAATTGTCTGCTGGCTCGAGTGCTTTTCTGTACGGGGTTCTCATCTCATTTTGGGGTTCTCACAGTGTCTCACAGACACACAATACTTGACATCACACTACACTACACATACACACATCACTTTTTATTTAAATTGCCTTTATTATTATTATTTTGACACGTTTACTTGGTGGAATCTTTTATTTATTTATTTATATTTACTGTATCACATTGCTTTCTTTTTCAATCTCACAACTTTACTGCTTCCTTTTCTTTTTATATGTATAAAATGGTACTTTGAATAATAATGTTTGATTTTTCACCACTGGAGGACGCCATTACGTCACAGGGTCATCGCTGAAAACCAGCGCTGTCGGTGCTGTAACACTACATCTCCGCAGCAACATGCTGAGCTTTGACCTTTTTTCGTTGATACGACGCACATCTCTCTCTTTGTTAAACATAGCCTCAGTTATAAAAATTTGTTCTATGTTCAATTTATGCATCTGACTTTGTGTTTGTTATTGTTTTTTTGTATTTATTATTTTTTGTTGGCAGTGCTGGCACTTGGTTGTCACTTGCCAGTGTTGTCAGATGAAATAATTTGTTTCTTTTTATTTTATTTTTTTTGTGTTTATGTTATTTTTATAGTGTCTAACTGACACATTGGCCTTTGGCTAAAAAAAACTTGTGCGTCGTTATGGGCGAAAATAAATAATCTTTCTTTCTTTCTCTTTTCTAATTACCATTTAATAAGAGCACACAACTGAAAGTGTTTCATCTTAGTTCCACATATCGATGGTCCCAATTAAGAAAGTCGTATCTACAAAATGACCACTTTTCAGTAGAGCAGTTTGAAGTTTCTTTTTGCGCCCAAAAGGAAAATACAAATCGCAGTAACCTGAAACTTGGAATATATCATAAACATATGTATATTTATGTTATGTAATAGTTAAAATTACATAAACACTTGTATTTTAGGAGAAAATGTACATACAACATTTTATCACGGAAGAAAATACTGACAGACTGTCGGTTGTGACAATTTCGACATTTTTAATTGGGTTTTCATTGATGAACTTGGTTGGAAGTGGAATATGTGACATTTTAAAATGTTAAGTCGTGAATTAAAAATGTCGAATATGGGTTGGGAGGTCCGGTGAATGTAAGAAAAAATATTAATAAAACGAACAAAATTAGGTAGTTACGTATAATTTAGAGCTTGACTTGGCTAAATTACTATAAAAACAAATAAAATAAGTATTATTGGACAGTATCACATTAAAACAAGACACATTCCTTTAAAATTGTATAGAACTATTATGTTTAAAGTGTAAAAACTAGAAAAGTAAAATGGCACTTGAACAGCTTAATTTTTAGTCGATATCGCTATCATCATCATCACCGACTTGTCTTGTTTTGGTGCATTCGGTAAGTCTTTATAGAAGGAATTATATTTTCTTGGGATTGCTAGAGACTTACACATGGAGTTCAAATCTTTATACTTTTCGTACGGAATAGAGACGCATTCATTGTCATAGGCTGGTTGGAGTTCAAAATGCCTTGGGCGCTGGTTATTTCTTTTCCCTGTCCTTATCTTATCTTATCTTGTGTGGGGCCGAGGCAACAAGGCCTCAGAGCACTTCGACCCAATGGGATCTTTTGTGCTTCCCCTAGATACCTAATCCTCATCCTCCCCCAGTTCTTCAAACAGCTCTTCCATAATGCTTTATAATGAGGCCTGGGGGTATGAGTCTGTAGTCCTCTGGTCCTGGATAACCCTGCCCCAAGAGGCACATTCGCTTTCTAGCCAGTGCATCGCATGTACACAGAAGGTGTTCCATGCTCTCAATTTCCCTTTTACAGGCCCTGCAGGCTGATGTGTCCGTCAGACCCATCTTTTGTAGGAGAGCGTTAGTCCCGAAGTGGCCGGTCAGTGCCCCCATCAAAAGACGGGCCTGGCGGCCCTGCCTGACGGCCTGCTTGAGTTCCAAATGGCATTTTGCCATTTCGATGAGGAACCTATGAATTTCTTGGAATGAGCAAGTCCTGTGAGGCTCAACCACTCATCCACGTGCCTCGCCCTTGCGTACACCCGAAATGCCGTTTTGACTGTGCTTGGGGCCAGTCCTACAAATGGTTCCGGTCCAATTAGTGAGGTTCCAGAACCTTCCCTTCCCTGTCCTTAGAACAACTAAAGTCTTAGGTTCTTCACCAAGATCATATTTATATTCTATACGATCATAGACATTTGCATTAACTTTGACTTCACGAGTTTGATTCCATCTCATCACCTGATTGGTTAAATCTTTTGTCCAGTTTTTATTATCCAGTAGTCTTTTAAAATTGAAAAAATCATACTTATTAATTTCTTTCACCACATACGGTTCTCCTTCAGTCATTGACCTACGCACTTAAACATTCCATTCATCCGGTACATAAATTATTTTACGTTCACTTGCTCTCTCGATCATTGCGTGGACACTATCACCTTCATTTTGTGTGTGTCCATCGTTTTTCCATAAATCTGTGAATAATGCTAACTCCATATTCTTTGGCAGCAAGAAGATATAAAGCAAAAACGATGCGATTTCTATTCTGTCCTGCGCAGTTGTCCGACCAAAACCTGAATTTGTCAACCCCTTTTTCAGCATTCTCTTTTATAAAAGCATACAAGCAGCTAGGTACTTCATTCGCTCCCTTTTTTGCAATAACCTCATTCCACATATAGCAAGTTGCAGCTTTTTTATTAATATCGTAAATGGTGAAATTGAAAGCATTTAATTTCCTCTTGTAATAGAAAGTACTTACCTCTCCGTGAGGTGTTGGAAGATTGTCATAGACGTCATCAATGCTCATCATACGAACAAAAGCGAGATTCACAGTTTTCGCTATGAGGTGGAACTGGAGATGGGACTGGTGTTACATCGGTGGACCTAGTAGCTGGTACTATTTCGTGTTCAACAGTGGTGATTGAAGCATTATCGGTCTTCTCAAAAAATTCTGCCTTTTCCGAGGTAGATAGTGAATAATCCATGGTTTCAGTAATTTCGATATTTCTAGGGGTTTTCGGTGTATTGACAGTCGCTTCAAACTCAGCAGTAGTGATAAGACATTCACCAAAAGGTGTTAGAGATGAATGAGGGTCACTTAAAACGTCGCCAATCAAATCTTGTAGCTGAACTAATTCATTTTCAATATGGGCCGGTATTGGAGAAGAAACTCGATCTGAAAATAAATAAAAATTATTTTGATACCTTAAAAAGCCAAACACAATGATCATTCCTAAAACATTGAAACGAAATCGATCAATAGAAATACATCCGTCAAAAAAACACACCTAGTAGTCATTTCAAAAAGTCGGTAGTGTCACTTGGGACCAGCCATTTAATATAAGTTCCGTTTAAAAATGTCATACGTGTTACAACCGACAAATCAACAGATTTAACAAACATTTAATAATGTCGAATGTGACACTTCTGACAAATAGACCTACTTAATTTACATCTAAGAAAGTAGGAAGCGGTACTTCCGACAATCTTGAAATGTTCCTGTTTAGTTAAAAATGTCGGATCTACCATTACCTCCATTTTTGAAGGGAACTGGCTTTATTGATTTATAAAACAACGATGATTGCTCAAAATCATTATAATATAACCTATGACTGCTTTGCATAAGAATTGTACATTAATTGTATAATAAAATTAATACTACTTACCAGGTTCCGCGTATAGAACACGTTTTTCATGATTCCCGGGTATTTCTTTTCGTTTTTTTTGTTCAACATTCGTTTCTTGTTTTCTTATAATATCCAAAATGTGCTTAGAACGATAATGTGACATTGCTGAATTTTAAATAAATTTAACAGAAAGCACCAACAAACACAAAGCAACTCAAATCAACAAGGTGCATACGCTTCGCCCGCCAATAAAGTGTGAAGTGGCAGAATCGCCGTTCCCCTCGCCCCTCTACTACACGTGCGGTACGAGCGAGAGGGCACGATATGCCACATCGCGCAATCTTGTACGGACGCGCGATCACTATCGACAATTTTAACACTGAAAAATGTGTCAAAATAAAGAATTTTAATGAAATTTAATATGCACATTGTAGAACTCATTCTTGCGAATACATTTATGTAAAAAAGTGAAAATCGACAAAATGAAACTATCGACTTTCTTAATTGGGACCATCGATATGTACAGGGTTTGCAAACTTTGCCTCACGTAATCTAGGACCTGAAACATCGTATTAGTTATCGAGCTAGCTCTTAATTGAGCAACTCTAGACTTTGTTTCCAAGGTATAAAGTGGAAAGTTCGCCAAATTCTTGTGTGAAAAACTTCAAATAGGCATCGAAAAGATTTTGATTAATGAGGCTTGAAACGATTGATCAAGATCTTTTGTGCCTTTCGACGTTTTTGTGTGTCGTAGTGGACGGTAACGTACGGGTCAGTGTTGCCAGTAAAGCGCTTGTAGAAAAAGGGGACAAGAATGATCTCAAGAGAGCAGCCGTTAATGGCACATTTAATGTAGCGATTGGTAACTTTTTCAAAAATCCTGGATTTGATTCCCACCTATGCTAATCTGTGATCTATAGATATTTATTTTAATCTTGTTTCTTAATAAATAATTTTCTTTTAATTTTCTTTTACTGTATATTTTTTTGTTTTATTATATACTGCCTCATTAACCATCCACCAACCAACCATCATTAAGTGGTTCTGAGCGCGGGTGTCTTTAAAAGATCTATTAACAAATGTAATTTATCAACTGCCTCGTTATTCTAGTGGTCCCAAGTACGGCTGCTACGCTAGAGGTTCTGGGTTCGTTTCCCAGGTCAAGCAAAGTGTTATTGGGTTCTTCTATGAATTTCCCAGTAGCAGCTCGGAGTAAGGAATTTGTGTCCAGTTAATGGCAATAGCCTCGCCCTCTATTACATGGGACCTAAACATACCGGCGAACTGTGGGTGTACATTAGTACGCCTCTGCCTAACTCTTCGGGGAATACAGGCGTGATGGTATGTTATGTAAATATTTTCCTTTTTTTATTTTGAACTCTAAAATAGCTCGGTAACTTAGACTAGATTACGTACGATAGGTATATGTAAGTACCGAGTTGATTTATGCACAATGGATTTGATATAACAAATAATAAAACACAAAAAAAACTTCTAAATAGTTGCTAATTGGTAAGGCAAGAGTGGTTTATCAATCGTGGCTAAGTTAAGACACTTATAATTAAGAGCAACCACTAATAAAGCCACTATCACTGGCTAAGTGACCCGCTAAGTGAGGTCAAGTTAAATCTGAAAAGTTTGCCACAACCCCTTCTGTGAGAACCGACGGAGCGCTAAGGAACCCGCCGTATGATCTTGTAAAGGTCTACACGACATTTAATTAGTGTAGACACTGTACCGAAAGCGACGTCTTCAAAACCGTCGGGTTATAGGAATGTCTCGAGAAACCATAGCGAACGAACTTAAAACAAGTAACAACACATGGAAGTTTCAACTTAGGAGAGTTGGAGTTAGGGTCTAGTTCAGTTTGTTGGTATTTATATAAAGAAAAGGAGTGAAAAGTGAAGCAATTCATCAAATTGTAGTCACAATCACGGTCGAGTGACGAGACGTTGTCTGAGGGTGCGCTTACTCGCAGCGCTTTGTAAGATTCAACGGGATTTGCTAAATTTATGGAAGGCAAGCTCATTAAGTGTAGGCGAAAGATGAATACAAATCCTCCATGGTGTTATTATGAGACACATGAGCTTTATCTTAAGTATATGGTTTAATTATACTGGCAACATTTTCATGATTATTGAGCTATAACATTTTTGCATTAAAAGGGCCTTATTAAGACATTTTAAATATATTAGACGATTCTTCTTCTTCTGCTTCTCTCTATCTCTCTTCCTGCCCTTGTCCCAATCTATTTGTCGTCGGCGCAGCATGTCTTAATTTTGATTTTTTTTAAACCTTTTATGTGTGGTTACCGTTTGAAGGTTGAAAGTAACATACCATCACGCCTGTATTCCCCGAAGGGTTAGGCAGAGGCGTACTAGTGTACACCCACAGTTCGCCGGTATGTTTAGGTGCCATGTAATATGGGGCGAGCCTATTGCCATCAACCGGGCACAAATTCCAAACTCCGAGCTGCTACTGGGAATGTCATAGAAAAACCTAATAACAGTTTGCTCGACCTGGGAATCGAACCCAGGACCTCTAGCGTAGCAGTCGCGCTCTGGACCTCTAGGCTAGTGAGGCAGAAGTCCTCTAATATACTCGTTTCTTATTCTATCCTTAACCATTCGGGGAATACAGGCGTGATGGTATGTTATGTTGTGTTATGATAAGATACTCTGATTGCATCGAGAGTTAAAACGAGGATGGATTAATATAATTTAGTACAATTCAAGTTCAAATATTTTTTATAAAACATTGCGCGAAAAATAATGTATGAATTGGTTCTAATTTGATATGGCAAGGGTGGTTTATCAATGTTGGCTAAGTTAAGACACTAAACACCCGCTACTAATAAATCCACTATATACATATAATAAGTCTGTAGAAAAGTCGTTTCTGTAATTAAAACGATTGGGAAAAAATAGATGGAGAAGACTAATTATTATGCGAAAGGTACTGAAGCTGAAATAATAGTTTTTAGAATTGTTGTCTGTCTATATGTTAGTATTTCCTGAGCCTGGTCAATATATAAGATACTTTTTATCCAACCATGACTGCGCTAAAAGAGCGGTACTGATAATATAATTGTTATGTTTAAAACAAACTTAATGTAAATTTGGAGTTTGGGATTTGTGCGTCATTTTAAGAGGTATATTCAATTAATACCCACCCACTATTTAGTGGAACTGAAAAATATACTGACGAATTGTAGGTGTAGAAGTTCTTCTGCTTAACCTTTTAGAAAATAGAAGCGTAATAATACATTATGTAAATATTTCTGTCCAAATTTATTAACACATAATATCCACTTAAAGTTTGAAGGTGAGCCAAAACAAATATCGTATTACGAGAAAGGGATTCATTAAAAGTTTCAATTACTAAGGCATACCTACAATATTTAACATGAACCGATGGTCACCCGTATAATGTTCAACTAAAAGTACCTATCGTATTATATAAAATAACTAAGAAATAATCAATTTCAAGTTATTGGGTTTTTCTATGAAATTCCCAGTAGCAGCTCGGAGTTAGGAATTTGTGCCCGGTTAATGGCAATAGGCTCGCCCCCTATTACATGGGACCTAAACATACCGGCGAACTGTGGGTGTACATTAGTACGCCTCTGCCTAACACTTCGGGGAATACAGGCGTGATGGTATGGTTATAATCAATTAAGAAATAATGTTGAGCGAATGAGTGTAAGGAGACTGACTAAGCAATTATATAAGAGTCAACTGAATAGGAGTGAGGAAAGGGGAAGGCCTAGGCGAACGTTCAGAAATCAGATTAAGGACGTTCTGAAAAATCGGTCAGGAGTACCCTAAACCGACGCTCATGTATGAAAAGATTGATGAGTGTGGATGAAGCTAAAGAGGTATTTCAGAATCGTAGCAAGTGGAAGTCTGTGGTCTCTGCCTACCCCTACGGGAAAGAGGCGTGACTTTATGTATGTATGTCTTAAGAAATAAATATATAAAGAAATAAAACCTAATCCTACATAAATACATATAAAACTGCCTCTTAGTCAAGGATTCATTATCGCGACTGCCCTAACGTGGTAGTCTCAGGTCCTATGTTTACGAAATTTCAGCAGCTAACTGTGAGTATACCTGTCTATCCCTTCAGGAAACTGAGGCATAGATATATACGCCACCATGACGGTTATAAGAACGCATGAACAGGGTATTATCTCAAAAAATCCTTTTCTCAGGAGATTCATTTCTAATCAATATTATAATTCCGTTTCTATATATAATTGATAACAAAGATACGACCCCGCCCCCCGCTAATTCGATATCATAATTATCACTATGCAACCTCATTAGAAAGTTCACGCACTGTATTTTTAAATTTCGTGTTCGTAATTCGTAAATTTTGAGTTAATGCCCTGTTCATCCAATCAAATCGAACTATACAATTGTTAGTGATAGGTACTTGCTCGTGGTAGCGTATCTTTCGGATATTGATATTCTCCAGATGTTGGGTTGCGGAGGTCTTATGGCAGATGTATCTGGTTCCACCACGTAGGGCTTTGGCGTAACAGCTGACTTTCTGGTTCGATCCCCGCAAGGAACAAAATTAAATGTTTGAAAGAAAGAAATAAACTAAATTTATGTGTAAAGAACCAAGTACTAGGTACTAAGATTAGGCCGAGGTTCCACGTGGTGGAACGAGATCATCGAAAATATCGATATCCTAAAGAAAAAAAGAAAATAAATCAAATTACATTAAGTAGGTAGGTGCTACTAATTCCTCTGTGGTAACCAGGTGTATTTCAAAAATTTGCCACAGCATAACACCCATTGCGATGAATCGAATCACAATCACTGGTCTTCCGACAGTACCGTTTTTTGCATTACTCACAAGGAGTTATCCGGGTCTGTGAAAATACACCTACATGAGAAAACCCTAGTATAGCAACCGTATTTAAAAAAAGCACACAGGTAACAACACTAGCGTAGTTTTATTTGCCCTGGCAACACAGTAATTAGTGCGGTGGCTACACTGTTGCAATTTAAACTAGCACGCTGATGAACACGGGTACTTGAAGTAAAGCAATGATTAATTACCACGCATGGGACTCCACGAGTATAATTACATAGAGCACGAAATTATACGAGTATTCAGTGACACTCAGCCTAGCGTGAAAGGAAACTCATAAATAAAAATAAATGGAAGCAAGAATTGAGCTTAAATTTTGAACCTTTTAAATCATATTAAAAGGAAAACTGTTATATTTACATTGCATTTATCATCATATTACATTTATTCATCATAGGATGATAATTCATGTATAATTTTAGTATATTCAACATAAATTAGAGTTGTGTCATGGTTGCGCTGAACTCATATATCCGTGCCGTCAGCTGGTCTACTCAAAGCTACTTTGCTTCTTTGTTCAAATAACTACTTCATATATTTTGCTACTATTATGTCTCGATTCTTTGAGTTTGTTTTGGCGTTTCTTCTCAGAGGGCTTAGAAGCTCGTTAGTTTGGAAATGTCGGCACCATGTAGGTAAAAAAATGCAGCATATAATTTTAAGTGTATTTAAAAATGTATTCATTTAAATATAGTCAAAGTCAGTCAGTAGTTTTATTTACTTAGACCACTAAATAAGAAACTTTTGGCAAATCAAAACTAGTTGCAAGGTTCCAAAAAGTGGCTCTTATGGAGAAGAGTCGGCAAAAAAATCCATAGATCTCCTTTTAAAAAATAACATGACTACTATATTAAGCTTTACAACTTCATTTTAAATAGTAACTGAGAAGTATGCGTTATGATGTGTTAATTTATTCGTTATATACAATAAGAACACTCCCGACTTATTCACCTTTCAAACAAAAAAAATCAAAATCGAAATCGGTTCATCCATTCGGGAGCTACGATGCCACAGACAGACACACACACACACAGACACGTCAAACTTATAATACCCCGTCGTTTTTGCGTCGGGGGATAAAAAAGGATTAAATGCTGACCAGCCCCGACAGACAGCATCCGTTCACGAACATGACGTGTATCGGCCTAGTTCGACTGAACAAGAACAATAAAATATAATATGTATAACGACAATCAGCTCTTTCTGAAACATTGCCAAGAAATTCTTCTAAGACAACGAATTGGAAAGTTCTGGAAATTTTCAAAGAATTTTGCGCAAGCACTTTATTTCAAGCCCCATTTATTGACTGCGGGGCTATTTATTACGTTATTTTGTATTGTTCTATCTAGATGCAGTTTTCTTGATAAACGTTCTTTAGATAAGTAAGAGGTAAAGTGGGTATTAATTATGCGAAAGTGAGTTTTTTTGTTTGTTGTGCTTTCATGCTTAGACCACGAAACCGATTTTAAAAAATCTAGGTAAACAGCGAGTAACATTGGCTGTATTTTTTTAATTAGAGATCTCAACGAAAATCACAATAATGTAACACAAGGTATAAAAAATTTGTCAGCGCGAAAATACTTACTATGGATATCCCATTGACACTAAACATTCAACTAATAAAATGTTTAAGTGTTAAAAAAAAAAAAGGTGAAATGAATACGATATTTGCTTAGTGAAAACTATCGAATGAAAACTTAGTAAATATTGGTTGAGCCTCACGGGACTTGCTCACTCCAAGAAATTCATAGGTTCCTCATCAAGATGGCAAAATGCCATTTGGAACTCAAGCAGGCGACAGGCCCGTCACTTGATGGGGGCGCTGACCGGACATTTCGGGACTAACGCTCTCCTTCAAAAGATGGGTCTGACGGAGACATCAGCCTGCAGGGCCTGTAAAAGGGAAATTGAGAGCATGGAACACCTTCTGTGTACATGCGATGCACTGGCTAGAAAGCGAATGTGCCTCTTGGGGCAGGGTTATCCAGGACCAGAGGACTATAGACTCATACCCCCAGGCCTCATTATAAAGCTTATGGAAGAGCTGTTTGAAGAACTGGGGGAGGATGAGGATTAGGTATCTAGGGGAAGCACAAAAGATCCCATTGGGTCGAAGTGCTCTGAGGCCTTGCTGCCTCGGCCCCACACAAGATAAGATAAGATAAGATCGAATGAAAACTTAGTAAATATCGGCTCAGGTCCACGCAGACGACGTTGCGAGTAGAAGATAGTATTATAAAAGCGAAAGTCAGTTGCATGCATCTTATCTGTTTCACGGCAAAACCCCTAAATCAAGTTGGATGAATTTTGGTATAGAGATAGACTGGACCGTGGAGAAGGACATAGGCTGCCTGTTTTGGAATGCGAGTGTAACCGCGGTAAAAAAGCTACTAATACCTATAGTTTTAGTGTTATTATTCAATGTACTTTTATTAGCGTTCCCGCCGACACTGATAGGAATTTTTTTTTTTTTTTAAATCTTACTAGAAATGTGGGTCACACATTACTAGTATTCTTGTTAACCCCTCGTGCTAAGCTAAATGCTTGTGTTACGAGTGGGTTCACGTCGGTAGTGCAATGGGTGGGGTTCGAACCGGCAACCACATGATCCGTCCGACCGAACCGAAGTCCGACGCCCTAGCCATTAGGCTACCGCCGCTTCAAATGTATGAAATTAATTAAAAGAGCGAAGTCCAAATCCTTTATTCAGCAAAATAATTATCAGAGGTTTCTATTCAATATTAAATTGTATTTATTTTTGAAATGTGACCAAAGGAAAGCATAAGCTTGCAAAAAAGAGAACGCTTCTGCAGTCGGGATCCTGATCGAAATTTACGATTTGCAATAAAACGTCTAAAACACGAACAAGATTCCAATAAACTTATTTACATCAATATGTATTTCTTCGTCCCCGAATTTATTGGCCAAGAGGAAGCAGATAAAATATGTAGATTCAGTACAGAGCGTAGTCGAGCACTTATTGGAATTGGTTGATTTACTTTAATCACATTATCTAAAAGCGTAAAAAGGATTGGGTCGCGGGGTTCCGGCCTGAGTTTACGGGTTTCGGCAAAACGCCATAGGCGTCGTATCTGCGATGGTTGATATTTTTTGGATAGAATGCCATTGTGTCCGGTCTCACAATATGCCCGAGGGGTTAATTTGATCAAACTGGATTTTAAAATGAGAATGTATTGAAAAACACCGTATACTTAGACTTACTCAATATTTCTCGACCTAAGTATATGTTGAGAGTAGTAAACATTAACGACTAAATAAAGCGATAATTCAAAGACATTGTTAATTAGAACTATTTTGAACAGAATACCTGTCCCTAAAAATACTGTGATATAAATATTAATAAAAATACTGGTAATAATTGGTATAGGTATATTTTGTTTCCTAATTTATGATCCACTAAACAAAATTTTATTTAAATGTAATTTTCACCGAAAATGTTGAATAGAATAGAATAGAATAATCGTTTATGGTTTTCCGTATTACAGTAAGTAGATACCACACCTGGCTATAAAAAAATATTTACTCTAAGAATGAAAAAAAAAAATCTTATTTCATATTTTTATGGTGCCGCATGCCGCTCAGAAGTAAATAACTTATTATAAATAATACTGTAAAAAGATACGATGGGGTTGACATGTCCTTATTGGATAAAAATCCCCTAAATGAAAATTAAGATTAAAAAAAATGGTATAGGGGGCAAACGGGCAGACGGATCATCTGATGATAAGCGAATACCACCGCCTATGGACACCACTCGCAAGTGCGTTTGGGCCGGTATCCTCACTCACTTGGCGAAACACGTAAGTTTTGTTTCACGCCGTTTTTCTATGAGGCTGTGGTATCACTTCGGTCGAGCCGGCCCATTCATGCCAAAGCAGGACTCTCCCACAATGAAAATGACTATATGCCTGACCAAAGAACCAAGGCTTCCATAATTCAAATTGGTATTAAAATTTGACTAAGTTTATGTTTATATTCGTTTTTTAATCTCTTCCTAAAATTTTACACACTGCAGCAACGTAGGCCTCGAAACCAATGAAACAATTACCAACAATACAATGAACGCCGAACATTCAGCAATTACAGCTAAGCTCCAAATTCTCACGGAGACTCTACAAGGCTATAAATTAGGAAAGGTATGGGACGGAACGCTCTGTCTACTCGAGTAGATATTCAAGTGGATTAATTCCCTCATTGGACTTGTAGGTCTGGCTATAAGCTTTGCAGGTCAACATGTGCCATCTAAATCTACTATTCTCTAGTATCTTGGGGGTGACTTCAGTAAAAAGAAAAAGAGTAGGTTCAAGTTCAAATATTTTGATTTCAAATAAGCGTTTATGAAACGATATGATTGCAAGGATCCAAAAGGTTCATCCAGTCAAAGGTTCATCCTATGGAGCAGAATACGGGTAAGAAACTCCATGGACACTTTAAAAAAAAGTTAAAATCTTCACTGGTACAATATTGCGATAACAAGATGTGTGGGACATTGAAGGATGTCCAAGTTTGACCCAGGTCGATAATATTATACGAAGGTTCACAGTTTTAGAGAACATGATGTCATTTTAAGATAATAAATGTGGTAAAAACACACACAGGTGCATATCTCTAGACTAGGATTGTCTCACAGATGACCAGGACATTGACAGGGAGCGTAGAGCGTTGGCAGCCCGAGGCAACATGCTTGCTCGCAGGTTTGCACGATGTACCGCAGAAGTCAAGCGGACTCTGTTCAGGGCATATTGCTAGTCATTTTACTCGTGTAGCCTGTGGGTCAGGTATACGCAGAAGGCTTACAACGCTCTGCGCATTCAGTACAATAACGTGTTGAGAGTGCTGCTGGGGCTGCCCAGGTTCTGCAGTGCATCAGGCATGTTTGCTGATGCGCGGCTGGATGACTTTTATGCCATCATGCGCAAGCGTTGTGCCTCGATGCTACAGCGATTTAGAGTCGGCACCAACAGTATTCTCGCCACTTTGGCGGATAAAATTGATGGTCCATTTCTCAGACACTGGGTGGGTGTACATGTGCGGGAAGGAATTCATGTACCAAATTAATGTATGCTGCCTATTTATGTATTTATACTAACATTAGTTTTAAGTTTGTACTTACTAACATGTTATATGGATCTATGATCTGAAATAAAGGTATTATTATTATTATATTATTATATCTACCTATAAATTTTCGGTAAATATAAATTCGTCATGTTAACTATTATGTCCAATATTATGAGTAGGTACATAATAATGTGTGTCCATACAACACACATGGACCTTGCTTCGAGTTCCATCACCTTAAGGAAGGTGCGGATAAAATACCCGAAGATCGGATATCTAAAGTAAAGAAAAGGTGGACTGTGATACAGGGTCGTTCTATACGTAGTACTTAATATTAGTTAATCTGCGACAAAGTTTAAAATATCAACAAAGTGTAGTACATGTACATTCTCAACGTGAAAGGCAATACGACATCAATCACCGGAGACGTTGGCTGAAAACTAACACAAAATTAATAACTAACATCTACCACAGCCAAACCCCACCTATTAATTCGGTTTAAAGAATTTATTTATTTCCCATAAGAACCTAAATTACAATGTTCACTTAGAATGAGAAATTTTTTAAATAACTTAAATTAAATTAAATTATGTCTCTGGGCTCTGCCAGTTACAGTTTAGGCTACCTACCGTAAATCCATTTTATATTTGCGTAAACAACTAGATACTTACATAAATCGCTACGGTATGAGAACACTCGCCACCTTCACAATTCTTAATAATCCTTTTCAATAGTTGTTAGCTCATTAACGAATTCATTTTACTCGTGGGCAATCAAAAATATATCTTACGGCGACGAGCGTGCTCATACTGCAACTGCACAATTTAAGTGGTAACAACTTATGTATGACTTGACGACATATGGGCCGTTACATAATTATTTTTATGCGTTGTACAGATGTATTCCTTAAGTTTATTTTTATAAGCATTCATATTGTTGCATTCTTTTATGTTGTTCGGTAGTCTATTGTATAGTTGTACTCCTTCACATAATATCGTTTTTTTTCCGTAATTGGTTCGTGCTCTTATAATTTGGAGTTTGTTTTTATTTCTTAGCTTGTGGGTGTATATTTTTCTATGTAGTTGAGTGCTTGACTGAATGGAGCCAGTTGTAATTTTTTTTATTAGGATGCAGGTATAATATGTGTAAAGTTGCGACAGATTTAGTAGGTTAGTTTTTTCATATAGTAGTTTAGTTGGAGTTAGGTAGTGATAATGGAACAATACTTTAATTAATTTGTTTTGGATTCTTTGTAGTGGATTTAGATTTTTTTTTGAGGCTGATCCCCAGATCTCAATTAAGTATTCAAAGTGTGATTTTATTAGAGAGTTATATATGATTGTGCGTATTTTGTTTGGAATGCAATATCTTATTTTGCGTAATGCCCCTAGTATCGACTTTAGCTTTGATTTTACGTACTCGATGTGTGATTTCCACGTTAATTTGTCGTCTATCCATAGTCCAAGATATTTTTCGTGATCAGAACGTTGTATTGTGTCATTGTTTATATTAAGGGGTGTAAAATCGGGTATGGTTTTATTTTTTGCGGTGAAAATCATATATGATGTTTTTGACGTATTAACCGTTAATAAATTATATTTTAGCCACTCATTTAGTTTATCGAGATCTTTTTGAGCGTCGCTTATAATATCGTGGATAGAATTATCGAAGTAGAAAAGACTAGTGTCGTCGGCGTATAGTGTGAGGTGACCGGTCAGACCTATTTCGTTTATATTATTAATGTATATTAGGAATAATAGCGGACTGATAATTGAGCCTTGAGGACAGCCGTATGATGACGTTTTTTGTGTGGAACTGATGAAATCGCCCATTTTTACGACTTGATATCTATTTTGTAAGTATGACTTAAACATATTATGAGCTGTGCCCGTGATACCTATGTTATTGAGCTTTTGGAGAAGTTTTTGGTGACTAACTGTATCAAATGCTTTTTTTAAGTCGATGAAAATACCTAAAGCTATGTTTTTCTTGTCAATATGGGTTTTGATTTTAGTGATTAGGTCCACCGCAGCCGTGAGCGTATTTGATCTAGGTCTGAAACCGTATTGTTGTCTGATGAAAAATTTTTTTTCGGTAAGGTACTCATTTAAGCGGCTGTACAAGTAGTAATGTGTAATTACACAGTACATACCTATTTCTATTTATACAATGCAATAACCGCCACAAAGACACTGCAGAAGGACCAATTAAATCAAATGACTAATCCTGCAACCACCCAAGTCGGATTTATCCGAGAAACATTTTTGGGTAAATTTCGCTTGTCGTGTTATCTGAAAACGATGAATACTATGCCGCTGAATAATAGTCAAACTTATTATATCGATTATGAAAGCGTAATTTTACTGTCGGATAAATTTGACCTAAGCGGTAAAAGGGTTTATTTTTTTCAGTCGTTATCGTCCCACTGCAGGGCAAAGGCTCTAAACCGTGAGGAGTGGAAGAAGGGTTCTTCCACTCCTCACGGTTTAGAGCCTAGCCTTAAAAGGGTTAATAGTTATTAAAATAAATTGGTCCTTCTGCAGTTGAATAAAAACAGGAGTAGGTATCTAACAAGATATTTTACTGTTCCACTACTAGGCACGGATATTTCTCGGAATGTTTCAAAAACATCAAAACATGGTGACAAAATTATGTGTTTTCTTTTGTTAGAGTTGCGTTCTTTGGATTCTACTTGGATTGAGGTACCTATTAAGGTAGCATTTATAGAAGACTAGCTGGAAAAGATATCCATAGTTTTTAAGAGGTTCTCAATTAGTCAATAGTCATAATCAACTCATTATATGTCCCACTGCTGGGCACGGGTCTCCTCTCACAATGAGAGGGATTAGACTATAGTCCACCACGCTAGCATAATGCGGGTTGGCAGACTTCACACGCCGCTGTCGACAAAATCTCTCAGACTTGTAGGTTTTCTTTCACCGTTTAAATGCGTGATAAATAAACTATTAATACGCACATAATTTCAAACAGTCAGAGGTGCGTGCCTTGGATTTGAACTTCAGACCCTTAGGGCCACTTGCACCAACTTCTTAAATGTATTTAAATTGTATTTAAACGTAAATTTACTATGAAAAATCGTGTTTAAATACAATTTAAACATATTTAAAAAGTTGGTGCAAGTGGGCTTTAGACTTTAGAGGTGTTATATCCAAGTAATACTATTATTGAATATATTCACTAAGCCATATTAGCATACCATACCTATTACTGGGTAACAGTCAAATATTAGTCGGCCATTTTGAGATTCATATTATCTCCGTATTCGTTAACTCTAAAATAATATTGATATCGTAACTATTCTCAGAATAGGTACGATATCAATATTATGTATCAATGTCACCGCGAATATCAGAACACTGATCTCCAGGTGTGCCTATTATTTGACTAATATCTGGTAATAGTCTACGCTAAACTAATATGAATATACCACTCGTATCATAATATCTATACCTATTACGAATATATTATTTACACCTCTAAGTCTTGGCACTTGGCAGTCTAAAGGTCATATCACTAGGCTATCACGGCTTAATACTCAATTAGTGATTTGTAATATTGACACAAAAAAGTAGACCTACTTTACTTATCTATTCGGTGTCCCCCAACAACTTCGCGTAATGTACGCCCCAGGAGCGGGTAAACCCGTAAACGCCTCCGTGGTAATTCCGACCGACAGTTCGCACTGTTCGCGGGAATTATCATAAACACAGCCGACATCGGCCGGGGTCGATAAGACCCCAACAAACTCTGTGCTATATTTGACACTGCTATGTCAGTTGTCTCACGTTTATGTATCACTGTTGAATTAAATTTAGCGCATTATCCTTATTTCTTTTTTTTATCGACCTGGATATTTTTGTCGACAAAGCTTTTTAGATAGACGTGATTTCTGAGTGGTTCGGACTTTGTGCCATAAACATACAGGTAAATTATGCCTTACCCTTTTGAGAATACAGGCGTGACGCTGATATGTATTTTATTACTTTTTATAACTGTGGTCCACAGTGGAACTACTTAGTATTAGTGTCTCATTAGGTTTTCTATAAAGCAAACTGTGGCTGGACATTTTGCTTATCGTACCTCTGCCATACACGTCAGTAAATACAGACGTGATAGTATGTTTTCTTTCATACAAAAGATATAAAAGTTTTAGGGCCACTTGCACCAACTTCATAAATATGTTTAAATTGTATTTAAACACGATTTCTCATAGACATTTCGTAGAAGAAGAAGAAGTTGGTGCAAGTGGGCTTTAATATGACATTTGATGGTATCTATCAAGTCACAAGAAGCAGCCGGCAGATGTTCACTTACCTATTCGAATTCTATTTGTGTTTGCTTTGCATACACGATGCTTTTATTTGCCTGGTTGAAGCATATGCAATAATCAATACCAATTAGCTACTTTAATTAGATAGGTACTGCATATTTTGACTTTGCAATTTGCAATTTCGACGACCTCTATGGTTTAGTGGTTCGAGTACCGGACTGCTGACCATGAGGTCGTGGGTTCGATTCCCACAGAACACAAATATTTATGTGATGAATATAAGTGTTTGTGTTCGTCTGGGTATTTCAAAAAATAAAAAAAATATATATACATATTATATCCATTGTCTAGTACCCATAGTACAAGCTCTGCTTAGTTTGGGACTAGATGGTGCTGTGTAAAAATGTTGGAAGAATATTTATTTATTTATTTAACATGCAACCACATTGTTCACCATACTTTGTTATCAAATGTACCTACTACTACCACTATACTATTTATTAAAAAATACCCAAGTAGGTGGTAGCAACTACCTACTTGAGTATTTTTTAGTAGATAGGCCATTAAAAAATATACACTGAAATAAATACCTCGCTTCATGTTTTTAGATCAATGCAGGACTAACTTAGGAGGTTAGAAGTCTTGCTTTATGTATTGTAAGGTTAGATCGGCCCTAACGCTACACTCTAACGCCTGTAAATAATAATATTACTTAAAATTTCTAACCCCTAAAAGCAGAAACTTAAAACGGCCGAACAAGAAATTAAAACAATCGTACAAATATTAACTCGCCGCAAAACTTCAAGACTACTCAACGTTTTACCCACTTAAAATTATTTTGTCTTGCTTACATTTCCAAACTTTTGACGTACCATCAAAACGCTTTCTCAGCGAATTAATTCATCATTATTAAATGAGCACGTAATTACAGTTAGACCTGGGAGTTTTTACAAAGTGGAGTGCATTAAGGAGCATACTCACCAGCGGAAACCAAGTGTAATGTAATGCTGGCGCCTGACGGATAAATATTACCTATCGAACTTTTACAACAATGAAAGCTTAGTTAGTTCACAATAATGAAAGCGAAGCGCCTTTGAAGCGGCGGTAGCCTAATGGCTAGGGCGTCGGACTTGCGATCATGTGGTTGCCGGTTCGAACCCCACCCATTGCACTACCGACGTGAACCCACTCGTAACACAAGCATTTAGCTTAGCACGAGGGGTTAACAAGAATACTAGTAATGTGTGACCCACATTGCTAGTAAGCTTTTTTTAAAAAAAAAAGAAAAAAAAATGACTGACCAAACGAATGCCCACTTTGCAACATGTTACATTAATAATTCCGTCTAGCTATCAACATAGCTCAAGTCCTCAAATACATCAGTCAATAAGAAGGCGATTGCAGTGCAGTGCAGTGTAATAAATTACAACTTCGACTTTAGCAGAAGATACCACAACATTACAAATGAATCAATGTTACATTATCGTCATAATATCAGCCAAAGACCGATTTTATACTACCTGCATCCAAGGACTCCTAGCGGCCATCAGTAATTCATCAGACCATCTCCTTAGAGATACAATTAATGTTACAATATTCGGATGTTGTGAATAATTCTCGAACTACAGCCGTAACATCTGCATATTTATCGTAAGTTCAGCTAGCTTTGTGCCTGTACTATTATTGTAATAATTATGTAACATTTTGCATGGTTACATTACACGCGAATACTCCCGGTGAGCACTCTCCCTTAAGTTAGAGATTAAGGGGAAGGTGTTGTTTGCCAAGACTCGCTAGTTTGTTGAAGCTCATTAAGACGTTTTCTAACTAAGGATGCGTCATTAGATAAATAGTTAAGTGACGTAATTGAAACTAGACGTTTTAATTCGGAATTTAAATGAAGTTCTTTGTTACGTTGGAGTGCAATATTAAAATACCTACGGGTATGTTTAGATAGTACAAAATTCACGTCTAAAGTTCACGTCTAAACTAATATTCTAGAGAAAAGAATTTACTGTTTTTTTTTTTCATTAAATAGGCTGTGAAACTAGTATTGACCGATTTGAAAAATTCTTTCACCATTAGAATCCTAATGTCTAATATTCGCGTAAGTGCCAGAAATCAGTATTTTAGTGAGATTCTCATAATGAGAATAATATCTAAATTATACAAACGTCAGGCAAACCATTACACATACTTCCTCTAAGGGCTAAGCAGGGAAATACTTATCTACTCACTCACTCGTAGTTTGCCAGTATGTTTATTACCTTTCTAATATGTAGGCGCGAATCGATTTTCATTAACCGGGCACAAATCCAAATTCCATGCTGCTACATAAACATATCAGGCCTGTCATATATCACCATCACCATCATGCCTGTATTTTATTTTTAATTATATGAAGCTATTATTTTAAATATCGATGAAAACTGGGTCAATCTCATTTAAAATTCAGGACCATTTGAAATTAAGACGAATATTTAATACCAGCCAATTGCCGAATAATTTAATATTAATTTTCCAATTAATCGTTTGCTCTTTGCTTCAAAAAAGACTTTTCATGGAAAGTTGCGGTTTATTACCTACCCTTGATGATCCTGTCACATACATACCATATCATACATTTCATACTTTGCCTGAGTGTTTAGGTCCTAAATAATAGGAACCAAGTCTTTTTGGCAATTCGCTTAACCCCTATTACTTCAGCTTCTGGAAATATAATAGAAAAAAAGGACTGTTTGACATGGGAATAAAACCTAGGACCTCCAGCTTAACAGTGGCGCTTCAGACCACACGACTAATAAGGTAATCTAATAAAAACTACCTAGTTACTTTTTATAATTTTTCGAAATCATTATAGGCAACTATTTTATATTATTATAATTAAAATCACGCAAGAATGTTTAATTAATTATGAATGATATTTAATTAATACGATCTTGCGAACTGCGGCGATATAATACAACATTATTAAAGTATTTATAACTATTTATTTTCGGACCCTTTACAGCTGTCAATAAATACAACGACAAGACGCATGACAACTCAGTCTGCCCGTGACCATGGACGCTGTAAAGGGTCCCAAACGTCGGGATTTGATTTGCACTAATATGACGCAATAGAATCCGTAAAGTTGTTTCATTTCAATGTGTCTAATATTCGCGAAAGCTTCAGAAATCAGTATATATAGGCTTAAGGTTTTTTAGTTTCCATTCCTATAAACCTCAGTCGTTCCATCAACAAGGCAAAAGGTCCGAAGTTTTACTGCTTCCGACATAGGTTGCCGGCTTACACCTGATCCCTGTTCTTGGCTTCTAGAGCGCGGTAATCCTTTGGCTCCGACTCGAGTCATCCGGCTTTAGACGTCAAGACATGTCGGCAGCACCTCTTATAAACTGGACACCTCTTAGGATATTGCGAGTAACGATGTAATCAGTTATTAAAACCGTCGACTTAAAATAAAGATGATAAATCTCATAACTACCATCACGCCTGGATTCCCCGACAGGTTAGGCAGAGGTGGACTAAGGTTCATCCACAGTTTGCCGGTATGTTTAGGTCCCATATAATACAAGGTGAGGCTATTGCCATTAACCGGGCACAATTTCGAAACTCTGAGTTAGGCAAAGGTATACCAATTTATACTTATAATTCGTTGGCATTGCCAGTAGTTAGAATGAGTATTTTTGAGCTGCATTGTCTGATCGGTTTATTTCCAAAATCAACGGATTGTGTTCTTGGCTAAAAACATTGACTTTAAAAAAAGTTTTAGCTTTCATCGAAATAAGACCTGAGACTCCTTTGCATATTTTTGCTATTCCTTAAAATTTTGGATTTGGTAATCCGCCCCCTTGAAAAATTTAGGTACCTATATACAAAACAAACTATAACTGCAGTGAAGACTAAGCAGATAATGAACAACGGACATGAGTTCAAGAGTCCAAGTAAAAATAAATTCTTTAGTACGAAGTGTCACTAAGACCAAAAATTTAGGACACAAACAAAACAACTTACGGCCAGATGGCCACTGTAACTCGCGAAGCTAAAACGTATCCTGAATAAAACACTACAACATCATAACACTTAAACGCTAAAACACTTAGAAACAACGCCATAAGGTAACCGGTCTTATAATACCTCCAAATTCCTTGAACAAATAAACAAGGTAAGCTTGCCACATGGCTAGTATGACATAGAATAAAAAAATAAGCAGTTAAAACAACACGGCTTAGCGAATCCCGGTACCGCAAACTCTTAAGCTCTTAATGGATGTGCGCCTAGAATCTGTGTAAAATTTTTGGTCTTTCGAGGTTTTTTGGTCCTTTAATACCTAAACAAACCGTCAATAGTTTACTATTCAATTCTATACGGTAGGCAATATTAGTATTGCAACATGTTCAAATAAAAAAGTGCCGTAAATGGTACGTACAAAGTATTAATTTTTTTTTTATTAAACTTTCAGTATCATTTTGCATTGATTTATGACGATAAATACATCCCGAATTTCATAGGACCTAAAAAAATATTGACAAACTGGGGTGTACATCAGCACTACTCTACTAAACCCTGTTTATCATGTAAAACATAAAAGGATAGCTTATTTAGAAAACTCATTTACTTTACCTTTAAAATCGTTGATCTATTTTACACTTTACGCGATAAAAAATATAGCCAATAAACAATTATCGCGAACATAATTGAGGTGTCCCAGACACGATACAAAAACTAATGATAACGCGACCACTATCCTAACATAAATATGTTCACTTAATTGCCTGCATCACTTACTGTAGAACGCGGGCCCGCCTGCTAACTCAGTGTTTTGTAGTCTGTATTTGACTAGCCTTGTATGATGGTAAGGACATACAACATGACTTGTTGGAGCACAGAACACGTCTTATCTTAGATTCGACACGATTGAACAGCATAAAACTTGAACCAGTCTTACATGTGAGAGACCACCCCCACATGTAAGACTGGTTCAAGTTTTATTCTGCTAGCTACCAAGCTAGCAAGGTCTTTAGAAGACCAGTAGAAGCCATGACAACATTGTTCGTTCACGCGTCACCGTTAACTACGGCACAGAATTGGATGTGGTTTTCACAGATGCATGGCTTGGGATTAAGCTTAGAATCTTGTGCATGTTTAATCTTAAAACGGCGCTTAAAAGCCAAGTTAGTAAGAAGTAAGTCAATCTTTTTGGGACGCAAACGAAACTGCAGACATTAGCTATTATTGACTAAGTGTCAAGAAAAAATAGCTCTCCATTTTCTCACTTATGAGTTTAAACTTATAAGAACTGATCAATTTGCTGTTGACACCTGTTATTTTTATAACAAACACCAGCACATACCTACTGAGTTATCTAATATAATATAATGCATAACATAATTATTATCTTCACACACGCTCTATTACAGTCACGTAAATAAGTTAAACTAGATCATAATGGACAAACACGAAAAAGCTTTCTATGAATAAAATGAACTGGAACAGGCGAAGTGAGACAACGGGAACTAAAATCTCACGAAATGCGAGTAAGATAGCGTAATGAGGGTTGACAAATTAGTGCCGAGTTCCGCAGTTGGCAAACACTCGACGGGCCGGTCTGAAAGACCTATTCTGAATGTGCGATTACGTTGGACTAATCGAGCGAGATAATTCTGTTTTTCTGACCGTTGAAAATTTATGTTTGTCGTGTTGTACAAGTACTTCAGCTGCATGTGTCGAAATTCCAAGGTAGTTATTTGGTTCAATCTTTAGAAAGGATAAGGTTAACAATATAATGTTTATGTATTTATCTGTATGCCAAGGAAAAGGAAATGGAAGAAATATGAGAGATTGTCTGTCCAGTGATATGTTGACTATAGTTAGTAGCCGCGGTTGGTGTAATATTTTAGGTAGGTAACCATGTCTGCTTCTATGATCGTTCTTACATCGAGAGGTTCCGATTTTCGATCAAGGTCAACAGGCATTACAGTTATGCAGAAGCTTGAAAAATCTAGCAATAGCTTGGGCTTTTCAAATTGTCGCTGCCTTGAAAAGGTTAATACAATCGATAAATGGCCTAGAGACAATATAACTGTACCTTTAAACCACCAGCTAAAATTAATGTACCTTCAAAACAATAGAGACTAGACGATGATTCTCAAAACAACTTTACGCTTACCCTCACGGGAAAGTATCCGTCACTCAGTATTCAAATTGGATCCCGTCACGATTCAATAATATATTCTAATAACGAATTGCTTACATAGACGGGTCGCTTATACCAGATAGAGCGATACCTATGATATAAATGAAAAAAAGTTGGGAAAGAAGTTCCACAGTCCAAAAGGGTGATCATTTATAATTCATTATCATGTTAAATAGATTAGCATTAATAGCGTAGTCACTATACTCCAATGGCAGTGTGTTTTTTATTTTAACTGTTGTGGGCTGACGTCATTTGACTACTGTTTATATTTTCTATGTGAGTCATCTTTATTATTGGTTTCTCTCAGCCATTATTTCGTCAGTTACTTTATATAATTTTCCATCAATTTATATTTTTTTTTATGTATACATATATTTTCTTTGATATCTATCCATATCCGGTTCATAACATTTCTTTAGCCTAATCATCGAGCCATAGACTCTAGCAACTCGGGAAATTTTCATATATAGAACACTCTCTGACGGTAACTTGAAAAACTAAAATCATCAGATTCTTCACTCTGCACATAGTGCTCATGTGTATACCATATATTTCTGCAATCGTGTAAATTTTTAACGCATGTTGTTGGAAGTGGTCCTTTTATACACAGTTGTTTGATGGTTTTTCGGACACCGTTATCTCTCTGCGACACCATTGACGAATTTTGACGTTCAAATAATTCAGCATCCGCGATTCTACCTACTTGTTTATTCGTTTATTTTTCTGCCCTTTTATCTCCGATGATGATTTTTATATTACATCAAAAAGAGATTTATTTTCAACGAGAATTGAGATTTTTTTATGTTTATTTTATCTGAAAAAAGTAATTGCGTTCGCAGCTAGGCTAGCTAGGCTGGCAAAGCATGAGATTCATCAATCGAACCCAAAAAGCTCGAGTATCTTTGCATCTGGAGTCCTAATATTAGATCTTCAGGCTTCAACAAAATCTAGCATATTTTAACTTAGGGAACAGGTTTATAAAACATCTTCTTTATCTTTGCTTTCAGACAAAATATGATGTCTATTTTAGATCATATAAATCAAATCGCTATGATTACAAATTACAAAATACTGGTGATTTTAGCCATCTCAACACTTTTGAATAAATTTTCCACTGTCAACAAAAATTAACAAACTCAAGGGCTGTTCCTGACAACTCGTTACGAAGATTTTTTTTTACTGAAAATACTTCTGCGACTCAATTAAACCGTCTGAGTAATAAAGCAACCAGAAACATCAATTTTATGATAGCTGACACTTAATTTTTTTAAGATTAAAATTTCAGTACTTCTGCATTATTTTATTTATTTTCTCCATTAGTGCTTCTGTATTAGGTGCTATCATATGCTTATCTGTTGTAATTTCAATGATAATTATCTTCGGCACATTTCACTTAAAAACAATATTAACTGATACAACAAGCTTTTACAGTTCCTTCAATTAGTCTACATTTACCTGCTTTTATATCACTATGCACTAACAGAGAAGCGGAAGAAACTATCCATTGATAGTCAGATAGTTCTTCGTATTGTCGAGTCATTACTCAACAATACGAAGAACTATCTTTAAGTCGCGATTGTAAGTCCGTAAACGTAGAGAACATAACGTGCACGTTTGAGTTTACGGAATAAGACGTCTGGTCTAAATTTTAGTCCAGAGTAAATATTTAATTAAGAACGCTAACTTGAGGCGGTAGTTTAGATTGAGATAACTTAGAAAATCTTTAGTCTGCTTAAATATTAGAACAGGACTTTTATCATTAAACCCTGAAAGACCTCGATTCTTGAAGGATACTCAACTAAGCAGGTCATCCTAGATTTTTCAGCTATGAAAGTTGATTAGGATCTTCGGTCAGGAAATTCTTAGTAGAGACTTCAAGCTTCAAAATTGGATTTTCATGGGACATAAAATATTTTGGTAAAGTGCGTTTATCAGTCATACCAAATCATAACGCAGTGCGGGACGACCTCCAACGAGATGGACGGACGACCTAGTAATGGTTACTGAGAGTTGTTGAATGCAGGATTACAATCAGTACATAGGGGAAGTCTTTGGCGGAGGCCTTTGTTCAGCTGTGGATTTCTATTGGCTCATTTGATGATGATGAAACGAATCAACAATAAAAAAAAAATAATTATCCTGGATTTTGAAACTACGAGCATCAATAAATTACAGTCAAGAGCTGATAAAAATACGCATGCAGCATTCCAAGAAAACGCAGACGCCGAGATGTAGTTCAGTAAATTTTTCTCATAAAAATGTTCCGCGTAATGCCTTCCTTTAGTCGATGAGAAAAAATTTATTGTTGCTCGTAAAAAATACATTGTGCGCGTAAACCACGTGAGTTTCGGAAACTCACTGGCGCCGTTCTCACGTCGTCACTCTGTTTTGTGACAAACTTTATACATTCAAGACCGTGGATGGTGGTGTAAATAACTAGAGATCATCGCTTCAGATGCTTTACAATGTAACAGCGTGTCTCCGTCTCCAAGCCCCTAAAAGCAGATTAACCTATACCTACCATTGGGCAGGATAAACTGGGTTTTATGGTTTCCGATCCACTTTGTCATATGAGTGGTAATTTTTATTGTTAGTGGTTAGTGGTTGTCAAAATCCAGCAAACAGTTTCTCCTTAGAATATTGGTTTTGTCCATAAATTGGCAAAGGTTTAAAAATGAGTATATTTTTTTAGAGAATACATTTTATTTAACTTTTTTCTTTTACATATAAAATCTTTATTTAATCTTCTATGCACATTGATTACCATCAATAATAAGGCGGACTGCCGAATGCCGTAAGGCATCTATCAATCAACCTTAAAAACACAACTATTAAAATAAATATTTTATTATTTATATAAGTGATAAGATTGGAACTTAAAAATACCATGTTGGTGATATTTTAGTCTCCTACCAGGGTCCGTTTACTGATCAATTTTGTCCTTTCCGTCCAGTTTATTCAAAATAAATTATGATTACCTACTACAGGCATATAGTCTCTCACGTTATCCAGCCTGCATTATTTTGGGCAGTAATTTTCCAGTGACAGCTATTTCTAGGTCTCTATTACTGTCGCACTGCTGGGCAGAGATCTCTGCTCTAGATGTGACAAGAGGTTTTATTTTGTCATGATCTCGTCTAGCATAAAGGTGCTTTTAGACCAGCGAGGCAACGCGATTGGATGAGCGAGAATTTATTTTTGTATAGAAAAATTTATCTCCACGTCCCGTCCATTTTTGGTGTAACAGATGTAGATGCGCGATGTTGCGCGAGGCGAGGCGTACATTATTGAATTTCACAACTACGAAAATAGTGTATATAACATTATTTTTAGTTTATGCAAATCCACAAAGATACGTGTCTAGTATTTTTATGTTAAAAATCTAGGTATGTACACAAATTTCAAAACTGTATAACGAAATATCACAAAGTTATGAGCTTGTTAGGTTGCCTGGTTTTTCCCCCGTCCTGCTGTGCGCCCGCGCCTAGTGTTGCAATGACCTGCCGTGTTGTACGCGTATAACGGCGTAAAGATTCTTAGTATCGCTCGGTGTCCCACTTGTAACTTTTTTAAATATTTTTGGGACAAAATAAAACATGTTGTCAAAATTTTTGGAATTGATTCAGTTACTTATTCTGGACAAACTTTATTCAGGTTTCGCATGTACTAAAAATAATGTTGTATTATATTACTTTATTAGCTTCTGCCCGCGGCTTCGCTCGCATGAAGCTATGTTAGGAGTTGGAAGTTGGATATACCAACATTGATGATCTCTTCTTTGTATCGATCTGTATACACCAGAGAGGTCAAGCTGTGTCTCGGATCCGTTTAAATAATTGAGATAAGAAGTTCACCAGTTTTTAAGTTGAAACAGTGATAACAAAATTAAAATCTATTCAGTAGTTTTTGCGCCAACCCGTAACAAACAGACAAACAAACAAGAATTTTAAAAATCTCATTTTTGGGTTCGGAGACCTTTATATTTATTATACCCTAAACCACTTGTATTTTTTTTTATATCTTCAATGTACAGACAGCTTTTTTACAATTTTATAATAAGTAGTAGAGAATAGAAGATACACAAATCTCACCCGGTCTCTCCATGTTAGCTGTCAAACATCACGAGCCGGTGCGGGGTTATCAATTCTCACCGCCCGCGCCGGTTTAAAACCACCTCAAGATGATCTATATTAATATTTTAGTAGTGCAAGTAGGTTAGGTAGTCGCGATGTATTACAACTGGCCAGCACGCTAGGTTTCTCACTCGGATTTCACTGCTGTAACAGCGTATGTACTTAGCAATTCAAGTAGCAGAAAAGTAACATCAGCTACTTCTAGTCTAGTCACGTCCTTTGCAAGAGCTGTTTTGCAGTCAATATAACGCGATCGTGGGTCATACAGAGTGTTGCACCTCTTCGAGTATACTTTGACACTGCAATGAAGAATTTAGATTGAAATTTAAGTCTAATATCAGAAAAGGCTTTAGTTAAAAATCAGGAAGCAAGTAGACCCAAAACATATAAATATACCGAGAAATAAAATTTAGTTTATTTTCCCGTAACCCTTAACAAACAGACAGACAGACAGAATTTTTAAAATCACATTTTTGGGTTTGGCAACGACAACACAGCTTTTTTACCAGTTTATAATAGTAGAGAAAATGAGATGCAAGTAATTCTTACAATAGCAATATCCAATTCTGTACCCCTTTAACTTTCCAGATAAAAATCTCACCCGTATATCCCCGCGATATGAGCCACGATTCATATCTAAGCGGGATGCATTTCCCTATAGTGTGATGCAAAATTAAATTTTTATATCTGCCTCACCGCCGTCTTCCCTGACTTGCGCACTGATGTGAACTTTGAGAAAGTTCTCTGGCCATTAATAATTCTCCCGCGGCATCCGGGACCCCTGAAAAGAATATTTCACTCTTTTGAAGCTGCAAACTGGGTACAATCAAATTACCATTTGAAAGAGCCTCTTGTATTGCTATTTAAGACGTTGAACGATTTTCGCTAGCTTTGTTTGTGTCTTATCGTTGAAACAGTTTGTAATAAATCTCTTTACAAATGTCTACAATTACAACAATACAAAATTATGATGAGGCCTTTTGTATGCAATTAAGCGAAATGTTTATGAACTTCCAAATTATCAATGGGATTGGTATTAAAAGAACTGGGACTCCCTTTCTACAGCAAAATTGATAGATCCATCCAACTATTCATTTTAAGTGAATAGATACCTAATCTATAGATAGGTAATTTGGCTAGTCCATTTCCGTACAGACACTTACGCAAATAGTAGACATTGAAATGAAACTACTTTTTATGGATTTTATCGGGTTTTATTGATATTATTTAAAATCTGTAAAAAGTAGTTTCATTTCAATGTCCATACACATTTTTTGAATAAGATGCAATCGGTGGACTTAGCTAGTAACTTATGGGATAAAGATTTCTACTGATGAGCTTGTCGGGAATTAATGTTCACGAGTTTCATCGCCCCAGATCAGCACGAGAAGCCAATCTATGACGATCCATGAGGATATCCATACAGCAACGAAAAAACTGATTCATATATTAATATAATAACTCACGTGGGAGAGCCATGCTTCGGCACGAATGGGCCGGCTCGACCGGAGTGATACCACGGCCTCACAGAAAACCGGCGTGAAACGACGCCTGCGTTGTGTTTCGCCGAGTGGGTGAGGTTACCGGAGGCCCAAACCCTTTTAGAAGGCGGGCAACGCACTTGAGACTCCTCTGGTGTTGCGGGTGTCCATGGGCGGCGATTATCGCTTACCATCAGGTGATCCGTCAATGCGAAAGAATCCGTAAAAAGTAATTTGATTTCAATTAATTGGATTTTTTTGAAAACATTCGACACTGGATTTATTTAAAAAGCTATTCGTTATATTCTCCCGGAAACTTCATACTAATTATAAAGGCTTACATGAATACCAACTGAAAAAAGATATCCAGATAGCCGGCATACACCAATCATAGCCGTAGGCGTTTTGTGTTATTTGCTTACCTTGCACTATTAGCGAGTGCATTTTTATGTTTTACTAAACTGAATCCATTATGGAGACTGTATTTTTTAAATTTCCCATTTGCATTTTCAGTTCAGCATAAAAGAATTTCGTATAGAATCTCATATCATCGCATTTAATCTATTTGAGCTAATTAAATGGATCTATTGTGTTAAAGTTTTATTTTGCATTTTAATTTAAAACTAGCTGTGAAGAACTAGTGAAATATTAGGATTAGAAATGGATCTGAAAAATAATTTTATCAAAAACCAACAGTGACGATCTCTTTTTTGTATGGGTCTGTACACATTAGAAAGGTCGAGCTGTATCTCAGGATCCGTTTTAATAATTGAGATAAGAATTTAAACAGACAGGAATTTAAAAAATCTCAATTTTGGGTTCGGAGACTTTTATATATGCTAACCCACTTGTATTTTTAATATCTTCAGTGTACAGACACAGCATTTTTACGATTTTATAATGGTAGAGAAGAAGCAGAGAAGAAGATAGTAGAGATAAACAAGCCCTACGTAATATATTTTGGTTGTGATACTTTATTGAATGTAGTTGTAATCTCTTAAGAGGTTTTACCACACAAGCCTTTGTGGAAAACCAAACATTAAAATGTAAAGGTTCATTATAATAATCTTTAATTACATTTCTGGATGTAAGTAGCTTACTGTTCGTGAGAATGGCTAAGAACACTTCGTCTCGGGGACGAAACGCGGATTTTCGAAGTCAACAAATCTGAGTAAGCTTGGTATACAATTTTAGTGCTCCGGCTGGCTAGCGACAACCCACAAATGTAAGACCGGGCCCAAATCGTCGTGTGTATGTGAGAACCAGTGCTGAGCTTAAACGTGTATTTACTGAATTCCCTGCTCTATTTTAGACTCTTGTGCTTTTCATCGGGTAAAACTAGGCTCAAAACTTGTCAAAAAAACGCAAATTCCTCTATGTTGAGTTTTTTTTAAAGAATTTAATTCTATCTTCTTGTCAGAAAATACTTAACTACAAATTAACAAGTAAATGAAAAGTATCAAATGTCAAAACCTCCTTACAAAAAATACAGTAATTAAAAACCGCCTCACATTTTTCCCCTTGGTTTTTTAAATCCAAACAGGAGTAGATTATACCATCCCAATACAAATAATTTATTATGCAAATTGGGCCCAAGGGCAGCTTTAGGGTTCCATAATAGAATAGATTGCAAAACACCACAGCATAGATAATTCAGTTGTTAGTTAGGATCGTCACTCATTTCCTGCGGTGTCGTGCGATTACAAGCTATGATGTAGTAGTGGAAATAGATAATTTGGGTTGTCGATTTAAATAGGTCATTGGAATATCGAGAAATTGGCCTGCACTCTGTTTGAACCGAATGTTGACTAACTTATTTAACTTTTTATTTTCTTCAATAATGTAAGGACACAAAAAATCATGTAAAAACTATTTTTGTTTTATTATAGATTTAGGAAACGATAATGAGTACAGTTTCAGGAGTCTAAAATGTTAAATCTATGAAAAAGAACTAGGCAGAAATCTGATTGATTGTAAAAATTGTAAGCATACTCTTTGTTGCTGATAATGATTTATCTTGAATCATTATCAGCAACAAAGAGTAAGCTTGCTGGATAAAGAATAAGAAAAAAATGGAGTAGTCAACACTATTAAATATTTTCTCATATTTATAAAAATAAATAAATCCATAAATTTGGATTGATCTATATTAATTGAAGTATTAGAAATCTCAATATCACCCTCACAGAAATATTGCAATTATGAAAAGTCGCATTTTGATTGGAATTGTATAGGCTTAAATACATTGACGGAATTTATATTAACGATATGTTAACGATAAGAATGTGTGGTTGTTAGACACGGATGCATTTGCGGCCTCCCTGGCAAAATGAAACTGTTGATTATTAGAGACTAATATAAGCTTATTAATTTTCATGTTGGTCAGTTAGTAGCTATAGTAGGAACCTTATAAGTAGATGGACATAGCTTTAACAGATTCCATATTATTTACATATCGAGATGTCTTCATATGGAAAGTATTGTTTACCACAACAGAAACTGTAAATGTGTGTACGTTGTGGCTTGTCTAAGTAGACACCTAGTTTTATTTGTCGCTTTGATGGTGTGCGTTACCACATAGTTTTTTATTTAGAAATGACATCGGATTCTCAAATAACGTGAATCTTCGTTTAATATAGTCGACCTCGGTCAAACTTGGACATCCTTCAACGTCCTCACATCTTGTTATCGCAATATTGTACCAGTGAAGTTTGTAATTCATTTATTTTAAAAGAGTGTCCATGGAGTTTCTTGCCGGATTCTTCTCCATAGGATCGACCTTTTGGAACCGTGCAACTAGAATCACAACGTTTCATAAACGCTTGTAAAAGCTTATTTGAAATAAAAACATTTGAACTTGAACTTGAACTATAAACTAATATATGCAAAAAGCGCCAGACTGCACTCGATGTTAGTGTGTGACAAGCCTATTTTGGTCTGACGATACATACTGTTAAATTTTAATCAGTCTAGCGGTCGGTTGCAGTTCAGACAAGCGAATACTATTTACGTTAAACTATATTATGTTCAAAGATTTATTTAAGAAATACTGTTACGCCGAGAAGCTATTAGAATGACGTAGATGGGTCGTAGAAGCATGTAGAATATTCGAAAGAAAGTACTCGAATGCGTACTCACGTAATAATAGTTCAAGGTCGAGTTCAAAGGTCAATGCCCGTAAACAATAGACAATCAAGTACCTACTAGCATTCGCGATTGTTCGATTCTAGAATCTTCGTGACTGATATAAATAGTTTTTTAAATTTATTAAAGTATTTGTTCATTAAGGCAAAATTAGCGGTAATTAATTTATCCTGAACCCCAGCTCGTAACAATACGTTGATAGAATTCAACCGAAGTTCTCGTAAATCTATTTTTTTATGTTTCTATTACTGGAAGATCATTTACAATGAGTAACAAAAACCTTTAAACAAAAAACTCTTGTAATGGAGTACCTACTGGCTCAGTGCTAGTAATACCTATAGTACATTTCATATCGAGGAATGTAGCCTATTAATTATAGATTTAATTATATAATTTTTATTATTTATTACATACAATGTTTTTACAGCAGTTATTAGCATCATTGGTTGCATAATTATGAAAACGCTAAGTTTATCCTTCATACAGAAAATTCTTAAGTTCTAATTATCGTCAATAATGATTAATGAGAGTGAATAGATGGTGAAATTGCATCGCATAAAACTGCACAGAAGATGGCACACAACATCTTGAGAGTTTACCCTTTGATGAACGGTGACTTGTAAAAGAAAATGTAGGTCAGATTTTTCTCCCAGATTACAGAAAAGCTTTGAATCACAATTGATATAAAATGTAAAAGAATAACGCTTTATTCAAAACACAATACAGTCCATTATACAAAAAGCGCGTGAATAGAAAACTAGCGTTCAACCCATAGAGAAATAGGGTTTTATATCCAGAACAAAAATTACATTTCCACATTTTACGTTCCATTTCTGGGCACCTAGCATTGCACTCAGCTCGGATATAACTCAAAATTATGAAATAAAGAGAAATGTACTTTAAAACGTTTCTAAGAGTGTGCAACAGCTGAAACAAATCGCGGGCAACGGCGGCCTGCTCTAATGGATATAATGGAAATGGCTGACTATTGGCCCGCTTACCTTAAGTGGATACGCGACTTGCAAAGAAATGGCTAGCTATTGGTAACGTGCCTTATTGAGTTCAGTAAGTGTATTTAATGGAGATGTAACGCAGTTGCCAGTGATAGGGGCATTTACCTTAGCTCTTTATAAGGTTATGTGAGGCTGCCGGTTACTTACTGACTTGTCGCTTTTAGGAAGGCAGGCCCTAAAAAGTATATTATAATACGTAGTGGAAGATTGTTACCTCCTAATGACGTGTAGCCTACCATACTCTTTTATGGGACTGCAAAAAATATTGATACATGCCTTTTCATATTTTTAGGGGCAGAATATAATAATATATATATATGCTTATAAAAAAAATAAAAAAAATAAAATTATTAAATCCAATAAAGGCATTTTTAAATTTTTATGACAGTTTAACAGTGTTGCTATTTATGGTACTAGACTTAACTGAACATCATAAGAAAGTCGCAATGCATTATTTTTTATGTAAAACAAGTTCTTAGCAAGCCATATAATTGTAAACTATAAAATGAAATGAATTTGATATTAAGTTCATTTACAAACTATAAATTAAATATCAAATATTATTATCGAGTTTCCGTGACCCAGTTGTAGCAGCCTCCTTTTATTCGACCCGAGAGACCTTAATATTTTATTTGCAGACTATTCTTTAGCTACTTCACTCAATTAATCATTTGCGAAACGCTGTTCTACTTTAAAATTGACTTGCAAGAAACATACTTTTAGATATTCGTTTTTATCTCAACTAAAAAATAACAGGATATTTTATAATTTTTTACAAATGCTAATTGGCATTACAATGTTAACGGTTTTGTTCGTTCAATTTTGTATTTCGGTATCATCCAATTGTTCGTAAAAGGAAAATCCGGAGTCATTAAATCGTCCTTTTTGCACGGAAATCCAAAACTAAGGAAGTAATTATTTTCTGAATCTCAACAACCTTCTCGAATTATAAAGCCAAATCTATCTATACTTACTAATATATAAAGCTGAAGAGTTTGTTTGTTTGTTTGCTTGAACGCGCTAATCTCAGGAACTACTGGTCCGATTTGAAAAATTCTTTCAGTGTTAGATAGCCCATTTATTGAGGAAGGCTATAGGCTATATATCATCACGCTACGCGGACGAAGTCGCGGGCAGAAGCTAGTTAGTTAATAAGTCAATTAATAGTCTCACTAACACAAAAACTATCCAATCCATATCAAAATACATCCATACAACAAAGCAAATATTAATCAGAAAATCATCCTCCGAACCTTTTCTCAATTACGTTGGGGTCGGCTTCCAGTCTAACCAGATGCGGCTGAATATCAGTATTTTACACAAAGCGTCTGCCATCAGACCTCATTAACCCAATTTCTGGGCAATACCGATATTTGGAGGACTGGTTGTCAGGCTTTTTTGTGTTTCTGACTTTTTTTTTATGGTATAGGGGAGCAAACGAGCAGACGGATCACCTGATGGTCAGCGATAACCGCCGCCCATGGACACCCGCAACACCAGAGGAGTCACAAATGCGTTGCCCGCCTTTTAAAAGGGTTTGGGCCTCCGGTAACCTCATTCACTCGGCGAAACACAACGCAAGCGTTGTTTCACGCCGGTTTTCTGTGAGGCCGTGGTATCACTCCGGTCGAGCCGGCCCATTCGTGCCGAAGCATGGCTCTCCCACGTGAAAAAAACGACCACTAACAATTGTCATAGTATTAGATGTTCGTAGAACAACCGGGACCGACAGTTTTACATACTCTCCGAGGCACGGAGGGGTTTCGATGTGTTAAGAATGGTCACCCATCCAAACACTGACCGCAGCAAGCGCAACATAACCTTACAGATCAGTTGATCAGCTTAGTTATTACTTAGCCACGAGCCCCTCAATCATAAGCAGAAAATATATGTCTAAAATAATCGAGTTGTTCTCGCTCAATTATTCGCCAATCGCCTGTTTTATGTCCCACCGTAATATTTGCATGAAAAATACTCATTGCTCAAGGCGCTGAAGTGCAAACATAAATAATGAGGGCCCAGGTTTCCGGGGCATTATTACCGTCGATCATCAGAGACGGCGAACCATATTCTTTTACGTCCAAGCGTTTTGTCAGCAGAGAATATTTCACAAGTTATTTGTATCAATTTGCTTGGAGTGGGAAAAGTTGGCCCCTTCAACGTTTTTTTTTGTACTTAGAACCCGTATTCCTATATTGGTTTTCGTAATGGCTTTTTGATATTGAATCATATCGATGTGTCTGGAATGAGGTTGAACTTTATGAAGAACAATGGGTCAAACGATTTTCAATTGTGTAACACAATAACAAAATAAATAACCCTAAAGCTCTCTGGAAAAATCTTAGAAACACTTTACTGCCACCTAAAAATGACTTTGATCTTCCTATACACTTTTGTGAACCTAATATGGTAAATAAACACTTTATGAATGTACCAGCGCCTGATATATTACCGCTTAGTTATCTAACTTACTTTGAATACCACAGGTATGGCGAAGGTCTATTTCATCTCGATAGGGTAACCCAAAATGATATTATCAAGATCTTATCCGGTATTAAATCAAACGCAGAAGGTTGCGATAACATCACACTAAATATGCTACTTCTAACGATTCCCCAATCACTGGAAACAATAACTAACATAATAAACACATCTATATTAACATCTGCTTGTCCTGACATCTGGAAGCTAGCGATTGTACGCCCAATTCCCAAAAAGAATAACCCTGTGGATCTAACGGACTTGAGACCTATCAGTATACTACCGTGTCTCAGTAAGGTGTTGGAAAAGGCAGTAAATTCCCAACTTACAAAGTACCTTGAAACACATGATATCCTTCCTGAAACACAATCTGGCTTTCGGAGAGGTCGTGGCACAGTAACAGCTTTGTTGGAGGTCACAGACAACATATTATGTGCTCAAGATGAAGGTATGTGTACTGTTCTTGTTCTATTGGATTTTTCAAGGGCCTTCGATTCTATAAATTTGAACCTGTTGCTGTCGAAAATGGCATATTACGGGTTTGATGTTCCAACGATTAATTGGTTTGATAACTATCTTAGCAACCGCGCACAGTACGTTGAGATACGTGATCCCAGTGGAACTATTCTTACTTCCAAAATAATGCCAGTAACTAAAGGCGTTCCTCAGGGTTCGATTTTGGGACCAACACTTTACACTTTATATAGCGCTGATGTCGTTAAGGAAATCCAGAGTTGTGAGCATCATTTGTACGCTGATGACATACAAATATATAAATGCTTTAAGCCAAATGATTATGACTCGGCAGTTAAAGCCATTAATGATGATCTAGAGAGGATAGTAAAGTGGTCAGCCCGGAATTCATTATTGCTTAACGCTACTAAAACAAAATACATGATATTTGGCACACCAACTCAACTAAACAAAATACCACATAGTGACACATATATAAAGGTGATGGGTCAATCTATTGAACGAGTGAGTGAGGCTCGAAACTTGGGGCTAACAATGGACGAAAGTCTCAAGTTTGAAACTTATATTTCAAATTGCGTGAAAAATTGTTTTTACCGCTTAAAAATATTATACAGAATGCGTCCATATATAAGTGAGGAGTTGCGTATTCAGTTGGTTGAGAGTTTAGTTCTTTCGAAATTAAACTATGCAGACACCGTCATTGGCCCTAGAATTTTGGCTCGTACAGAGAGGCTAATACAACGAGTACAGAATGCCTGCGCGAGATTTTGTTTTAATATACCTCCAAGGAATCACATAACACCTTATCTTAATCAATACAACATCCTAAAAATGAAATCACGTCGTAAACTTCACTTAGCATGTTTACTCTTCGGTATCATCAACTACAAATGCCCTTCATACCTGCACTCTAAGCTTGCGTGGGTAAATAGTCACCGTCAGCGTGAGGGTAGGCTGTGTGCTCAGCAATTGTCGATACCGCATCACAAGACCGCTGCATTTCGAGGTAGTTTTCGGTATTCTGCATCCAAATGCTGGAATAACATCCCTCCGCCTATTCGAAATCTGCGAAATATAAATTCATTTAAATATAAATTAAAAATATATATACTTTCTCGTCAAATAGAAAATGGTCAAGTTAATATGGACTTGTCTTTTATTTAGATACTTAATATTTATAATAAAATAAGCTATCATTGTTATTTCGAACTCAATGAACTATAAATACACATTATTTATTGACTTTGGCGTAGATATATTTTAGACTAATTACTTACCTTATTCAAAGCCATGCCCGTAAACTGCGCCATTTGTTCCATTGTTTCTAATTTCTTCATTCACTGTCTCCGATAATATTATTTTCTTCCGTTGGCAGAATATAAATTTGAACTTGCTGTATACTAGCACGACGCGACGCGTCATTTGAAATGACTGTTTCTTAGGACGGCCTCTTAATATACTAACTACCCACCCATTTTAATCTATGTATGTGTTATATTTTTAAGAATTCACATTTCCTTCTTTTTATATTTCTTATTTGTAAGATATATTTACATAAAATTATTGTTCGAATAAATATATATTATTATTTATGTATTGTTATTATTTTAGTTTATGTATCATTTATGTTTCCCGCTTCCGTGCGTCACTGCAAGGGTGCCAACTGAAAACCAGCGCTGGGCATTGGATACCCAGCACATGCTGAGTTGGTTACCCATTCGGTACGGACATGACGACAATGTTCTTTCTTTTGTTTTTACTTGTACCTATAAAAATTTAATGTGTATGTATTTGTATTGTATCCGTCTGTTCGTCTGAATAAAAATATTTCTATTCTATTCTATTCTAACACATTTTTATGACACTTTTGCTTATATATATTTTTTTAAAGCTTACTACCGATGCGGGCCGCGCATTACTTGTATTCTTGTTAACCCCTCGTGCTAAGCTAAATGCTTGTGTTACGAGTGGGTAGTGTAGTCACGTCGGTAGTGCAATGGGTGGGTTTCGAACCGGCAACCACATGATCACAAGTCCGACACCCTAGCCATTAGGATACCGCCGCTTCAATTTCGTTTTGTTGTACGTCTGTATTCCACAAAGCAAGGTGTTTTGGTTTTGTTTTGTCATCATGGTTAGGTCTCACATAATAAAAAGCAAGATTATTCCCATTATCCGGGCAAAAATCTAAACTGATAAGAATTTCATAGATAGATCCATACCATTATATATAGAATACCACTACCTGACCTGAGAATTAAAGCAAAATTCAAAGTCAAAATCATCTATTCAATATAGACTACTCAGGAGTACTTTTTGAACGTCATTTTTACATTATAGACAGCCCCCAAAACGCCCGCCCTTCACCGGCGCCTAGTGTTGTCGCTGGGAAGAAAAAGTGGCGCAACAAGCTCCCCAGCAAATTAACTCAGGACATTAGCGTAGCCGTTGAACTTATGAACACTTAACTAATAAGTCAGTGTTATTTATACCTTATTAGCCTCGTGGTCCTGAGCACGACTGCTACGCTTGAGGTCCTGGGTATTGGGTTTTTCTATTTGAAATAAAATTGGAATTTTTGTCCGGTTAATGGCAATAGGCTTGCCCCCTATTACATGGGACCTCAACATACTGGCGAACTGTGGGTGTACATTAGTATGCCTCTGCCTAACCCTTCGGGGAAAACAGGCGTGATGGTATGTTATTTATAGTATCATAGTATAAGGTAATGTTCAGTGTGTAACAATAATAGTTCTATTATTAGAGTACTATGGAGCGATATGTAGAACAACCACTAACTTTGATATTGATCGGCCTAAAATAAACCTGTTCTATTTGACATGAATAACGCCAATTGCCAATGCTTATATAAAACTACCATGTCTTTTTCAGAGGTTTTTTTTTTACTTCAGAGGTTATTTTTAGCCCTTAGTACTGACATAATAACATTATTGTAATTATTCAGCAAATAGAATTGAGATCGTCCAATTTCATTGTGGACCAAAAAAATTAGCCTCGGTTTCATAAGTCAACAGACTGCAAAATCTAATAAAAACTTTGACCTATCTATTAAAGTGCTTCTAGTAATTTCACAGCAAAAAATCTTTTCATTGACCCATTATGATTTTTTTAAGCTTACTAGCAATGTGGGTCTCACATTACTAGTATTATTGTTAAGCCCTCCGAACCTAAATTGTTGTTTCGAACCGACAACCACATGATCGCAAGTCCTACGCCATAGCCATTAGGCTATAGCCGGTATAGAGATAATGTTTGGTGTATATAAAAAATATAAAAATAAAGACAGTCATGAGCATTCTTTAAAGTCCTACTGCTGGGTATGGATCTCCTCTCTTCTCGGATATCCTAGTAGGGGTTGGCACAGTCCAAACATCGTTGAGTAAATCTCTCAGGCGTGCCGGTTTTTCTCACAAAATATTGTGAGAAAAAATCAACGATGAAGGAAAATATTCCTTCATCGTTGAAGCACTTGATAATTGATCATCAATACACACGTTCGGAAAGCCAGAGGTGCGTAAAATAATTTCCTATCACGAAACACCCTCGTGGATTGTCCGCCACCTGTCGTCAATGTCGTATTAAAAACCGTATGTACCTTCCCGTGCCCTACAGTCACAGCCATAGGATTCGTGACATTTGCCATGACCAGAAGCTAGACCAGAGAGACCATTGACAGTACAATGGTCATATGACTTGGCTATCACAGCGCTTTATTATATTTCGGTGAGTATACAATAATTCTTATTTGGGAATCAACAATGGCTAAATTTGTCTATGATACACATTCCTTGAGAATGTTTCGCATAGTAGAGAAACTCGGTTCTTATTCTCCAAACATTGCACACCGAGGCACGTAGAAGCTTTCGCTGTCCACTAAGAATAGTTTCCGCAACATTAAAGGTGGATTGTTGAGCCAATTTTTATAATGCTCCACATTTTGTTAAAGAACTATGATATTTTATTCAGAAACGACTGTTTGTGAATTACATTTCGTTATCAATTCAATTGGTTTCAATTGTAATTATAATAATAATAATAAATTCGTCTGTGCATGGGCGAGCCGTATACGAAGGTATGGGCGACGGGTTGAGCGGTATACCCAGAATCGCATGTTTCAGAGCGATCAAAGGTGGGTGTATAGAGCTTGGGAGCGACCTGACCAAACTGTGGTTGATGGAAGCCGCCCAGATGATGATGCCACTAGTACATTCTGGCGCAACATCTGGTCGGTGCCCGTCTGCCACACTGAGGCTGAATGGATGCGCGATGTTGTGCGCGTGTGTGGAGCCATACCGGAGATGGAGGCAGTTGTAATCACTGCCTCAGATGTAGCCAGTGCAGCCCGTTCGGTACCGAACTGGAAATCACCGGGGCCGGACGGACTGCACAATTTCTGGCTTAAATGGCTACAAAGCTCACACGCGCGCTTGGCATCGCAATTCCAGTCGGCCTTAGAGTCTGGATCGCTACCACAGTTCCTTACAACGGGAATCACCCACCTGCTCCATAAATCAGGTGATGCCGCGGAACCCAAAAATTATAGACCGATCACATGTTTACCGACGGTCTATAAACTTCTTACGTCCATTTTGAGAGCAAAAATTTATTATCACATAGAAAAAAATTCTATTATGTCAGCCTCTCAAAATGGATGTAGGAATGGGTCCCGCGGCACCAAGGAGCTTCTCCTCATCGACATGGCCATAAGCCAACAGGTCCGTCGATCCCGAAAGGATCTGTCAACATGTTGGATAGATTATAAGAAGGCCTACGACTCGGTGCCGCATACATGGCTCATGAGGGTGCTGGAGTTGTATAAAATAGATACAACTTTACGCACCTTCCTGATGTCATGTATGGGGCAGTGGAGAACTGTTCTTCGCTATCCAGGATGTAGGCAAATTCAAGGGAACGACGAACCCATTGAGATTAAGCGGGGAATATTCCAGGGCGACAGTCTGAGTCCACTGTGGTTTTGTTTAGCCCTGAACCCCCTCAGCACCCTGCTGGAGGGTACAGGGCTGGGCTATACGTTGCGGAGAGGGGGTCAGGTAATATCCCACCTGCTTTACATGGATGATTTAAAACTGTTTGCCTCCACCAAATTGCAACTGATGGAGTTACTAAAGGCAACTGAAACTTTTAGTAATTCCATTAGGATGGAGTTTGGTGTAGATAAATGTGCGGTCATGCATGTAAGGCGGGGCGGGATTGTGGAATCTGAGGAACTACAACTCTCAGATTCTATAAACTTGAGATCACTCTCCGCAACTGATACCTACAAATACCTGGGAATGTCAGAGGGGTTAGGCATTAACGGGGCTGACATGAAACAAGCGTTGCAGGAGCGCTTCTTCGGCCGCCTGAAAAAGGTACTTAATAGTTCTTTGTCGGGCGGCAACAAGGTGCGCGCCTTTAACGGTTGGGTCATGCCGGTCCTGATGTACTCCTTTGGCATACTCAAGTGGACCCAGACGGAGTTGGACGCCTTGGATAGGAGAGTCCGGTCGCTGTTGACCGCAAACCGGATGCATCACCCACGTTCGTCTGTCATGAGGCTGTACATCCCGCGGAAGTGCGGGGGTCGAGGTTTTTTAAATGCTAAGACCCTCCACAACCGCGAGGTGTGCAGTCTCAGAGAATATTTTCTCAAGGCTGACGTGGGTATGCACCGAGATGTGGTCGCAGTGGACAAGGGACTCACCCCGCTATCTCTGGCTAAAGAGAACTGGCGCAAACCTGTGGTACTTAGTACCAACGACCGCAAGGAAGTATGGCAGAGCAAGGAGCTTCACGGACGCTTTTTCCGTGCCCTTCATGGGCCCGACGTAGATTTCTTAGCGTCCGTGGCCTGGCTACGCTTCGGTGACCTCTTCGGGGAAACCGAGGGTTCGGTCTGTGCAATTATGGATGAAGTTATGCTGACGAACAACTACCGGAAGTATATCATGAAAGACGGGACGATCGACATATGTCGGGCATGCCATTGTCCCGGTGAGTCTATCAGGCATATTACTTCTGGGTGTTCTCGTCTGGCTAACGGTGAGTATTTGCACAGGCATAACCAAGTGGCCAGGATTATCCACCAGCAACTTGCTTTAAAATACGGCCTTGTGGATTCTGAGGTACCGTATTACAGGTATGCGCCCGACCCAGTTCTCGAGAATGACCATGTCACGTTGTACTGGGATCGATCTGTTATCACTGACAGGACTATTGTTGCCAATAAGCCTGATATAGTGGTAATAGATCGATCAGCGCGCCGCACAATGATTATCGATGTCACCGTCCCGCATGACGAGAACCTCGTGAAGGCTGAGAGAGAGAAACAATTAAAATATCTCGACTTAGCCCACGAGGTGGTCGCCATGTGGGATGTGGACTCGGCCATCATTGTACCGATAGTCGTCACGGTCAATGGACTTATCGCCAAGAGCCTCGACCAACACCTCAGGAGGCTCGAGTTGGATGGCTGGGTTAAGGGCCTGATTCAGAAGGCAGTACTCCTTGATACGGCGCGTATTGTGAGGAGGTTCCTGTCTCTGGGGCCCTAACCACCGGTAGCTTGGACCCTGCTCCCCATGCCGGTGGACAACTATTTTTATATTTTTAAATGTTTTTATTTCTTTTGTTTTTTATAAAAATATTTAAAAATGTAAATGATATGATTTTAATGAAATAAATGGAATAATAAATAAATGAATGTTTATTTCATAACTTATTTGGCTTCCATTGCATGTCGAAGAGTCTCCATTTAGGCATAGAAATGCCTGTAGTTGACGGCTCCGCTCTTCCCCTAAATTTTAAACGCTGGTACTAATGGATAAATGGAATAAGAAAAAAATTACAAGAATCTGTTGGTACCTACACCAAGCTGTACGCAAAAGTGTACTATTGTACACCCACATTAACCGGTACTTAAACGTTAGAGCACTAATAAAATTTTTGAGCTGCTGCTGATAATTTCATAGAAAACCCCAATAATCGGCCTGGATTTAGACCTAAGACTTTACGTTCAGCAGCTTCTCTTGCGATTAGTAATGCTAATTATATTGATATTGTAACGTAAAAAAAGTTGAATCATAATTATCACACCATTTATTTATTAAAAGGTGCATGCACTTACAACATATTTACTATCCAAATACAGTAAACGACACTCGTGAAACGTGAAAATTAAGACACTATAATATAAACGCTAAAAGCAACAGCCCTAAAAGGTATTACAAAGAATTGTAAGATTTGTTTGTATTTGAACTAAGTGGTTTGATACATAATGTGATTAATAGAAAGTGCATCAAGTACTTAATACAAAAATCCAAACACAAAAATGATTTCACTCAATTTAGACATGCACAATTAATCTAGGAAATGTGCAAATTGAATCATAGCTATTGTGTAAGTAGTGATGAGACCGATCGCAGTAAGTATCATGTTCATGTCCAAGGAGAATAGCCGCCATATTGTGTACTTGAACGGATATTGTTCCAGGTAACTTATTGACAACTGCACTGCCTCACGCGTACTTGTATCTGAATATAGAAATAAAATTAAGACTTTGGGCAAGGTTATTAAATAAAAAATTGTGACAATTGTTAGTGGTAGCAGAAGACTTTTTTACGACGAGCCACCTGGTGGTAGTTATCGTGCCCATAGACACCTGCAACACCAGAGGAGTTGGTGATGCGTTAGATCCCTTGTAAATTGCAGCCTGCTAACCTCAGCTGCACAGGTTCTGATATAAGGGTGATCGCCCGCCAGTCCAAGAGATCCGACTACCGAGCAGGTCAGATATTTTCTCGCCTCTTACGAGATGCCTAGCTGAGTGGCTGTAAGGAATAGTATTCTAACCAGCAAGTCAAGCCAAGCTAAGTTTAAAATCTAGGATCGCGATTTTCTGACGACGTGACTTAGCGTTATAGGTATGTACTACCTTTACATTTGAATAGTTTTCTATAGCGATAGCGATCATATATTCTAAACTTGGCTAGGCCTGCTGTCCCTTCACGGAGAGACAACTTTCTTACGATAAAGTCCTTAAGACATCGGTATTGCCTAGTTCGCCAATATAATGCCACTTTCGTGTAAGATACTGTTATTCAGCTGAAGCGAAAGCAGAAGTTGAACTTAATCTGAAAAGCTAGAATAATGAAGCTTTTAGAAAGGTTTGCCTGTGAACTGTACGGGATCATCATTATCATCAGCCTATGTTCGTCCACTGCTGGTTGTAGGCCTCTCCTAGTGAACGCTACGAATCCCGATCTTCGGCTTTCCTCATCCAGTCACTGCCAGCTGCCTCACGCAACTGTACAGAAAGGATACTTAAAGATAAATTTAAGTTTACCTCTACACACGAGTAACTGCTTGATAATACATAGTTTTATTTTATCTTCTTCACTTCGGATCATGTCAACTAATACTGCAGATACGTACGGTAGCAAACATTCAATTGCAATTTCCAATATATTTTTTTCCATGTGCTAGAATAATAAATGGTTTAAGTTAATCGTGTTACTCTTAATTATATTTCTCTACACAAGTATATTTCTGTATTGTTATGTAAAATAATATGAAAAAACGATTATGATACCATGCGAAGTCTATAATAAAATTGAAGTAGCTAGCCGCTACTACTTTCATGAAACTATTTTACCGTGTTCCATCGTACTAGAATTGCCAGCTCCATTTATCTCTATCAAACACAATTATAAAACAATAAAAAATATTAACAACTTACGCTATCGCCTTCTTTTGACAAGAAGTCATAAATTAAGTTCATTATTTTAAAAATAATGGCAGCAGCATTGATGAAAATCTGAAATAATTTATGGAAACTAAAGTTTACATTTATCTCGTTAAAAAGTAACAAATAGCCTTATAAATGCAATAAAATTAAAAATATAAAAATGTGTATGTATTACATGTAGGTATATGTTGTATATATTTAAAATATAGTAGTTTTTATTATCTATATATTGTATAGTAGGTATTGTCATAATATATCATTAGATGCACCATTGACGACTCCATTTATTTTATTTTGTACTGTTATGTCCATCCTATGGTTGCCTGGAAGAAATCGCAGCCTGCGATAAGACCGCCCATTGTATGTTTGTAATACTGTTGTGTCCTGTCTATTTGTGTACGATAAAGTATATAAACATAAATATTTACCAGTGTTTTCATTGGCCCATCGGTCTTGGTCATAGTTCCCAATATATTTCTATAGATAATCATATTTTTTCTCATATTTTTCCGAAAAATATTACTTTCTCTATTTCTATTAGCTGCAGCCAAATCAAACTGTTTGCGAAGAACAACCATTCGATACCAAACTGTCTCAAATATAATAATTCTTGGTAAGCTACACACATTAATTATAAGTTCAAACGAAGCTAACACAATAGGAAATATTATCAGACCGTTCACATTTTCCCGATAAAGAAAATAGACCGATACTGCTATTGTTTTTTCTAATATTATAAAGATATATAGTATCCAGGAAAGTAGTATCTTATTTTCAAAGTTTCCTCCGAGTAGAACATCAATCTTTTTCATTTTATTCAAAAAGTGTGTTAAATATTCTCCGTCACAAATTAAATTTATTATGAATGTTGAAATATATAAAATCATCTGGATAGCATAATGTATTCTCCCTGAGTAATTGATTCCATTATAAACTATTTTTACGTATTGTAAGTATTGTGCAGCACAGTACACGCAATATGATTTCACTGTAAATGTTATTAATCTCTTAGAACTGACTTTACAGTATATTCCGCCAAATAGGCGCGTCAGCATTATAATTTTGATATATAAGTGTGATATTATACACTTCATTATATATATTATAATAGTATGTACGCGACTGATTCACGTTCGATGACAGAAGGTATTGGAGGTAAAATAACGCTGACATGGCTTTGTCTATTTTTAGCAATGCCCCAGTTTCGATAAATTTGATGGAGCACTTCAAAGTCAGCAATAGGTATGTTACTTATATAGTGTCCACTATAATAACGATGTTTAATAGAATTAAATTTATATCATAACGTTAAAATTTAAGAATATTTTACTTGGAATTCACTTGCCTCTGTATTCCGGTAATCTGCGTTATAAATGTTATAACTACAGTAACCTAAACATCGCTCCATCAACAGCAAATCTTGTGGAACGTAATTTAGAAACGAACAGCGACTTAATATTCTGCACTTTAAAGCTATGACATATTATATAGTATTGTAACCATCATACCAACTACAGATAGGTATACAGATAACCACACATAGTCCGGTTACGAGCCTATTGCCGAACAGAAACCGAAACTCCTAGCCACCATCGCGTCGAGGATTTCATTAAAACCCAGTAATCGACTTGGCAATCGAACTTAAGCCCAAAAATTACATACACAATTCAAAATCTACAGTATATCCCGGGGTTATTAGGCGCTTTGCTGAATTAAATGAAGTTATTATAACTTACAAGAGTACTTTCAGTGTGACTCGTCTAACGCCTTCGATTTATTTCGGTACCTATAAGTTACGATTCTGATAAAGAAGTTACACTAAAATTAATGTTTGATATTTAAGACGAAGGCTCCTAAAATTTGTTCCTTAATTTCTAAAATATACATTATTTATAGTTACTTAATATCCACAGGAAGTAATGATCCTGGTGTCCCGCAGGGTTCCATTGTAGGTCCAGATTAGTTTTTATAAGTTTTCAAAATTATCAACAAATTTTTCAACTGCGTGGAATCAGCGTTAAGCGCAGCAATAATTTACTTTTAGAAACTCAATAGCCTCTAGTGGTATATACATCGGTGTAACCAATTAATCTTAAGGCGAAATAGTATCAAATCGTATTTTGTACGGTGGTATAGTTGGGCCGCTTAATCTTATTATGCGTTATTTATATATTTAATCTTATAACTCAATATAATACGTACACTGTTACAAAAAATATATAATTTAATTAGAATATCTTTTACTCACAATCAAATAAAACTACTTTTTTAGAAGTATATTATGTAAAGAAAGAAAGAAAGAAAGAAAGAAAGAAAGAATGAAATTTATTTGGCAACGCTCAAGACACACAAAAACAGAGTAGAAATAGAAACAGAGTAGTACAAATGTACTTACTTATATAAAAATAAATACCGACTTTGGAACTCATTTCGTCAGTTCGTTAACTATACTAAAATTGTAGATTGTGCTCAGGTCTCATTTTATTATGTAAACGATGATCTTAAAGTATTTTGTATGAATCATGTCTTTTTGATAAAATATTACAGACGCTCAGTACAATAATTTAGAAAATTTTGCGAACTCCATATCAGCACCGCTGTGTGCCCATCACTTCGGCCGCGCCGTGCCACGTCGCGTTTCCTCCGCTGCTCTCTAATTTTGTATGCTCTGTTGTTTCACCGCATTTATTTTTCTTCGCGGTCTAATTCTCTTTGTTGTCTCAGTCGTTTCGCAACCAAATTTCGCGGAATGAGGTCCGTGTTTGAAATGAAATTGGTATTCGGAATGAATTGGGCTCCTCCGTAAGTTTTGCGGACCCTTGATTTTTAATTCGATTTGTGCTTTGCACGGATGCTGAATATCAACCCAGTTTCAAACACGACAAAGCAATTACAAATACCCACAATGTAGAGTTACAAATGATTAAGTAAAAAAGTATATTGTCACACTACTTTAATTAAATCGGTTTTTATAAAATATGCTTAGTATTCTAGCTTTAACTTATATTTATAACTTAGTAGTATAGCTTGTTATAAAATATCTTTAGTCCTGTACATTTTCAGTGCAAAAATTAGCAAAAAGGTTTTCATTTGAGTTCCGCTGTGATTTTTGCGTTTCCCTACGAATCATCAGAAATAGCTGTAAAAATGTGTTTGTAAAAGCACCCACGATACAGGACGTAGGACAAAATCCTAGTGTGGGTCAAAGTTTCTTATAAAAAAAAGTACCGTGTTTATGCATTACTATCATGTACTGCCAAAACAGAAATAAGTTCCATTATAATAGTATTATAGTATGAGATATCAGCAAGACAGATGGTGCGGTCAACGCATGAATATTTCAAGCGCGGCATTAGGACATGGAAAAATAAATATGGCCGACTTGACTGGACGCATTTGTACATAAATCGTAGTACCGCCCGTGTTTGAATTACCAATGAAAGGGACCACGGGAGGGTTATTTATCAGTTAACCATATATCCATCTTGGTGGGTACTATACTGAATGTTAATTGAAATCTTGCATGGAACTTGCTTTCTTGTATTATGGGTGCTAAATCACACAAAAGTCCTTTTTGTACTTCTTCGTTTCGGACCATAGTGCGTAAGATTTTTTATTGGCTTCATTGATTGAATGTGATTATAAGAGGATACACAATACGATTCACAGACACGGGGCTATATACATGCATATACTGCCCGCTTATTGCATAGGCAGAGTTTCTTACAATTAGATCCAATCTTATAGTTATTTGTTATGTGTCCGTGAATCATATTTTGATTCATCAAAAGGATTACTTTTACCACAAGATTATGAGTGTAGTATTACTCTTCTGCTTATAAGTGGTGAGTTGGTCTACTCACTGAAAATTTATAATTTTCTTTAATGATATCTACTCGTAGTTGTACAACGCATACCTGTTTGTTGGTCGTAATAATAATAGCCTCGCACCACCACTCCTACCTGAAAAGAAATGTAGTTCAGATAACCTAGTTCAGTAACCCATCACACATTAGATCGAAGCTTTCTATGGACCGATGTCTTTCCGCAAGCCTGTCAAATCGATACCTTCCTCACGGGAGACCTGCTATATTATCCAAAATGACGATACAATAGTGCGACCTACAATTGTAATCATACAATTGTAGGTCGTGTCGTTGTGTCGTGTGTGTCGTTTAACATCAGGCGACTGGCGGTCAACTGAAGGCCTATCAAAATACAATATCACACTATGGATACCGCTACTATATACTAAAAGCTACGCATCTACTCTTATAATTTCATTGACTTATGAAATTGTTTACTTCAGATAATGGAACATGAAACGTCCATTTTCGCAGAGGCAATGAGATTCCGTTTATTAAACATTCTAACTGTTATAAGTTCCATAGCTTCCGGTGGAGGCCCGGCGGCCATTTAGTTTTGTTGATTATTGTATACATTTTGCCGATTTTGTCTGTTTGAATTCCGCTGAATAGGCCCATAAGACTACGGGTGTTGTTGGAATATTTCTGGAAATTTTATGAGCTTAGGAAGCCCTCGAATTGGAACGGTTCCTGCTTTGAATGTTTTGTGCATTTGATAATAGTGTTTAAAGAAGTCCTAAATTGAACAAAAATAGGCCGTTTGTTTTTCTAGATACTCAAAACATAGAAATTAATAATTACATGAAAAAACAATTTCAATCTTGATTACACAAATGTTTTTCTATTATAGTCGAAAATACAATTCTGTACTTTTGGCAGCCATCATACATACATACATATTTTCACGCCTGTCTCCCATTGGGGTAGGCAGAGACTATAGATTTCCACTTGCTACGATCCTGGCACACTACAACTTTATCAGCCATCAACTTTGAAACATTAAAATTTAGTAACTTCCAAATCAAATCTCACATCTTTCTGCCAACTATAGATACAAAAAAAGAAACGAGACACTGCGCCAAAGGTGACCTACTAAGTAAAATTAGACGCAGTTGAGTTGGGATCAAAGGCAGACGGCCGGAGGCTACGTCGCGCCCGCATCTCTACCGTGACCCATAATCAAAGAATAACAGGTCAAAACATCCATGTCAGTCATCACGTCGAAAACTAATGAGTACCTACTTAAAATTTACACAATTGGAAAGGGCCAATATCAACTTTCTTTTATGGGATAGGGGAGCAAACGAGCAGATAGATCACCTGATGGTAAGCGATCACCGCCGCCCATGGACACCCGCAACACCAGAGGAGTCACGAGTGCGTTGCCCGCCTTTTAAAAGGGTTTGGGCCTCCGGTAACCTCACTCACACTTGGCGAAACATAACGCAAGCATTGTTTCACGCCGGTTTTCTGTGAAGCCATGGTATCACTCCGGTTGAGCTGGCCCATCCGTGCCGAAGCATGGCTCTCCCACGTGATGACTTTACTGCTATATCAACCTTTTGGAACCCTACAACTAGAATCATTACGTTTCAAAAACGCTTGTAAAAGCTTATCTGTATACTATTCTAAAATTGTAAAAAAGGGGTGTCTGTACATTGAAGACAGAAACTAGTGGGTTAGGGTATATAATCGTCACCGAATCCAAAAAAATATTTTTTTAAATTCCTATCTGTTTTTCTGTCTGTTAAAAACTGGTGAACTTCTTTTCTCAATTAATTAAATGAATCCAGAGATACAGATTGACCTCTCTGATGTATAGAGGCCCATACAAAGAAGAGATCATCACTCATGGATTTTATTAAATTATTTTTGGAATCCATTTCTAATCCTACTATAGCTTCAGGTGAGCGAAGCCGCGGGCAAAAGCTAGTAATATATAATATAAATAATAATTTCATGCATCTATAGCGCCAGTAGTACTAGTAGTGTCACGAGCGTTGCCATTTTGAGATCACTGTCCTGTAATTTCACTTTTTTTTATATGGGATAGGGCAGCTTACGCGCAGACAGATCACCTGATGGTAAGCGATAACCGCCGCCATGGACATCCGCAACACCAGAGGAGTCACAAGTGCGTTGCCCGCCTTTTAAAAGGGTTTGGGCCTTCGGTAACCTAATTCACTCGGCGAAACACAACGCAAGTGTTGTTTCACGCCGGTTTTCTGTGAGGCCGTGGTATTACTCCGGTCGAGCCGACCAATTCGTGCCGAAGCATGGCTCTCCCACGTCACGTCCCACTAGCTACATTGTCCTTCAAACCGGAACACAATAATGTTACAAAAAATATGTATAATAAGATACAGTCCCTAAGAACTTTGTATATGAATGCACATAATTATGTAATGTTTAACCTACTTTAAACTGCCTCAATAGCCATCTGGTCCTGACCGCGACTGCTACGCTAGAGGTCCTGGGTTCGATTCCCAGGTCGAGCAAAGTGTTATTGGGGTTTTCTATGAAATTCCCAGTAGCAGCTCGGAGTTAGGAATTTGTGCCCGGTTAATGGCAATAGGCTCGCCCCCTATTACATGGGACCTAAACATACCGGCGAACTGTGGGTGTACATTAGTACGCCTCTGCCTAACCCTTCGGGGAATACAGGCGTGATGGTATGTTATATGTTATGTTAACCTACTTTAGTTTCAGCCTCGGACGTTTTATCTTTGCACATATTTTGAGAGAATCCAACCGAATTTTTGCTCTTCCTACAAACACCGTAAATCAAGCGAGCAAAACCGCAGCAAAGAGCCAGTTATCCATAACAAACGACACAATACGTTTCACGGTTTTGTAGTTGAGATTTTTATTTCATTAGCGAATGCCGCGGGAGTGGTTTTTTTGTGTAAAGTGGGAGCTAACAATGAGTCTACCTCGTCGTTCAACTGAGTGGGCTAAAGTCGAAAATAAAAGCTTTGAGCAAGTGTTTTCTAATGACTTCTCTCGAGACCTCGTTAGCGATTTCAATTAACAAAGGAAAGGCCGAATATTATTGTAAAGAGGATTTTGATGTTCTTACCCGACCCACAAAGAAGAGAAAATGTATTATTTCTAGCTTTTAAGGAGGTACAATGAATATTTTAAAATGAGATGGCATGAATTTCCGAATTATTTTTTAGAAAAAAAAAATATTGTCAAAGTATGTTTCCTTGGCATCGCTTTAAAAGGGCCACTAATTTTTCACTATATTTGTGACGTCATAAAGATATCTGACATCTACTCTCACCACTGCTTTACAACACTATTGAGTATTTATAAATGTCAAACAATAATTCTCGATGAAAATATTTATGAGGCTGTTTAAAATTCAGAGTCCACTGCGGGCCAATAAACTTGAGGTGTATTTACATACTTAATCAAGTTTCGTGCGAAACTCTCGACTTTTTGCTTGGATCCTTCGTTACGGTTGACACTTGTTTTTGTAACAAATAACTTTTTTAAATAACATCCAAGGAAATGTTTATGAAAGCTAGCAAATGTTTATAAGTTTCAGTCTCTAAGCATATTAACGACATTATAATAATTCAACTACAAGAATTTACTTATATGTACAGATATAACTCAATATCTAGATGGCATATCAAGACGTTTGGCACAGCGGTCGATCGGTCAGCTTCTGTGATACGTGTTATGTTTCGATCCCCTCACGGAGCTAATATTTGTATGATCTACAGGTAGTTTTTTCGGGTCTCAGCGTTTGTGTATGTGAGATTGTTTTTTTTATGGGATAGGGGGGCAAACGAGCAAATGGATCACCTGATGGTAAGCAATAACCGCGGCTCATGGGCACCCGCCACACCAGAGGAGTCGCAAGTGCGATACCCGTCTTTTAAAAGGGTTTGGGCCTCCGATATACTCACTCATTCGGCGAAACACAATGCAAGTGTTGTTTCACGCCGCTTTCTGTGAGCCCGTGGTAAGTATCACTCCGGTCGAGCCGGCCCATTCGTGCCGAAGTATGGCTATCCAACAGTAATTTTTTTTGTAATCCCACGTTACAGTAGAAAATTACCATGTGGATCAAATTTAAACAAAAAAATAAAGACGGATATTAACCTAAAATTGTTGGAGAGCAATACAACTGTAAAACCTTCATCAAATTTTGTAGTAGTACTTTTTGCGTAATGCGTGTACAAAAAGACAGACAAAGAAATATGCATCAATCATTTATTCATTCTCCTCACTTGCTTTTCTTTTAGGCTGCTCTTATTAATTTCCACCACACCATCTCTTCGATGTCGTCACACCATCGAGCTGAGAGCAACCGACGCTTCTACGGGAATAAAAATACTACGAGACATACCCATCTCCTTTACAGAGACAGTTCTAGGAACGATATCCGTAACTTCAGTTCAACTTTGAAAATCAGTCATCATGCCTATTAGGCATGATGACTGATTTTCAAAAACTGTTCTAAAATATTCTTATGTATATACTATTTCCGAAAAACAAATTATTTCTGCAATAACAAAAGGTTTTTGATACAAAAATGCGATTTTAATTCAATGTTTTGAAATTAGCGCGAAAACGGTCGCTGGTGTCATGGCGCCTGCTTATGACGTCACTTCTATGTTGTGGCATCGTATACAATAGGAGATTAAACAACTTATCGTAAATATTGTTGTTATTTTTTATTTAGACATGACTTCGCAAGTGTATAAGTGGTGTGCTGTTCCCCAGTGTGATAATACGTCAAAAAAACCCTGATAAATTATTTGTTTACGTGCCACACAACAAAACAATAAGATATAAGTGGCTTAATCTTGCACGGCGAGATTAAGCCACACAGTTGTGCAGCTTCCTTTTCTTTCCTTCCTTAATAAACTTTTCAAATACTCCAGTATTTAATTGCAAACTAGGTTTACTATTGGATAAATCTTTTGTTGTAATATATTTTAATGTAGTCCCAACCCGAGATAGCTTTGATTTCATCCAGTAGCATTCAATGGATGTTACGGATGGTTCTTCACTCTTACGATGGACCCACATGAGAAATGCAATGGCATGTTTGCAGCCCCCTTGTGAGGCAACACAGTCATGGAATTCTACCGACATAACTTCTTCCTTTACTTCGTCAACTATTAACGTCACTGCATATAACTTCGCGTGGACCTTGTGTTCTGGGCAGATTTTTGATTTAACTATACACAGATTTCCATCGCGTTTTAACTGAACGTAGCTAATCGCGTCGTCCCCAAAAGATGGCCTGGAGGATAAGAAATCGATAGGTAAGCATATTTTATAAAATAAAAACATTAAAACTAAACATACGAAGCTGTGCTTTTTAAAAGTGATTTTATTTTTTTAACCATAGTAACGTATAGTTATAGTAATTTTAATATAGTTTTTAAATAGTAATAAATAATACTTACATTGTAGTTTTAACATATCTAAATTCTGCTGAACAGAAGTCTTTGTTTGATGCCAGGAACTTCCCCAGCATTAACAAATCAACTCTGGGCAAATTAGAGCTGTTTGCCTTGGTAAACTCTTGTTCTATTACTTAATAAGTTCTTAAAACAAGTTGTAGAACATAAAGCTAAGTAATATACACTTACGAAATACTTAATAAATAATTTTAAGCGCGGAGATCGTCGAAATTCGTACGAAATTTACGTTAAAAGTGACAGTTCAACATAGATGTGACGTAATTAATTCTGATTGGTGTTCAACTGAACATGGCGGACTTGTGTATTTTGTAGTTTTATTTTATCAAATAAATTAATAATCCAGTCTTATAAATAAAAATAAATATTATTTTCTAAACATTTTAATTATATTTCAGTATATGAACATATTATTTTAGTAATTCTTGCTAACCGTCATCATGCCTATTGTCGCGTTGATCAAACAGAAGGGATATAACGAGAATGTCTCTCCATCGATCTCTGTTCAACTTGCAATTTATGTGCCTTATGTTTGAAAAGAAAGAAATTTTAGAAACTAAATATAAAAACATATCTACTAACGTACGATACAGTGAAGTCAGCATTAAAAACAATTAAAATTTCAATCAATTAACCAATTTAATAAAAATTAAATTAATCCAATAAACATTGTTTAAAAAATAATTGATTAATGACTAACACTGCAAAATATCCTTGTCCGAACTCCATCTCCATGACTGACTCTATGAACTATAGGACTCCATCCACTAAGTATAAGACATTGGGGTAATGAAGCCTCACTGGCAATGTCGTAGTTTTGGTGTAACATTTTTTTTTTTGACGTGAGAGAGCCATGCTTCTGCACGAATGGGCCGGCTCGACCGGAGTGATACCACGGCTTCACAGAAAACCGGCGTGAAACAACGCTTGCGTTGTGTTTCGCCGAGTGAATGAGGTTACCGGAGGCCCAAACCCTTTTAAAAGGCGGACAATGCACTTTTGACTCCTTTGGTGTTGCGGGTGTCCATGGGCGGCGGTTATCGCTTACCATCAGGTGATCCGTCTGCTCGTTTGCTCCCCTATCCTATAAAAAAAAACATATTCGAAATAACGTAAATCCGATATAATGGGAAAGGGATGATGAGATGACGGTTGACAGGGACGAAAGGAAGAATAGGACATAATGCGTCAACCCCAAACAAATTGGGACAAGGGCAGGAAGAAGAAGATATTCGAAATAATGTTATTCAAATTAAATTTCGCACTGGCACGGCCATAGGAATCGCGACGCATTTATTCCGCGATCCAGCCATATTCTATTACAGGTTTGAAGATATTCAACGATCACTTTCAACGAACTCGGTCAGTATCGCACTTCAAAAGAAAGTTTCTTCTTTGTGTCATTAATGTAATTATTTTGATCTTCAAGCTCGGAAGGGTAAGCCGACTTCGGCGCCGTCCGGTCGCTTTTCAAACTTCTTGGAAATATTAATCATGTTAGAGAAAACTGGTGTTATAGAAGTATGCCATATTTTCGAGATACTTTTACCTAGATTATTTTCTACCGTGGGAGAGCCACGCTTAAGGACGAACGGGCTGGCTCGACCAGAGTGATGCCACGGCCTCACACAAAACCGGCGTGAAACAATACTTACGTTGTGGTTCGCCGAGTGAGTGAGGATACCGGAGGCCCAAACCCTTTTAAAAGGCGGGCAACACACTTGCGATTGCTCTGGTGTTCCGGGTGTCCTTAGGCAGCGGTAACCGCTTACCATCAGGTGATCTGTCTGCTCGTTTGACACCTATCCCATAAAAAAAAATTCAAAGCTAGACTAACGTTGAAGTCACTGAAACATTAGTCCTCCAACAGCTCTATGTATTTAGTATGAGTTTTACGTTTATGAGTCTACTCAGTTGATATGAAATTAAGCCACGCTTGACGCGGTTAAACAGTAGAAGAGTGACTATCTCAATCTCAATTCTATGATAGCTAGAATTTATTTGTTGAAAACAGACAATTATACCTTCCCACTACATACGACTTACTGTTTACGCAACAACGTTTTCAACGAATACGTGCCTCGATCAACTAGATCGAGCAAGCGGATTTTATTACCAAACGACTTCTGTTCACGGAACAAGCATCGTTGAATATGTTATTCATAAAAGAAATCTAAATCTGTGTGTAACGTGGCACGCGCGAGAGATACTGATCTCACAGCGTCTGACACCCATAAGGCTAATACGCAGTCCGATTCGCTTTCCAACAAATGTATTTCCAATTTTTCGACGAACAAGGAATGTAATAGAGAGTATTTTGCGGAGTCTTTTTCTTATTTTTTACGAGCGACCGCCGGTCGGTATTTGGCCGACATGTTGCCAGGGTTCGGTTATTATTTTAGGGGCAGGTTTGGGTATGGCCTGCTTTATTTGTCTCATCTCGGGTAAGAACGTGAGCGACTTACACACTAGTTATAAGGATTAGATTTTTGGTTGTGTAACACAATATTACTTGGAGCAGTTTTTCATAAAGTATTCACATGTGTTACTGTGACCCGAAGATGAAAATGTTTATGCATAGTATGTGCCTATACACCTTAAATCTTTAGTTACTGTTTGAAGGTCTTCATTATACCGAATGTAAACAAATATTTCCAACATTTTCTGAAGAAATCTCAACTTTTCTTGAGCAAAAGCTGTCTTTTCATAATGATGAGTAGATACAACGACGGTTTTTCAGCTCCAAAACAATCCAAATTTCACGGTGTATAATCCTCTGTCATTAGAGCTACGATAAATAAGTATATAAATACTTTTGTCTATATTTGTTCTGCTTATCAGACGTCTTCACCCCAATATCTGATATTCTAGGGTTGCTCTGATCGTCAATCCTTTTGAAGTTATAACTACCACTAAAATTAAAAGCATAAAAGAGTTTTGATGTAGATTAACCTTTTTTTATTGATTACTTCGGAAAACAAGCTAACGAGCACGCATAAAAGTTGAAACACCACGAAGGTGCTTTACTACAGACTCCAAGGAAAGTGTGGTCGCCAGCCAGTCAGACCTTAAAAGGTACTAAAACCGAGCAACCGAGCAACCTACCATAATTCTCAGTTTGTTTCGGTGTTTCTTCTTAGAGGTTCAGTTAGGAAATGCCGGCGCCATCTAGTTACCTAAATAAAAAACAACGGGTTGCACTCCGGAAGTGCCTGCAGAATTGGAAACTTGAATATCACTCCAATAAATGATAACGTTCAGTTGTACTGTCTAAGAAAACATTTGATTTCACCTTTGTCTTACGGTCTTATCGTTTAACATTTTTTCCCCATCACAAAAAGTGCACAGCGCCGCTAAAGAAGTATTCACTTAAAAAAAATGTAAATCATTGACTTGTAAAAGTGTCTTTCAAAGATCTATTTACAGAAAATATAATTTATTATTTAGTAGATAGAGAGATAGTACCTTATTAGTCAGTTATTTATAGAAATTACCCAGCTTTTATAGACACAATATCGGTCACGGACACACGGCTACACAACTTGTGTATTTGTCATGCATAACCTAACTGACCTGCGAGCCGCAGGTTGCCGACCCCTGCTCTATAGTGATAAATACTGTAGTTGTGTGTCGATGTAGTGTTATACCTGTCCATTTTATCCCAAACTTACTTATTACCACCAACTCTAAACCAAATTAGCAGCCCGTGTTAACCTCTAGTTTAAAGCTCAACTACTCCAGCAGTACATGGGTATTACTCGTGTAGGTTTCCAATCGGTTCTTGAGTCTAGTTGTTGACTAGCTGTTCTCAAGTCCGGCCCCGTCGGACGCTGCTGGCCGCAAATAGGACTAATTCAACTTCCTCTGTATTATGCGTCGGTTCGCCGACTCAGTTTATCAAGTGCTCGCGTTGTTCATAAATTATATAAGTCTGTTAAAAACTTTGATGCGTCCCAGTTAAACAATGGATTTTTGGAGAATTTTTCGTTTGTTGTAATTTGGATAAGAAGAAGAATATAGTTTTTGGGAATGAGTACGCTGTAGGCACCTACAAAATCATCATTTATATTAATATACTAGCTTTTGCCCGCGGCTTCGCTCACATGAGGCTATATTAAGAGTAAAAATGACAAAACCAATTTTAACTCAAACCCGAAACAAACAGACAAACATACAAGAATTTAAAAAATCACATTTTTGTTTTCGGAGACATTTATATAGATATACACACATACACATTTATATAACCCACTTTTTTTAAATATCTTTAATATACGGACACAGCTTTTTTGCAATTTTATAATACGAGTAGTAGAAATTTATTTCTATTTACACAAATAATTATGTGAAGAACCGGCAAGAAATCCATGGTTACTCCATCCAAGGCGAACTATGGGTGTACATTAGGACGCCTCTGCCTACCTTTCAGGGAATACAGGCGTGATGGTATGTATGTTATGGTCGATATAATGAATGAAAAAAGATGTGGCAACCTAATGCTCATATCACTAGCCTATCACTATTACATCACTGCTACATTACTCTAAAATAGCTTTTATATTTTATCGTTGACACCGGAACCCCAATAAAACAGTTGAAGCCGAGGTTTCTCTTCCGGCGGTCCACAGATAAGTCTAAGGAAAGATAGAATATCCAATCTTGATGCTTCATCCTCCCGTGTTCATAGCGTCCTTGTGAATGCATAGTATTTATAGTAGGTGTATGTGTATAATGGGTGGCATGAAAAGCGACTGGCTGAGTGATCGGCTTTCGCAGAAGTTAAAGGTTTGATACTTAAAAAAAAACTGTACAAAACATAATCAATCCATATACTGTCCCACTGCTGGGCACGGGTCACCTCTCACGATGAGAGGGATTAGGCTATAGTCTACCACGCTTGCCTAATGCGGGTTGGCCGACTTCACACGCCGTCGAGAAAATCTCTCAGGCATGCAGGTTTCCTCACGATGTTTTCCTTCACCGTTGGAAGCGAGTGATAATTAATTATTAATACGAACATGATTACGAAAAGTCAGAGGTGCGAGCGTTGGGTTCGAACTCGAGACGTACGACATGGCAGTGACTGTACAGATATTTATAATTTTGGCCTCCAGAGGGCTATTATATTCATATATACTTACAAACTTGGCTATTTTAGCCCGCTAAAGGCATGAGCCTTTAGCGGGCTAAAATAGCCAAGTTTATCAGACTAAAATTTGATTTACGCACACACAGCTACACATTACACACTAGTTTAAGCCGAGCTCTCACATCGGTACAGAGCTCCGGCTGTTCTGTATTGCATGATGGCTATTATAGCCACATTGGAAGCTTTCCATTATTTTGCCAAAAATCAATGTGGAATACAGCTTGACGCTATATAGGGGACAACTGGATATGTCGGCCTTGTACCGATTTATTGTTTTTTTTTTCTTTTGATTCTTTTTTTTCAGTATTTCTTCTCAGAGGTTGTCCGTTAGTAAATGCAGGCACCATCAAGTTAACATTGATTTGTAAAATTATCTTTATGTCTATAAAATATCATTAATATCTTGCAATAGAGTCGTGGGCTAAGTATGATAATGATTTTAGTCACGGAAAAAAAGGCCTTTTAGCTACTCTTAACAAGGCCCACTTGAATAAAAATCTGATACCATTTCATGAATTTTTACAGTAAGACTTTGTTACACAAGAGCCGTTTGTTATTACTGCGTTGCAGTTGCGACTTCATGCTGCAACACGAATATTTCCACAATGTTTTCAAACGCAACGCACACAATGCGGTTCTATGTTTGATCCGCTCACTGTGCAAAGCCAAAATGCGGGTTATTGCAAGTATATTGCAATAGCTACGTTTAAAGGTACCTACCTGATGTCATTCGACGGATCCCGTCTAAAAATACGAACATACCAACACGACTGTATTCCCCAAAGGGTTAGGCAGAGGCGTACTAATGTACACCCACAGCTCGCTAGTATTTTTAGGTCCCATATAATAGTTGCCATTAGCCGGGCACAAATTCGGAACTCCGAGCTGCTACTGAGAATTTCGAAGAAAAACCCAATAATACTTTGTTCGACTTAGAAATCGAACCCAGGACCTGTAGCATAGCACTCGGGCTTGGAACGATTAGGCTATTAATGCAAAAACAATTATTGAAGTTAGATTGCCAGTTTCTGAGAAATACGTGGACAAACGTCCTACTGATGTAATAAATGCGAAAGTTTGTGAGGATGGATGGATGTTTGTTACTCTTTTACGCCAGAACGGCTGAAAGGATCTGGATAAAATTTGGCACAGAAATAGATAATAGTCTGGAATAATACATGGGCCTACATTTTATCTAGGTCGGGTCGGTCTCAATTATGAAGACCACGCAGACAAAGTCGCGGGCTAATACCTACATATAGGTTTACTTAAATTTTATATTATGATGAGCGATCGATTTAGAGTAGAATAGAATATCCTTTATTGTACACCAAAAACTAATGTCAAGTATCAGTTATCAATAGGTAAGTTATGTTATCGATTTAGCCATTTTTTTCAATAAAACAAATGAATTAAAAACAGTTCTAAAATTAAAAATAAGTACATAATGTCACATGAACGCGGCCAACCCTCAAATACGGAACACAAATAGTCAAATGAAAATGGCGGAGTATTCACACGCGTCGCTCAACAATAGAAACAATCAATAAACTTCTAAAAATACAAACACGCTGACATTTTCCAACTACAATTCAATATAAAGGCAAGTGTGATATTGAATCGAATTCAAGAAGGAGAATTTTAATTTAATGATTTTTGTTATGCCTACTACTTGCCTTGACTTTGTAATCTGTATATCTGAAACTGGCTGTTTAGTCGAAAAGTCACAAGTGAGGTTGCTATGCGTGAGGTTTGAGTTAGTCCCTGGTCAAGCATGATTGTTTATGGGATAGGAGAGCAAAATATTTAATAGAAAAACCTAATAAAACATTTGTTCGTCTTCAGAATCGAACCCAAGACCTCCAGCGTAGCAGTCGCGCTCAGGACCACTAGGCTAATGAACCAAAACCATCCAAACGTACTGTCAAATTACACACGGATAATTTATTACGAGTCTAGAAACAAATGAACAAACATAAAACAAATGAACATGATATTATAGTCGTGGCCATAAACAGCAATGTGTTACCCTGCACATAATACAATGAGGATTCCTTAAATGTAAAACGGCGCCACTCCGAGTCGTTGAAACCCCTATAAAAATGTTAGACCGCGTTTCATTACATTTTGGTGCGCGATTCCTTATCACAGGCAAGCGAATCTTTACCCTATTTTCACGAACATGAAGTTCGTTTTCATTCTCATGTTCAACGTTTATTTTGCTAATACCTCCGATCTACTCTTTCCAGATATCACTACTGGTGTTTATTTTGCTTCTTTTACATATGTGTCACGTATAGAATGATTTCAGTAGAAATATAATTGAAGGTTTTAATCTATCACGCTAGTCTAGTTTAGCAAACATACGGATTTCTAATACTTACACAAATATTATACATTTAAATTATGGATGCTGTAAAGGATCCGAAATGTCTGAAATTAAATAATATCAAGACAGCGTTATAAAATCTGTAAAAAAAATAGTTTTATTAATATTAATTTCACACAGGAGTGGAAGAAGGGTAGGGAGGCCTTTGCCAAGCAATAGGATGATTACGGCTAAATAAAAAAAAATATACCTAGTATAAGTTAGGTTTGAAATGTAATATGAACACGTTTAAGGTTCCCGAAGTATACATTTTACAACAAGTAAGATCACTGATTAATATTTCAAGGCAGTTCGATAGCAGGAATGGTAAAGTTTGACCCCAAAATACTATTATTAATAGCTCTCTTCATCAAAAGGGATAGTCAGCCTGCTGGCGAGACTGGGCCGCAAATCTGTAGAATTTAAGCGCAGTATATTATCTAAAGAGAGCGGAGAGTTTAATTATAATGATATTATTTAGCTGCGTATTAGCTGCTCACAGAACGAGTACTTAGCGGTGAGCTGCGAATCTAGGGATTTTTCAAGATTTTGGTCCAATAATAAATGTTAATAAAATAGTGTTAAGCGCTAAATGTTTCGGCGACCTTTTGAACATTAAAGACTCACGATCCTGATAATAACGTGAATACTGAATACAGCTCGGACATAATCAAATCAAATCAAATCATTTATTGCAAACTAAGTGTACATGAGGGTAGGATTATGTTATGGTAAGTACTTAAAACTTAGCGCCTTTCCAAGCATTGCAACATCGAGGGCTATGAATATTAAAATAAAAGCAATGTCGCTATAATTAAGTACAATAAACTATTAATGTCAACTATATATTAAAAGTGTAATTATATATATTTAAAAGTGTAATTATAGATATTTAGCATTGAAAATTATTACATATTATTAATTACAATTATACCTATGATATAATACTTATAAATTCGTGAATTATGATTTTTTTTCTTAACACCATAGAAATATGTGATCCGTATGAGATTGAAACACGAGATTTATATTGATTTGGAAATGATCTATAAGTTTACAAATAATTGTCTACGTGAAAAATCAAATCTGAAACTATAGACACCTTAAAATAACACCAAAAAATAAGAAAATAGATCGCAAAATCAAAATTAATGTCAAAACTAACAGTTCACGAACTACCTAACGTAGCAATATACCTCCCTTCGCTTACAGGCCGCCAGTTATTTCCCCTGACACCCATATTACTGCAACTTGCCACCAATCTAATCTGACCTCCGCAACCTTCGTGAAACTTAAAAATTATAGACATAATTTGGGGTATAGGCAAATTTGGAGGGCTCATCCGTAATTGGTTACTAGATACGTGGGTTTCACTTCCCACAGGGTTATAGTTTGCACCTGTAACCACTGATATTATGTGAGAAAATTTGTGTAACTCGATAGCGACCGTGATATGAACACAAATTTTTTTTGTGTATTATAGCTTTAATTTTATACCTATACTAGCTTTTGCCTGCGGCTTCGCTCACGTGAAGCTATATTAGGATTAGAAATAAAAACCAACAATGATGATCTCTTCTTTGTATGAGTCTGTATCCATGGGTACATTTATGAGAAAAACACTGAAGCAAACTCATAAAATCATGGGCTTTTGGAATCCATCCATAGCAGAACAATTGTACACAAATATCAGAAAGAGCCATAGCGCATTTTAGTACAGGCCCAATTAACGGCACGCATGCATCAGTCATCGTGTAGCTAAGTAATAATATGAGCTTTTTAGACTTAAAACCGACTCCAGCATATTGGGAAATGAAAAGGATGTCAATGAACACGACTTTATTATAATTTTCTTCATTAAAACCTTTTTGGGATGGTGCCGAAAATCCTCATGGATTACCTTCTACCTGGGGGATATGATGACGTAGGTAGGACTTACCCTAATTCAGCATTAAGTACTACAAACTTCAAAGACTTAATTAAACTATTAGACACCGAGACACTTGAATTCTAAATACGTACCGAGAGACTTAATTATACAATGCTAATTATACGTAATACTTATCTGAGATCAATTCAAATTATTCGTCGTCGTCATTTCACAGGCGAATTTAAAGTCTACATCCATGGACATAAGGTTGGGAATAGTTTTGATACAAATTTAAGTCCGGTCTTGCTACCTTAAATTGTTGTAATTGGTGGATTTCAAAATTGGAACGCGGAATTACGGTGTATAGTCAATAGAGCTTGCTTGTGCGTTTCATTTGTAGTCTTAAGTCAAAATCATTTATTCCAGTACTAGATAGTACATTTTGAACGTCATTTTTACATTATAGACAGCCTCCAAAACGCCTGCCTATCACCACCTAGTGTTTTTGCTGGGAAGAAGCGGCGCAACAATCTCCCCTGTAACACATTTTTGTCTTTTAAATTACTAAAGCAACATTACGAGTACATAAACAGAATTTAAATTTTGACACATAAAAACATGTAAGGTCTCATCATGCCTGACTGTACCAACAAGTTTGGTGTTGGTAAATCTTTAAAAGACATCTCCGCACGGCGCTTCCGATATTCCTCAGTTGACTAAGACCGATGAAGCAGTCTTTTTTTTATTTTAACTGGCTTATATAATCCGATGATTTCAAGAGATTAATATATATTACTATTTATTAACCTTAACAATCCTAAAAAATATCACTGGATATTCAATTACATACTAACTTAGTACTTATATGAAATCGAAAAGCCAGACTCGAGATTCAACCTCCTTTCACAGCCTCATTTCTCTGTTTACCGACAAGGAACCAAAGACACGGTATGTTTTATTTCAAACACGAGAGAGCATGTCTTTCGCTTGTTCCCAATCTGTACAGGATGAGAAAATCTAGTTATTGACGTGGGCACAAAGCGAAGGAGACAGCTGATACCCTTCTACATGCAATCGAAATATAACATGATTCCTTGGGTATTTTTAATAGTTCTATATGGTACTCTGATGGCTTGGTTGGCCCTATGGTCGTACACCGTGCCGAGCACGTAAAGCTTTCGGTCCCGGTTGTCTTACGAACATCTATGACAACTGTTAGTCGTAGCTAGAAGCCCGAAATAGCCTGACATCCAGTCTATCCCCCGAATATCGGTAGTGCCCAAAAATTGGGTTGCGGAGGTCGGATGGCAGTCGTTGCGTGCGAGAAATAAGAATTAAATAATCAACTATGAGTGAGGAATGAAATGAAGACTTAATACAGATCTTTATTGAAACTTCCAACTGTTCCCGTGGACTTTAAAAATATAATTATATTTCATGCAGACCTTGTCCTGAAAATTACGAACATTTTCTATTTATTAAACACAAATGTTTTTCATACAAAAAACCGAACGTTTTCTGTACGGAAAAAAAAATATTACCAGTATGTGCGCTTAATCCTATCATACGTTACTCTCAAATAATCAAATTTCGATCTTACGTAAAACATTACAGACAGAGCGAAGGGTAGGTACACATATAAAATGCACCTCCGAATTCGAACGTCCCGATTTTATTAAGCACATGTCTCACATTATTTACAGTGAAGTCGGTGATCCCGGCCAACGGTATACTCCTTCGTCTCTGGAACGTATTTACCAAAAGCGTATTCATATTAGATTTCCGAGCTCCCAATGCCAGCCGGCCGTATCGAGAATGTCACCGATACATTCGATACTTTATTCGAGTGAGCTCGAGAACGCCCGCCGCGACACGGAAGAGTGTCAAATAAATACAGGTTGAAATATATCTCCTGTCGCGCTCTGTGATCCTGGTATATACGTGCCATTTAAACGATGAATTTTTGGTTGTTTTTTGTGTTTTTAGGTCAGTTTTTCAAATGGACGTGACCCATGGATCATAATTTAAATAATAGCTTTAGTTATGTTTTTTCAGCAGTGAGCTGACGGATCACCTGATGGTTAGTGAGTACAGCCGTCCATGGACAACCGTAACACCAAAGGAGGCTTTTAAAAGGTTTAAGGCCTCCGGTATGCTCACTGTAAGCGATTTTTGACGCCGGTTTTCGGTAAGGCCGTGGTATCACTCCGGCCGAGCCGGCCGATTCGCCCCGAAGCATGGCTCTCCACGGTTTTCTCGGTCTCACGGTTTTCTTTATTAACTACATAACATAACTGTTCTTCGGAGAATATCGTCAAGTGTCTTCGCTCAATCTGTTGTCCCATTCCCCCTGTAGGCTGTTGCTGTCACTAACTGTTAACTATGCTGTTGCGAGACCTTCTTGATTTGATCATGCGGGCACTCCATAAAACGTCCTGGTTCCCACGAATCTCGAGGTGGTAAACTGCCTTCAGATACACTTAGACAATAGCACACACATAAACGACTGGGCCTGTCCTTTTCAGTCATACTAAGCTAACAGCGTGGACTGGCGAATATGTTCAAGTGCAACAGAGCATTTCCTTGTAACACTTATCACTCTACGCTGAACTGTGATTGTGAATGATTGACGCTGAGCTGTTGGCAAACTTAGGATCTTCTGCAAATAAGGTTTAGGAGAACCAGAGTAAGAAATGCAGCTTTCCAGTCCGGATTGAACGTTCGTAGGCGAAAATTTAAAAAAGCAAGCGAGCTTTTATCTCTAATATAATTTGTTAAAGTATCATAAATACCTATTAAACCTCATGGAAGATAGTACCTTAGCAGGGATTGTCTGCAATACCCATAAAGTAAAATAAAATATCATTGCTACTTAATACAGAGACACTTTGTTTCAAAATATGGCCGGTAGGTATAGATACCTTAATTGTAAGCCAGACCCTCTTTATACGTAAAATGTGTAAGTATCGTATAAAGAATCTTTATTTCTACACAAAGAAGGGATATTCACTTCGATTAGATAGGCGATAAGATTTTCACATTTTAACACAATTTAATTTAACAGTAACTTAGGTAGGTACAGGTTTACTGTTGTAGGTATATCCACGGTTCATCAATGCATGTATTCAGGAAAGCTTATTAACTCCAGTCATTTTTAGGGTTCCATACCCAAAGGGTAAAAACGGGACCCTATTACTAAGACTTCGCTGTCTGTCCGTCCGTCTGTCTGTCACCAGGCTGTATCTCAAGAACCGCGATACCTAGACAGTTGACATTTTCACAAATTAGGTATTTCTGTTGCCGCTATAATAATACAAATACTATGAATGATAACTATTTACCTGTGGTGGGAATCGAACCTTCTACCCGAGTTTGACTTACTTCGCGACGAAAGCCATACTTTCCCTTTTTCTTTCCGAGTAGCCGAGTTTGTTTTAGCAGCCCAGTCTTTCTTGTGAGGATGGAGTTCACGGAGCTCGTGAGATGGGTCTTGTTTGGACTCCCACGCTGTCGCTTCGCTCCTATTGGGACCTAATGTATGTTAAGCTTTTGTCCACAATTCATCTGACATACAAAGAACGTATACTGCTCAGTCCCATTTAAGCTGTTCAACTTGTGGGTGACACAAGTGATTTGAGTATTGGAGCGCAATTTTGTATTCCTTACGCAATCGATGGAATAGCTTTACTCCCAGAATACCGAATCCCATACCAATACGAACGAATGGTATTAGAGTAACATTTACTGAGTAGAAATGTTCACAAGGAGCCTTTAAGCGTGAACAGTAAAACCAGTAAGTAATGGCACGAGTAGCTAACCTCTCACTACTGTATACTGTGGTGTTTAAACCCAATACTTATTTGATATTGCGTTAAAATTTAAAAGCTATAGATTTATTATGAAGCTATAGTTACATTATATTAGTCTAAAATTTAAATTATTTAAATTCTACTGTCTCAAATAAACCGTCCTTAAGCAAAAATCTTCTCCTACCTCCAAAATGATTAGATCAAACAGACACGGAGGTTAATCTCATAGCTACGTTTTTTTGGTGCAGTACACTAAAAATAAAAAGTTATAGCTATAGTTGTAATACACACAATTTCTAATACAATTGATTGTTGATAAACGATTAAAATTCTAGACGATTTTTAAACGTAAAATCAAAGTATATACCCAACCCTCTCTGGGTAAAATTTTACAATGTGCGGGCTGAGAAGCTGCTATCAAATGACTACTATCTATCCTTGCGAGTAATCCCTTAGTCGTGTCTTATTACACCCCAAGGAAGTGGTCGCCTCTTGCTCACAATATACCGAAAACTTGACTCTACTAGCATATATATTATATTATGTAAGTATATATGTATATAGTCTACAAAATACATATGCTATGTAAATCAAAACCATTATTTCTATATCGCATAAAATTTTCATCTTAAATTCTGCGGCGTGCTTCTTCAGCGAATTTCTTCACCTTGGATGAGATGGATGCCTGAAGACTGAAGGCCCCATTCGAAGTAGGCCAGTTTGGGCCTCCGGTATCCTCACTCACTCGGCGAAACACAACGTAGGCATTGTTTCACGGCGGTTTTCTGTGAGGCAGTGTATCACTCCGGTCAAGCCGGCCCATTCGTGCCGAAGCATGGCTCTCTCATGGTAAAAAGTTTCTTACCATCACTACTGTATTCCTAAATGAAGCTAGATTTGGAAACTAACTTCTTAATAAGCCGTGACGAATGACATGAATTTAATAGCCGTGACTATAGTGCAAGGGAAGGCAAGTCGCGTTTTTATACGGTAGTCCGACATATCCTACCGTCTCCACAGGTGGTAGTTGATTCCAGAGGATTTTCTACACCAAAAAAAGGTAGCTCCCTAATACAACGGCGGCTAAGACGGGATTTATAAAAACGACGACGAGATTGGAAAATATATCGAAGCGGGTAACATCGGGAACATAGCTAGTATTCAATAATCCGACTGCCCAACGTCATAATCGGCTTGAACGCTAATACGATCAACGAATAATGCCATGGGCTAAGTTAGTAAATTGTCAATGGAATGGAACATTCACGAACAATCATTAGAGGCTATAGTTGGTGTAGTATAGGTGGTTATGGGAGAACAATGGATCAAACGAGAGCATTACCAACTATTGTGCAGTTCCTAATTAATTCAAGCAGATGTCACTGTTAACATAGCAGCAGCATGTCAGTTTATGCACAACTAACTGCTGCTCGCGGTTTCACTCACATCCTTATGGACTTTTTGAGACAAAAGGATAATAATTTATGTTCTTCTCCACAGTCCAATCTTCTTCTTCTTCGTAGTCGTACACTTCTGGCGGTACTCCGCCAGAAGTGTACGACTACGAAGTGAACTACTGTCGTGGTTATGAATCGTCTGATATTGGTTGCGACTTTTTCGACACTACTCCATATCTCAACATACCTACATCTATACTTCTATCTATATATCTATATATACTAATATATAAAGCTGAAGAGTTTCTTTGTTTGTTTGTTTGTTTGTTTGTTTGTTTACTTGAACGCGCTAATCTCAGGAACTACTGGCCCGATTTGAAAAATTCTTTCAGTGTTAGATAGCCCATTTATTGAGAAAGGCTATAGGCTATATATCATCACGCTACGCGGACGAAGTCGCGGGCAGAAGCTAGTCTAAAATAAAATTGTAACTGCCCGATGCCATTATCTGTACATAGGAAATATTGAAGAACAATTAATATGCGACGTGTATCTTTATAAGAGCAATAGAAACCAAAGTAAAATTTTTGTAACTATTTTTAAACCCTAAAAGCTATTCAAATATAAACTGAAGAAAACTAGCAACAACTACCTAGAGCTGAGTCCCTCACTATGATGACACTTCTTTCTAATTTAATAAAGCTACATATTCCATGAAACTTGAGAGGATCAGTAACATAATATTATTTTATCGTTTAGGTATACATCGGTTAATAGCTGCCGCGGGAGGGTAGGTATAAAAATAATGTATTAGTAGGATTACGTTAAGCCGGAAATATATTGAGGCGGGGACGTGTCGGGGAGATGCGGTCGTCTTGCCGTACTAAAGATATTACAGATTATTTTTCATACCAGAATTTTTATTACAGACGAGAAAAGTAATACCGCTTAAGCAGTATTTTCGACCAATTGTCAACCTAAAATGGACCTAATTATAAATATAATTTAGATTGCAAGTTTTTTTTTGTGCCCTAAAAAATTTGCTTCATAGAAAACTCAAACACGTTAGAGGATACACATTTAAAGCCGACTTTTTTTTACATTTCTGGACTTGTCATGAGTAGTTTAATTCCCTGCTTTCAGATGGTGAATTCATGATTATTACAATCATGAATTCACCATCTGGAAGATTAACAGTGAATTAAATCACTGTAAATGCCTGCCGTCAGATGGGACTTTTCTTCGCCAAACCGCTATGGCTTCTGCAAAAGGTCATCTCGGACTGTGTTCTGCATTGTAACACTACATGTTGTTCCTATTCACTTACATATTATTATATTTCTGTCCTAACTTGAAAAGAGACCTAATAATTATACACACACGTATTAAATTATACATTATTCTCTGAGTTTGTTTCTGTGTCGCAAGTCAGAATGAAAATGCCAGCGCCAACTAGCTAAAAAAATGTATATCATGGTTTGGGAAAAAAGTCTCTTAAAGGTTTGTTTACATTAATAAATTTATCATTCCATATATCACAATCTACAAATACATCCTCACATCACTAAATGCGTATAAAAGTATACAGTCCCGCAGCTCCGCATCACTTCATTTCTACGGCTAGAGATCATGCGAGTATTACATGTCACTTGTCAGCGCCGACAATTCCCGCTATGATGCCTTTCCTGGAAGCGTTTGATACTAGGAATTTGCACTTTGTGAAACTCTGGCAATCTAACTCATTGGGATATGAGGGGATTTATGGAAGTCAGTCCTGGATTTGTTAATCGGCCTTGTAAGTGTCGCTCAGCGTATAGGCGGTAAATTTCAGAATAATAAAATTTCGCTTGCTTCAGAAGTGAGGAGAAGAGCATGTTTTTTTGAAGATAGGGGCACAAATAAAGTGGACTAACATAACATACCGTCACGCCTGTATTCCCCGAAGGGTTAGGCAGAGGCGTACTAATGTACACCCACAGTTCGCCGGTATGTTTAGGTCCCATGTAATAGGGGGCGAGCCTATTGTCATTAACCGGGCACAAATTCCTAACTTCGAGCTGCTACTGAGAATTTCATAGAAAAACCCAATAACACTGCTCGACCTGGGAATCGAACCTAGGACCTCTAGCGTAGCAGTCGCGGTCAGGAACACTTGGCTAATGAGGCAGTACTACTTATGAATAATATAAAACTGACGCCATCACAATTGAAAAATTCGACGTATAGCTTTGAGAAAAAATAGGTAGTAGGTACCCCACTTCCTTCAGCTTGGAACTGCCATGCCCCCAGATCCGGCACCGGTTTATGTCATGATTTTAATTTATATTTGAATCTTCTTAAAAAAACTATACTACATAGTTAACAAGATTTTGTGGTTGTGTGTGAGTTCATTTACAATCACAAATTCTCATACACAAGATCCAGACCTGAAACAACCTGGTCATACAAATATTAATATACACATTAATTGATGAACTTACTATATTTTTGTGATTTTTTGTATTTTTCATGCTAAGATTTTAAAGTTATTTTAGTGAAGTAAAAATTCGACTCGCAGGCAGGATTCGAACCTGCGTCTTCTGGCTAGGTACTGGCGTACCTAGCCAGGCCTATGAGGTCTTAGCGTCTGGCGACGCTATGACCTCTAAGCCACGGCGAGTCCCACCTGCCATGCCGAAGTTTGCCTTCACATTCTGAACTTACGTCTTAAAAGGTGACGTCAGTAACATCTATTGAAAGGCAAGTTACTTTGCCTCTCAACCGACATGACTTACCTTACGGTTAGTTCTATGTCGTAGGATGCTACCATACCTGTTATATAACAATCTTATTGTGATTTTTTTGCATTTTTCATGCTAAGATTTTAAAGTTATTTTAGTTATTTATGTGCTTACGTCAAATAATTCATCAAGGTGTCTGCATACAAACTTAAATATTGTCAGTTAGAATAATTCTGATGCTCTTCGAAATACACTTTGTTTATTACATTTTAGCCTTTTCCTATATGGGGGGTGGGCTAGATCCATACTTATATAACCTTGTAGGCCGAATTATTACTTCTACGAGTCCCTCGGGGTATGTCCGACTCGTACCAACTAAATACATGTCTTCCCTGTATCCTATGGTCAGGGCAGTCTGATTTGTATTAAGCGTATCCTCATTAGAAAATCGATGACCCATCGATCAAGGACGATATTCCTCTTGAGGATACGAACCGTTCCTCATAATAAAGTCAGTACCGCATCGGGTTATACTAGCCGACCTTGACATTCATCATTGACCGTGACATTGGCCACACAAAAATCATATTCAGTGGTATTAGATGTTTTAATCACAACAGCCAACATAATACTATTATTGTCTTTTATAATCTCAAAATGAAAGGAGACAAAATATAAAAAAATAATAAACAACCGTAAAATACAATAAGGCTAATAACAGGTCACATTTTTAATAATAAACTTTTAAAAATTCTCTGAATCCCAGCGCAATAACCAAGAAAATTGGTAATAATTTCCTTGTTAGTAAAAGTTCGTAGACGTTGAGTGAACGAAGATCTTTTTTGCCCGATCCCGAAGATTCATCTCGCGAACTTTCCGTTCTTCAGTTTGCAATTTACTAAGAATCCTAAAAAGCAACAACTTATTTCTTGGGAACTTTCGGACAGTAGAGATTCTTTACTTAATTATATAACTGTGATCCATTGACACAGTTCACGACAAATTATTAGCTAGAAGGAATGGCAGTAAGAATTACATGTAGGAAATATGTGATAGGTTAGATACATGTCAATTCTTTTAACAGTTAATATGGTAGCTATTAGTAATATACTAAATGAAGACATCCAACACCTCAGTCTACCCGTAACCATGGATGTAGTAAAGGATCCGAAACGTCGAGAATTAAATAACATCAATGCAACGCGATAAACCCATAAAAAATAGTTTTATTTCTATGTCTAATTTTCCCATGAGTGTCTGAAACTAAATAACATACCACCACGCCTGTATTCCCCGAAGGGTTAGGCAGAGGCGTACTAGTGTACACACACAGTTCGCCGGTATGTTTAGGTCCCATTTATAATAGGGGGCAAGCCTATTGCTATTAACCGGTTTTACAGACGACGCAATTATTCTCCCCATCATTATATTAACAAAATCGAATGGAGTTTATGTTTCGTTGGGTTAAAAAGAAGAAAGAAAACGGCAGCATCACTTTCCGCTTTGGGAAGTTTAAACAAGAGCCTTTTTCGCCAAATGAAGTGGTCGGCAAGTTTATCGAGGAGCCCGATTGCTTTAGACACGGTAATCAATCAAATATTTGGCCAAGTCATGAATAAATCTGCTTGGGGAACTTCCGCTGTGAATTCGCTGACACATAGTTGGATCTCGATAGCTTGGCGCTTGTTGGTGACTTGATAAATTTATGTTTTGATGTCAAGTTGTTCCTGTTAAGAAAATTTTGGTTATTAATTATGTAAATCAGCAATTCCCAAACTGTGGGTCGCGAGTCCCGGTTCACCCCTTAATTCATAGGGTTATGATCTTTTTTTTATAACAGCTAAAAATGAGTCTCGAATTTGAAAGTCAACTTTGGGAACTACTGATGCAGATCAGTTAATCTGCCTCCTTTTTCTATTGATCGCAAGCACAGCAGGTCAGCGTAACGATCAGCGAATATGCAGGTTGAGCAAAGTGGGAAGGCGGCGACTAAAACCCCACCTGCCTTTATTTGCTTTATAGTCACGAGAAGACAAAGCCCGGTGAAATTTAAATAATGAACAGAAGAGGAAACATAATAATATCAATGTCGTTCTGGAAAAGCTAAAAACTCGGAATGGAGAACAGTTTCCACATCAACGGATTGAGGTCACGTCCGTCGATACTCCCCCTACGCCGTTGAAAATAAAACAACACAGGTACACGCTACATTATTGGATAAATATTACATTATCAACTCAGTATTTCTAGTGGGGTTATATTAAATTGCCTCGTGTACCTGTAGTTACCTGGAGAAAGTACTTTACAGTAGTAACTTTTAATAATATAATTATACCTTATAAAATATTATTTTTATGCTATAGGGGGGCAAACGAGTAAACGGATATGATTACAGCCGACTATGGACACCCACAACACCAGAGGAGTCACGAGTGCGTTGCCCGCATTTTACAAGGGTTTGGATCTCCGGTATCCTCCACTCACCCGGCAAAACAAAAAGTAAGTGTTGTTTCACGCCGGTTTTGTTCTGTGGTAGCACTCCGGTTGAGCCGGTCCATTCATGACAAAGCATGGCTCTCCCACAGTAAATATGACCTGTTAGTATTTATACAGAGAGCATAGTTTTGATATCCACAATTCACAGATATGTTTTTTAAATTACAATATCTATTTATAGACGAATTCAAACTCGGAGAACTCCATTAAGAAACACTGCGATGATATATGTCATTTCAATGAAATGTAGTGTACCGTTTGAACGATACTGATAAATGTGGATGAAAGGGTAGCCTATACAGGCTACCGAGGACCACACATCTTTTGTTAACACAACCTGAACCTCTGATTAGCTCTAAAGGGGTAAACGTGGACAAAACCTACAGTATATTTACAAGTACAGTAGTGAACTAGTGACCTAGTAATTATGAGGCAATGTTGGTGTTATCTAAACGCGATGATGAAGGCAAATTTGAAGGCCAATTCAGAAAATGTTCAAAATGTAGTATAACCAAGTCTAAGCGCCACTTGCACCAATTTTAAATGTGTTTCAATTGTATTTAAACACAATTTTCTATTGTCATTTTGTGTTTAAATTCAATTTAAACATATTTCAGAAGTTGGTGCAAGTGGCCCTAAGAGGTGAAGACTAAGAAAATTGGAAGTCGACGCTTTGGTTCGATACAAAACAACGACGCGCATTTTTTTAAGATGACTGTGAGTATTGGAAATGTGGCATTGATTTACTAAAAGCGGCGGTGGTAAAGAATATAACTACTCAACATGCCTGAGGACTGAGGACTGCACACTGTGATTCTATCATTCTTAAGTCTATCAGGAAAACACTGAATATAACGAAAACTACGAGTAGTACGAGTACACCATGAACACATGTTACAGAATTTCGCTTCACCTGTGACGTGAACTGTTTTGCTAAAAGATCATTCTAGCATGGCATTGTTTATATTTGTTCAACAATTTCCGTGTTCCACCTGAGTATCCGAAGGCGCCTACAATGTTTATTTTGCGCGAATAGTTTTTAAATTTTCTGCTCTGTATTTTCTCTTAAGAAACATTTTATTCGTGCACCTCTCATGTGTCGCTTTCAATTTGTTTGCTTGGCTTTTGCTTAGCATATCACGGAACAGCCGCATTCCAACTGCGAGAATAAATGTGAGCATCCGACCTTCTTATTTTACCATCCAAAATTAAATTCTTGCTCTCTAATGTTATGGTTGATTTTGCTTTAGCTTGTAAGTTATTGTTAAGACATTCTGTAGTCAGCCAGGCATCTCTTGCTCGCTTTACCTCTAGCTTGTGTTTGCATTCCTAGTACTTGGCAAGCAAACGCTCTTACTTTGCGTTCCACTACTTTGTGATACGTATTGTCTTTCGCGCCTTTGAGAGAATTGTATGCATTTCACAACTTTTTGTTGGAATAATGATGGAGCGTCTTTGCAGACGTAAAATAAGGGGAGAGCGTTATTAGAAACTTTTGTATTAAGAGTAATGATTACGTGAATTAACACAGTAACCGCGAGTCTTACAGTAGGCTCCTCCACCTCATTATTCTTTTAGATGTAAGCGTGACTGCTGTGCTAGATGTCTCTAGTTTGATTCCCAAAAAACTGCCTCGTTAGTCTAGTGGTTTCAAGTGCGACTGGTATGGTAGAGGTCTTGGGTTCGATTCCCAGGTCGAGCAGTTTTATTGGGTTTTTATATGAAATTCTCAGTAGCAGCTCGGAGTTTGGAATTTGTGCCCGGTTAATGGCAATAGGCTCGCCCCCTATTACATGGGACCTAAACATACCGGCAAACTGTGGGTGTACCTTAGTACACCTCTGCCTAACCTGCACTGGTATGTATGTATTTATTAGGGCGGCAAAACACCTGCGATTTTCGTGCTATTGTGGCTGTTTATGGGCTCTAGTGATCATTAAATATAAGGGTAACCACATGTTGCTCATGTAAAAAAAAACTCTTCCCATGGGCCTTTAATGGCGTAAATTTGTTTATTTCCCGTTCGCACAATTTTCACAGTGGTGTGCGGTGGAGAGTTTTATGTTCGTGGCTTCGCTCGCTGTTTCGTCAAGTTTTTAAGCAAGCTCATTTGGTATTTCGCTTTAATTACGCTTTATTATAGAAAAATGTGGAGTGTACGAGTACTCAAAAGTCCAGCCCGAAAGTTTGTAATTAAAAGTTTAAAATACATTTTTATACTTGCAATATTTTTATCATAACGTTGCCCCACACAAGGATTTTCTTCTGTACCGTGGACGCATTTACAAACACTTTTTTACAGCTATTTCTGACGATTTGTAGATAAACCCAATAACGTTTTGCTCGAGCTGGAAATGGAACCAGTACATCTGAACCAATTTTTACCTGATGTACTTTTGAAGGAGGACTTGACTGAAGACCTCCAAGGTTTATAAAGGTCTTCAATTAAATAGGCTTATTTGAGTATGATGGCCTGAATGCATTTATTCTGCATAATGGAAAGCACAAACAGAGATACCATTCGGGCTCTATTTTACAATTGACCACCCTCATACTCCACATGTCGTAGAATGTCGTAGAGTGTAAAGTAGGATCTAAACTGGCGCATTTAGATAAATATCCCTATCGGCCTAAGCCTTACATAAGAGCTAAAGCCTCATGGTATATTCTGAGTTCTGATAGCCATGGGTATCATTAAGATTCAACCTTTTGGAACCGTGCAACTAGAAAAATAAGGTTTCATAAATGCTTGTAAAAGCTTATTTGAAATAAAAACATTTGAACTTGAACTTACCATCCAATGCGACATTTTGTTAACGTTTACAAGTCGCGTTTCTTCCCAAGGAACGGCTTGGAGAGAGAGTTTTTTATGCTAGCTATCCCCGGACGTCCAAGAGATGTGTTTGGCCTTAAACTATCTTTTTTAATTATGCGTTTACAAAATTATCTTTCAATTGCCAAATCTGGAAATCGAATCCAGTAGCAACAATTGTGGTTTATGAAGCAGTTTTCACTATTACATTATTTAATAATTATAATAACACATTGACCGAACAATTTCATCCAGCAAATTCACCATTACTAAACTAAACAACATAACATGATTTCGATATTAAATCATAATACTAATTCAAGTAATTTGGGAGCCCGTAACTGCAACACAAAATTGCTCCTACGTAATGGGTGGGCCGTAAAACACATTGTTGCATTAGCCGCACATGTCAGTGCAGTTTACAGGACAAGGTTTAAATGCACTGAAAACACTTTGACCGTAAAATGACAATGGAAATGCAAATTGACTATCCTTATTCACTCCACATTGTTTGGAACCTTGATTTGTATGTTTGTCATATTTCATGACGAATGAAATAAATCTGGGGGCCAATTTTACTAAGTAGTTTTAGACGATCCATTTTGTTTTAGTAGCGAACCTATTCGCATCTGTTGATTAAGTAAGTACAGATGGATTGAGTCTTTAATATAATATAATCTCATACTATAATAAAGACTCAATCTACCTGTACTTACTTTACAATTAGAAGACGATCTCTATGGTTTAGGGGTTCGAGTACCGGGCTGCTGATCACGAGGTCGTCGTGGGATCGATTCCCACAGGATACAAATATTTATGTGATGAATAAAACTGTTTGTGTTCGCCTGGGTGACTTTGAAGCTTCCGGCGACTGGGACCGCAATTAACTCGGACCGCGGTCCCAGTCGCCGGATCCATTTAATTTAAATATTTTTCTTCCGGCGACTGGGACCACCAATAAATCCATACTAAAATCTATTGTTCAAATTAACAACAGTACAGTCAAACGAAAAAAAATTCTAAGTAAAATCCTTTGATTAAAAAATATTACATAAACTAGATTTATTCCTATTATAGATTTTTTAGAAGTTATTTGTGTATTTGTGTGTATTTGTGTTATTATAGAAGTTATTCCTGCGTTTAGTAATAGATTAATCAAGATTCTATCTTGCCTCATCCAAAATAGAATCCCCACCAATTCTGAAAAACGCTCTTAGTCCTGTTCCTAAGGCTGCGCTTAGGAACAGGACTAAGAGCGTTTTTCAGAATTGGTGGGGTTGAACGCCTCGCCTAATGCGTACTTAGTAGACTTTATGCAACTTCGACAACCCTCTCGGGCATGCAGTTTTGCTCAATTTGATTCCATTCGTTTAAGCGAGTCATTTCGAAAAGTCAGAGGTATATGTATAATCGAATTTGGAATTTAGGAGTTAAGACAAGAATTAGGCCTTAGCGGTATTATGAAGCTATCTTTGTATGAATAACGATCTTTATTAGACCATAAATAAGAACAATATTATTATGGTGTAACAAAATAATCTCCTAAATACCAATATCGATAATCCAATATGGTTGTTATCTTGAAATAGTATTAACCATTAATAATGAGGCTGAGACCTTGGACCCAATAATGTCACCATGTAACTATGGGGGTTTTATCTTAATTGCTTTAACAAATACTAAAGATTTTGCCGTAGAGGTTACAGTACCATAATCGTAGTTTTCTATGATGGTAGCAAGGTTTTAACAAAATATTTTCAGCACATAATGTTGTCTTCCGTTAATGTTAGATACTTTTAGGTTGTGAAATATTATTTTACAAAGAGAATCTATAGCCTATTTAATATAATCATAATATGCCTCATTAGCATAGTGGTCCTAAGGCTGGTTTTAGAGTCACGCTGACCGTACGCTGACCGTCGGCGCTGACAGCCGAAATGTATGAACGTCTAGGAAGCGTTTTAGAATAATGCGTAGCAAATCAGCGCGTGCTTCGTTAGACATTCATACATTTAGGCTGTCAGTGCTGACGGTCAGCGTACGGCCAGCGTGACTCTAAAACCAGCCTGAGACTGCCACATTAGTCTACTATTCCTGAGCGTGACTGCTACGCTAGATTGGGTTCGATTCCCAAGTCGAGCAGTGTTATTGGGGATTTTTATGAAATTCCCAGTAGCAGCTCGGAGTTTAGAATTTGTGCCTGGTTAATGGCAATAGGCTTGCCCCCTTTTACATGAGACCTAAACATACCAGCGAACTGTGGATGCACATTAGTATGCCACTGTCTAACCTACAAATTTTTCTTCCCGCTGACATGGACTCTTTGTAGGTCATCGTCGATACCTTGGGGCCGATATAGACCACTTTGGCTATCACTGCGTTAGACTATCACCACATCACCCATACGGCTAAGTAATTCCAGCCATAAAACATATAAATAGCATCTGCAACGCGTCCGCTTCGACCGTATTAAAGTTACTAACTAATACAAATGTGTTTTACCCAAATATTTGGAACGTAGGCGCGACTTCTATACGAGAAAACAATGAAATATGACTACCGTTATTGTTTCGCCAAGTTTCGCAAACTTGGTTTGTCGATGTCATTGAGTTACTATGTACATCTCCCGATACTGTCGTGAGAATTTTTGCCCCAAAAGTCACATTATTGTAGAGTAGGTTCTGAAATAACGAAAATTATTTTATCCAGCATCGGACACTGACGGCATAGAGATAATTTATGTACATGTTATGGAACTACTAGATTACAATTTCCATCAATGCCTATTCCAAAAGAAGTTCCACGTAGTGTGTCACAAGCACTAACCACGATTTTGAAGTAAATACTGAACCAAATAAAAAAAAACTTATTAATTGTTGAGAATTCTAGTTTAAACAGCGAAGTTCAATTTGTAGTTCAACAAAAAGATTGTCATTTTTAAAGTAGATCACTTTGGTGCGACAATATTTTATCTCAATGGTTGATATTGGTTTCTCCAATTGTTTTCAACTGAAATACAAACTTAAGTTTTGTATTTTAGGAGTTGCAGTTTGTGTAAATCAATGTATTTAATTGTTCGTTCATTGTTTGAGAGTATATGAAGCGGATGTTGTATTTTTTAAGGTTTATGCTAGAAGGAATCATTAAAATATTTCCTCAAGATTCTTCTTTAAAATAGAAATAAATATTTATACATTTACAAATCAAATTATATAATTGCTATAAAGTTAAATAATTTCGTTTTGAACCGGAGGACGCGGGTTCGAATGTTGCCTGAAGGCGAATTTGTCTTTCATAATAGCTGTGGAAGAGTTCTGGAAGTCTCTTTTGCCATAAACCCTAGATATTCGACAGAGCATTAATACTTTTTACGTAACGCCACTGATGGCCAAAAATCCATTACCTGCACGCGTAAAAGTCACCCCAAAATCCGCTGAGAATGCAACGTATGCGGAACTCTATCGACCTTCGATATTTAGGTCCTGCGGGACTCCCCCCCCCCCCCTCATATTCCCGATATTCAATAAAGCGAACTAACACGTTTTGCTGTCGGCCCGGACCTTTCAAAAATCCCTAGCGCATTACTGTATAGCATCAATACCTTAGCCCATCTCGTCGCCAATATTACCAAAAGCAGCTTCTGATATTTAAATCAGAATACTTTTGTCGGTTCAACACGCATTTTTGGGTAGAGGTTTATACAAATTTAGTTTCTTTTCTATTCATTCGGAGGTGTTATCGAAAAATTCATATTTTGGAATGGAGTCTGCGAATTGTGCTCCTATATTGGGTGGCAGTACCTACGTAAATATTTTTACTTGTGGAAAACGTTCGGAAAAGATGCAAGCCTTACATGTGTTATGAAAATTCATGTGCAAAATTACTTTTAACTTATAATATAAAGATATTTTTCTGCCGTATGAGAGTATATCCTCGATACAATTCTCAAGTCACGAAAACTGTTGTTGTTTTTCCATTAAGAAATTCTCAATGGTCTCAATAAAAAAAAATTGAGGTAGCACTTTGACTTTGAAGGAAGTCTAAAATATCACGGTTCCACATGATTCTATAAATAGCCAGTATATTTATTTTTTCACAATTTATAGCATCATGTTTTCCCCAGTATGATTTTCTCTTGTATCCTCTCTCGTTTACAAACACAAATTCTTATGTATTTCTGGCGGGCGTCCGTGAATCATATGAATCATCAATAGTGTTCATTTTAGTCCCCCAGCGGTATTATTGTTTTTTTTTGTCAATGGTTTAATAATTTATTAAATAGGTGAATAAGTAGGTAATTACTATCTAAAACTTAAATAACTTAAAATAACTACCTAAATATCTAAATAAAACAAAATCTAACTAACTAAATTAAAACTAGAAAAATAAGACTAAAAAAGGGCGTCAAAGAACTAAAAGTATTATTTAATAAATAAATTTTTACTTTAACTGTTTCGTTAGTCTAGTGGTCCCAAGTGCGACTGCTGCGCTAGAGGTCCTGGGTTCAATTCCCAGGTTGAGCAAAGTGTTATGGGTGGTTAGTGTGGGTGGTTGGTTATTTTCTATGAAATTCTAAGTAGCAGCTCGGAGATTGGAATTTGTGCTCGGTTAATGACAATAGCCTCGCCTCCTATTACATGAGAGGCGAACTGTTGCGGACTGTGAGTGCACCTTAGTATACCTCTGCCTAACCCTTCGGGGAATACAAGCGTGATTGTATGTTATGTTAAATTTTCTTCATAGCTTCGCCAACGCACCCAGCTATCTGAGTTTCATCTTTTTTTTTAAAGTTTGAATAGAGAATACTTGTCTAGTTACTAAAAAGTTGAAGTATTCTGTAGCACTTGGGTAAACCAAATCAATAATCAGTTATTCTAATTCTTGTAATTAAATTGAACTAGTTACTTTAAATGTTAAGTAAAATAGTTACCAAAATCTTGTTGTATCTATTACGCCTACATTAATTACAGACGATGACGTCATTACACGGCTGTTTTCGTGATCTAAGCAGTATTTAGCCCTGCGGCCGACACGGCCTTGTTTCCCATTTACTCGAAGCAAAAGACGAATACTTTCTTTCATCTCGATTTGATAAACAAATACCTAAAGTTAATTTTTTTTTTTCATAAAAATGAGTAGGTATATAGAACCTGAAAACTTTGTGGAGGAATCGCTTACCACAGTATCATAGCTACGTCATAAGAAAATCAGACAATGCATGTCTGGCTCGACAGTTCCGTACTTAGAAAATTGTTTGTAGATATTTTGTCCATCACTCGACTCCACATCGAATCATACAAATTGAAGTTCATCATTCATCAAATTCAAGGCCATTATTAAAGTTCATAAATTATGAAAGTCTCGAACATACCTCTAACGAAAATCATTTAGGTCAGGAAGATCGTTTGGTTATTGAAATTATCATCAGCCACGGCCGATTCAGGTCAGAAAGATGTATTTTTAAAAACTAAGAGACTCGCCGTAGAATGAGGTGAGATTGCGGTCTTTGATGAAAATTGAGTGTGTTAAGTTGTATTTCTTTGGCGAGGAGATCATGCACAATAAGGAAGCGAAGAGAGGAAGAGAGCTCTCTCATAACTCCCTGCGCGAGACTGCCTCTTTTCTATTCTACTACCATAACATACCATCACGCCTGTATTCCCCGAAGGGTTAGGCAGAGGCGTACTAATGTACACCCACAGTTTGCCGGTATATTTAGGTCCCATGTAATAGGGGGCGAGCCTATTGCCATTAACCGGGCACAAATTCCAAACTCCGAGCTGCTACTGAGAATTTCATAGAAAAACCCAATAACACTTTGCTCAACCTGGGAATCGAATCCAGGACCTCTAGCGTAGCAGTCGCGCTCAGGACCACTTGGCTAATGAGGCAGTTAGTCTATTCTACTACAAAGAATATATATAAACCGTTTCATTCTACCAAAAGCGAAGAGTTGAAATAGAAATAGCAAGTGTCGAAAGAGATTCCGTACACAAAAAAATATAGTAGATAGATTGTTTTATTAAAAAAACAACATTATTGGAGTACATAAGCCAGACCATTAATATAACGCTCAGAATCCAATTACAATTTTCGTGAAAACATTTTGAAGAGAATCTCGCAAAATATTTGCTGGACATAAAATAAATATTGTGTTGAACATTTCTATTATGTTCTATATGTGCTACAGATAACAAATAAAGTTCGGGTTTCTTTGAGTCTGCGCGCATTATGAGGGATTTTTGTTAGTAAAACATCAGTGTAGTCTAAATAACATAGGTACAGTTCTGTGATGTGACTGTCCTCTTTAACATTTAGCCTTTTTGAACGTCCAATTAGAAACGTAAAATAAAATAATTGTGCTAAAATCATGAGAGAATTGTTAAGAAAATATATAAATGTCATCTTCATCGAGTGAGCGGGACATAATTTTATTATGTATTGACGGGACATAAGAGTGAATGAGGTAGCAAGTAACAGCCTCTATGTCGACTCTTCAGACATCAAAACATACAAGCCAACTGTGTGTGTACATATCTTAATTCCTGCTTAACCTTTCGGGGATTCAAACATGATGGTATGTCATGTGAGTGTTTTTACAGTCTTGTGTATGTATTAGAAGTTCCTTCTCATTACATTATTTAAATTTGAACTTTATATAAATGACATAAAGGTTCTCACACAGGTAATTGTGATATAAAATTACCATACTACAGATTTCAAATTAACTTTAGCCGCATTCCATTTACGTTGGCATTTTAATAACTGCTTTCATTTCTGTCTTATATTTCACCGACGGTTGGCAGTACAAGCATATTTTTCACGTAATCTCGCTTAAATTAAGATGGCAGAGTAATTTTAACAACTTCATATTATTATACAAGTCTTTCATGGCAAACATTCATCCCATTTCAGCCGGTATGTACACATTGCACAAGTTAAATTGTATGGGGACGAATTAGAATACCATTCCTCACTACCTTTTAGATAGGCATCTCGTAAAAGGCAAGAAAATATCCTTCTTGCACGGTTGTAGGACTTCTTGAGGTCTGTCGGGCTGGTGACCACCCTTACGTCGGAGTTTATAGTAAAGCACCTTCGTTTGTGTTTCTACTTTTGCGAATATGAGCCAGTTCCCCCTCGGTTGGTGCGGCTCTGGCAGTTTGCAGCCCATAGGGGCCTTAAGGGTCGGCAGCGCATCTGCAACTTCTCTGGTATTGCAGGTGTCCTTGGGCAACGATAACTACTTATCACGTTAGTTCGTTTCCTGACTTCATCCATAAAAAATCAGACGTACAGATAAGTCATAAGGATTTTCAGTAATAAACAAATAGTTTTTAAAATTCCTAGTAGCCTTTTCGCAACAATATGGCGGACTCTGGCGAAAATCTCTGCTTGAAAACTATCATGATTTTCGGCACTATAGAAAAAGGGCGCGCTGGATGTCTTGTGTGTGTTTAAACTCATGTAGTCTCTTTTAATGTAATACACCAGATGGATAGATAGATAGAGTATACTTTATTCTACACCAAAAGGACAGGACAGAAAACAAAGCACAGTTAAAAAAAGCACAATCGGCGGTCTTATTGATAAAAGCAATTTCTTACAGACAACCATTGGATGGTCGGAAATTGATATTCTCTCTCTAGTACACCTTGAGTCTAGGCAGGTGACGTGGAAAACCCGTCGGCTAGTTATAATGATGACTCGTGGAAGGCAGCTTGCGTCTGAATGAGAAGAACTCGGTCTGGTTTCGGTCTCGGTCTCTGGTATTCTGATTTGTAATGTTCACTTGGGTCCCAGAATTTAGTTACTAGGTAGGTTACTATTATTTTCCTTACTGTATTCAGGTGAACTTTACAAATAAATATATTTTCATTATATTTACTGGTACACTGTTGGACGAATGCTAGCTGATGATATAGATGATAATGGTGATATTCTCAGTATATTTTTTTTTCTTTCCTTTTTTTTGAAAAACGTTGCCCCACACAACTTCTCACATACACAAACGCCCAGACCCGGAACAACTACCCGTAGATCATATAAATATTTGCTCCGTGTGGGGATCGAACCCACAACACGTGTCGCAGAAGCCGATTGCTCAGCCGCTACGCCAAACGTGTCGTCAATACATAGTTATTAAGAGGAAACTTAATACAAAACAGCTCGTAACATCATACACATCATAAAATATTGCAGCAACAACATTTTCAATCAACTCTCTGTATAAAACACATTTTTTCCAAGTAATTTTATAGGAAAATGTGAATTAAACCGTCACCTCCTCCCGATAACACCGCAGAGGCTATTTTCCGAGCCACTGGTCGTTTTTATTTGACGTACATAACTCGTAATATGTTTTTTATGACCCCTAGTTGTTCGCCGCGATACAAAATACGTCAAAATAGACTTCAAAGAGGTTTTATATGTCACAGATTGGACAACGCTACAAATCTTTACACTTTGAACCTCACGTGTTCCTCGTAATTTTGAATTAAGAATAACTTCACTTCTTTTTAGTCGGTTCCTACATAATTTCACACACTCGATATCATTTCCTACGTTTACTTTTTTATTTTGTATTTTTAATAAGTCAATCATCCGACGCAGGGCGTTGACCCTAGAATTAGCGGAATTATATTAATAGATGTTATAATCCACGAAATGTCAGGCAAAGTTGTACTGATGTTTACTCATAGTTCGCCGGATTTATTTTTATTTCAATAGAATAAAATTAAATAGCCAATCATCATAAATTACTTATTTCCATAGAACAAAGTCATATTAATTACAGCATTTATAACTCAAGATTGGCTAGAGCGATATTTATGATCTTTGATTTAAGATTTGTCTCCGCCCCAAATAGTAGAATAAAGAAAATCGCTAAATTTAAGAAAAAAATCTTATAAGGAAAATTGTTTTCCCTCTTACATTTTGTACCGAGAATGTGTTGATGCTAGTATAAAATGACAAGCAACCGCTAGTCTTCTTCTCTTCTCTTCTTCTCTTATCTCTTATCTCTACTATTATAAAATTGTAAAAAAGATGTGTCTGTACATTGAAGAAATTTAAAAAAAACAAGTGGGTTAGGGTATATACATGTCTCCGAACCCAAAAATGTGATTTTTAAAATTCTGGTCTGTTTGTCTGTTTGTTACGGGTTGGTGAAAAACTACTGAATAAATTTTGATTTTGTTATTACCGTTATAAAGTATGTGCTCCTAATTAAAAACTGGTATAGGTACTTCTTATCTCATATAATTAAACGGAACCTCAGATACAGCTGGACCTCTCAAATGTATAGAGACCTATACAAAGAAGAGATCATTACTGTTGGTTTTTTAGTTACATGTGAGCGAAGCCGCGGGCAGAAGCTAATACTATTATAAAATTGAAAAACAGCTGTGTTTGTTACGGGTTGGCGCTAGTTTTTGCGCTAAAACTAAGTACTGAATAAATTTTAATTTTGTTATCATTCTTAGAAAGTATATACTCCAACTTAATAACTGGTGAAATTTTTATCTCATTTAATTGGATGGATTCTGAGATACAGCTTGACCTCTCTGATGTATACAAACCCATAAAAAGAAGAGATCATCAATGTTTTTTACCCATTTTTACTTCTAATAGGTATAGCTTCATGTGAGCGAAGACGCGAGCAAAAGCTAGTATTTCTATAAATCTAACTACACACATATGTGACAGACAGACTACCATGCCTAAAACAGATGACAGTATCTATGTATATATATAGTAGATTGTAAGAGGCTCTTTTTTTAAATGACACCATAAAGAAACATGGCCCTAATATCAAAACATCTGTTGCCAAACAGAAAAGAAGTTACAATGTGAGTTTTTATGGCAACACCGCACTTTCCGACGTTTAGTACTAAAATGTTTTTGATTCTTTACTTTTGGACGTTGGATTTTATTATTATGGTGACGTAATGGTATCTTTTGTGTTTATAATAAACAACGGTTATGTGTTCGAATTTTGAAATATTTTCATTGATAAGATGTCATTAACGCTCTTCAATATTCGAGGACCGTTTTTTATGGTAGATGGGCAAACGAGCAGACGGATAACCTGATGGTAAGCGATAACCGCCGCCCATGGACACCCGCACCACCAGAGCAGTCACAAGTGCGTTGCCCGCCTCTTAAAAGGGTTTGGGCATCCGGTAACCTCACTCACTCGGCGAAACACAACGCAAGCGTTGTTTCACGCCTGTCTTCTGTGAGGCCGTGGTATTATATTAATTGTCACCAAAGAAATATTTATAGATCAATTTACGCAATATTAATCCACAACGCGCGTCAACTGAATGATGGTAGACCAGGACAAAAGGAGTGGAATTAGATGAAGGACGCCGATGTCCGGACGGACGATTTAAAGGCTGTCGAACACCGGGAGCTTCTAATGTGTTTCTACACTCTTAACTTAAAGAAAACATCAATATTTGTTATTTGTACAAACTGCACAATAATATTACGTCAGCAGTTCTAAGAACAACGCGCCAGCCAATGCCGCGATCTAAACAATGAATCGGCAGGATTGAACAGGAATTATTAATGAACTGCCGCGATATTTGGGCCACACTCGCACGCAGCTAAATAGGATGCGACTGAAACGTTAAGAAAAGCTAAAGGCAATTAATTTTACATTGTATCCAAATTTATATGTTTATTTGTGTCGACTGTATGCCGCGACTTTGGCTTGGCTGATACTGAACAGAAATCAAAGTTAGATAGCTGACTACGAAATCTCTACTATTATAAAATTGTAAAAAGCTGTGTCTGTACAATGTAGATATTAAAAAAAAAACAAGTGGGCTAGATACCCTAACCCACTTGGGGGTATACCGGAATATTTTTTATTCAGTGCGCAAACTTTGACAATTGATACATAAACGACTTTTATTAAACACCAATTTGTTATTTTGATATGTCTTAGTACAAAATATCGAAGTTATCGTTAACGAAAGATATTTACTTTGAAACTGATTTTATGGTTACTCGCTAGCGCACGGCAAAGCGCGCGCGCCTTAGTACCTACATCAGCTGTACACCGGTGCGTGAGTCGGCTGGCACACGTGCATATTGTTATTATTGCGAATAGATATTATGTGTCCATATTTTGCTGATTTCAAGCCGGATAAAAATTTAAAAAAAAGTTTTGAACTAATAATGGGAATGTGTTCTATTACTGATACTGAACTACCAAAATTTTTCTGCGCACTGCTTAAAAAATATTCCTGTATAAACGTCTGCCTATATATAAACCTACCCGGTATATAAACCTATCCTAACTTTTGGGTATATAAACGTCTCCGAGCACAAACATGTGATTTTAAAAATTCTTGACTGTTCGTCTGTTTGTTACGGGTTGGCGCAAGAACTACTGAATAGATTTTAATTTTGTTATCACTGTTAGATAGTATATGCTCCAACTTAAAAATGGTTTATTTCTTATCTCAAGTAATTAAACGAATCCTGAGATACAGCTTGACCTCTCTGATGAATAGAGACCCATATAAAGAAGAGATCACTGTTCGTTTTTAGCTTCAAGTGAGCGAAGCCGCAGGCAGAAACTAGTATTTCAATCATTTTAGTCTAGTTTTGTGAGTAACAATTATGTTACCGTTTGTTATTCCAAACCAATCTAAAGCTAAACCAATATTTTTACCAAATCCTATCGATAACAAAGCTAAAAGATTAAATAAGTAAGTAGGTACCTAATATCCTCGATACATTTATGAATTGCTCTTACACAACAGAACATGATTGAACGGACAGTATTGGTAGTTTCAGCGGTATTAATAACAAAACTTCGTTGCCAATATGGTTGGCAGTTTTCGCGGGCTCTGGCAAAAGATATAAAAGTATGGCACAACTCGTCTCTAAGTCGACTGGTATTAGTTGCGATGTTATTAATTTTATTAACATCATTTCGGATGTCATAATCTCTACTATTATAAAGCTGTGTCTGTACATTGAAGATATTTAAAAAAAATAAGTGGGTTAGGGTATATAAACGTCTCCGAACCCAAAAATGTGATTTTTAAAATTCTTGCCTGTTTGTCTGTTTGTTACGGGTTGGAGCAAAAACTACTGAATAGATTTTAATTTTATTATCACTGTTAGAAACTATATGCTCCAACTTAAAAACTGGTGAACTTCTTAACTGAATTAATTAAATGAATCCTGAGATACAGCTTGACCTCCCTGATGTATAGAGGCCCATACAAAGAAGAGGTCATCAATGTTGGTTTATCATTTTTACTCCTGATATAGCTTCACGTGAGTGAAGCCGCGGGCAGAAGCTAGTCATTTATATTCGTTTTCCCCCAATTCCGTTTGGGTCTCCTGCCACTCTAAACAGATGCGGCTAAATATCAGTATTTTACACGAAGCAACCACCATCAGACCTCCAAAAACTAGGCAATAATAGGCTAGTCTTTGTCAGGCTTTTCGGGCTCCGGGAGGCTTTATCGTTAACACTTTTTTCTCACTCCGAAGCGTATATTCGAAAATCTCTTTTCCCAACCACAGATCTTGCATATTTATGTAATTTACATAAACTAATTAGATTTTCTTTGAAATTTTTTGAACAAAACTAGATTGAGTCCACGCGAGCGTTCGTGTCGTGGTGTACCTGCGGTTGGGGATTAAGATAAATTGCATTCACGCCTGCATACCGTGCGGTCATTATACTGAAAACGTTTATAGACTTTACCTTTTAAATGTTTGTAAAAGGAAACTTTATCCGATAGTTTATACGTGATCCTATTTGACCGATTTCAGAAGTGTCCCTGTAAATAAATTTGATATAAAGAATGCTCTCTCCATTATAATACATGGGCCCTAAATATACCGGCAAAAATATACCCTTCGTGGACAAGCACGACGGTGTGTATGCATACATAATTCTATTATTTGCCTATATATATGGTGGATTATAGTAGTACTATTATTTCTTATGACTTTATTAACCTATTGAAACAACAATACATACATTATTATTTATTTTTTAAAAGAAATTGACTTCTCGCCTGCTCGCCTCCTTTTAATAATATCGACTTCGGTCTCACTTAGACATTAACCTTCAATGTTCACACAACTTGTTATCGCAATATTGTACACGAAGCAAAATGGTTTGGTTTACATACTACTAGCGACCCTAGCGGATGATACAGGCACCGGTGTTGTCTAATTCAATGTGTGCGTATCTACGTACAGTGCGTATTATGCACACGCTCAAGCGACGATTAATAAAACGACTTGCACACAACTATAACCAAACCAGAAATTAATCTCATACATAAAATGAATATGATGCAATATTTTAGCTGACAAGATAATAGCTTCCGTGGCGTTACGGTGAGGTGACTGGAATCGAAGCACAAGCGGCGTGTCGTGAGTTCAAATCACGGTAGAGGAAATTATTTTTGTCATTTATGTCATACTTTTTATATTTTAAAAAAGTAAATTGTGTAAACTCTTTTGGTTTAATTGACTTGTTTTTATTTGTGTTGTATTGATTTGTTTGTTATTGAAATAAAACAACAAAAATGGTATATTAAAACATTTAATTAACTAAATAACGGATCGATTAATATACACAATAAAAAAACAATTTTATCGAGTCTCGAGGCAGTTATTATTTATTTATTTATTATTACACACACTACTCGTATCGTTACAGGATAACCTCCACTACAATAATGGTTGAAAAATCAACTTACAGTTAATCGTTTCTTTAATGAAACGGTTACTATTTTATCAGTTATGAATACAAAGTTTTGTTTGATGGGTAAGTATGAGCGTAATATTTTGTTAGAGGTGATCAATTTAATCAAAAATAAAGACGTCAAGTAAGTAAATAAAAATTTACAAGTTAACATTTCACATCATAATAAGACAAAGTTATTTTTGTTGGATATGGATGGACGTAATATATTTTGTCAAAGTATTGAGTATGGGTATATCAATTTAATCATAGTAAAATAAAATGTGAAGTGAATCAACATGTTACAGGAAGAAATTATGGCAATTTCTAACCTCAGGAACAATAACATCACTCACATTACAAAATGGCTACATATTAACTAAAGTAAAGACTTTCATTATTTATGATACACACGTCGTTTAAAACAGTGTGATCACTTTTAAAATATAGTGTGAAAAATATAACACGTCATGGCAATTATTAACCCGTAGCGACTCCCAAGTGGACGTAACTAGGTCATCTAAATTAGATTTTGATCTTGTATTCGATGAGTCCCAGTTTAGCACCATGTGACCCCATAGGTTTTCTATGGGGTTTAAATCTGGACTTTTAGCAGGCCAGTCAATAATAGTCATGTTTTCTTGGTTGTCAAATCTTCTGTGCTGGTTTGCTGCATCGTAAACCAGCTGCACGCAAGTGGTTTCGCACGGTTTGTAAGCACACATGAGCTGTTGCGGTTATTCGGGTGGGGAGGAATGGGTCCGCTCTGTGCCTAGATATGATGTCCCGGTGTCATTTGAAAAAATCGCCGATGGTTTTGGCCCACGTCGGCGATGGTCTACGTCACCGGAATCTGCAAATCGTCGAACCCATAACTGCACGGTTCTTCTCTGTAATAAAAAAGAAATGCTCAGAAACCAGTAAGTATATAAATGCTGATATGTGTAAATAAATATTAATCATAATTTAACATGTCATATTAATATAATTATAATACTCAAAACATTGATTCCAATGATATACCTATTATTTGTATCATCATTAGTAAACATAATTAATATTAGTTACTTAATTCGAATAATTGAATCTTGGCTAAAATCCTATGCCATAAATTTAATTTATTTATATATTGTGTTAAGTCAGTATTATTTATATGACACTTTCCTAAATGAATTAATTATTATGTGTTTTAATATACTTACTATATTAATTAATAATATAACTAATTATAAGTATTATGTGTTATATATATTATATATATATATATATATATATATATATATCATATTATAATATATTATTAATATAATTAATTAATTATATTATTAATTATAGTTTAATAAAACACATAATAATTAATTCATTTAGGAAAGAATAAAATATTTAATATACTTACTATATAATATAGTATAATTTAACATTTACAGGCAAGAAGAGCATAGGTTCATAATGAAAATGTCCATAAATGTTACTCACCGATATCATTAATCGCCTCGCTATTTCACTAATAGAAATGTTTTGCTCGTGTAATACAACAATTTCGGCCTTCTTAAACATCGTTAAATGTTGCATGATGAAGCAATAAAAAATAGGATAACACCGCACACAAATTATTACAGGAGTTGTAAGAAGCAATCTATGCTTAAACGAAGGTCGTAATGGTTAATGCAAATAGACTGGACAAATGACGACGTTCAATTCTTATAAAATAAAATAATTGAAAAATTGTGGGTAGCTTTGTCTACTAAGGACACAAAATAAAATGCTTAAGTAGTTAGTTTCGATGGCATATCTCAAACGTTGCAAAACTTCGATTGTCTTATGAACTGGATTAATAGTAACTTGTAAAAGATTTAAATAATATTATAAAAAGAATATAATTCGCAAGTGTGGTTTGATCATACGGCATACGATTTACCAGTCAGAGACATTAGCAACGGTGCTAAAGCTGCTCTAGTAAAACTGTTTGAAATAGTGCAATGCATTCAACCACACCAATTAGTAATAAGGACTATTATAGCGTGTTAGCCATGCCTAAGTATTGATGTAGGTGTGTGTGTAGTAGAACTCGCTCGCTTGGACGTTAGTATGCTTACTGATTTACATCGTCTTATTAGTTTACGCACACAATAACAACGGCAGTTATCCATGTGTTGATGTAAACTAATTAGGTGGTTCCACTGTACCAGTGAACATTGTAACATCATTTATGTTATAAAAGTGTCCATAGAGTTTCTTGCCGGATTCTTCTCCATAGGATCAACGTACAACTATATTATTATATCTACTCTTTGGGTTGGGATCAACCTTTTGGTACCGTGCAACTAGAATCATAACGTTTCATAAACTCTTTTAAAAGCTTATTTGAATTAAAAAGAAATGAGAAATCTATAACTAATACTTATAAACGAATTATCACTGATTCACTAACTAATCGCACGATTTCAGAAACTATAATATAGCCCACAAACTTAATTTATTATAGAGTGAAGGTATCCACTAGCTATGGAGAAAAAATCCTAAGCTTCTGATATCAATAACAGGCAAAGACGTGAGATGCAGCCAGCTGATTAAAAGTAGTAAATAAAAATATACCTGAACTACAAATTGTATTCTCAATTAAAAAGAAAATATTCAATCAATTCCAGACACTGAACGCTCTAAACAAGCTCGGGTTTAATACAGAAGACCTTAAAGGGGAAATGCAAGCTTTGGTGAGTTCCTCATTAACACTTCAATGGTTCGTATAAATTCTACAAAATAGACCGAAGCTGTTGCATAAAGAGAAGCGTTTATGAAGAAAACTTTGCTCCGAAGACTTAGCGTCTTGTTATACAGCGTATTAAGCCGACGATTTGAAGTTATCCTGATCCAGATTCGGAAGGCTTAACTTGTGACGTTTGTTTTACAGTTTCTTCAGCTTTCGTTGTTTCGTCTAATGCTGGATTAACATTAGGCTGGTGCTATGTCGTCCTGTATCAGTAGAGGTGAGTACAAAGGCGTAGGTACACACTCCTGTCGTGTACCTACTATATCAATCTATACCTACCAATAAACAAAATTGAAGATTCTGTCTGCGATATCAAGATATGTTATTACGATATAATGTAGGGTTTTTATTCAACCATTTTTTATATTAAGTACCGTATTAGTTACCGTTTTTATTTTATTTTTACTTTTGGAACTTGTCCCCGATTTATGGCAATAGGCTTGCCCACTATTCAATTGAAGCTAAATATACCAGCGTTTTGTGGGTGTGGTAACGGTACATCAATATGCATCTGACTAACCCTTAGAGGATTATGCATGATATCATGAGCAGTAAACAGGAATTAAAAATATATCATCATCAGCCTATACTCGTCCACTGCTGGACGTAGGCCTCTTCTAGTGAAGTTCAAGTTCAAGTTCAAATGTTTTTATTTCAAATAAGCTTTTACAAGCGTTTATGAAACGTTGTGATTCTAGTTGCACGGTTCCAAAAGGTCGATCCTATGGAGAAGAATCCGGCAAGAAACTCCATGGACACTCTTTTAAAATAAATGAATTACAAACTTCACTGGTACAATATTGCGATAACAAGATGTGAGGACGTTGAAGGATGTCCAAGTTTGACCGAGGTCGACTATATTAAACGAAGATTCGCGTTATTTGAGAATCCGATGTCATTTCTAAATAAAAAACTATGTGGCAAAAACGCACACCATCAAAGCGACAAATAAAACTAGGTGTCTACTTAGACAAGCCACAACGTACACACATTTACAGTTTCTGTTGTGGTAAACAATACTTTCTATGAACGCCACAGAGCCCGATCTTCTGCTTTCCTCATCCAGTCACTGCGAGCTGCCTTCCGCAAATCGTCACTCCACCTACGTTTGCCTAGTCGCGGTCTCTCGTGTCTTAAAAAATATAAATTTGTATAAAACTATACACATTTTTGCCAAAACGATCTTTTTATTTTTTTTAAGAAACTCCTTCGATTTCGCAATTTTAACTTTTTGTTACGCTTTTTGTGGCTCCTAACAAACATTCCATGTCTGTTGAAGGGTGGAGACGGGGTTCATACAAAATTCCCCATGGTACTTACTATTCACAAAATAATACGAACGGAACTGCAAAGTAATGAAATCTGTCGATACATGTACATTTTCATAATGCAATCATAATAAAGCGTACGGTGCGGACGCGGGCGGTCGTTATCAGCGCGCTACAATCGTGCCCACTCTAAGTGGTTATCCCATAGCTGCCGGCGACCTTTCTGTATTAGGGGGCGGAATAGATTCCCCGGAACAGCGGCCATTGTGTTTCGTTACCGATCTGTGTTATTCCGGGCCGTATACGGACGGCCGAGACGGGAATTCGGCCGTAATGCGTAGTGGCTATAACGGTACGCCACGGGCACGGCTCTCGGTGTTTCAGTGGTTTTTCAATTTGTCCGCTTGGATTTGTGCTCGAGGCTTAAGATCCCTTTTATATGACCTTTGTGTAGCGTAGCCATCCGTCTCTTATTTCAGATTGCGGGGCGAAATATTATAGGTGTCTCAAGACAGCTGAAAGAATGTATAGTGGTAAAACAACTTGTTTTAATTATTACTCAAAAAAGATCAGCACAACTATAGATTTAAAACATCCTCATTTTTAACTACTAGGACTAGACTAGGTTCATGTGATCCTACTCGTAACACAAGCATTTGCCTTAGTACTAGTAATTTGCGACCTACATTGCAAGATCGATGATCAATTTAAATCTAGTCGTGCATTCCTTTAAGGCTAAGTTTAAATTAAGGAATCAAGCATGGCCAAATAATAACCGAGCTAACCGTCTTAATTTAGAATAATTTAAGGACAATTTAGAAGACCGAAATTGTCCCGACAACATTTCTGGCCTGGAGGCTCTATTCCACGAAGTTATTTTGGTAGTGTTACAGCGCACACCGCAATCTAGCTCAAATTCTATTGTAAATTAACACTTAGCTCAGATAACCTGTGTACGCCTTTGTAAATATAGACGGATTGTGATCGTTAATATATAACAGCATACTACCAAACTTTTATCCCTAAAAGGATAGGCAGATTTAGATCGATCTGCCCGCGTTCATCGGTATGTTTTAGAATATATGTAGGGTGGGCCTATTACCATTAATCGGGCATAAATCTAAAACGAGAAAATCCCAATAAAAATAAAGTGATACTATGATATGTCTAAGCTTTAAGAGAGCATGATTCTCGTACTGCGGCTAGGATATGCTGGCGCTATCTAGTTTTAAATATAAAAAATACGAAATGTTTTGAAAGGAATAAATATAATTTACTACTTGGCAGTCGCAAGATTTTAGGTTGAGTTTTAAGTCTTGGAGTAGATTCTCAGGTCAAGGAGTAACAGCAACAGCGCGGAGACAGGATTAGCAATATTCCGCAACGACCTATTACATGCGACCTAAACTGATATACAGTGGTACACTTCTGTCAAGCCCTACGGAGAATGCAGGCATGACAGTATCTTATGTTATAAATATCATTTAATTTAATCACTCTAGGCACTCACGCAACTATTGCATAGACTAAACAAAAGAAGTAGTTGTGTATCCGTAAAATAACACCCTACTTTTTCGTTAGAAGGTAGAAACAGGTTAAGCGAACACTTTGTAAAAGAAAATGTTATATCACAATATTGAGCCCGTCATTTCCACCACCTAGAAGCAATCTTTGGCCAAAACCACGTGATTAATGCACCATTATGGACGAAGGAGCCATAAATACAGCACTAGCATCCTGTTGGAACTTTTTGCTTTTCCATATAAAACACGTTTTAAAACGAAACATATGAATTATGAGGTGCAGATTAGCCCGCTTTTAAAATATTGTTTAATACCACACCCTTTTACGGGCGCGGCTTCCTTAGTTTCACGAATAAGAGGAAAAATTAACTTCAAGTACATAGATTATTATGTTATCTAAGACTGGACATGGACAAAAAAATGCCATTACCTACAATTTTTTTCAAGAATCAGACTTCGATTTTTATAGGCATGTTTTTTGTTGGAATGATGACATCAAAGTCAAATCACTTATTCACGATAGGTAGTCGTCTTATTTACATCAGCGCAGCCACAAAAACGCCCGCCTTTCACTGCCTCCTATTGTTTTCGCTGGGAAGGAGAAGGTACGTAATAAACTCCCCAGCAATATCCCAGCATCTAGAAAGCAACAACGATTGGTTGTGAATTGGTGAAAATTTGGGCGGTGCAGCAGACGGAAGAGGACTACTTCCAGTCCTACTATACTCTTCCTCCTTGTAATATTAAATTGTTTTATTATAAATAGTATGCAACGTAAATTTTTGATAAAAAACAAAAAGAGATGCATCTATATGTGATACTGAACAAGCATACGAGCCAGCTAATGGTAAGGCATTGTAATGTTAAACAACAGATATATTTGCGCATTGTCACCTTAGATGACAGGTTTCATTAAACTCGAAACCAATCAATGGATCTCAAACAAAATATGACATTCAACACATGAGTCGTAGTCAAAACCTTGTAAGTCCTTCGAGTCGCACCACCAGGTAATAAGGACCACGTATAAAGAAACTTGCTACACAGTGCGCAGTCCTTGGCTTCCGCAGACTTTTAAAAATAGAATGTCTCGATCGAAAATCGTTTCAGAACGAAGTCATAGTAAAAAGTACACGAATCCTTAGTCACCGTAGGTATTCACTGCAGTTTAGTCGTTCCCGACGTACATAGTAGGAGTCGACTGAGATTTTAAACTGGTTCCACAAAAAGAAGGTTTCTATTCGCAACCGTTTGTTCGTATTTCGGTGGGATCAAACGAAACCCCAAAAAACACTGGCTAGTTTTTAAAAGTTCCGTTTGATCTCACAATTTTATTGACATTGTACGGGAAATTTTGCTTCAATTTTTCATATACAGTCACTAGTATAAATAATGGAAGATTGCAAACTTTGCGATAATACGAATATCACTAAAGCATACATACATACATCCACGCCTTTCTCCCATAGGGGTAGGCAGACAACACTTTTTTCTGCCCACCCTCATTAAAGCAATGGTTCGAAAATTATATGTTCTTATCACCATACAATTTCTATTAATATTTTAAGAGAAAATCGCTTCTGAATTAAGATTATTTTTCTTTTAATTTAGATTTCTTCTAATATTTCCATAGTTCGAAACCTTGTCACGTGGTTGTTAAATAAAGAGACATAAATCCTTGGATATATAGTCATTCTAGAATTCCTGTCTTCATAATATGGTAGAAAGTGGAGATATTCAATGTTCGAAAGGCTATCTTTTCATTGTAAAAAAATCAGAATCCAATGCATTTAAAAGAAATACTTGGAGAAAGAAAATCTGTTTATTTTCTACAGCGAAAAACATTGCTTTGTCGAGAAAAATGCACTGAAGAACTTCTTTACCAATTTAATACTGTCTTAGTAAGTATATTTTACTTCAAACCGATAAAAATCATACAAAAATTATTTCTGGTCCAGTACTTATGTCAAACGTATTGTCTACTGGAAAAATCCCGCACATGGTTTACACATAACAGTTATTCTCAATCCGTTGTCTGTGCTGGTCCCTAAAATGCCCAAAGAAGTGCATGAAATCATCCTAAAATTAATAACAAGTTGACCACAAAGCGCGGTGTGTCAAGAACACAAATTGCCAAACAGCTCGTAGTTAACCGCAAGACAAAAAATATGACTAGTCCCTCGTCACTATTATGTTTAGAAACACTGTCTATCTAAGCAAGCGTTTCCCTACCCAGGAAAACATAACCAAAAAAATCACCGCACAAATAACAATAAACATCCGTTGTCCAACAAACGGACACAATTCGCCCCTGGGGATGAATAAAAATAATATACAGGGGGATCCGCTTAATCCTATGATAAATGGGGGTGAATACGCGCGTGGACACGGCAGCACTATCGACGGTGCGTTAATTAAAACGGTCTATTTATATCTCGTAATGTTCTAGTGTTCCCTTGTGTGGCTATGTTACCATTAAATGGTTTGAATAAATAGAATATTGGCACGGTTTTAAAGTATGTGTAAGTACATATTTATATTTAACAACACGTTTGGCGTAGTGGCTGAGCGATTGGCTTCTGCGACGTGTGTTGTGGGTTCCATCTCCATACGGAGCAAATATTTGTATGATCTTCAGGTCGACGAGTCTAGGCGTTTGTGTATGAGATAATTTGTGTTTGTAAAAGCACCCACCCAAGAGATAATCATAGTAGATAGGCAACGACTTATTTTTCAAAAGAAAAAAAATAGAATATGACTTTTTTATTTTTTCTACAAAAACGCTATAATATATTGAAATAAAACAACCTCACGGATTATATCGCGTTAAATTAGTATATACAATACAATACAAAATATTCGCGTAAGCTTCAGATATCAATACGCTATAATATGATAAATGATATTTATTTCTGTATGTTTATATGTACTTACACATACAGATGAATTCCTACGCTAAATTCCCACTAACGTCAAGCATTAGAGTATCGGTTAGCGCAAAGATCTTGGTCAAAAAACCCACCCTGTAACAAGATAACACTACAGATAACATAAGCTCAGGGTTACCCAGGCTTACCACAATCACGGGCCGTACTAATTTAGGAATCTAGACACTAACACCATCAACATAAAATAATTTAGACGCTACTGTAAATTTCACTAAGTAAAACTTAGGCTTTAAACACTTTGCCCTATTTCCACTATCTCTGGCAACATTCGTAATTCAACCATTACATCCCCAGACTCTCATAAAACAAAATTTCCCCTTAATTACTGTAGCTCATGGAACTATTTATGTACAGGACTTATCTTAAGTTATGTAACAACACAGTTCCAAAACAATCCAGTTTGAACAATGACTTAGGATATCTATTCACTGGAAGTTGGCGCACACGTTCAGTCTTATTCCACTGTGTTAAGGGTGAATGTTGTTTGTGATGTGTGTCGGCACATTATGTATCGGTAATAGTGCAGCGACGTGGTATTTGTCGGAGCGGGCAACAGTTGGAATGTTTCGTACACCACTACTCCGAAGGCAATAATAGAGAATGCGATTGTAACATTTGTACTTAACTGCGGCAACTTCAACACTGTTTGCTGTAAGTACAACGTTAAGTTTTAATTTTGTGTAAGCGCATTACATGTTCGATCGTGGGCTTGTGGTTAAGCAATAACTGAGCCGATCGACCGATGTCTGAGGTTAATCTGCACTTGCCGCGGCCAGTGCGTGGAAGATCATTATTACCATTTCGAGGCCCTTGCTTGCTCCAGCGAACATGTATTTCAGTCCCGGTTGTAATCGTTAGTTCTAAGAAGCTCAAAAAGCCTGAAAATCATAAAAGTCAATTGTTTTTCAATTTAATGAATATTACAAGTACTTTTTAATTGTCAAAACTAGGTGCACGGTGCATTGAGAAAAACTGGCAAAGAACTCCAGTCTATACTCAGGAGTATTATTATTGCCCAGAAATTGGGTTGCGGTCTGATAGCAGACGTTTCCACGAGAAGATATATAGGCAGTAGATAGGCATAAAGGAAATATCTCGTACAAGTTGGTATCGAAACGAACCCGTGTCATTACATAGTAGTAAATTGGTTCGCGTGTATCGCTTTATACATTTAAAAGTAAATATTGGGTGAATTCGAATTTTCTCTTTTTTAACAAACAGCGTAACACTTGAACGACTACGTTCCGCGCAGTTAATCGTTAATGGTGCACTAAATATAAATTATTATTAAAAGAAGTCTCCAATAATGGAGTTATAATAATTGCCACTGTCTATCTATGGATGTGTGTGCATATTTAACACATAGAACTGTGCCTAAGATAGGTCTTATTGATGGTGATTGGTCCGGGGTTGTCATACAAACATTTTTGGCAATTGTACTCAGCTGTTTATCCCTTAGATATTGAGATGGCCCAGAAATTGGATTGCGGATGTTTGATCGCTGTCCCTTTGTGTATAGTATTCATTCGAATCTGACCCTCTAGACAAGTGGCATGAACGCTAATAGAGTAGTATAGAACAGAATTCTCAATATAATGCAAATGACATAAGCTTTCGACAAATCGAGCGAGCACAAATGTCATCTCCATATATTTTGTTTCTATTCGTTTCTTTATTTTAACTTCAAATTGCCACAATCTACAGGACCTGGTTAGACAAACACTAGACCTGGACGTAGTTCTATTTGACAGTGAATTATATAGAATATTTTTCCAACATAAAACACAAAATTACAGACACAATAAAAAAACAATTGTTCAGAGCTACGGCCCTTACGTGATTTACTGTTTCTTTAACGTTGGCCCACATTTCGGCCTGTTTCGTGGGTGCTTTTACGAACACAAATTGTCTGTCAAACAACTATCTGTAGGTCATCCAAAATATTTGCTCCGTGTGGAGATTGAAACCACAACACATGGCGCAGAAGCCGATCGCAGCAGCTACGCCAAGCGTGAAAAACGTTGAAAGTTTAATGAATTAGATGAATTCGAATTTTCTCTTTTTACGCGGAAACAGCGTAACACTTGGCCGACCTGTTCCGCGCAGTTGACCGCTAATGTACCACTAAATTTAAACGATTGAAATGAAGTCTCCAATTTTGGTTAGAATTGTTTAACTCCTATTGTTTCATAATATATTGCGTTTAGTTAGTTTTGTTATTTTGCCAGCTATTTAGCCGTGATTTAGGCGCGATAATGGTCGGTCGTTAGCACTAATATATGGACTTCATTGGTGTTATTAATGATATTACGTGATTTTAATGCGTACATACTAAAATTACCACATTTTGTATTACATATCTAACACGTTACATTAATCAAACTGATGAATAGCTCGAAGAAAGCAAATAATGATTAGTATTCTGCGCTTCTCATCCATATAAATAAATAAAATTTCAGGGACATTTTACACAGCACCATCTAGTCCCAAACTAAGCAGAGCTTGTACTATGGGTACTAGATAATGGATATAATACTAATATACTTTTTTTTTGTAAATACATACTTATAATACATAAGAAACACCCAGACGAACACAAACACTTATATTCATCACATAAATATATGTGTCCTGTGGGAATCGAACCCACGACCTCATGGTCAGCAGTCCGGTACTCGAACCACTAAACCACAGAGGTCGTCGAATGCCTATTTTTGTAAAAAAATATAGGAAAATACGCGTGCATTTTAATTTTCAATAACACAGAATATGGCTGCCGTTATTTGCAAGGAATGACGTCACTACTGGTTTTCTCTTATAGGATAAGCCAAGTGGGACCATTGCGGGATATTTCAATGAGATTGCTTTAGTCCTCGAGTCCATGAACAGACGGTAAAATAGAGATAAATACAAACACCATTTTATTGTGTTGATCAGATAAATTTCCAGCTACATATTTACTACATCAATATATGTTCAGTAATAGGTTATCAAATGGTGTTAGGCACCATTTCTATTCCTGTTGCTGTTCTTAGAATATTTTTGTAGTTATAAATTTCATTCACTTCACTGCCTATGTCAATACTTATGTGAATTGTTTAAAGGACAGTACTTAATTGTATTTCTTTTGGTTCTTATGGGGTCAAATCACTTATAAACTACACACAAACTCATAAACCTTAAATAATCATAAGATTTTGGAATTACAAACTTAACATCAAGAGATAAAGCTCACGTTCCGTGTGCATAATTTATTTTCTATGATATATCCTCCCTCACAGCAGCTGACATAATCAAATGCATGACTTAAAACAACAAGTCAGTCTTTGCTTCCTAACAGCATAATCCAGCTGCAACGAGCGGCCTCTATCCACTAAAGCAGCATTCGCCGCAACGCTGTCTCCCATTGTATTTGCTCACCCACAGATGTGAGAGGCCCTTGTCAAACCGGACTCCGGAACTCGTGTGATTCGGATTTAAGACAATATGGCACACCACTTCGCTCCAAGTGACAACGCTCTTCGTTCAGCATTTAAATAACTGGGGCTTCCCAACAGGTCACTTGAGGAGATTGCGGAATTGGAATTTAGTTCAAGGAGCCTTCCGAATAAACCGAATAAGGCAAAGAGAAAATTTGTTCTAGATAATAGAATAGAATAGAATAGAATATTCTTTATTGCACACCAAAACAAATGTAAAGTACAATTACATAGATCATAGAATGGTACAATGGGCGGTCTTATCGCTAATAGCGATCTCTTACAGACAACCTTAGGATGGAGTCGTGAGAAAAGGAAAGTTCATAATACTTGGTTTATTAAATGCTCTAACGTTTTCAGTGGAGGAAGGAATACGAAATATAATTATGTCATTTTATGAATGTACTCAAACAGTTCATGCTGACATCTTTTGTTATTTAATGTAATGTAATAAGTGTGTCATAATAATCCCAAATGGCAGGCGAATGACCACTGAAGTTATTAGCTTACAGGTGGACATTGCCCGTCCCATATATATACGTATTAACCTGCTTTACGAGACCCATGGGGGCGGCACAAGCCAGTCATAAAAACAATAAAATCGCGTCATTACAAAACATCATAACTCATATCCACTGCAATAATCGCCGAAGATTAAGGCCTTGTAGACTTATTGACGAACTTATCGTAAAGTATATACTCTATGAGATAACTATCCACCTTACTTTCGATTTTTAATAGAAACAAGGGGCGCTGGAGGGCTCAAACAGATCTTCAGCTTTCTTAAAATGAAATAAAAAAATGTAAAAATGACGTTTAAAAAGTACTAGTTGTAGTCTATATTGAATGAATGATTTTGACTTTGACTTTGACTTTGTAGTACGGATCTACCACGGGTTACACGGGTAGGTGGCAGGGTATGTCGGACATCGTACCGATTAAAAACTGTACTTGCCTTTCTTTGCCCTATTGTCATGATGACCATAGGATTCATGATATTCGCAACGACCCTGATAGAGACTTGATGACCTGTGGCCAGCGTGTGACTGAGTTGCGGAGTCCTTGGATTGACCAGAGAATGGGCACAGTATCTTATCTTATCTTATCTAACTCAAGCAGGCGACAGGCCCGTCACTTGATGGGGGCGCTGACCGGACATTTCGGGACTAACGCTCTCCTTCAAAAGATGGGTCTGACGGAGACATCAGCCTGCAGGGCCTGTAAAAGGGAAATTGAGAGCATGGAACATCTTCTGTGTACATGCGATGCACTGGCTAGAAAGCGAATGTGCCTCTTGGGGCAGGGTTATCCAGGACCAGAGGACTATAGACTCATACCCCCAGGCCTCATTATAAATCTTATGGAAGAGCTGTTTGAAGAACTGGGGGAGGATGAGGATTAGGTATCTAGGGGAAGCACAAAAGATCCCATTGGGTCGAAGTGCTCTGAGGCCTTGCTCGGCCCCACACAAGATAAGATAAGATGGGCACAGTAAGTCGTGTGGGTTTTTTTTTTCCACATTTACCTTTAAATAGGAAGTCAGCAAAGCCGCTTCCCTTGATGATGTTCAGTTCTTATATTCATTATTAATACTCCCCAACTACTACCAAACTATCCATTGTGATAGAAACCGTAAGAATTCACCGTAACCAAAAATAAATAGATCTTTAAATTTCCAAAGCGATTCTAAACTATTTTATAGTAGGTAGGTGATTTACAAGAGCAACTATACATAGTTGCTCAGTAAACTTTTAAATCACTTGACACGGGCGGACATAAATATTGGTGGTAAATTGACAAGGGACCTGAATTGTGACCGCCATTTTAAGGACAGGGAACCCCAATAATTCTCCACGCAGATTCACAGGTTTTCAGATCCAGTGTTTTAGTTATTGTTGGTATTTTAACCGTAATGAGTTCCCGTACTTTTTGTTTATTGATTTTGCCCGTGGTTTGTGTAAATAGTTACTCTGTTTTGTAATTAGTTTCGTGTTTATTGTTGAGGTAGTTGTTTGGCTTTTAGTATTGATGGATCAGAACATTTGTTATTTTATAAAGCAAATAGCTTTATAAAATAACAAATGTTCTGATCCATAATAATTACAGTATTTAATTTTCATACCGAGATTTTATTTAGTACTGCATTAGTTATGTGAAGTGAGGCGTGTGGTCCACAAAAGAGTTTGAAGGAAACCCTCATAACATAACATGGACCCATGGCTTTTGCGACCTCTGGACCGATAAGGCAGTTATAGACAGCACATATTACAAGGCAGGAATAATCGCGCCGGAAGTCCCCGAAGGGTAAGGCAGAGTTATACTAACTGATACAGCCACAAAAACTCTGTAATTTTCTAGTTTCCATACACAATTTCAATATCCAACTATGAAATGCCATTAACCATGTACAACAAGACATATGAAAATTTTATATAAAACTCAATAACACTTTGCTCGACCAGGGAAGCGAACCAGCATAGTAATTATGTTTACGATCACCACACTATACCTAAAGCAATTTATATTCTTTCACACAGATTAATATTCTTTTCTTCCCAAATCTACTATCAGAATAGCAGTTCTATTACCGTTTAATGGAACACACATTAATGATTCAGACGAATAGCTCGTAATGTCCCGTTATCAGAGTGTTTACGGGCCTCCATGCTGCCGCGCCAAATTTACTGGTCCCGCCAAAGTTTTACAAGGCAATTTACACTTACCACAAACCGTAAGGCATTGCTCGGATGGGAATGGTCCCATCAAACCAATAACTTTAATGGCGACTGTTACTGGCATTGTGAGATATTCTTGAAATTTTATAAATAGAATTGGTTTATGAAGCTACTTAAAATTATATTTCATTTTGATTATATTTCATTAGTCTAAACTCTAACGATATTTGAATTAATTATCGCAATGGCTTCTCTACCTGGACTAGATTCCCAAGTTGAGAGTGTTACTAAGTTTTATTTTCGTCAAAATTCTGTACTCTATTACTGTACTGTATTAAGCCATGCTTCGGCACGTATGATCCATCTCGACTGGGGTGATACCACGGCCTCACAGAAAACTGGCGTGAAATTCGGAGAATACAGGCTTACGTTGTGTTTCGCCGAGTGAGTGAGGATACCGGAGGCCCGAACCCTTTTAAAAGTCCGGCAACACATTTGTGACTTCTCTGGTGTTGCAGGTGTCCATGAGCGGCGGTAATCGATTACCATCAAGCGATTTGTCTGTTTGTTTGCCACCCAATCCCATAAAAATAAATACTTGTGCCCGTTTTAAATGGAAAATGTCGGTGTACTTTAGTACATCTACAGCTAAAAAATAAAATACTGAGTAATACAGGAGTGTAGTGACAGTGTATTATCCCTACTAATATTATAAATGCGAAAGTAACTCTGTCTGTCTGTTACGCTTTCCCGCTTAAACCTCTCAACCGATTTTGATGAAATTTGGCACAGACAATCTTTAGACCCTGAGAAAGGACATAGGCTATATATCATCACGCTAAGACTAAGTAACTATTCCACGCGGACGAAGTCGCGGGCGGAAGCTAGTTATTATATATTATTTTATAATAAAACGGCCAGCAACCTTATGTTCTAGAATATTCTATTTCCAGTAAGAAACAAATTTACTTAGCTCTATACCCCAATTTATTAGTAACTAAGCACGCAAAGCAAAAATTTCTACACCATTATAATCTTCAAAGTTCTGATCGCCATAAATAGCGATTGGAGGCAGGAACGGAACACAACATTTCAATTAAAATAAAGACAATAGCAACAAAGTTACAAGGAGACTGTGTAGGGGGAGCTAAGACCGAACAATGGAGATATGACATCGTGCTGCTAAGTTTAAGAAATCTTGGATAAATAGTATGTTCATATCATAGATGTATTATTTTCTTTAACGTTCCACCGTGTCTGTATTTCCCGAAGGGTTAGACAGAGCTATATTAATGTGCACCCACAATTCGCCCGTATTAAGTAGGTCACGCGTAGTGACGAGCCAATTGCATGGTTTCATCATCATCAGGCCTACCCCAATATGCGCCATTTCGCCCCGTCCTCGGCTTGTCGCATCCAGCTACTGCCGGCAGCCTTCCGCAAATCATCACTCCATCTTGCCGCAGGGCATCCTACGCTACGTTTGCCGAGTCGCGGTCTACACTCAAGAACACACCTACCCCAGCGGTTGTCGATTCTTCTACAGATATGGCCAGCCCACTGCCACTTCAGGTGGCTAATTGTATGATACTAGTTATAAGTTAATTTTATTATTTACTAGTTTCTGCCCGCGACTTCGTCCGCGTAGCGTGATGATATATAGCCTATAGCCTTCCTCAATAAATGGGCTATCTAACACTGAAAGATTTTTTCAAATCGGACCAGTAGTTCCTGAGATTAGCGCGTTCAAGTAAACAAACAAACAAACTCTTCAGCTTTATATATTAGTATAGATAGTAACAAACCAGACTTCATACACGTCATTAACACAAACTTAATGAGAGAAATGATACAGTTCACAATGCCCAAATATTTTAGGGATTTTATGTTCAATTCAATTATTCAATGTATTATTTTTTTTATAATGAAAACACTTTTTTAAATAGAGTTATGTACTGTAAAATCTTTCTACTGTTTTAATTATCTAGCGGTCAGGAACACTGCTGCAGAACATGAGGTACTGGGTTCTATACCCAGGTGAAGCAGAGTTATCTTATTAGCATGTCGAAGTTTCAATTTGTGCCTGCTTAATGGCAACAGGCTTGCCCTATTATATGGACAAAACTTATCGGCGAGCTACTTACGGGTGTACTAGCATACCTCTGTTTTACCCTTCAGGAATATTGGCGTGTTGGTATTAAAAAATATGCTCAATTTGTTCATATTGAAACGACATATGACAAGTCTTGAATTTCGTTCGAGGCTTCAAGTTTGAGCATTGAACTCAAACAAAACTCGTGGTGGATATGTTTACGATCATCCCGCATACTGGCGACATAATCAAACATGTACGGGGACCAGCAAGACTTACTTTTGTAAAATAAAATGAGAAACATTTTGTATAAAGATATTACAGTATCAAACTTAGCTCACACAACTTTGGCTCCTATTCCAAAGTGTCCAGAGATGTGCAGTCTTGTCGTCGTCTTGGCGAATGTCATGCATCCCATGATAGCCGGGACTATAGAATTAAGGAAGGCAAGTTGAGAACCGCTTCTGATAATTCCATAGAGCTGAGAATTGAGCCCAGAACCACGAGTTCGGTGACCGGGCTTATGACCACTTAGTCCGCTCAAAATAGACATTTCAATTATCAGAAACCCCTCCACAGAGCTGAATTTTGGTAGAGACCTTGTGGACACCAATTTTTATCAAAAATTGATTTAGACTACCGATATCTTAGGAATTCTTAGGAAAACAGTATGACCACTTTGTAAATAACTGTATTATCAAAAATGTTTGTCTTAATAATGCACCCACGATACAGGAGAAAATTCTAGTGTGTAACAAATCTTCAATTCCATCCTTATATTTACATAATTTTTCATCTAATTTCATTACTAATTTGATACAAAATTATGTCTTTAGAGTTGGTTTTGGCGTTCCAAGATCAATTCCAGTAATATGTTGTGTGATTACTTAATTCCACGGCTAGTGGGCAGGGACCCTCATAAAGATAAGACTGGAATGAGTGGGGCTCTTCTTAATTTATGAACAAGTGTCGCCCCGGGAGCCCGTCCATGTACCCACGCTCTTACACGAATATCGTGACGTAATAAAGTCCTGCTGATGTTTATCTTTTGTTTTTTTATCGTAATGTCTTAGTAGGATGGGCTCTTAGAGCAATTTTCATTTCAGTGACACGGTAGTGCGTGATAGAAAATGACGTCTTAATTTTTGAAAAAGGAATTTGCAGCGGAGAGAATTTTATACTAGTCTTTGATTCCTTTATCAAGTCATTCTGCCTCAACATTTAAAAATACATCTATAATTTTGAATAACCTATACAAATTTTAAAAGAGAGTTGAGTTCACCTGTGTTCTTAAATTTGTGGACTTCCGTGAGCTGCTGTGCTCTACAAGGACCCAAAACTGGTCTCAGTCGGCAATTCGTGCGCCTTCGAGTAGATCGTGAGGCCAAAGCCTCTCTTTTCATTGGATCCTGCTAACGCCGCAGAGCGACGCGGACCAGGGCCTGTCATAGTCGTGGCGAGTATCGCAAATCTCATGGCCATGAAAGGCAAGGCAAGGAAATACCTACAAGTTCAAGTCGGCACGAGTCCGACATACTTTGCCATCTCTCCAGGTGGCAGACCATGAGGATTTTCCTCTCCAAAAGAAGGCTAAACTGTCTAAGTCTGACATAATATCTAATAATACTACTACCACTGTCCTGCCTTTATTAGAGACCATGATTCTCATAGTTTCAGAAGTCGTAAAAAATGCAAAACGTTGACTTGTAAAAGTGTCTTTAAAGATTTATGTATTTACAGAAATAAATATCATTTATCTGAGAGGTAACCTGTGCGAAGCAGTTAATGGGTTATTTAATTTCCAAGAATACTTATCACCCTCCGATCCTCTTCTCGACTATCTTGGGGTCGGCTTCCAGTTTGCCCAAACGTTTCTGAATATCAGTATTTTACACGAAGCGACTGCCATCTTGCCTATGCAACCCAATTTCTAGGCAATACCGATATTCGAAAGATACAATGGTCGGGCCTTTTTGGGCTCTAACTACCAATAACAATAATTGTCATACAAATGTTATAGATGACCGGGATCGACGGCTTTACGTGCTCTCTTTAGAGGTCGGTGTTGATTGTGTGCTAAGAATGGTCACCCATCCACACACTGACCGCAGCAAGCGCAACTTAACCTTGCAGTTAATCAACTTAGTTATTACTTAACCACGAGCCCCTCAGAGAATACTATATGATAAGTTCATTAATATTTCTCAGTACTTGTATTGTAATAAACTATTCCACCTTTTAGAACTTACTAATTACATGAAGAAGTTTAAAGTAACAATACCAGGAAAATTTAGAAGCAGCACTTCCCCAACTTAATATTAAACATTTTGTTTCTGCAAGCGACTTCAGTGAAAACACGATATTTGGGACTAATGACCCATAAAAAGTTGTAGCTACGCGTATGACTGAAATTTCGGTGAAAGTACAAATTCGAGACCTTTATCACATAGTTCAGTTTCCAAGTTAAATCGGCAGAAAGTTAAAGTAAAATTGTGCAAAGCATGAACAGTAGTTCCAGCTCTTATAATATTTTTTTATGGGATTGGAGAGAAAACGAGCAGATGGATAACCTGATGGTAAGCGATAACCGCCGCCCATGGACACCTGCAACACCAGAGTTACTGATGCGTTGCCGACCCTTAAGAGACGGAGACTCAGATTGCAGATTGCCAGAGCCGTAGCAACCGAGGGGGAACTGGCTCTTACACGCAAAAGTCGAAACGCACACGAAGGTACTTACGACAGACTCAGATGTACGAGTAAGAGTGTGTCGTAGTGACGCTTAACATCAAGCGAACTGGCGATCAAGCTTAAGTCTATAAAGAACTAGCTACTGCCCGCAACTTCGTCTGCGTGGACTTCAGATAAAAAGTAGCCCATGTGTTATTCCAGACTATAATCTATCTCTGTGCCAAATTTCATCCAGATCAGTTCAGCCGTTCTGGCGTGAAAGAGTAACAAACATCCATTCACCCATCCATCTACCCATCCATCCATCCATCCATTCTCACAAACTTTCGTATTTATAATATTAGTAGGATAAAAAAAGGATGGTCGCCAGCCAGTGAAACCCCAAGAGGTCCAACCACCGAGCAAGTCAGATATTTTCTCGCTTCTTACGAGATGCCTATCTGAAATGCAATGAGGAATAGTATTCTAACCTGCTGTCCCCGCATGGAAGACATACTTACATATTCCATGTTTGGTGTAGCCATTAAGGTGCCTCGCCACTACCGTTGTCCGGAATGTCGTAGTTATGACTCCTACCAGTGACAGATCTGTTAAAAAAAAACAGACAACATAAATTTGACAATAATCGTGATGATTTAAACGATTGCTCTTAAAAGTACATAAATAATGACAGCTTTTTAAACTGTGTATTTTTGGAGCACTGTGTTGCCATAATCATCGCATATATCTTTTATTCATTCATTTGAATGCCCGGTCAGTTGAATGGCGAATGAATGGAAAATAAAACGTTTATGTATGAACTATAGATTACCTTCTGTAATAAAAATATGAATATCTTATGTATGGCAATGGGGGTTTTACCCAGTAGTTTTAAGAGCTGGAACAAAGTTAAACCATTATTTAGTCATTTTTTTTGTTTGACTCCCAAAATAGTCTTAGTAATGCTGCTGGACTCAAGGTTTTGGGTTCGATTTTTAGCTCGATCAATACATTATATTATTTATATAATACAACCTGAAGTTTTAGGTGTGAATAAAGGCATGACTTACCAAATTTAATAGAGAAAACGATAATCTACTTAATTAGCCTGGTCGTAAGCGCAAATGGCTTCCACGCGTCAAATCCTGGGATACACCAGGATTCCAGGTCGACCTGCATAACTTTAGGCACAATGAATGGGGGAATTTTTTTTTTCATCCGCATTCTTTATTTCTTCTCGTCTGTAGCCGTTGTGCTCCACGAATATGTCAGAACAGCGTCATAATTGAAAAATAAAACTACTTTTTACGGATTTTATCGCCTTGTATTATTACTTATATATTATTTAATTCCCGACGCTTCAGATCCTTTACAGCATCCATGGATCATCAGGTGTCAATCCGATATGTATCGTTATGATTTCTGTGGATTTGTGGACTTTCACTTACAGGAGTGATGATTATCCTCGACATTCTTGATTGGTATAATGTTGGCATGACAAAACTTTAAAAATATTAAATTTCAAACCCTACTATTTTCCATTCCATGTGGACATCACAACTTTAACTTGTTGGCACCGAGTTTACTTTTCTACTCGCTTGCAGTAATAACCTGAAGCCTCACAGTTGTTTTAATTTAAGTGGTCCACAAGTTAGCGAGGAGAGAAGCTCATGTGGAGTTCTATTTACATTCATCTGTTCCTACACTAGTTCATTCATTTACAAAGTTTTAAATTGTATGAAGAATTTCACCTCAGGCTGAATTCGAACTTATACTCCTACACCCATCATAGATTTTCCTTTGAAGATATCGCTAGTGGTTTTGTCGTTACAGGATATCCAAATAGCAAGTCATCATCAACTTCATCATCAGCTTATATTCTTTCACTGCTGGACGTAGGCCTCTCCTAGAATGCCACAGAGCCCGTTCTTCGGATGTCCTCATGCTATCACTGCCAGTTGCCTTCTGCAAGTCATCACTGCACCTGGCTAGCGAGAGTCCTACACTACTTCCCTAAACGCGATCGAGACAATAGTAACTACCTACTATTACCTACTTACTTAATGTTAGCGGTGGTAACCTAATGTCTAAGGCGTTGGACTTGCGATCATGTGGTTGCCGTTGCCGTTGTCCAAAACCCACTCATTGCACTACCGACGTGAATCCACTCGTAACACAACGACCCACATTGCTAACTTTAAAAAAAAATTATATATGTACCTACCCACCGGAAACAGAGTTCCGATTACATAAACACAGAAAACGATTGAAGATGTGAACGTCTGCAAGTACCAAGCAAACTACGTGGAAGAAACTAAAGACGCTACTTGCTTCTAGCAAGTAGGGTTCTGTAGTTTTTGCCTAACTCTATGGGAAAATGCAGTGTGTAATATTTAAAAAAACAAAGAAGATATTAGCCTGAAATCTCTATATTTCACCAACATACAACAACGCCAAAAAATAAATTAATAACAATTTCTCAAGGTGCGCACTTAATTCCGCTCTCCAATTAGCGAGTGGATGTCATCGTTCGCGTCTCATTTATCCGGATTAGCCCTGTCGACGGCCGGGCCCGGTTATAGCCGGTTATTGCCGGTAAAACGCGTCTTGCCGACTAATAGAGGTAGTGCTCTTAATTGGAGCCCTTCGCTTCTGTGTTATCATTGCGCCCAATATTCTCCTAGCTGCCTCGTTTTATAAGCAAATTTTGTGCAAATTAATTGTCTGCTTGATGTCTCGTTTTTAGAATATTATCATCATTGTTGGTGGTCGAGGTCTGTCGCTGAATTTTATTAAGTTCCCGTTTCTGGGGAAATGTAGCCAATGAAATTATTGAGCAAATGAGATTTAATAACCCAGATTTCAAGAGATTTCACACTGGTATCGATAGGCTCCGGTTACCGCTTACAATCGGGACCAACCGCTTCAATTGCTCTTCCAGGATCACTTCACTAGAGTACCTGTGTATTCTGTTTATATCAATGTAAAATTCCACTATTATTTATATTTTTATGAAAATGCATCTGCGAATGCGTCCGAAACAATTATTAAAGTGGAAACAATTATGAACAATACTATGAAACCGCTGCAGCCGCGACCTAAAAGACTAGTAATTTAATAATGAACCCCATTCACTGGAAACTGTAAAGCTTTAAATGTGATCAAATTAATCCACCTATCGGTTACTAAAGTCCCGCTAAAGCAATTTTTACAGTGTATGGCGCGCTTTAAAATAAATTAACTGGTACACGTTTAATATTAAATTAAAATGACAGCAATTTCGGGTATAAAGCGTCGTTTTATGCAAATGGTGCAATGTATTGTGCTAGTGATTTATCCCTGCAACTCCACATTACTTAAAATGCTCGTAAAAACTGTCCCAGATTACACCGGCTAGCATTTGTGTCACATAAAAAGCTAGTAATAGCCGCTGTAAATATCGTTACTATTCGTACACGATGTCTGGGTCATTTCTCCTGAATTGTTACCGTACATATGCCACGTATCTCGCGAACTATCATTTTTTTGCGGGCATTACAGGCCTTTTTGTTGTAATAAAAGGCAGCTTATATTATTTTGATGGAAGGCTGTGCGGACGAGATTGAACTTTTTGGTCTGGTCCATTTTTTAGGAACGTGGACACGGCTGTGACAGGCATCATATCTTACGCACAAGCCGCGTGGAGTAAGACGAGTGTTATGAGTGATCACACTATCAATCCTAGAAGACAGTGACAAATAATTGCTATCCTGAACATTGAATCTCGAAATTTATTAGAGACATTATCGCCCTAACATACGGACATAAGTAGACCTAGTCTAATACTAGGTCTACTTATGTCCGAAAAATCTCAGCGGTAAAGCTCACTACGAGTAAATAAATATACATAATCAGGTGTGGTAGTAAATCATTACTAGTCGTAGTAAACTGGGCACCTGCAACAGCAAACGAGTTGCTGATCCCTCAAGAACCTCTACGAACTGCAGACTACTAGATCGTTTGTCAACTGATTACAAAAAAAAAAGAAAACAATGCTGCAGCTTACCCTTTCACTAAACGGTAAACCACCGTACACCAAAAAGTTATTACAACCATTAAAATACCGTAATCAAGAAGCTTTTACTACGATTGATACTAAAACTAGCGATAATATCTTCTATGACAGTTTGTGTGCACATAACGGAGCGATAACCGTCCCAGAAATACTATTCAGAGCGTTATGATCATCAAAATGAAAAGCACTTGCCGGACGATGGATAGCATAATAGTTAAGTATGAAAACCATAAGTCTGCTAACAGCTTAATAGCTATTAAAGGGACGGGCATGAGCAAATATACCCTTTTTTTGTTTACGGGGGGAAACCTTCAAAAGGCGGCCGGTCTTCGGGGAGTGTGGGATTTTTACCCACTAAACCACCACGGTGTCCACCATCAGCACAATACGGGGGGCACTGTGCCCTCTTAAAAGACCCCCCCAGAACCCCCCTGTGCAACGACTGTTTGGGCACATCCCTGGGAGAGCAAATATACCTATAGTCAGCCGCTGACTGTGAGCAGGCTTACTGTACCGTCATGATATATTTGCTCTAGTGTAAATAAAGAGATGTTATTTGTAAATGAAGTACCTATAGATCTTTTGGTGGTCATGGAATGTTGGAATGGAATGCAGTTTAAACGTTTTCGTCGTTTAAAATAATAATTGCTTGATAAATGTTTCATGGCAATGGCACTTAGTAAACCTTAGGTAAATAAATGTGATGGTTATTTATAGTTTATGTTGAGCTTTATGCAGATAAGCAGATGAGCCACCGAATGATACGTTGTCGTCGCCGCCCATGGACTCCTGCAACACCACAGGAGTTGCTGATGCATTGCTGACTCTTACTTATGAATCGGACTGCAGATTCCCGGGGTGCAGCAACCGTGAGTGAGAACTGGTTCTCATCCGTTAATATCGAAATAGACACAAAGGTGCCTTACAGACTCAGAGGGTGGTCGCCAGCTAGACAAATCCCAAGAGGTGTCGAGCAAAAGTAAGCGTTCAAAAGGAATATACATTCGTATTTTATAACTTAGTTGCTTGTAGTTTAATTCCGTCGAGAATCTCATAGTTAGAACCGAGCCATTTTAAATCTTAACCTTTGAAAACTAAAGAGGTTTAACACGAAGTCCGTTGTGCCGTTTACACAGCTGCTTGCAACATTGTTTCACATCCAAACATCGTGAAATTTAATTTATATTATCGTAGTAATGAGATTAACTCTAATTTAAGCGTCCTGTATAAATATTTTGATCTTGTTAGCATCGTCGCGGGGTAACTTGCTGTTTATTAAACAAGTTACAATAGAACGCGAAAATCTCCGGCTAGCTACAACTAAATCATAGTTGAAAACAAAAGGTGACCTGATTATTCAATTTACTGGTCCGCCATAACGGCGAGATTAATATTAATTTACTGGCATTAATCTGTCAAGTAAATAATTACAGACACGATGGAATATTAATTATTCTAGAATATTTATTATCCTAGTATTTTATCCTGTTTTCCCACGGCTTCCAGTCTAGCTAGGTTTGTTTTGACTTAAGAGTCTGGCGGGGCTTAAGTTGCCCACAAAAACGTAATACCTCGTAATCCAAACAACATTTTATCACATTCTGTTATTAATCGGATTGAGATACCATGAATCTAGGTTTCTACCGTACCATTTCGCCTACTACGACTTCACTGAAATAAACGACTCTTCACTGGAAAATCGTTGCAAACTTGGTAAATTTATCAAGAATTGCATTTGCTTGCATTTATTTGACGATCATCTTTGACGATCTCTGTGGTTTAGTGGTACGAGTACCGGACTGCTGACCACGAGATCGTGGGTTCGATTCCCACAGTACACAAATATTTATGTGATGAATGTAAATGTTTGTGTTCGACTGGGTGTTTCTTATGTATTTTAAGTAATGTATTTACAAAAAAAAGTATATAAGTATTATATCCATTATCTAGTACCCATTTTTTTTTGTTGACGGCGTTGGAAATGCTTTATGCACGATCCACCACTCCGGGGAGAGCGTGGGGTGTGTCGCACTCCGCTCTGAAAAGAGCGATATACCGATTAAAACCTAACTCGGCGTTTCGCGTCACCACTTTGGTGCCGGGCCTACGGGAGCGCTGTAGCATTCGTCCGCGGACCCGACAGTATTGTCTAGTACCCATAGTACAAGCTCTGCTTAGTTTGGAACTAGATGGTGATGTGTAAAATGTCACAAAATATTTATTTATATTTATTTATTATTTCTAAATCTACAAGAACTTGCGAGTGGGTTTCAAGTGCCCACTGTATGCAATGGCTAGGTCTTGAACTCAAAACTTTCGCTAGCCACACAGCAGTTGAAATTTTTAGCTATATATTACGACTGTTTGTATTGTCAACATTTTACACATAGGTAGGTACCTAATTAAATCTCTTTTTTTATTTTTAATATATCTATTACGCATGTATGCGATAGTTTTACTGTATCGATCAATATGAATAATCTTTTCTATGTAATTGGCAGCATTTAGAAAGATAGCATCAGAAATAAAATCTAAAAGCGACCGTTATCTAAGTATTTATAAATTTATTTAAGTTGGAGCATAAACTGCTTCATTAGCCTAGTGGTCCTGAGCGCGACTGCTACGCTTGAGGTCCTGGGTTCGATTCGATGGTATTGGGTTTTTCTAGATGGTGATGTGTAAAATGTCACAAAATATTTATTTATTTATTTCCAGTGAAGTATTTAGGACGAAATGGTAGAGCAAAAACCTATTAACAGTATCGGAATCCGAATAGTTTGAATAAATTGTGTTTGAATTACGATTTATAAATATAAATCGACAAACCGAATTACATGTGCGTAATACGAAATTATTACGCACAGGAAATTCGGTCTGCCGGACTCCTTCAGATCTAATTTCAGTAAGTCCAGCAAAAATTCTCGTTAGTAAAATTAATGAGCGCTGCACAGCGATACAGCGCTTCACGGTTGATGAGCTCTAAGTGGACCAGACAGGTAAGTCTGGTACACTGGGCACAATTTTACGCTCAGTTACCACCAACATACGGCCCCACTGAGAATTTACAATGAAGGCTGCCCGGAATACTGAAATAGACGACTGTTTAGAATAGCTTTTGTCTTTTTGTCTCGCTGTAGAAAATTCTATTTGAGATTTGCATTTATTTATAAATATACTACTAGCTTTTTCTCGCGGCTTTGCTCACCTGGAGCTATATTAGCATTAGAAATGGATCCCAAACGTAATTTAATGCAAAACCCGTGAGGATCTCTTCTTTGTATGGTACTATATACATCAGAGAGGTCAAGCTGTATCTCAGGATCCGTTCAATTAATTGAGATAAGAAGTTCACCAGTTTTTAAGTTGGAGCCTATACTTTCTAACAGTGATAACAAAATTAAAATTATCAGTAGTTTTTACGTCAACCCGTAACAAACAGACAAACAGCAAAGAATTTTAAAAATCACTTTTTTTGGATTCGGAGACGTTTATATACAATAACCCACTTGTTTTTTTTATATCTTCAATGTACAGACACAGCCTAGTCTTTTTACAATTTTATAATAGTAGAGAGTAGCTATATGAAGAATAGGATAGGATAATCTAGTGATCATAGGCGCCACTACCACGCTAGGTCCTGGGCGTGATCTCATGTCGAATAATGTATATAGTCCTCAGTAGCAGCTCGGAGCCATGATTTGGGCCCGGTTAAAGCAACAGGCTCCCTTTTTACATGCTACCTAAACATACCGATGTGTGCCCACAGATAAACTGGAAATGAATACTACCTACTGTAAATTAAATCAGTGTTGTAATTATATGCACGATTATTTTTCATAGCAAAACCAGCATCAATGATAATTGTTGGTGTTTATTGCATATTCAATAAATTAATGTTGTGGCTCAGCTAACAATGTTCAGTTTCCATAACAATTAGTATGTAAGTTCATTACGAATATAACCTACTTTAAAAATAATCTGACTTAAATAAATAGCAATACATAACACAATAACATACCATCACGCCTGTATTCCCCGAAGGGTTAGGCAGAGGCGTAGGTATTAATGTACACCCAAAGTTCGCCGGTTTATTTAGGTCCCATGTAATATGGGGGCGCGCTTATTGACATTAACCGGTATTATTTCCTGGCCTTCAACATACTTAAACATACTAAACTCTCAGCTGCTACCGAGTATTTCATAGAAAAACCAAATAACAGTTTTGCTCGATCTCGGAATCGAACTCAGGACCTCTGGCATAGCAGTCGCGCTCAGGGCCACTAGGTTAATGAGGCAGTTACATATATCAATACATTTTAGTATTAATCAGGATTTATCCTGTGACGTTTTGCTTAAAAACTGTCTTCAACTTGTCGGCAAAATTACACTAATATTTTTGATTTTTCCAAGATGTCCATGGGCGACCACTACTTACCACCAGGTGTCTGGACAGCTCATTTGCCGACATAATATATAAAAAAATATACATAATATGTACATTTTTATAGCCTGTCAAATCACTGGCCATTTTGAGACATTAGTTTTAAGGTTTATAGGTACACACTTAAAAGCTAATGTCTCAAAATGGCAACGCGATTAATACCTGATGTTCCTTGCATCTACAGTCAGTGGTTACCACTTACCATCAGGAGGTGTGCTTGCTTAGAGAATATTTACGATTTTTTTTTTGAGTGAGGGAAGTAAACCAGCGGACGGGTCTACTGATGGTAAGCGATTACCGCTGCCCATGGACACCCGCAACACCAGAGGAGTCGCAAGTGCGTTGCCGGCCTTTTAAAAGGGTTTGTGCCTACGGTATCGTCACTCACTCGGCGAAACACAACGTAAGTGTTGTTTCACGCCGGTTTTCTGTGAGGCCGTGATATCACTTCGGTCGAGCCGGCCCATTCGTGCCGAAGCATGGCTCTCCCACGGTTAAACATTGTATAGCATAACATTTAGATTCTATTAGTCGTACACACATTTCTGTACCGATATCCTCTCGCTAAATTCACATTCCATGTCTCGTATTACACAGAAGATCACTAATGTAAATACAAACTAAATAGCTTACCAGTGATTACAGCTACACTCAAAGTGTTTTATTATGTCTCGAGCGCAAAGACATATAAACCACTTAAGTGATTTTGTTGTAAAAAATTGCCAAGTTAATTTCTTTTGACAAAAAATATATCGTCGTTATCAAACCAAAACCTGCTATGTGTGTGACTTTTTACATAGCTATTACATACCAGTACTTTACTAACCCATTTTTCTAATCGGTTCAGGACGAACCATGACAACTTCATAAAATAGTTTAAAAAATATCACCTTCATACTACAAGTATGAAGGTGATATTTTTTAAACTATTTTTTATTCGACTATTTTTTATTTCGATTTTACAGAACTGTTATTTTTAATACCTATCTCAAAAGTAGCCTTTTTTCACATAGCAGATATTGGTTTGACAACGACGATATATCATTTTATTTTTCTTAAAAGAGCTTAAATAGAAGGTATATAGGATATATTATTATACACTTTAGAACAACTAAAAATTATAATTTTGGTTTAACTCGAGCAGCGTTTTTGGGTTTTTGCAATGAAATTCACAACAGCTGGTCGGAGTTTGGATTTGAGCCTGGTTAATGGCAATAGGCTCGCCCCTTTTTTGTAGTAAATATACTCACCCTTACCACAGACCTAAAACAAACGGCGAACTGAGGGCAAACATCCTTATATCTCTACCTAACTCTTTGGGGAATACGGGCGTTTATGGGCATGGTATGTTATTTGTACAGTGCTAGTGACCTTTATAAAGAAATATTAAGGATAGTGCTCTGACTCAGACTGCCTCATTAGCCAAGTGATCCTGAGCGTAACTGCTATGCTAGAGGTCCTGGGTTTGATTCCCAGGTCGAGCAAAGTGTGTTTGGGTTTTTCTATGAAATTCCCAGTAGCAGCTCGGAGTTAGGAATTTGTGCCCGGTTTATGGCAATAGGCTCGCCCCCTATTACATGGGACCTAAACATACCGGCGAACTGTGGGTGTACATTAGTACCCCTCTGCCTAACCCTTCGGGGAATGCGGGCGTGATGGTATGTTATTAAGGATAGTGAGTGAATATACCATCTAGCAAGGTGACAATAAGTGGATATGTCAAGCCAAATAAAGTAAATTCATGTACAAAAACAGCTTTGAAATCATAATGTTTGAAATAATAACAAATAACATCGCATCACTTTTATACTGAACTTGGCTGAAACACTGCAGCATTTAGATCTCCACTTTAGCTCTTAATCCTAATGTTATTGAATGTTTTCACCCGTTAAGATTACCTTGCATCAATTGAGATTTTCATAAAATGAATGTATTCACTACTCAATACTTACCTACTTATAAAGAGAACAAAAGGATTCTATCTGAAAAAAATATATTATTTATGCCTTAAAAACAAATGACACATTCATTATTTTACTATAATAATTTTCTGTGACTATTCCCACTTTGACACACACACACACAGAATACATATTTTATAGAAAGGAGATTTTATTATTAATAGGTAGCGGAAATAAAAATGGAGACTGGCTATAAAATTAAGATTATAATATAAAAATTAGGGAATAATACGTTCTTCAGGGCCCAATTTCGAAAAAACTAACCATGCCTACGGAGTATACCTATACGCCTGTTTTCCCTGAAGATTTAGGCAGGGGTGTACTAATGTACACCCATAGTAGGCCAATGTGTTTATTGCCGAGGGCGAGTCTATTGCCATTAACCAGGCACAAATCTAAAGCCTGAGCTGATACTTCGAATTTCATCGAAAAACTCAATAACAATCGAACCCAAGAGCCTAGGGTTCACGCTTTTTTTTTAATATTCTGGAACATTTTACCCAGCACAGCAGCAGTCCCAAACTAAGCAGAGCTTGTACTATGGGGACTAGACAATAGATATAATACTTATATACTTTTATTTTTGTAAAATATAATACATATGAAACACCCAGATGAACACAAACACTTATATATAACATACCATCACGCCTGTATTCCCCGAAGGGTTAGGCAGAGGCGTACTAATGTACACCCACAGTTCGCCGGTATGTTTAGGCCCCATGTAATAGGGGGCGAGCCTATTGCCATTAACCGGGCACAAATTCCTAACTCCGAGCTGCTACTGGGAATTTCATAGAAAAACCCAATAACACTTTGCTCGACCTGGGAATCGAACCCAGGACCTCTAGCGTAGCAGTCGCGCTTAGGACCACTTGGCTAATGAGGCAGTACAAACACTTATATTCATCACATAAATATTTGTGTCCTGTGGGAATTGAACGCACGACCTCATGGGCAGCAGTCAGCAGCTTAGAACTATTACACTATTATTACACACACAACGGTTTCTTTGTACCAATAGAAATCGCAAACCAAAATCATTTTTCTTTCAATATCTTGAACGACAAATCTTCTTTAGATTTTGAGAACTTGCCGCGTCTTGACTTACGTTACAAAGTTTTCTACTTTCCCGTTGCCGGCAACTACTCACCGAAGTCGGTTCTCAACAAACCTTTCGGGAATACGCGGGTAGCTTACCGGAAAATATATTGTAATTATTTTCCACGGACTGAGAGACCTTTTTTACAGCGCGGACAATCCTTATGGATCGTCTGCCTCTACTAGAGATGGGGTATATATCGGCCGATGAAAAGCGACACTTGGATTTCCGGGTTCGTTAGTCGTGAACTAATTCGCGACAACCCTGACAGGCCACAATTATATCACAATAGACGTCAACGTAAGCGAAGGGTTTAATTCGACCCCTTTGGTTGAAGGTTACCATATAAATGCAATATGGCTGCCTATTGTACTTAATAGGCCAATTAGAGATTATTTACTTTTATTTTTATTGGTGTTTTGATTAATGAAATAAATTAGTATACCAAAATACATCAAACAAATTATGCTTTTAAAAGAAAATCCGTAAAGAAATTAAAAGTGATATTTTAAATAATATATACCTCTTATATACCAAACAGATTGATTATTTAAATACTATTAAATAATTATGAACTGTGACATCTTACTACACCAGCAATAGTGTAATAATAACTCAATGTTATCAGTCAGTAAAATGCATTTTCCGTGCATTGCCGTATAACTGAGCGGTAGTTTCATTCAATGTCCACACACTTTATGCTCTTTTATCGCTCCATTTCACTGAAATGATTTCGCAGTTCGGATACACGCACTATAGCCGTAGATATTTTAATTAACCATTTGGTGTAATGTGGCCCCGTATTCAGTCGCCAAATAGCGGTGTCCGCCATTACTTTGACAATGGTTGTGCCAACGAGCGCCAGCTATTACTTAGCCGGTACACATTAGTACGTATCTACGATGTACGAGACATATTTATAACTTTATATATTATTTATTTTGTGAAACTAAGCGTGGTCCATAAAATATTAACAAAGATATAGCGGCCTATAAACTAGGAATGTCAAAACAGAGATTGCCGTGTGCTCGGACTTACAATTTTGAACACAAGGGACCTGTAAAATTAAACATTTTTTTAGTAAAGTTCTACAATACATTGTGGTTAAGGTAAATACACTACCGCGCCTGTATTCTCTGGAAGGGAAAGCAGAGGTGTACTCATGTACACTCATAGCAAATTGTCGGTATGTTTTTAGGCCTTATTTCAGTCATGCGAGCCTATTTTCAATAACCGGTAAGTAAGCCAAACTTTCCTTCTTCCTAAAAAATCTTTAACTCTTTGCTTGCAAAGAAAGAGCTAATCCGGGACCTCACACGTAGCAGCCACGCTTGCCGTTACTAAATCAATGAACCAGGCAAGAAATACCAAAAATAGTTCCCAGAAAGTTACGAGAATTTTCAACATAGAAACATTATCAGATAAGCGAACCACCTTTAAACAAATTAGTAAATTAGAATCAGGTTATACGATGGCACAGCTTAGCACAAACTCAGCAGAAAATATGTAAATTTTATGTTCATAATTAATTTCATCATCCGTATAATAGCGTTTAATGATACCATTCGAAAAGCTCACACCCTCTCCGAGATTATTAATTTCGTCAACGGCCATTATACATTTTATGAACCTTTCAATATATTATATAGCTTAATTAATTAAATCGGTGAGACACTCCAGTGTAAGTTTATTGACTTTAAACGATGTACCTAAGTACCATAGTTTGGTACATAGTCTAGTATCGGTACCTACTTAAAATGAATTTATTTGTAATTACAGTGGGAGAGCCATCATACCGAGGGAGGGCCATGTTCCGGCACGAATGGGCCGCCTCGACCGGAGTGACAGCGTGAAACAACGCTTACGTTGTGTGTCGCCGAGTGAGTGAGGATAGCGGGGACCCAAATCCTTTTACAAGGCGGATAACGCACTTGCGTTACTTATGGTATTGCGGGTGTCCTGGGCGGTGGTAATCGCTAACCATCAGGTGATCCGTAAGTCTGGTTTGCCTCCCTATGCCATAATTTGTATTACAGCCATACTAGAAATATGTATAGAGTAAACCTAATAGTCATCAAACGACTCCTCTTAAAGATGTTTTTATCTTAAATCTCAAAAGATATTCTGCTTCGATGCTCTCTTAAGAACGAACTTCAGTTAAACTCAAATGTTTAACATCGCCAGCAAAAACACAATGCATAAACGTGCACAAACATTTTTCCTCTAATTACTCGTGAAAACTAATTCTATTTCGGTAAACGAAATAAAAATTCAGACGCTTAACGAATGCGCAGCTAACAATGAAAGCTGTGTTTAACAAACGAAGTCGACAAACTCAACACAATTAGATTTAATAACATCACAAATTGAAGGTACCTACCTATAATACAAATACAGCCCTCAACAATGAGGTATTATGCCCAACCGTACAAAAGGCTCTAGATTACTCCCAAAAATGCCGTAGACGTCGTAATAAGTAGGTATGTGGGAACGATACTATAATCCAACATTCGCGTTTATTCAGCAATAAATTTATTACAATAATTTACATAAATATGCGGATAATTACACACATAATTACATTATGTTACAAATTGTGTATATTCTTGGTGATGTTGTTCTAGTTGGAGATCCTGAAATAAATAAATAAATAGGACTGCTAGCATATGGTTCCAATGATGGTATATGTAGACTTCGATTGTATCGCGCTGCTCTGGCTTTTTGAATTCACTCGCAGGAAAACATGTGAGATAGCAACTGGATCTTTGTATGTTTTGTTAAAGATTTATTTCTATATGAATGAATGTGTAAGACTGGCTAGCCTTTACAACTCGTTTATAGTGAGTTGCAGTGCTTACTCCGTAAATCATGGAGCAAAAACTCGCTTTACCATGTCTTCTCTAGGAAACAATAACACAGTGGCAGGCAGGGCCGGCACGCGCCGCAGTACCATGGTACTTTTGGGTTCCGTGATTCCGCCTTATTAACACAAGGGCGGAGATCATTATTTGGAAGGCAGTTTAATTCAGCTCCTTACAAATTACGAGAACTCGGCACTCTATTACCCTCCTATCCATGTAATATCATCCAAACGAGTGAATCGCTTTATGAATGGGGGAGTACCCAAATTTTTCATCATAGCCGGTCGTTTATTTCATTATTATAAATGACGTATTTTTTCTTTGTTAAGTTATTATCTGAAGGTCGCATAATCATATCAAGCCAGGTATGAGCGGAATATTGTAAGTTATGACGCAATTAGGTAGCTACAAACACTTTTGTGTGGAAAGAATTATAAGCAGACTGAGTTAGAGTGTATCATACTATATAAAACATAACATACCATCACGCCTGTATTCCCCGAAGGGTTAGGCAGAGGCGTACTACTAATGTACACCCACAGTTCGCCGGTATGTTTAGGTCCCATGTAATAGGGGGCGAGCCTATTGCCATTAACCGGGCACAAATTCCTAACTCCGAGCTGCTACTGGGAATTTCATAGAAAAACCCAATAACACTGCTCGACCTGGGAATCGAACCCAGGACCTCTAGCGTAGCAGTCGCGCTCAGGACCACTTGGCTAATGAGGCAGTTATCATACTATATCAACATCGAATATAAACAACTTTATCACAGCCATACTCTCATACAACGTACTCACTTGATATACACTCAGATACACTCTATACTTCACCTCTAAATAAGTACACCACCATACAATCAATTTGTTATATATTGATTATAAAATCTATAATTATAGATAATAAAAAGCTCTGCGCTCCGTGCGATTTGATTACGTAGGTATTGTATCGATAAATTGAACTATAACGAGCTTATCTAACTTTTCTGGTACTCTCTACTGCTATAAAACAATGAAGAATGTACTAATATTAGTGATAACAGCGATTGTTAATGGCTACTTAATAGTTAGAGTATCAAAATTGATATTTAGTACATACGGAATCGTTGCATGCAATGTTGCGCATCCTCTATTATCATAAACTTTGCACCAAAATGGCGGGAGCTTATTTCATAATTAGTGCTTGACAGTATTTACCACACACGTGCGGTTTTCATAGTCAGTTTGCCATTTCGGCCCGGCTATCTAAAGCTAAGCTTATTCGCCGTAAACTGCAACACCAAATATCTAATAGTACAGTCAACAAAATTGTTAGGTATGCAATCACCTAATCATATTATATTTTGACATTTGAAGAAATTTGTATAATTTATCACGCAAAATGTATTAAAACGCAGTCCGTGCTATGGCAAGAAACTGATGGCGTTAGCTGCCTGCATAAAAAACTACTGCCAACTGCCTCATTAGCTTAGTGGTCCTGAGCGCGACTGCTACGCTAGAGGTCTTGGGTTCGATTCCCAGGTCGAGCAGTGTTATTGGGTTTTTCTATGAAATACCCAGTAGCAGCTCGGAGTTTGGAAGTTGTGCCCGGTTAATGGCAATAGGCTCGCCCCCTATTACATGGGACCTAAGCGTACTGGCGAACTGTGGGTGTACATAAGTAGGTACGCCTCTGCCAAGCCCTTCGGGGAATACAGGCGTGATGGTATTTATGTGTACATGTATAAAAAACTCCTACTCTTTTATTGACTGTACTACCAGACATTTTTACAAAATTACCATATTGTCTAACTTTTGAGAGCCGTCCTCCCCGCACTTCGTCAGCTAATTATCAATTCATTATAATATCGATAAGTACATAAACACGTAGTCGAAACGCTACTCTAGTTCAAACTTAAAAGCGATTTTAAACGTGCATCGAGATTGGATGTTTCTGAAATCAAGTCACTTCGGAGCATTAAATGGGTTTTCCATTTAAGTGGACTTGTAACATGACGTGGATGTCCGAATCAGAGTCAACCATTAGACTTACGATTGCCTCCCTTACAAGACAACTTCTAAGTAACTGTAACTAGTTTTTTTTTTTTTTAAGTATTTGGCTCACCAACAATTGAGTACACTAAAACAATTATGAAATAACTTTAAATAAATCTAGTCTAGTGTAACAATCCCTTACAGGTAAGCACATCATGCATTTATATTATATTAATTAACTCAAATTAAAATAAATAAAATTAAATAAAATAAATTCAAAATAATAATTAAAATTAAACATAACAAAATTAAATGAGATGAGATTGATTAAATGTTCAGTAAAACTTGTACTGTTTAAAATACATAATTATATGTTTGGATAACCTAATACTGTTTTGATACGTCTTGTTAATTTATGGATTTAATAAAATTTGCACTATTTACTTATAAAAAATTTGACGTGGGAGAGCCATGCTTCGGCACGAATGGGCCGGCTCGACCGGAGTGATACCACGGCCTCACAGAAAACCGTCGTGAAATAACGCTTGCGTTGTGTTTCGCCGAGTGAATGAGGTTACCGGAGGCCCAAACCCTTTTAAAAGGCGGGCAACGCACTTGTGACTCCTCTGGTACTGCAGGTGCCCATGGGCGGCGGTTATCGCTTCCCATCAGGTGATCTACCTGCTCGTTTGCTCCCCTATTCCATAAAAAAAAACCTATATTTATGGTAGAATGCCTCATTACTCTAGTGGTCCAAAGCGCGACTGCTACGCTAAAGGTCCTGGATTCGATCCCCAGGTTGAGCCAGTAGCAGCTTGGTGTCTGGACTTGTGCCATGGCAATAGGCTCGCCCCCTGTTACATGGGCCCTTAAACATGCTGACGAACTGTAGGTGTACCTTAGTACACCTCTGTCTAACCCTTCGGGGAAAACAGGCGTGGTGATGGTATGTTATTGTAAAAAGATCTATTATTACAAATACAAAATAAATAATGAATCATGTTAGTGTTTAGTCACACTAAATCGGTCACAATTGTAGTGTCAGAAAGCTAAACAGTTTAGAGCTTGGACGGTCTTTGTTATTGAAATCACTCAGTTTCCCAGTAAGGCAGTCAGTTTGCCTGCGGCGGCACCACACTGACGCTAATTACTACGTGTGGCATGCCTCCTGTCAAATTGTGTCGGTTGTTGTCGGGTATCGTCGGGCGGACTCAGGCGTTCCTTAGCTTGGCTTGCATTCACAAGCGTAATGTAAGATATCCGCTATTGTCATCTTATCGAAGAAGTTCTAAATTCTAAATTGAAGTGTTTTAATACCTTTGTAGGTTTGGAACGATTTTAAATTCTAAAACAAAACGAAATCGAGAAAATTTCAAGCAGTCTTATTTATATCTTCAACCAATGATATTTTATCGTTAAAAAGAGGTCTTTTTAAATATTTACAAACCCCGCATCATTCACGCAGGCCGACGACGGACTAGTGCAAACTCTTGCTATGTTTTGTGTATTTCTGGTTGATTGTTCTGTTGATATTGTGGATGGATAATGGAAATAGTCATAGTACCTATAGATTTTTATATAAAATAAAATCATAATGGAAATATGGAATCAAATATGGAACTCCTGCCATCTGAAGAGGCGGCAGAGTATGTCGGTCACATCGAATTGTTTTGGAGTGACGGCGCCTGCCGGTCTTAAGAGCTCCACTCAATGGTATTTTTGGCCTACCGATCATTTGACTTGCGACAGACATGGCCAGGCTAGCATTAGCAACCGTTCTAAGCTTTAAATGCTGGGGCTATTCAAATTTATGTTATATAGAATCTAAATATCCGGGTATTCGTAATTCTTTTCCTCCCAAACGGGTAGACCAATTATTTAGATGAGTTTTTTTCTACTTATGAGGTAAACTGGATGATCTTTAGATATATCTAGACCCGTTAGGTTGCACTGTTGTCTACATCTTTTGGAATACGAAACCAGGGACAACATTGAGGTACAATATTAAGGTTTTCTATTTTCAAAATAGCGGAATAAACGAAAGCAAATCGAATCAGTTGGTCTGTAACCAAAATCTATTCAAATCGACTAATATAAATTGAACTATTCATTGTTAGTGTTGGAACAAGTTTAGTATTAACAGCAGCCAACAGCGCTGCGGCTGCATTGAATAGCGCGGTGCTTACTTGTTATTGTTGGTGATCGAGTCAATTTTGCAGCGAGCCAAATCGGAACAACTGCTGTTTAGCACAGCCCTATGCGAACATCGCATGTCATGGAGATAATTGAGCGCTTAGTAAAGTACTCAGTGCTTGGGTCTGTTGCAGTTAGCGTTATTGTTTCGAATTTGGTGTGTTGTTTAGAATTTGGAATCTAGTCAATTCGCCAGGCCAAAATCAGTGAAAAAGATGAAGAAAATTGAATTTTCGGATGCTATAAATAATTAATTCGTTTGATGACACGTTTTGCATAGCGGCTGAAGGTTAACGTGTTGTGGGTTTGATACCAACACGGAGCAAATGATTTTTTACAGGTAGTTGTTCCGGGTCTGGGTGTTTGTGTATGTAAGGATTTGTGTCTGTAAACGCACCCACGATACAGGAGAAAGTCCTAGTGTGGAGCAACGTTTTATAAAATAAAGAAGAGAAATCAGATTCAATTTAAAATAACCATAATCATTATGTACGGTAAAGAGCGTTTGATGGGCGATTGATCTCTAGACCTTATGTTCCCAATCATAAGTGAGAAAACTGCACAACCGGCAACATCGATCACACAAATATGTTGCGGTAAGTAACAAATTAATAGCTAATAATAGTGTTACGCCGAGAAGCTATTAGAATGACGTAGATGGGTCACGGAGGTTTTAGATAAATCGTAGAAGCATGTAGAATATTCGAAAGAAAGTACTCGAATACGTACTCACGTAATAACAATAGCTCAAGGTCGGGTTCAAAGGTCAATGCCCGTAAACAACAGACGATCAAGTACCTACTCGCATTTTGTAGGCTTTTCGCGATTGTTCAATTCCAGAATCTTCGTGACGTCGTAGTAGTTGTGAGGGTCGGCTAGGGCAGTTTAGTTTTGTACAAGGTGAAGTGAACATCAAAGTGAAGACAAGTGATTCTCAGTGTGACCGTACAGTGCAACAAGTAATAGTGTAGTGACTTTATTTGTGATTTCTGTTGTGTGTTGTCAAGTTTATTAAAGTATTTGTGTATTTCGGTAAAATTAGCGTTAATTAATTTATCCCAAACCCCAGCTCGTAACAATAGGTACCTATATTCCATTATAAATTACAATTCCTACAATCTAGAACAAATCACGTGAAGGAAATGAAAACTGAATTAATGGAAAAACAAGAAAGTTTTCCAAGCAAACCTACGTTCGTGCCACAGTGTAGGAAATTACTGCAGCCATGGACGGAGATTGGAATTATTCTATATAATACGGATTTAGGTACCGAAGCTTGGAAAATGCGATTGAACCTACTTATCATTATCCTTATACTTAGCTTTTTTCCAACTATGTTGAGGTTGGCTTCGTTTCTAACCAGATGTGACTGTTTTCTAAACAGTTGTTCCGGGTCTGGGTGTTTGTGTTTGTGATAATTTGTGGTTGTGAAAGCACCCACGATACAGGAGAGAATACTAGTCCCTCACTAGGATATTTATATTGGTCTGAGTTTTTAATTTTTTTAGTGTAGCACTCAGAATCGCGAAACGTCTACGTTATCCTTAGGATATAGTCTTTGCTTATAAATAGTTTTATGAAGGTGTGATGGCAGCCGCTTCGTGTAAAATACTGAAATTCAGCCGTGGTTTTCAGATGTGGTTTAGAGTGAAAGTTGACTCCGACTTAAAACATAGGTACATGCAAACTGTGGATATAAGTCAGTTATCTGCCTAAACTTTTAGAGATAGTAAGCGTGACGGTAGCATTATGATTCAAGTATTATACCGACATCTTGTAGAAGATAGTGGTACTAGATTGTCGCCTATAACGTACCTTCGTGGTTACCGTACCACGAAGTGACGATGTAGGCGACAGTCTTGTGATGATGATATTCAGAGGTCTGTATGTATACTGTGCTATTTCCTACTTGGTTTCATAGATGGCGTTATTACTGATTTATAAATAACTAGCTTCTGCCCGCGGCTTCGCCCCCGTGGAATTCTGTCATCACATCCCACGGGAACGGGATAAAAAGAATTATATGTCCGTCTCCTGGTTCTAAGCTACCTCTCCACCAATTTTCAGCCAAATCGATTCAGCCGTTCTTCAGTTATAAATAGTGTAACTAACACGACTTTCTTTTATATATATAAAGATAGATATCATCTTAGAGTATACTCTGCTACTTAACAAGCTACATTCATGTTTATTACTAGTACTAGCTTTTGCCCGCGGCTTCGCTCTCCTGAAGCTATAGTAGGATTAGAAATGGATTCCAAAAATAATATTATAAAAACCAACAGTATGATATTCGTTGTATGGGCCTCTATACATCAGAGAGGTCAAGTTGTATATCAGGATCCAATTAATTAACTGAGATAAGAAGTTCACCAATTTTTAAATTGGAGCATATACCTACTTTCTAACTGTGACAAAAAAAAATCTATTAAGTCGTTTTTACACCAACCCGTAACAAACACAGCTTTTTTTCAATTTTATAATGGTAGAGAAAAGAAGAAGATAACCTTTATATTCACTATTGTTAGATAATTGCCTTAATAATCTAGTGGTTCTAAGTACGACTACAAGAAGTCCTCGTTTCGAAAAATCAAAAAAAACAGCTGTGTTAAATAGAATTAATTTAAACTAAAATAACTGTGTATTTGTGACAAATAGTTATAAAATAATGAAAACTACATGTGAATTAATATACTTATTGTTTGAGTGCCGTGATTTTGTCTAAATTAACCAAAATACCAAAATACGATAAAACTCCTACCGGCTCGGCTGTCAAGTAGCCAACCCAACGGACAGATTTGAACAATAACGGATCTGAATTCATCAATCCTGGGGAGTATTTCGTTTTATGCTTATTTAATATATATACTACACGATCTTCCCGAAAGCCTATTCTTTTTTTTTTTTTACCTACCAAACTTCATTCCGTAAAACTTACCCCGCTAGAACGTTACAGTAACAAATTAAGTCAGACTCCTTTATTGTAAATTACCTTATTGTTAATACCTCAATTCGTCTGATTGAGTAATTATATTCTAAGTACAACAGAGCTAATCCCTATAAACAACAGGTCACCATTAAACTCTCAAACTAAGTCTTGCTAATTAATTATATGATTCTTTTATTCCACATAGAACATAATTAAGTTCATTTTCATTCTACAATTTTTAATTTAATTATCCTGTATATCTCCTTCTTCCCCCACTCTGCATCTCACTATTGTCTTTGTTATTTCTTGCTGTTCAGCTATCTATTCTCACATTTCAGTTACCTGGAACAGATACTTTGTGGAATATGATGACCCGTACTGCACTTGCAAGGGATATGGAGGTGAAGCTGAGAGCGACCCTTAAAGAACTGGAGTCTTCAAAATTACTATGTCAACAACTTCTACAGGAAAGGGAAGATAGTGAAGTGGAAGTCAAGAACATTATTGACAAGAACACCCTGCTCAAAAATGACCTGGCTGAGCTGCACATACAGCACATGGACTTACTGGATCAATACAATCAACTGCAACAAAAAGTGTCAACTTTTCAAAACTGTAGTGACACACATGAATCAGCTCTGGTGCGCATATCTGAATTAGAACGTAAATTATGCGAGGCTCATAAATCTATTACCACCATGGAGTCAGTCAAAGACGCTGAAAATAGTGCCCGCACCCACAGTCTGTATAATGAGTTGGTTGGTTGCAGTGCGTACAAAGACATGTGTGAGCCGGCCGTTACTATTGATTTGACTGGTGAGGATACTTCATCCACATGTCCTATTATATTAAGTCATAATAAATTAAAAAAATATATTAAAATTAAGAAACTAATAAAACGGACAAAGATGGCTATTAAGAAACAAAATTTATTTAAAGTAAATGTATGTCTAAGAAAGGAACGCTTAAATTTATTAGTTAAATTAAATACATGCAACTCTGAATTGGAACACAGTCAGGCAATCTATGATATTGATACCAAGGCTCTACGGGAAGAATTACTTGTCCGAGAGAGTATGTTATCTGATATTTTCAATAAATATGAGGCTGCTCAACAAGAACTGAGTAACCGCATGCTGGAGGCAGGTGAGTTGGTGGACTTGGTGAGGTACAATGCTGAGAGGTATGAGTCTTTGACAAAAACTCTCTTATGCTGCTATGATCCTTGCTCCTCACAACAAAAGGAATCTCAACATGTTACACTCTCACCCGTCCTGGCTGAACCAGCAACAATTAGTGATAGCAGTCAACTTAATAATAATGTAATTGTGTTCAGTGATCAAATAGGATCAGGTTTTGGATCACTGCTACAGAGTCACTTAAGACATAGTGTAATTAATTATTGTTATCATCATCTTAAATTTAACCAGATTATTAAACACATTGTGTCAAGAGAAATCAATAATTGTTCCTCTTTAGTTTTGTTATTAGGTGATAGTGTAGGTATTAAGAAAAAGGACATTGTGGATGGTATTGACACCTTATTAAAATTAAATATAGGAAAGATAATGTTATGTGCATTTCCTTATTCATATTGTATGACAGAAAATGAAAATAATTGTACCTATAAATTAAACAATTTATTGCACATGCTGACATGTCGTTATAATGACAAACTAGTGTATTTTGACACAAACAAGTTTGTTAGTGGTTTTAAAATTACGCAGGAGGCTATGTTTATGCCTAAGAAAAACAAGTGTCTGATCGCTACATTGATAGCTCACAATATTAACATAGTTATAGATGACAAACCAGTGGTATCTAGTTGTACAGATAACATTGGTTTAAAAACGAAGGAGTGTCTGTTTTTGGAGTTCATGACACCTAGTGCCCGTACCAATAATGTGAACTATTGTTCACAAATGGGGAGATGTACGCGAAGTATAGACTTGCCAACTAGTTTTGACACTGGGGTTATGAATCTTGCTCCGGATTTTCATTTAAACTAGTCAAAAAGACAACAGAAGATATTAGTAATCGTAACCAAAACATATCTTCTAGCATACCGCCCTCGGCTATGATGGGAAACTGTTTGAAATTATATCACCAGAATATTCAGGGATTCTCTTCTAAAATGTTAGAAATTGAACTTTTTTTAGAAAAATATAAGTTTGACATAGTTTGTATAACTGAACACTGGTTAAAAGATTATCAAATGTCAATCAGTTATGAAAACTATTGTGTGGCTAGTTGTTTCAACCGTAAATCAATGATACATGGTGGTTCACTTATATTAATTAAAAACTCATTAAAAGCTAAAGAACGAAAGGACATTGTCTCAATGTCGGTTGAACATAGTATTGAAATGTCTTGTGTTGAGCTGGATAAGCATATTATTGTGTGTGTTTATAGACCCCCTAATAGCCAAAATTATACAATATTTGAGTCTGTAATGGAAGATGTACTCAAGCAAGTTTTTAATTCAAATAAATCTGTAGTCATTTGTGGTGATTTTAATATTAATATATTAGACAACAATCTGAATAGTATTAAATTATTGTGTCTTTTTAAGTCATTTAATTTGATAAATGTATTTTTAGAACCGACTAGAGTAACAAGTACATCTGCAACTTGCATTGATAATGTTTTCTGCAACTGTGATTATACCGGAGAGGCTATTTTAAATTGCCTGGCATCCGACCACAGCGGACTAACCGTCTCATTTAGTACTAGTAAGATCTCAAGCAAAATACAAATTAAAACTAGACAAATCACAAAAAGTAAAATGGAAAATTACAATAAATCTTTAAATAGTAGGTTAATTGCTTATAATAAAAACTTTAATAATTGTGATACACATTATTCACATTTATTTTCTATCATAAAACAGGAATTTGAAAGTTTTTTTAAAGTTACAACCAGGAATATTAGCTTTAAGTTTAAGTTTAGTGACTGGGCGACTGCAGGCATCCGTAAAAGTAGGGAACACTTGTTTACATTATATGAGCTAAAGGCTTATAAAAAAAGTAAAGAGTTCAATCAGTATGTTAGTAAATTTTCTAAAATTTTTAGAAAGGTGTGTCAATCGGCGAAAGCTAATTATATTAGTAATAAAATTAAGTGCGCTGATAACAAGATAAAAACGACTTGGAAAATAATTAATAATGAAAATAATAAATCGAAAGAACTTAACAAAGTCTATGCACTTCAAACGGCACGCGGTCTCATAAACACAGATGCTGATGTAGCCCAAGAATTTGAAACATATTTTACAAACATTCCTTTAAAAACTACGGAAGGTTTATGCTCTTCTCCCTTACTTTCTATTGCTTTAATTAAAGAAAATGTAGTTGTCTGTCCTGTAACTTTTAAATTTAAGCATGTTAGCCAGGAGTCGGTCATAAAAGCCTTTAAAAGTATAAAAATTAAAATAACCGAGGATCTGTGGGGCTTGTCGGTAAAAGTCTGTAGTGGTATAATTAATACTATAGCACCCCAACTGGCCGAAATATTTAACAAGTGCGTTGACCAGGGGACCTTCCCGAATCTAATGAAACAAAGTAAAGTAATACCTCTGTTTAAAAATGGAGATAACAAAGAGCCAGGAAACTTTAGGCCAGTATCCATCCTGCCTGTTCTTAGTAAGATTTTCGAAAAAATTATGCTTAATCACTAATATGTAATGTTGTTACACTTCAACGTAAATAAACTTTTTCATGATCAGCAATATGGCTTCACCAAAGGGCGCAATACAACCGACGCTGGAGTGACGCTTATAAGACACATTTTTGATGCTTGGGAAGGGTCACAGGATGCTGTGGGCATATTCTGTGACTTGTCCAAAGCTTTCGATTGCGTAGATCATGAAACTCTACTCCTTAAATTAGAATATTACGGATTTAAAAAAAATTCTATAAATCTAATAAAGTCGTATTTGCAGGATAGAATTCAGAAAGTTCAGATAAATGGGGTTAAATCATCTGGCTCGAAAGTAAAAATAGGCGTACCACAGGGCTCAATTTTAGGGCCGTTCTTGTTTTTGGTCTATATAAATGACCTACCTTACATGTGTCAGAAGGGATCTCAGATTGTGTTATTTGCTGATGATACTTCATTAATCTTTAAACTAGATAGACGCTTACCCAAAGTCGACGATATTAATAACGCTCTTCTCAAGGTGCATGAGTGGTTCACAGTTAATAACTTAGTATTAAATGGGCAGAAAACTAAATGCATAAAATTTACCTTGCCAAATGTAAACAGTGGAACTCATGACGTAATATTAAATAATGAGAAACTTGAATTCATTGAGGAAACTGTATTTCTAGGAATCAAACTTGACTCAAAACTTCAATGGGGTCCACACATTAGGACTCTAGCAGGACGCCTGAGTTCAGCTGCTTATGCAGTAAGAAAAATCAGGCTACTTACAGATGTAGAAACCGCGAGACTGGTCTATCATAGCTACTTCCACAGCATAATGTCTTATGGAATATTACTTTGGGGTCGCGCTGCAGACATTGAGTCAATTTTTATATTGCAAAAAAGAGCAATAAGAGCCATTTATAATTTGCGTAGTCGTGATTCTCTTAGACAACTTTTTAAAGAAATAAATATCATGACAGTGCCGTGTCAATATATTTATGAAAACATAATGTACGTTAGAAAAAATTTACACCTACATACGAAAAAATGTGAAGTACATGAGTATAATACGAGACATAAAATGAAATTAATGCAGCCACTGTTTCGTCTCGCTAAAGTCCATAGCTCTTTTATGGGGTACAGTGTCCGTTTCTATAACAAAATTCCAGAGTTAATCTTAAAACTCCCAGAAAATAAATTCAAAACATTTGTAAAGCGTACCTTGTGCAGGCAAGCTTATTACAAATTAGAGGATTATCTTGTAGATAAAAATGCCTGGAAAACTGCTGGTCCAGCTCCACAAGTTCATTAGTCACTTGATATGATATAATTTTTTACACATTCCTATCTATACCTACTTATCTATATTGTGCCATTGTTACTAATTTGTTATTACAATGCAAAAATTTGACATGCTTTGCAATTTTATACATTTTATCATATGACATGTAATATAATTATTGTTATTTATTATTTATATGATCATAAATTGTCTGTAAAATGTGAGTATCAGGTAGGCTATGATGTTGCATTTATTTATTACCTGTCGTTTAAACGTATATCAAGCCTGTTGGTTGCATAGTAGTCAGAGCATGTCATGCTCACTAAAAAGTCTTGCTGATGGTGGCGTTGTGTGTCGGGTCGTTTTATTCCCTACAACATGGTTGAGTCAGACGACGCTGACACACACGTCATGCTCGTGAACGGGCGCCGTCTGTCGGGACTGGTCGGCTCTTGACATGCTATGGTAATCACTTTTCTTTTCTTTGGAAGGCAATTGATCGTAGTTTATTAATTCAATTGTTATCAGCACATCAAGCTGCATGATTCTCACATTATAACAACTAAATTGTAAAATAAATCAATGTTATAATCTTTGTTGAAAGGAGTATCTATGGAGTTTCTTGCCGGTTCTTCTCCATAAGACCCACTATTTGGAACCGCGCACCTAGTTTTTGACATTTCAAAAGTACCTGTATTACTGGTTTATTTGAAATAAAACATTTGACTTTGACTTTTGACTTTGACTTTGATTCTCAGGTGGAGCGAATATGATTGCGTTTTTCTATGAAATTCTTAGTAGAAATTATGTTAGTATGAAGTTCTCTTTGCAAAATACTAAAAGAGTACGATATAATTAATTTCTTAATAACATGCTCTAAATAACATTTTCTATGTTACACGTAGAATTGTATATTCAAATTTGTCTCGTCTATTAAATATTACAATTTCAATCAACAAAAATTAATGAAGCCTATATAAAACAATGATGATTCAGATAATTAAAGTATAGGAAGTACTTTGTCAAACAACACTATAACACAGTGTTTAAAGATGAGTGTAAAACGCACAAAATAACGTTATGAAGACGACACAGTATCACCAGATGGAAAGCGGTCAATGTCCGTGTCATCTCCCGCCCCCGCAGCAGCATTGAGTCACCTTCAAAGGCAAACATTACTGTGATCTCATCGCGCTATGTAAGGAAACTTAACTTTGTGTTTTTATATTAATCATCAAAGTAAAAAAGGATTAAACACTTTGACTTGAGTAAATGCCTCATTAGCCCAGTGGTCCTGCGCGCGACTGCTACGCTAGAGGTCCTGAATTCGATTTTAATAGCAATAGGCTCGCCCCCAATTACACGGGACCTAAACATACCGGCGAACTTTAGGTGTATATTAGTACCTACGCCTCTGCCTAACCCTACGGGGAATACAGGCGTGATGTAATGTTATGTACTACCTACTTATGTAAATTATTTTCACTGTAGAGTTTAGTTTAGCTTCTCATACCGTTCTACCGATATTCGATTCTATTCGAGAGGCGAATGTTTATGAGATTGACATCTATCATCAGATAACTGTACCTATCAATTTTGGGTGCACTTGGGACTGATAATTGTATGTTTTTAAGTCCCCCGCTACACATGGTTTTTGGGCTTGCTAGCTTTTATATATATACAGGCATTAGGAAAAAAATAGCAGGACGCTCAATTTTCATCTAACCAGCTCTCTGAAGCTCTCACTGCTAACTTTATTGATGAGCATTTTTCTTTGCTTTTTATGGCAAATGAGCAGACGAATCGTGATACCGCCGTCCATGGACACCCGTGACACCAGAGGAGTCGCAAGTGCGAAGCCGGCGTTTTATAAGTTAATTGTGAAACTAGGAAGTCATTATACACCAGACTTATTAAAATTCGTAAACCGAGGATAGTAAGAGGAGCAGTGATACCACGGCCTCACAGAAAACCGGCGTGAAACATCGCTTGCGTTGTGTTTCGCCGAGTGAGTGAGGTTACCGGAGGCCCAAACCCTTTTAAAAGGCGGGCAACGCACCTTTGACTTCTCTAGTGTTGCGGGTGTCCATGAACGGCGGTAATCGCTGACCATCAGGGGAAAAATCGGGTGGTAGGTAAATAAGTAAGTATATGTAAGGGTTTGTGCGTGAATTGGACATAAATTCCAGTAACTCAAAATTTCTCATAAAACCCAGTCAATATCTTTCTACACAATCTAGATCGATCCAAGAACTAAGGCTCAGCATGCCGTACTCTCAATGAATCACCAGAGTAATAAGGCAGATTACATCATGCCTGTAGGTACAAATGTACTTATACAACGTTAAAACTGTTATTTCCAAAATGGAACACTCTCGGCATTATGCCTCATATTCTAAGTTATTAAGGAGTCGGTGTCGGTGATCCCGGCGAACGGTATACGCCTTCGTCTCTAGAACTTATTTACCAAAAGCGTATTCATATTAGATTTCCGAGCTCCCAATGCCAGCCGGCCGTATCGAGAATGTCACCGATACATTCGATACTTTATTCGAGTGAGCTCGAGAACGCCCGCCGCGACACGGAAGAGAGTTAAATAATAAACAGTTTGAAATACACCTGCTGCCCTGCTCTGTGATCCTGGTACATACGTGCCATTTAAACGATGAATTTTTGTTTGGTGTTTGTGTTTTTTGCCTATTTTTTCACTTGGAGTGCTGGGATGCTCTACCGGCGGGATTCGGACAATGTTTTGAAACCTGGTGCGTATTTTTCTGTCTCTCATTTTACAGCTGTAGGTTCAAAGTATGAAAAATCTTTGAAAATATACGGCTCCTCCTCACTCTCATTGCTGCCTCTTCAGTTTCATGACAGATTATGTTTGTTTTAAACATTAAGCCTGGATTTTACATTGTTTACAATGAACCCTCATTGTAAACAATGTAAAATCCAGGCTTAATGTAAAAATAGGTAAATATTGCACATGATTGCAATATTTACCTATTTTTAAATTGTAATGTATTTATTATAAATATTTAAATTTAATATTTTAAAGTGATGTCAAACAGTTTTTTTTTACATAGTTACATTTTTTTAGAAATACAAATTAATTTCCACTGCGCAACATTTTGTTACAATTTCAAAATCAAAAATAAAATTGTTATCCTCCTGATTCCTGCAACACGTAGGGATGGAAACAACTAAAAACTAAAACTATGCCCACTAAATATTAAGTTTGACACCCAAAAACAATAGCATTACCGACCATCGTGGTAACGTCTTATAGCATCTTTTTGTTTTTTTTTTTGCATTTTCTAAGCTAAGGAATAATTCGGCTACGGGAAGGATTCGAAACTGCGTCAATGCAATGCAATGCTATCAATCATGTTAATTTGTCGAGAAGTTGACCATTTCAAATTGTGTTTTAAAATCATTGCATTTTTCTTCTACAAATCAGAAATATTTTACCATTTTTTTTTTTGTTTGATGTTCTTTAATTCTCTAAGTCGACATCACAACAAAAATATTTTAATTTGCTAAACTGTTGATATTGCGGCGCGAGCGCAGGTTGCACTGCGTTACCTTGATCACTTTGCTGCGCACGATACCAGATTGGTGCACTTTCGAATGGTGTCGATGCTGGTGTTCCGTCTCAATTTGGACAATTTCTATTTGGTTCTTAAAATTGTAATACATACAGAGTATAACTAATGGTTCTTTGTGTTTATTGAGTGTTCAAATTTTATTAAATAATAGCATGCGTCTGCCTAACCTTTCGGGGAAAAGGCGTGATAGGAAGTAGGATCTTTTTAAATTAAACATACGCAGAAATAAAAATCTGTCTTATCCAAAACTAATTTATAAATTCACTTGGAATTGAGAGCGATCATACATCATTAGCTATGTAATTAATATTTAACTACCATTGCAGTATTCGGATTCTTTTATAACGGCCTAGTAGGTGCTATTTTAAATTAATAATGATTTAAAAGGTAAAAAAGGCCTTTTATTTTTTGCTTTTTACTTTATTGTTTAATTTAAAAGGTACCACAGATTAATCAATCACGATATTTATATATTAAATTAAGAACAAATCCTAAAGAATGTAAAGGAGATTACATACCTAGGAGGTTGTGACGCTATATTTGATGATGGTATGGTATTGTATTATACTACATATTACATACCTACTAAGTACATAGACTTATGCATAATTATGTATGTACCTACACAATTTAGATATTATGTAAAAGCAGTATGTGGCAAGTAAACCACAATGCAAAAAGTAGGTACATAACTAACATAATAAAATTTAATTTGTACTAAATACCAGGGGTCAATTGCACTCCGACCGAAACGGCAACCAGCCTTACGTAATACAAAGCCGTGTTTGCAAAGCGCTTAACTGTTTAATAAAACTGCGCAACATGTGGTTTTATATTGAGGATTTTTTTTTCGAAGCACTTTTAACGGATATCAAGCAAAGAGAAGAAGTGACGTACTAGGCGATTAGCTTCGGCGCCATGGAGCGCGGGTTCCCACAACAAGAAGTAGGGCCATATCAAACAAAAAGAAGATTCTTGATTGGCGTGACGATTATATAGCGTAATGACTGGGCGATTGGCTTCTACACTATCTCTCTAATTATATAGTGTATTATCTATGACACTATGGAGCGTGAGTTCACAGAAGTACGGCGTACATAATAGCTCTATGTAACTCTATGATAAATCACAAATTCTCACAAGAGAAATCCGATTGTAAAGCAATATCGTGTAGGTACACTTATTTTCTTTTAGTTCGTTTTCCTTTTAAATTCGCGCTTAATATATTTTTTTTGTAACCAATATTTTACTTTTTTATATTAAGTAAGTATAGATACATAAAATTGTCCTTCTAACATTGCATCATACATAGGTACATAGGTATTCTGTTTGGTTGCTATCTGACCATATAATATTTTTTATTTTACAAAATCGGTTTCCTTAATTATAATTTAATTATTTATTATTACACATAAAGTAGATTATAACTCAGCTAATTTATACCTGTCTTATCATTAGTTTGTATTAATATTATCAGAAAGTTTTAACTTATAGCAGCAGGTGAATTACATAAGAAAAATATTTATTAAAAATGTAATCAGTAATCATACAGGTGCACAATAAGCGGTACTGGACTGAGCGGCCTTGCGGACGCGTAGCCTGTCCCGGCCGGGCCACGGTCAAGACTTAAGTTACTTATATAATTTACAAGCGTTTTGTAGCACCCGCTACGTGTGTTATGAACAAAATAATAATAAAAAGGTTTAAGTATATATAATAGGTAGATATAAGTACCTAATATTATAAATGCGGAAGTAACTGTCAGTTTGACCTTTGACCTTTTCACGCTCAAACCGCTGAACAGAGTAGTTTACCTACGTCAGGCAGTAGGTTCGCTACCTTATATTGTAAGGGGTAGGACGGGTAGGATTTGAACCTGCATCTTCTGGTTATATGTATCTAACTAGACACTATGACCACTAAGCCACCGCGAGTCCCACTGGACATGGAAAATGCAAAAGAAATACAAAAAAGATAATTACAGTTATAGTAGGTACCCACATTGTGAGTTGACTGGGGTTGTTCCAAAAAGGTTACAACAATAGTCTGTGATTACCTCACAAAAATAGTTTTAAAAAACAAACCAACTACGATTGACCTAATTCATACAATCGTCTCAATGAAATAATACTAATAATAATTACAAGGTTAGCAAAAAACAAAAACTTTACGGAACCTTGACGATGTTTTGTACTTTTTTTGTAATCTTTAGCAATAGTAGCATTAGCATTTAATTAATGCGGATTGGAAAGGTCCGATACACTACACCTGTTATATAGAATAAGTAGCTAGGTACTTCTAATCAAATAAATATAGGGCTTATATTTCAATGTTTAGGTTGATCGTTCACCTGAGCCCGCCAAATTCATATTTCAATTGGTTTTTCGCAATTTGTAGGTCTATAACACATCTAGATTCCTAGCTGTAGTAATTGCGCCTTTAGCTATACAATATTCACAACTGAGAATTAAAACCTTTGCTTGTAAATCGATATTGTAGCTAAAGTAGGGTAAATCGTCAATTTAGGCCAAAATTTACGATTGACACAACTTTTAGCTTCTTTAACGTTTATTATGCAAAGTTTTTAATGCTCAGTATTCTATACCTAATGGCGCAATTACTACAGCTAGTAATCTAGAATGTGTTAAAGACCTACAAATTGCGAAAAACCAATTGTAATTTGAATTTGGCGGGCTCAGCGAAACGATCAGCCTTAAAACAATCCGAACCAGAGATCTAACCTTGCGCAGTAATATTGCTTCTAGTTGGGAATGCTGAGCGAGTGCTAGACCTGGTCCTTGTCATGGGTATGTTCACAAACTGCTGCCTTCCTGGAACGGGCGGCACTGTTTGACATCGGGGAGGTGTAGTTTTACAAGGAACCCTGCTTCTTTACCGCCCCGCTTAAAAAAACCACAAGTCCTCTCTAAAGAAAATTGACTCGTGCCCTATTCCTGTAATAAATTAATTAGTTTTATTTCAGATATAATAATGTTAGCACATTATTATATCAGCAGAATAATTGGCGACACAGACTACTAAGAGATACTTATCTTATCTTATCTTATCTTGTGTGGGGCCGAGGCAGCAAGGCCTCAGAGCACTTGGACCCAATGGGATCTTTTGTGCTTCCCCTAGATACCTAATCCTCCTCCTCCCCCAGTTCTTCAAACAGCTCTTCCATAAGCTTTATAATGAGGCCTGGGGGTATGAGTCTGTAGTCCTCTGGTCCTGGATAACCCTGCCCCAAGAGGCACATTCGCTTTCTAGCCAGTGCATCACATGTACACAGAAGGTGTTCCATGCTCTCAATTTCCCATTTACAGGCCCTGCAGGCTGATGTCTCCGTCAGACCCATCTTTTGAAGGAGAGCGTTAGTCCCGAAATATCCGGTCAGCGCCCCCATCAAGTGACGGGCCTGTCGCCTGCTTGAGTTCCAAATGGCATTTTGCCATCTTGATGAGGAACCTATGAATTTCTTGGAGTGAGCGAGTCCCGTGAGGCTCAACCACTCATCCATGTGCCTCGCCCTTGCGTACTCCCGAAATGCCGTTTGGACTGTGCTTGGGGCCAGTCCTACAAATGGTTCCGGTCCAATTAGTGAGGTTCCAGAACCTTCCCTAGCCAGCTCGTCAGCATGCTCGTTGCCCACAATACCCCTGTGACCAAGGACCCAGACAAGCCTGACCTTGTTTCGCTTTCCCAGCTCATTAAGAGTTCGGGCAGCGTCCATGATCAGCCTTGAATCGATCCTGTAGGAGGTCAGGGCCATGAGTGCCGCTTGGCTGTCACTAAGAATGTAGATGGACCTACCTGTGGTACCGCTACTTTCCATCTGTTGTGCACAGGCAAAAATAGCATATATTTCCGCTTGGAAAACTGTAGCTAATTTGCCCATGCTTTGACTGACCTTATGGTCCCTTGCATATATGCCCGCCCCTGTATCTGACTCTGTTTTAGAACCGTCAGTGTACCATATCAGACTGCCCTCCTCTGGTGGGTCTAGTCCCTTCATCCATTCTTCCCTTGACGGCAGATGAACCTTGTAAGACCTCTTGAACTAAAACATGGGCTGCATTTTGTCGCAGTACCTAACTGTTCGTTATTTCGTCGAGGCCTTCCTGTATTTTAAACTTTGTGTGTTTAGTGCTAGGCTTAGAGCTATCCCAAAGTCCATTTATTGCCAGTCTGACTAAGAGATACTAGTATATTGGCAATACAATGGTACCACCCCAGACGAACTCAGTCAATAGAGTTCTACTATCGGAATGTCGTTATTATTTAAATTGATGCCTTTCGTTTTTTTTTTTCAGATCTGTTGCCTGTGTCATCAACGGTGATGCCGCTCCCGTACTACTCGGTGTATGGCTACGAAAAAAAACTACTGCGCGATAAAAACAGGAAGCGACCCGTCGGGAAGATCTCCCTTGTGACTAAACTGCCGAAATAAAGAACTACCTAATATCCGAACAAGATTTTTCCTTTTATTTTATAAAGATTTATCTTTTTTTTATGGGATAGGGGGGCAAACGAGCAGACGGATCACCTGATGGTAAGCAATAACCACCGCCCATGGACGGGTGTCCACAACACCAGAGGAGTCGCAAGTGCGTCGCCGCTCACTCGGCGAAACACAACGGAAGCGTTGTTTTACGCCGGTTTTCTGTGAGGCCGTGGTATGACTCCGATCAAGCCGGCCCATTCGTGCCGAATCATGGCCACGTGAAAAAATCTGTATAAATTACTATATTAAAAATGATGTTTAATTTACCAGTCTCTGGAAAAAGGCTTTTTCTTGCTAGTAATATCACTACAAGAAGATCAATTGACTTAGTTTTCTATCGGTGGCAGATCAGCATAAGATCCTGACTTCAATGCCTAGGTCCAGTAAAGGTTTCCTTGTGAAATCTAAAGTAACAGCTTGAAGTAAGAATTTGTCCTAGGGCGAGGCTAGTAAACTGAAAGTTGGTACCTATACTTACCATATCATATACCAGACCGTCGGTACCTGCATGGAACGTGGGTGGTAAATTTAAAAAAATATTCGCTGCCCTACATTCTGCGTACAATAAAATGTTAAAATGTAAATGAACCATACCATACCATCACGCCTGTACTCCCAGAGGGGTTAGGCAGAGGTGTACTAAGTTACACCCACGGTTCGCCGGTATGTTTAGGTCCCATGTAATAGGGGGCGAGCCTATTGCCATTAACCGGGCACAAATTCCAAACTCCGAGCTGCTACTGAGAATTTCATAGAAAAACCCAAAAACACATTGAAGCGCCGGTAGCCTAATGGCTAGGGCGTCGGACTTGCGATTATGTGGTTGCCGGTTCGAACCCCACCCATTGCACTACCGACGTGAACCCACTCGTAACACAAGCATTTTAGCTTAGCACGAGGGGTTAACAAGAATACTAGTAATGTGTGACCCACATTGCTAGTAAGCTTTTTTTAAAAAAAAAAAACCTTGCTCGACCTGGGAATCGAACCCAGGACCTCTAGCTTAGCAGTCGCACTTGAAACCAATAGACTAACGAGGCAGTTGTCTCAAATGTAAATGAATCAATGCTTGCAATAATCAAACTCAAAAAAACGTCCGTCTAAACTTGTCATACTATAACGGCTGAGCGATCAGCTTCTGCGCCACGTGTTGTAGGTTCGATCCTCACACGAAGCAAATATTTGTATGACCTTACAGGTAGTTGTTCCGGGTCTGGTCGTTTGTATTTATGAGAATTTGTGTTTGTAAAGGCACGGTCCACGAGAAAATCATAGTGTGGGTCAACGTTTATTTTTAAAAATATTTTTTTTGGCATGGGGGGCAGACGAGCAGACGGATCGCCTGATGGTAAGCGATACCGCCACCCATGGGTGTCCATGGGTGGCGGCAACACCAGAGTAGTATCCTCACTCACTCGGCGATACACAACGTAAGCGTTTTTCACACCGGTGTTCTGTGAGGGCGTGGTCTCACTCCAGTCGCGCCGGCCCATTCGTGCCGAAGCATGGCCCTACATAAACTTTTAATTTTAAAAAGTTATTGTATCTATTTATGAATACTAACTATTAGATACGACAATGCGTAAGCAACAAACTTTAACCAATGACGCATCATCTCATTCCTTTTGGTATACATACTACTCTATGATCTAAACTCTTTATCTAACTAGTCTGTGGACGCCTCCATGCTCATTCCGTCCGATCCGATGAGTACTTAAGATTTTTTAATCTGCGACAATCTGCGTTTGTTGATCTCTCATCTCAGTCTCCTCAACTAGATTCATCCATTGTCTGAAAAAGTAAAAATTAATTTTAATATTGTAAAAACAAAAGTAAAATGCTTTTAATTGATTTAAACCGTGCCTTAACTAACTAGTTTCAACATTGTAGACTGTAGTGATAAGTGAAATAAACACATGAAAGTTTGGACGATAGATGTGCATTTGTTTTCATTATGACAAAACGCCGCAGAATACTTCACGCGGACAAAATAATTCAAATTAGTAATGTTTTCTGTTTGTTAATGTTCCTACAGTTGAAAGGTTAGTACTTATTCATTGTTATTAGCTACAAAACGAATAAACAGTATTCAAATAATATCTAAGATGACTTGTTGACACCTACCGCGACACTACCCCGAACGTCAATTGTTATTCGTGTTTTAATGCAATTTTAACTTTATTCCTTCGTTTTTATTTTAATATCAGCCTGTAAATAGATGAATCTACGTTCCTCACTGCAGGTTTTAGTAGTTTGACCGTACGTAAATAACCAAACTATAATAACAACCTGTAATGTCAACATAATTTGATTTATGTTGAAGCTTAATTACTTTGTTTTGTTGTAATAAATGCTATGCGCTATTCACAAGTGAAATGAAATGAGTTGGGCTTAACTGATTAGGTACTTTTATTTACAACATCTAAATTTTTTATGTGGAACAGAAACAAATAAAAATTTATAAATGATAAAACCTATTTATCAACTCTATACTTATGAATATTCCAGGTTACTATTCCTTAGTGAGTAATCCTATATTACTATACTCAACTGCATCAGATATCCGAGTGGTGAACACATCAAATCTTGGCAAAGTCAACACTATAGTAAAAGACCTGGAGCAAGGGTCAGCCGTTGACTTCCTTCATAGAAAGGATCTAATATGCTGGTCTGATCAGACGGCAGAGTTGATACAGTGTATGAGTTATAATGATACACATGTAGGGGATAAGGTATGTACATACTCAACCAGCTTGTACCCGCACTTTCTCTTGAATCCGAAAAGGACTTTATATTTAAACCTTAAGTTAGTAGTAGTTCATACTATATAATAATCTGCACTGAATAACCTACCCTACACCAGAAATGCTTTTTGATTCTTCTTCTTCTTCTTCACGATAACTTTTTAGTAAACATTATATCTACAAAGTATAATGTTATATTTATAAGATATGTTTTGTGTTGCTAACAACTTGACGCATTTCTAGGCAAGAATAGTGTCTGAAGGCTTAATAACTCCAACCGGCATAGCAATAGATTGGTACACAGATAAAATATATTGGACCGATGGGGAGACCAATAAGATTGAAGTTATTAGCATAGAACAGAAGTATAGAAAGGTGCTCTTCTGGTCCGAAGTAGACCTTGCCAGAGCAATAGCTGTAGTTCCTAAAGAAGGGTAAGATATTTACGTTTATTTCTGTATTTAGCATGGGAAAAGATAAAACTATATAATATACACTGGCCTGGAAAAACTTAGCTTTCAATTTTATACTAAACTATAGATGTTAGCGATTTGAAATAAAAAAATGTTTTATAGAAATTTTTTCACAATCAGCTTTTTTCACAACTGTAGTAAACTATACAAATCTTTTTGTTTCAATATGACTGTTAAGAATTTTAACTAACAAATATCTAAATATCTTTAAGTAATCATATTCATCTGAAAACATGATCTTATGGGATGGTTTAATAAAAACCAAAATTAAATGCTGATTAAAGTATTTGTAATGCCTTCACACTATTTTGTATTTCAATACTCTGAACAATCTCCTTCTTTTCCAGTCTTATGTTTTGGACAGATTGGGGCGAAGTGCCTAAAATAGAGCGAGCTGGCATGAACGGGGACCCAGCCACACGTAAAATCATAGTCAAAGAGAAAATATTCTGGCCAAATGGTATCACAATAGATTACGACAATAACCTTATATATTGGGTAGATGCTAAACTACATTTTGTTGATGTCATTGACTTCAATGGAGAAAAGAGAAAGAGTGTTGTTAAAGAAGATCTAGTGTATCCATATGCCCTTGCGTTTTTTAACTACAAACTGTATTGGACTGATTGGAAAACATGGTAAGCTGTTACTATTATACTTACTAGCTCTGCCCACGACTTTGTCTGGGAGGACTTCAGAATTGGATCCAACCTAGATAAAAAGTAGTGCATGTGTTATTCCAGACTATAATTGATCTCTGTGTCAAATTTTATCCAGATCCAATAAGACGTTCTGGCATGAAAAAGTAATAAAAAAACATCCATCCATCCTCACAAACTTCCACATTTATAATATTAGTAGGATCATCAATAATATCCGCTGATGTTTGTGTATTACTTCGGTCAATTGATTTTGATCATTATTTTTCTAAGCGATAAAGCCTACATTTAGTATCACCGACAAAAACAGTTAGCTCATTCTGAAGCTACACTCGAAATGTTGTCTTTTTCTGTACCAAAAATATGTCTTCCTCAAGTTAAGTTGATTTTATAGGTCAATCCATACATGGGACATATCAACAAATGGACCTATGAAAGAGCTGATAAAGTCCGACCCAGTGCCTGTAGACTTGAAGGTGTATGATGGAAGCCGGCAGCTGATGCCTACTGGAGACTACCCCTGTAGGGAGGACAACGGAGGATGCTCACATTTGTGCCTTTTATCGCCTACTCCACCAGGTAAATGTGCATGAATTATACTGCCCCTATTAGTTTCATCTAGTTGTTTGCCGATATAAACAACATAAAAAAGTTTTCCGTTCCTTATTTTTAATTAAAAAATAAACAAACTTATTTCATCGTGCGTTGCGTCACATTGCGTACAACTAGTTGGCCAACAGGTCCGAGACAGGGTATCTCACTTTTGCACCCATCAGCTGAGCGACCAATGCCGAAAACCATCTTTTCTGTATTGCGGCAATACACCTTTTTTGCATGTGTGGGTACTCGTTTTAGTATACCAATACTGCAGCATATCTATACTTATAATAATATTAAGTACTAGCTTTTGCCCGCGGCTTCACTCACATGAAGCTTTATTAAGAGTAAAAATGGATTAACCGACATTGATGATCTCTTCTTTGTATGGGTCTGTATACATCAGAGAGTTAAATCTGCATCTCACGATTCATTCAATTAATTGAGATAACAAGTTTTTAAGTTGGTGCCAATACATTCAATAGCGATAAAAAAATATATATAGTTTTTACACCAACCCATAACAAACAGACAAGAATTTTTAAAATCACATTTTTGGGTTCGGAGACTTTTATATACCCTTGTATTTTTTTTAATATCTTCATTGCACAGACACAGCTTCTTTACAATTTTTAATAGTACAGAAATGTCAAAAAGGTTTTAATAGCGTCCTCCCATGCAGGTTACGAGTGCGCATGCCCGACGGGCTCGAAGCTGAAGGAGGACAGCAACACGACGTGCTACGGCAGCCCGCGCTCGCTGCTCGTGGTGGCGCAGCGCTCCGCCATCTCCAAGATATCGCTGGACTCCCCCGACTTCACGCCCTACACGCTACCACTCAAGGACCTCAAGAGGGCACTCACTGTAGACTTTGATCCCAAGTCTGAATACATATACTGGGCTGATAGTTTGGTAAGTTATTTTACCATTCCTTTTTTTTATAGGATAGGTGAGCAAAACAAGGGTTTGGGTTTCCGGTAACCTCCCTCACTCGGCGAAACAAAACGCAAGCGTTGTTTCACGCCGGTTTTCTGTGAGATGCATTATTAAAAACTAAATATTTGCGTCAGCGTGAAACTACTGACTGTGTGAGCGCTTGACAACTCTCTACACATGGTATTACGAAAATAATATTGATTTATGTTTGCAAAGATACCAACGAAAGAAATAACGAAAAATAATTTATTTATAAATAGTATGGATCGCACGACAGCACCAGGATTAATCGTGTATAAATAATGCTTTTAATTATGTCATCGAAAAAATACCAAAATTGACATTGATATTAGATTGGAATTATGTTTTGAACCTTTTAATGACCTGAAATGTTAAATGAATTGAAGTTAAATTAAATTATACACTACTTCATACTGGTTTCTAACACAAACGCGAATATTGGCATTGAAATAAAACAACTTACTTCACGAACTTACTTAACATTCACGTTATATTAATATTATTTACTTCAGGCGAAGACAATATCAAGAGCGCGTCTAGATGGCAGTGATCAGACAGTGGTGATTCACAGCAGTGGGGTGCCCGACAGCATTGCCATCGACGCGCTGGCCAGGAACATCTACTGGACCGACCCCGTCACAGACACCATCAACGTGGCCAGACTTGACGGCTCCTCTAAGAAGGTATAAGTTAAGAAATAATATTTTCTTTAGGTACAGTCTACTAAATAGATTTACAGGCAGACAAAGATTGTGTTACAATATATCACACAATATTATTATATTTTGTCAAAACGCAGATGTTAGTTGCCTAACTCTTTTGTCGAGTGTACCTTTATAAATATATAAAATAAAATATTTTATTATTATTATATTTTTGTTTATTCTCCGCTAAGCTCCGCTATTATTACACAATCTATTGCAGGTAATAATCCACAATGAGCTATACGACCCCCGCGCCATCGCCCTGCACCCGACGGCTGGCTGGATGTTCTGGTCAGACTGGAACGAGAAGAAACCTAAGATAGAACGCGCTAACTTAGACGGCAGCGGCCGAGTGCTGCTCGTGTATGAGAAACTAACGTGGCCGAACGGCATCGCGCTGGATACTGTGAAGAACAAGCTTTATTGGGGAGATGCGCGCACGCACAAAATTGAGGTAATCTATAGTATAAAAATGAATCGCCAAATGTGTTGCTAAGCGCAAATCTCGAGATCAGCTGAACCGATATTGCAATTTTTTTTTAAATAATATTCCTTGATGTACCATGGTGGTTCTAACGGAGAGAAACATTTTAAAAATTGTCTGGAAAAGTCTAAAAACAACACTTTTCTGTATTCCCATACAAAAGATTCGTAATAATACTTAAAAGTCAATTTGAACTTTAATACCATACCATAAAGTTTAAGTGTTAGTGGAGAAGTTCCGGGAAGGGAAAACAATTGAGTGACGTTAGTTTCAGAATCGACTGTTAGGCGGTATGAAGTTCGGCGGGTCAGCTAGTTTTAAAATACTATTTCAAGATTCCGCCCTTAAATTATTTCACATAATTAATATGTATTTTGAAATTAAATCAAAATCTTATACATCAACATCGTAATGTAAAATAAAAAAAATACTGTGATAGAATAATCCTCACAAAAAAAAATATTGGATCCAAATATATTTTTAAGAAAAACGTTGCCCCACATGACCGGAATCTGTAGGCCAAACATATATTGATTCGTTTGATCGCACTCCTGATCTCGAAACTCAATGTACTACTTGCACCTACTGAACTACACCTACTTGCAACTCGTTTGCACTCGTTAAATGTGACAAAGACTGCGACCCAAACCTCATCATACGCAATACCCTCCACACGGTAACACTTTGGCTACAGGACCACAACTTAGAAGTAAATTATAAAAAAACTAAAATGATACAATTCCGATCATATAAACAACCTGCCCAAAACACAAATATAATTTTTAATGACACCCCGATAGAAACAGTTGCAACCTTTAATCTCCTCGGTATAAACATAGACACCCATTTAAATTGGAAGTCACACATACAATACATAAAATCTAAATTATCTAAATTCACCTATGCCCTTTTCCAGTTAAAATACAGTACAGACTTAAAAACAGCACTATCAGCGTACCACGCATATGCTTACTCATGGTTTAGATACGGAGTTATGCTATGGGGAAACAGCGTTGATGCCAGTTAATTATTTATAATGCAGAAAAAATGTATAAGGATTCTGGCCCATATTGATAATACCGAAAGCTGTAAGCCTCACTTTAAAAAACTAAATCTTTTAACCTTACCGTCCATGTACATATATGACATTTGCTTATTTGTATACAAAAACCTCAACATTTTTCCAAAAGTCAAAGATACTCATACCCTAAATACGCGCCATAGAAATAGATTATATCTCCCACAATCTCGATTAAAAATGCTTAACCATAGCCCATACTATATGGCAGTTAAAATATATAACAAACTTCCACTACAAATTAAACAAGAATCCAAATTTAATTTATTTAATAAAACATTTAAATGTTTTTTAATACAAAATTGCTTTTACTCTATAACAGAATATTTAGAAAATATATTACCAAATACTGAATTATATAAATAATAATACATAATAAAATGTAATGATTAATATTGTGTTGTCTCTTCTATGTAAAATATTACATATTGTATAAAAACATACATTACGTTAAAATATAGTAAAATTCATATTCAATTGGCTTACAAAAATCTAAAATAATCATATTATCTAATAGTTTATTAAATACCTCATCAAAAAATTATGCAATATAGATTTATAATTCCAAATAGATTAAGAAATATCTACCTACTCAACATAAAATTTTAACAGAACTGTATGTACCAATTAGATTAATAAGAAAACGAATGTATGTATGTATTAAAGTATTAAGTACCTATAATTTAACTAATTATATTGCTGTACCCTTACCGTACCTTCATGTTGAAACTGATCAATATTTTGTAACATCTTTGTAACACATGAATGCAAATAAAGAACTTGAACTTGAACTTGAACCATCAAATATAAATAGGTATGCAACATGGACGGTACGGAGCGTAGAGAGCTGCACAGCAGTGAAATCTTGCACATCTTTGGTCTCACCTTGCTGGGGGAACACCTGTACTGGACGGACATGCAGAAGCGAACTTTAGACAGGATCAACAAAAACACTGGTATGTCATGCCTGTATTCAACAAAGGGTTGGGCAGAGGGGTACTAATGTACCAAAATAGGGGGGCGAACCTATTGCCATTCACTGGGCACAAATTCTAAACCCCGAGCTGCTACTGGGAATAACATAGAAAAACCCAATATCACTTTGCTCGACTTGGGAATCGAACCCAGGACCTCTAGCGTAGCAGTCGCGCTCAGAACCACTAGGCTAATGAATGAAGCACTTCATTCGAAGAAAATTTTGACGTGGGAGAGTCATGCTTCGGCACGATTGGGCCGGCTCGACGGGAGTGATACCACGGCCTCACAGAAAACCGGCGTGAAACAACGCTTGCTTTGTGTTTCGCCGAGTGAGTTGAGGTTACCGGAGGCCCAAACCCTTTTAAAGGCGGGCAACGCACTTGCGACTCCTCTGGTGTTGCGGGTGTCCATGGGCGGCGGTTATCGCTTACCATCAGGTGATCCGTTTGCTAGTTTGCCCCCCTATTACATAAAAAAAAAACCATGTTCATCCATTCAGGTCTAGAACGTCAACCCGTGGTAGAACAGATGGCTAATATGATGGGGGTCAAAGCATTCCGCCTGGGAGAGTCGTTAGGCTGGAACCAGTGCGCCGACAATAACGGAGGTTGCTCACACCTCTGCCTCAACACCCCCGACCACTATGTATGCAGCTGTCCCTTAGGTATGTACTACACTTTTACCTACGGAACTAATCAATATTTTGCTTTTAAATATTTTTTTTGCCTTTAAGTCAAAGTCACATGTCGGTTTTGAATAATATCAAATTCTATTTTATTATTTCAATTAGGCCATTATTACCGGTACTTTTCATTGTCAAAATCTAAGAGCACGGTTTCAAATAGTGAGTCTAATGGATAAGGAACCGTCAAGGAACTCAATGGATCCTCCTTAGGAATTCTTTTAAATATTTATTTTATTCGATTTGCAATTTTGTTCTACTACAATTAATAGCCTAGGATCAGCTTACTTCACACATACAAATCATAACGCCTGTATTCCCCGAAGGGTTAGGCAGAGGCGTACTAATCTACACGCACAGTTCGCCGGTATGTTTAGGTCCCATGTAATAGGGGGCGAGCCTATTGCCTGCTACTTCACACATTTAGCATATTAATTCCACAAGAAAAAAATTGACTGTTTTTGATAGGTTTGGAACTAAGCAAGGACCGAAAAACATGTGTTGAGCCTGAAGCATTTCTAGTATACAGCCGCAAAAACGTAATCGGTCACATTAGTATTGAAAATGAGGAGAATGATGCCGTACTACCGCTCAAAGATTTAAAGGAAGTCAGGTGAGGGACACAAATTTACAAAAAAAAATCTTACAAGGGTTTTCTTCTGTAATTACAAAACAATTTTTTATATCTGCTGGCAAAACAATTTTTTTATACGGCCGTACCATCCTTTTCTCGAAGCAGTTCAGCCCATTTTCGAGCCCCTATAACTTCGTTGTGGATTAAACTAGAAGCCTTAATTTTCAGTAACCATGTAGACATTGTATAGACACGGTATATTTTAAATTTAATTCATTTTGAACAAGTAGAATTATAACTAGTCAAAGTTTCTTAATTTTGTCACTCACTGACTGACCAATCATGTAAGCTCTAAGCCACTTCTAGCAGACCTAGAGGCTTCAAATTTAGAATACAATTAGTGTTTAGTGCACTAAGCAATCTTAATTTAATATAAGATGACTTGTGTGGTACATTGTGTTTTCATGCGATGGCCAAGTCAATCTATTTATTTAAAACATAAAAGATTTTTAATATTGATTACTACTACTTGGTATTACATGGATCTCACAACTTTTTACTATAGAAGAACTGAGTTGCGAGACTTGGGTTTTTTACGAGTTATGTTTTAGTGGCATTAATATACTCTGAAACTCTAAAAAGCAACAAATAAATCCCCCAACTTACAATCATTTTTAATTTGGACTATTGTTCAGAACAAAGGAAAACTATTTATCCATCCATTTAAAAAATGAAACTAATATAAAAATGTGATGTAAAAGAATGTATCCTGTACAGGAAAAAATATTTTATTTTAGAATCAAATGACGTGTGTACCGTCAACATACCAAACTATATCTAACCATGATAAGCTGAACTCACATTGCGTGCTGCTTTACGTTCAATGTGAGGTCATCTTATACTGGAAATACATAATTCATTTCATTTTTTTTTTTGAAAAAAAAAATTCAATAATATTTATAATTAATTCTTCCAGTGCATTAGCGGTGCATGTGTCTGGCAACAAATTGTACTGGTCAGATAGTAAAACTAAAACCATAAACCGATGTTCCATAAATGGTTCCAATATGGAGAAAGTATTGGAGTGGATGGGGCTGGTTGAAGGTATGTTAAACATTATTAACTTTTTTACTTTATTATTCATCAAAAAATATGGCTGCAGAACTCGAAAACATACTTGAATAAAATCTGGGACCATTTTCAATATAATTATGCAACAAAAATGAAACTAATGGGTGATTATTTCATTCTATGGCAATATGAATTGTCAAAAACTGTGCCATAATGTATAGTTAATGTCGAAATTACGCGATTATAGTACCTTGACTTCCATAATACAAGTTATACTTAGTTTGGAAGCCAAGTGACACGCGTATTTGTACTTTTGTTTAATTGCTCAATAAACGAATTTTATTTATTATTTATTACATTCAAATCCACTGTACGATTGCTTTTTATTAGGCGTAGCAATAGACTGGTCAGGACAAAATATTTACTGGACGGATACTGCGACGCAACGTATCGAAGTGGCTCGACTTGACGGCTCGAGCAGACGAGCGCTAGTGTGGCAGGGACTCAAGAAACCCAAGAGCATCGCACTCGACCCCAAGAAAGGGTAAGTTGTGCTAATTCAAACATATCATAAACAACATAACATACCATCACGCTTGTATTCCCCGAAGGGTTAGGCAAAGGCGTACTAATGTACTCCCACAGTTCGCCGGGATGTTTAAGTCCCATGTAATAGGGGGCGAGCCTATTACTATTAACCGGGAACAACTTCCTAACTCCGAGCTGCTACTAGGAATTTTATTTATTTATTTATTTATTCACAAACAATTTTTACATTGTGTTTGAATTTTATAAAAATGTTATGACATAAAAAAAAAACAATGCCGATAATAAAGACAGGAAAAAATAACAATATGCAAACAATAATTAATTATTAAAACAATATAGAAATATGTCAAGTTAAAGTAATGTCAGAGTACTACAATTTATAAGTCATCCATAGAGTATAAACACTTTTTCAGTAGAAAAGCTTTTAGCTCGGCTTTAAATTTACTGTTATATAGTAACATCTTTAGTTCTCGTGGTAATTTGTTAAATATATTGATTGACCTATAATGGCTGCTGTGTTTAACTATGTTGAGACTAGGCGTATTTTTATGAAGAAAGTCTAGTCTCTGCGTGCTTTCCCTGCTTTGTCTTTCTCCTTCTGTCTCGAATTCATGTACGTATTTTGCGAAATTCGTTAGCAATACCAAAATATAGAGACTTGGCACCGTTAATATTTTGAGATCTTTAAAAAAATTTTTGCAAGATTCATCTTGTCTTATACACACCATAGTTCTTATTGCTCTTTTTTGTAAAACGAAGGCTCTCATAATGTTATAAGCATAGCTTCCTCCCCAAAATAAAATGCTATATCTGAATTTGGGCTCCACCAGAGCATAATAGACCATTTTCAAATGTTGCATGGTAACTTCATTCCTAAGACTTCTGAGCACGTAACAAGCAGAGCTTATCGAACTGTCAAGACTAAGAAGCGGCGGTAGCCTAATGGTTAGGGCGCTGGACTTGTAATCATGTGGTTGCCGGTTCAAAACCCACCCATTGCACTACCGACGTAAACCCACTCGTAACACAAGCATTTTAGCTTAGCACGAGGGGTTAACAAGAATACTAGTAATGTGCGATCCACATTGCTAGTAAGCTTTTTTTTTAAAAAAAAAAAAAAGACTATTGAGCTCTTTTTTCCAATTGAGGTACTCATCCACATGAACCCCAAGAAACTTTACATGCCCCACGGTAGTAATTCTATCGCCATTCAAAGTAACATTAAGTTTATCTTTATTTTTAGCTGTCGATCGAAACAACATAACATTAGTTTTGCTTGAGTTTAATTTAAGGCTGTTGACCGTAAACCACTTATGGAAAATTTGCAGAGCTTCATTCACTTTTATATTAAGACTGAGAGTCGTATCTACCTTTATTATAGCATTAGTGTCATCGGCAAACATTACCAATTGTATTTCCCCTTGTGTTATCTCATTCACGTAATATAGTAAATCATTAATAAAGGTGATGATAAAAATAGGACCCAAAATAGAGCCTTGTGGGACGCCTTTTTTAATTTGAAGCATTTTAGATTTGAAACTATCCTCATAATGGTATTTACTATCAAAATTCTGTCTCTCATTCCCGGCTTGAATTTCAACAAACATCCTTCTATTTTTTAGATAGGATTTAAATAGCTGGCTCTCTCTTCCTCTAATACCATAGTGCTCTAATTTTTTTAATAATAACTCGTGGTTTACTGTGTCAAACGCGGAACTTAGGTCTAGGAAGAGTCCCGCTATTTTCTTCTTTTGGTTCATTCCACTAACCACATCCTTAATTAGTGCATCTATTGCGTCTTGTGTCCCAACATTAGTTTGGTATCCAAACTGTCTAAAATTTAGTACTCTGTTTAAGTTCAGATGCCTAATCAACCTGACTTTAATTAATTTTTCAAAGATTTTAGACAATGTTGGCAGTAGAGAGATTGGCCTGTACATAGAGGGGTCACTTTTTGAGCCTTTTTTATAAATCGGTATAATTTTTGAAATTTTAAACTGATCCGGGAAGGTACCCTGGCAAAAACAGTCGTTATAAACATTACTTAGTGGCTCTGCTAGTATATCAATGTTTTCTTTAACTACCGTTATGGGTAGTTAAAGAAAACATTTCATAGAAAAACCCAATAACACTTTGCTCGACGTATGAATCGAGTTTGTTTCGGTGTTTCTTCTCAAAGGTCGTCAGTTAGGAAATGCCGGCGCCATCTAGTTAAATAAAAAAATAATCTAAAACATTGACTGAGTATCTTTAAAAGATCTATTTACATAATCATTTTTGTTATGGGATAGGGGAGCAAACGAGCAGACGGATCACCTGATGGTAAGCGATAACCCCCGCCCATGGACACCCGCTACACCAGAGGAGTCACAAGTGCGTTGCCCACCTTTTAAAAGGATTTGGGCCTCCGGTAACCTCACTCACACCTTGAATTTGTCATTTTATTCCAGCTACATGTACTGGTCGGAACTTGGGTCAAAGACTATAAAACGAGCTGCAATGGATGGCTCAGCACCAACCATTCTATTCGAACAAGTGGGCAAGGTTCACTCCATAGCCATTGATTTCGAAAAAAGAGCTTTATACTGGGCAGCGTTAGACCCACCGGCTATCGAATTCGCGTATCTGAACGGAACTGGAAGAAAAGTGTTGGTCAGTAATGTGTCAATGCCGTATACACTGGCGTTACATAATGATAGAATATTCTGGGGCGACTGGAACACTGGTAAGTTATATTTAAAGTTCTTAATAAAATGACGACCTCTGTGGTTTAGTGGTTCGAGTACCGGACTGCTGACCATGAGGTCGTGGGTCCAATTCCCACAGAACACAAAAATTTATGTGATGAATATAAGTGTTTGTGTTCGTCTGGGTGTTTCTTATGTATTATAAGTATGTATTTACAACAAAAAAAAGTATATAAGTATTATATCCATTATCTAGTACCCATATTACAAGCTCTGCTTAGTTTGGGACTAGATGGTGCTGTGTAAAAATGTCCTAGAATAAAAAAATAAAAAAAAACTAACAAATGTTCGCATATCTCACAAGTAAATCTTGGTATTTGTTTGCAAGGGCGTAAAAGAGTGAATAAGATAGTATATTCAAACGCGCATACGCTTTACTGTTTTTATTGTAAAATTGCAGCGTAGCCACGATTTGTTCTTATGCACAAGCAACTTCATTTGTGTTTACTTGATTTGCGACGAGCTCTAGGCAAAAGCCGTGATACCTGTGAAAATATACGTACCTACTTTACAAGTCAAAATAGTTTCTTTTGTGTTTTTATTGTGGGAAATTTAAAAATCTTTGCAAGAAATTTAAAATGGAATGCGTGTCCATGACACATACTGTTTTGGTGGCAGTAGATCTGTAGCCTGTAAATCCTGGATCTACATTTTCATGTCCAGGCGTTGTTGAATCTGCATCAAAAATGGACGGAGAGTCACGTAAGGTGATCCACTCTGGAGTGGAATACATTTCGGAACTGAAAGTGTTCAGTCGCGGGGGGCGCGCGGGTGGGGGCGGCGGGGGCGAGGGCGGGGGCAACCAGTGCGCGGCCGACAACGGCGGCTGCGCGCACCTGTGCCTGCCCAGCGCGGCCGACTACCGCTGCGCCTGCCCCGCGCACTACAAGCTCAACCGCGACAACCTCACCTGCTCGGGTATGTACCACCTCATTTTTATATTATATCTAACGAGCCAAGCAAATGTTGCCTTACATATAATTAAAAAAAAAATCCCGATTGCGTTGGCCGGCTCAAATTGTGACTACACCATCCAGGGACCCATTTAAATACAGAAAATAAAAACTTCAAAAACACCTCATTTTTATATTGTAACTAACGCCCCTGGTAAACGTTGCCTAGAACTGATATAAAAAAAAAATGATCCCGATTGCGTTGCCACCTACACGCTCAACCATCCAGGACCCATTTAAACACAGAAAAATAAAAACTTCATAAACACACCTCCAATTAAGAGAAGATTCATCCATTACTTCTTTGCAGAACCTGAAGAATTCCTGATATTCGCCCAAAAGAATGCAATAGGACGAATAGTAGTTGCCAATGGCGAATGCAACGACGCCTACTTGCCTCTGACCGGGCTTAAGAATGTTAGAGCCATTGAATATGACCCTGTTAACAAGTAAGTGTCTATATTACACTAGCGGCGCGCCCCGGCTTCGCACGGGTGGAGAATCCCTAACTTTTTCAAAATAATTTTCAAAAAAACATAGTAGCCGATTCTCAGACCTACTGAATATGCATATAAAATTTTATAAAAATCTGCTAATATAATAATATTTCCCGAAATGGTAATTACAATACCTGAGACTATATGACCCCCTGATCCATTAGTGGCTCGAGATATGAAAGAATGAAACCTATTTACACAAATTATTATTGAGTGCGTGTGCGCGCCGAAATCGTAGTCAATTTGGGTACAAAAAAAATGCTTAGGTGTCCCAAAATTACTTTAGGGTTTCGAACCGGCAACCACATGATCGCAAGTCCGACGCCCTAGCCATTAGGTTACCGCCGCTTCAAATTCTATTTGAGGTCTTGCGCTTATAAATGCAGTTGCACGTAGAATATCAATAAAGTTGGTTTCATTAATAAATTTACTTATTACTAGTGTTCGACCGAAGGTGCAATTCTGGCTGAAGCCGAAGCCGAAGCCGATTAATCGGTATTCACCAAAACCTTCGGCCGAAGCCGAAGCCGAAGCCGAAGGTGTCATTTACCTTGAGAAATACGATAGTTACTTTGATCTCAGAATATACTAGATACATATTGTGAGAGCTTTAGAGATTTGCATAAAAAAACATACCAACATTGTTTCCATTTAGTTTCCTACCTAACGTTAGATAACATAAAATATTTTAAACCAGACAATACTTACGGTTTTTTGGTTCTTAGAGTGCCTCACAATAATGAACGTATCACCACAGGTACTACTCACAGTAATAAATAAAATAATTTGTAATAACAAATATGAAATATTTAAAAACAAAACACTTATTAGAATTTTAAGACGCGCTCTCAAACTTGTTTTGACTCGTTTAGTTTACTAACTGCGATTCGTTTGGTCCGGTGCGGCGGCGCGCCGAAACTCTGCTGCTCTGCACACTCTCCGTCTCGCTCTAGCATCGTTCAGTAAATTTCAAATTTTGAAAACTAGCAAACCTTCGGCTTCGGCCAAACCTTCGGCAAATTTTTGGCCGAAGCCGAAGATTTGGCCGAAGGTGCTTTTTTGGCCGAAGGTGGCCGAAGCCGAAGCCGAAGCCGAAGCTTCGGTCGGACACTACTTATTACTACATCCGTCATATCATTTCATAGGCATCTTTACTGGATGGACGAAGACTCCCACTCAATCCGTCGGGTCCCAGTCTCTTATTCAGTGACATCAGCGATCACAGACTCCACCACAGTGGTGTCGGGGCTCAGCCGACCGTTCCATATGGTACTGGACATACTAGGGCGGGCACTATACTGGACTTGTGCTGACACGGATTCCATCAATGCTACATCTATTGACAACAACTCTTCTTCAGGAGTGATACTTAGAGGAGACAATATGATGCCACGCCATTTGGCTTTCCACCAAACTAAAAGGTAAGGTAACAAATAATAAATCTGAATTAATTTTAACGTTGACCCGTACAGTTACAAATTCCATTCAATCCAAAATCAATCGTTCTCGGGCACATAACGCTAATTTTTATAATTACTTATTAATGCATTTCTTATACTTATTAATCGCAGAGAAAATTATATATTTTATGCACAGCTGTTGCTCGCGATTTCACTCGCAACGCAAAGAACATTTCAGACTTCATAGGATCCCATATATATCTCCAAGTTCCAATCTCTATACCAAAATTCATCAAAACTGTTTCATTCGCGTAGTCATGAAAGCATAATTTATCGCCCGTACGTTAGGAGATTCGTAGCTAGCAGTGGCACAGACTGTATCAGTTGATGATGATATCTTATTTAACTCAAGCAGGCGGCAGGCCCGCTACTAGCTAGGCTAGACTAACGCTCTCCTTCAAAAGATGGGTCTGAGGGATACATTTGCCTACAGGGCCTGCAATAGAGAAATTGAGAACATGGAACACCTGTGTACATGCACTGCAATGGCTAGAAAGCGAATGTGCCTCTTAGGGCAGGTTTATACAAGACGCATATCCCCAGGCCTTATTATAAAGCTCATGGAAGAGCTGTTTGAGGAACTGTGAGAGGTTGAGGATTAGGTATCTAGGGGAAGCACAAAACATCTAGCAAAAAATGGCTTGAAGTGGACTGAGATATGACGATGATGATTTTCTAGTACACCGTGCCCGTGCCCTTACCCTCTTTTTTCATATCTTTCCTGTCTATCCAAAGGTTGTCGGGTAGATATCGCTATTAGCGATAAGACCGCCATTGTACCCTTAGTTTCATAAGGTTTTGTTGTTTCTTTTATGGTGTACAATAAAGATTATTACAGTAGAATCCCGATTATCCGAACCTCGATTATCGGGACTCATCGATCTCGGCTCTAATCGTCAATTTTAAAATGTTTTAACAGCACAACGAGACATGTTAAAACAAGTTTATACCCGCCTCCGACCGTGTACTCCCGCTCTCATTTTTTTGCGAGATAGTGTTTGTTATTGTTTCATTTTCTTTGATTTCCAAATATTAACTGAAGAAATCATTGAGGATTTGAACAGTAAAGAGAGAGAAGATGAAGAACAGACTGAAACTGGGGATGTAGGTATGTCAAGTACCTACCATCTCACGCAGAAGCTTTTGAAGCTCTAGATGTTGCTTTTAAGTGGTTTGAAAGACAGGACGAATCGGATCCCTAGTTGTTATAACTGAAACGCACCGGGGACTTAGCCGCAATAAAAAGATATGATTCATTACGTCAAAGATCAAATACCAGTTATTTCCAACCAAAATTTTAAATTACATAGGTATTTTATATGTAATTCATAATCTATCGTTATAGTTCGTTTTTTATAATTATATCGTATTATCTTAACGACGCATGTAAAACCTACTACATAATAAAAAAAATATTAAAATTTAAATATTGTTTGATTTGCTTTGAAATCGATTATCCGGTTTTTTGATTATAGGTACGTAATATCCCTGGTTTTATTTGATCCGGTTAATCGGGATTCTACCGTATATTCTATTGTATAACTGATCGTAGGTTTTTGATATGGACCGATGCCGGTGCGGGCGTGATAATGCGCGCCAACGTGGACGGCACCGCGCGCGTGGAGCTGGCGCGCGCCGCCAACGCCACCGCGCTCACCGTGGACGCGGCCGCCGGCACCGTGTACTGGGCGCTCAACCGACAGATACACGCCGTCGACCTCGACGCCTCCAACAAGTACGTGCTAACGTTACAATACAAGCTGGGTACTCACTTGGCAGTGTTGCGTGTAACGTATCAGATACTGTATCTACCTGCAAGTGGGTACGGCTCCTCCACGGTCCACCGCGTATCTAGCTACGAGCTGCCGGGTCACTGCGAGCTTACAGCGCTCCACGCGCGAGCGGCTCGCAGCGGGCTCGTGCCTACGTACTCACTTGATACCGTATCTGATACATTGCAGGCTACACTGCTAAGTGAGTACCCAGCTGTAGAGTGCGTTCCACTTAGAGCCCACAACGATCAAAAGGCTGGAACGGGAAAAACTGCGGTCGTGAGCGTGATCGTTGTGAACGCTAAGTGCAACGCACCAATAGCGATTGTGACTCAAGTCCAACGGAGACCAAATCTGGATTTAATTAACTTATTTATCTAGATTCCTTGCAATCAATTTTTTACCTAAATACTTTACGGGAGTTAAATGTAAGCGATTGTAACTCTTGATAATTTTACCATGTTCTGACAGGATTTTCACTAGTTTTTTTATTGTTCAGTGTTTTCTTCGATTTCACTTAGTTTAATCACCCATTTTCAGATTACGATATGGATGGACGAAACAATAAGGAGTTTAATTGAAATCTAACTTTGATACAATGTTGATACTAAACGAAGCACGCGTCCACGCAATATGAATAAAAATATTTAGCTTGATTTTTGTTTCTCGCCTCGCTCCGCCGGATTTTCTAGTGTCGTAATTTGACTATGGCTTAAGGGTTGCCAGTTTAAATTTAAATATGCGTTTCTGTTTGTCAGGCGCGTGGTATGGCAGGGCGGCTGGGCGGGGTCGCTGGCACTGCTGGGCGGCGCGCTGTACTTCGGCGGGTCGGGTTCGCTCATGCGAGTGGCGCTGCGCCGCGACGCGCCCGCCGCGCCCGTGCCGCACGTGCAGCGCCTCGTGGCCGCGCGCGCCGTGCAGCGGGTACGTACAGCGTGTGTGTGTGTGTGTGTGTGTGTGTGTGTGTGACACGTACAGTACTGCGGAGTTGATGTGTATATGTATGTGTGTATGTGCAGGTGGCGCGGTCGCACGCGTGCTGGCGCGGCGGGTCGTGCGGCGGCGAGGCGGGCGCGTGCGGCGCGGGCGGCGCGTGCGGCTGCGCGCTGCGCTGCGGCACGGCGCGGCCCTGCCCGCCGCACCGGTTCCTGTGCGACGCCGCCGCGCCCGACCCGCGCTGCATACCGCACCACTGGAAGTCAGTTACACTACCACCAACACTAGCACTTACACTAACACTAACGCCACCACTAACACTAACGACATCACTAACATTACCACTAACGCTATGACTAATACTAACGCCATCACTAACATTACCACTAACGCTATCACTAATACTAACGCCATCACTAACACTAACGCCATCACTAACATTACCCCTAATACTAACGCCACCTCTAACGCTACCACTACCACTAACATAAACGCTACCACTAACACTCTTATTTGATTGTTTGACATTACCTAGTCACAAGAACGTGGTCATATTTCGATGGAAATTACTTAGGTACCTATTTAAAAGAGTATCTATTGAGTTTCTTGCTGGCTCTTCTCCATAAGAACTGTGCATGTAGTTCTTTTGACATTTCAAAAGTACCTGTATTATGGACTAATTGAAATAAAAAAACGTTTGAGTTTGAAAATCTTAACACGTAACATACATTCTTCATACATACACACATACATATATATTTTTATATACATTTTTTCTTTGTTTTTCTCTATCAGGGAACAACAAAGAGAGATCTCTTTGTTTTTTCCTGTCAGAGAATATCACGTGTAAAAACAAGACAAAACCGTAAAGTTATGGAAGATTTAAAAGGTTTTATAGACCTTTCATAATATTCTAATCATTTAATGAATCATGGAAGCAGGGTATTCCATACGCCAGTCAAGTTAAAGTGGCGTACGACCCTAGGTCCGTGCCACCGATCATTTCAAGCTTTATATTGTCATAGATGCGACGGGCAGAAGGACTGTGAGAACGGCGCGGACGAGGCGGAGTGCGGCGCGTGCGCGGCCGGCCTGCGCTGCGCCGACGGCGCGTGCGGCGCCGCGCTGGGCGCCTGCGACTCCGGCGCCTACTGCGAGCGCGCGCCGCTGCCCGACGCTTTCCGGTTACTATATTTTTTTTATAATGACTCAGTTTTTAATACTCTATATAATTATTATATAGGTATACTCATTCAAATTTTACATAAACTGCATACATGTAATGACTTTTTTTCCCTTTATAATGGAGGGTAGGTTTAAGTATCGTTGAAAAATTAATGATTTTATGCCTAAACGAATTTTTGAGATGGTAGTTTACTTCTTATTTAAATTAATTAAATGAATCCTGTGATACAGCTTGACCTCCCTGATGTATAGAGGCCCATACAAAGAGGCAAGCAGGAGATCATCAATGTTGTTTTTTTCCATTTTTACTCCTGATATAGCTTCAAGTGAGCGAAGCTGCGGGCAGAAGCTAGTAGTCCTACATAAATGTATTTGGTTATTATCGTGATCAGGTGCGACGAGCGGCTGTGCCTCGCGCCGCGGCTGCTGTGCGACGGGCGGCAGCACTGCGAGGACGGGTCCGACGAGGCGGCCGCCACCTGCGGGTACGCCGCGCCCAAGGAGCAGGCGGCGGGCGCGCGCCGCTCCGGCGCCTTCGTGGTGTGCGGCGCGCTGGCGGGCGCGGCGGGCGCGCTGGGCGCCGCCGGGGCCGCGCTGCGCCGCGTGCGCCGCCTGCGCCGCGCGCGCCGCGCCGCCCCGCCGCGCGCGCCCGCCGGCCCCGCCCCGCCCGCGCGCGCGCTCTACCCGCCCAAGCGCCGCGCGCAACACGCGCTCGCGCCGCCGCCCTCGGACCGCTCCACCTGCACCCTGTGAGTCATACTACTTATAAACTATTATTATAGAGAGATACACAAACTACACATCATTTTTATCGATATTGCAAGACCCTATTGACCGTAGGTATTTATTTATCGATTTTTGAGAAGGGCACTGAAGGCACATCAATGAATATAAAACCAAACGGTTAAAAGGATAATGACAAGAGGCTCGCCGTCTATTATATGGGACCTAAACAGACTGTCAAAAGTACCTTCTTTAATTGTCTAATTCAAATAAAACATTTTGAATTTGACTTGCGGGGAATAAAAACGGGATGGTATGATATGTTAATTTAACAGTAAATAATGTGTGTTGTATTGTTGCAGCACGTCGGAGAGCGCGTGCGGGCGGTACCCGCGGCCCACGGCCAACCCGCCGCCCAGCCCCGCCACGGCCAGCGACGGCGGCGAGGCGGCCCCGCGGCGCCGCGCCTACCGGCACTACCGCGCCATGAACCGGCCGCCGCCGCCCACGCCCGCCTCCACCGACGCCTGCGAGTCCGAGCCCGAGCCCGCCGCGCGCGCGCCGCCGCCCTCCCCCGCGCCGCCGCTCTACTGACGCTCTACTGACACTGCTCCGCCTACCGGCACTACCGCGCCATGAACCGGCCGCCGCCGCCCACGCCCGCCTCCACCGACGCCTGCGAGTCCGAGCCCGAGCCCGCCGCGCGCGCGCCGCCGCCCTCCCCCGCGCCGCCGCTCTACTGACGCTCTACTGACACTGCTCCGCCTACCGGCACTACCGCGCCATGAACCGGCCGCCGCCGCCCACGCCCGCCTCCACCGACGCCTGCGAGTCCGAGCCCGAGCCCGCCGCGCGCGCGCCGCCGCCCTCCCCCGCGCCGCCGCTCTACTGACGCTCTACTGACACTGCTCCGCCTACCGGCACTACCGCGCCATGAACCGGCCGCCGCCGCCCACGCCCGCCTCCACCGACGCCTGCGAGTCCGAGCCCGAGCCCGCCGCGCGCGCGCCGCCGCCCTCCCCCGCGCCGCCGCTCTACTGACGCTCTACTGACACTGCTCCGCCTACCGGCACTACCGCGCCATGAACCGGCCGCCGCCGCCCACGCCCGCCTCCACCGACGCCTGCGAGTCCGAGCCCGAGCCCGCCGCGCGCGCGCCGCCGCCCTCCCCCGCGCCGCCGCTCTACTGACGCTCTACTGACACTGCTCCGCCTACCGGCACTACCGCGCCATGAACCGGCCGCCGCCGCCCACGCCCGCCTCCACCGACGCCTGCGAGTCCGAGCCCGAGCCCGCCGCGCGCGCGCCGCCGCCCTCCCCCGCGCCGCCGCTCTACTGACGCTCTACTGACACTGCTCCGCCTACCGGCACTACCGCGCCATGAACCGGCCGCCGCCGCCCACGCCCGCCTCCACCGACGCCTGCGAGTCCGAGCCCGAGCCCGCCGCGCGCGCGCCGCCGCCCTCCCCCGCGCCGCCGCTCTACTGACGCTCTACTGACACTGCTCCGCCTACCGGCACTACCGCGCCATGAACCGGCCGCCGCCGCCCACGCCCGCCTCCACCGACGCCTGCGAGTCCGAGCCCGAGCCCGCCGCGCGCGCGCCGCCGCCCTCCCCCGCGCCGCCGCTCTACTGACGCTCTACTGACACTGCTCCGCCTACCGGCACTACCGCGCCATGAACCGGCCGCCGCCGCCCACGCCCGCCTCCACCGACGCCTGCGAGTCCGAGCCCGAGCCCGCCGCGCGCGCGCCGCCGCCCTCCCCCGCGCCGCCGCTCTACTGACACTGACACTGCTCTACTGACACTGCTCTATTGACACTTCTCTACTGACGCTGCTCTACTGACCTCGCTCTGCTGACGCTACTGTACTGACGGCGCACGCTGCCGCCACGCGACACTGCTCTATTTTTATTCCATGTCTGAACATGTCAGGTAATGTCAAATCCATTTATTTAATATTTTATATTCACATAATTTGGAGGAAGCTAAACTTGTCGAAGCGCCCTGAATTCGCAACTGCACCGCATTTTGCCCAGGCAAACGCAATATTAAGTATGTGTAATTCAGATAAATTAAGTAAATTATCAGTAATGTTGTTTATCATGAAATTAAAACCTTATGAGTCATATTCATTAGAAATAAACATACGGCATCTATTTATCTTAAAAATATAATACATTCGGATTCAGACTAAACTGATTTTTTTTTACAAAATAAATGTAAATATTTTTTTAATGCCTTAAAAAAATCGACCACGTGTGACTAAGCGAGTGCTACGAATAAGGCAGTCGTTTTAAAAAAAATGGAAAATTAGCTAATCATTTTAAGGTTTTAATTATACCAGCTAATACAGATAACCTAAATCACTAATTAAAAACGATACTATAAATATGTTGTTAGTTGTCTAGTCTATATCCTCATTATAGTTTTAAGGTGATTATGCTGGGATACCCCATCAAATTATAATTTTATTAGGTTTTATGCAAATAGTAGTCCATTAACATTGTGTGTTGCTAATAGTGTTTTTTTTTGCTGAGACGCAAATCGTCACCGTAGCAACTTACGTGCCACTTCAGGAAATGTTGAACTTCTATAGCTGTGGAAACGATATTTATGTAAAAAATGTAAATATGTTATAGTTAGTGTACTAAAAACGCAACGTACTAAAATTTGAATTTAGTGGGTAAAGCAAGCTTATAAAAATAATGTAGCTATAAAAATCGCGCAGTTATAATATTTCACAGTTTTTAAAGAAACTTGGAAGTTGCTTCCAGATCTGGAAATAGTTTATATTAGTGTGAAATTACAATTTAAATTTGGTGCTATTTCACTGTTCGTGCCTCTATTAATATCTATTGTTTGTGTTATATTATAGTACAATATAATTATGGTGAGGAGAAACAGATGTCTTTAGGTGCCGCGGAATTATGGAATGTCTGGGTCTTAAACAGTGTTGGGCATTATTTTTTAATTAATCACAGAAGGAGCCTATGACATAATTGTTGTATGAATATTAATAATGATCTTAGCATCTAATTATCATGGTAACAAAAATATTTTAAAAAAATGGAAACTATAATAATAGCTAGGTGGTCCATTAAGATCCGAGAGTATTTATAAAAAAAAGTTTTTTCAAAATCTACCAAAATTAATTGAATCGCAGTTTGTTAGGCTTTCTTCCACGAAATTATAGTGCTATGTGTATCGCATTACTAAGTAATGTTTGCTGGCACACAAGTCTTATGTAACCTGGCTTCGCTAGTACGATAGTACTTAATAACCCAATGGACACTTGTTACTGAAAACATGTTTTGTTAAAAGGAGCCGTGATTTTTTTTACTAAAACAATGTAGATAATTAAGCAATAATAAACATGTGTTTCGCCTCACATTGTAAATAAAATATAGTTACAAGTTTTATATTGTAATAATATGTAAAGTAATTAGGTATTATTTATAAGTTACAATATTATGACATTTTTTTTTGTACATTTAGTACAATTAAAAAGTCGTTGCAGCACATAATTACAATATAATACATATAATACAGTTTTAAATGTTTTAATTATTTAGATAGACATTAAGGTTATCTAGAAAGGGTAAACCCATCTTTTAGGTAGTAATATTTCACTATCTATACTAATATAGAAAGCTGAAGAGTTTGTTTGTTTGTTTGCTTAAACGCGCTAATCTCAGGAACTACTGGACCGATTTGAAAAATTATTTCAGTGTTAGATAGCCCATTTATTGAGGAAGGCTATAGGTATATCATCACGCTACGCGGACGAAGTCGCGGGCAGCAGCTAGTTGTAGTATAAAATAGAAGCCTCATTAGTCTAGTCCTAAGCGCGCCTGCTACGCTATTCCCAGGCCGAGCAAAGTGTTATTGCATTTTTCTAGTAAATTCTCTATTGCAGCTTACAGTGGTACAGCGTACAGTTAACGGTGATGGGCTCTTCATAAATATTCCGACGAACTGCGGGTGTGAGTGTACATTAGTACACCTAACTCTTAGGGAATTCAGGCGTAATATTATAATAAAATAAAAGTTGTAGAAAAGTAAAACGTGTAGGTTGAGTAAAACGACCTCCTTCTGATTGGTTTACACTTTCTGAATAACCCTGTGAGTATATTCATCTGTGACAATGCATATTCCCACAATGGCACTTAAGTTTTCGAATATCATTATCAGTTCCGCGAGATTGAAGAAGCTCCTCAATTTCCTCGCTCAATACGCATTCAATGACGCAAGATTTGTGGCAGCTATTAAATTCTGATAACAATTTAAAATTGTGAGAGTATAGAGAAGGATAGCAATGAATATGGAACCAGAGCATGTTCTTCTCGACGAACTTTCAGAGTGAAAGCCTTTTTTTTTTTTTAGTCTATATTGAAATGATTTTGACTTATAAATTGAATTTAAATAGTTCGTCTCAATTACCCAATTAAAGCTTCGACGTGCATTGCTTGAATCGAGAGTGACTATCGTGCAACTATCGTCCCTCTAGTCCGCCATCCAGATAAAATTATCACCTCGATCATCAACCCGAGACACGTATCTATTATTTATAAGTAAAGATTCTATGTCCAAATTTCAAAACTGTCTCACGGAAAATCACAAACTTATAAGCTTGTTATGTGCATACAAAATGCCGCTATGACCTACCGTGAGCTGTGTTGTGTGCTTATAATAGCAGAAAGATACTTAGGGCCAATTGCACCAACTGCTTAAAAGTGTTTAAATTGTATTTAAACACGTAATTTCGTAAAAGAAGTTGGTGCAAGTGCCCTTAGTGCCGCTCGGTGTCCCACTTGTAATTTATGAAATTATTTTTTGGCAAAATATAAAATTATTGGAATCGATTCAGTTACCTACTTATTCTGAACAAACCGTATTCAGGTTTCGCATATACTAAAAATACTTATACAAAATGTTATTTGACATTTTAGGTAGGTATACCTAGTACTAAAATTGGTACCTTTATAACTCTTTACATAAAGTATCTACCTAATGTGCAGCTAATATTATTATGTTTAAAAACTCCCGTCTAAATATTGTTACATATCTAAAGTTATATATTGTTGAAGTTTTTACTATACCTATATGATTTCAGACCACACTATCTACCTGTTTCATGTAACTAATTATAGCACATAATCATACCTACATTATGTTATATGAACACTTTTACGCTATAAAAACAATATTATATGTATATTTTATACATATAATAATTACAGTATAGAGTCTTGAAATCAGCCTATAATAAATGTATATTACTTTTGATTGTACAAAAATAAATGTTGGTGAGTTATGGGTCCCATTATCTCCCTTATGGTCCGGCAAACCGAATTGACCGTGCATACATAATACCAAAATAAATCGTAATTCAAATAGAATTTAATCAAATTTGTAATAAGGTAAATCAGATAAATAATTGTAAATGAATGTAATATGTGATACCTAACTTTACGAAGTTTCGACCAATCTTCCAGCCGTTTATTTCCAGAAAAGTAGTAGTAGAGAAAATGGTGCAGTAGGAACCTAGATTACCTAACTGTATCTAAATCCAAATACATATTATCTCAACTTGATTAAATTGTGTTTGAATTACGACTTATTTTGGTATTACGTTTTTATGGGCATTTCAGCGTCCGCCGAATATTATTCTATTATAAAAGAAAATATTTGTGATTATTTTCAGTTGCCATTTTATATTTGCATTTAGATAAGTATATTTTTTTGTAAAAATAATTTAGATTTATAAAACTGATTAAGAAGTTAATGATTATTTCGATTCTTATAAAATCTAAAACTGACTGATTGTGAGATTTTTGTAATAAACTTTTGTACCTGTTACTATGTTGTTTGTTTTTGTTTTGATGAAAATACCTCCGAAGATTCGCGCCTGACTGACAAAACTTGTAACCTTATGGAATTCGCGTTATATCATACTACAACGCGCTACTGTAAGTATCTTATTTTGTATACAAGTAAGATCGCAGCAAGGGGCGAGTTGCAATCTGAGATTCGCCCAAGTGAATAATGTCCGAGCGTTAAGTGGCCTGGATTTATATTGCGTGATATTTATACTAGGTACCTGTATTAAATACAACATCATTTTCAGGTTACCCGACTATTCAAAAAAATTACTAAAAAGCATGAGATATGACAATATTCCAGACTGAAATCCTTGACGAAAATTCTGTCATCATATTCTTCTGACAACCATCCGCTAGTGCAGCGTAGTAGGTACGTACCTACTTTGATACATCATGGTTCTAGAGGGCTAGCCCTCTCCCTTTTTGCGCTAAATGTTAGCCTGGCTCTATAATAGCCATACCGTCGCATACCGTTATAACATGGTGCCAACTTAAATAAAACTAGGTCGTCATGAATTTAATCGACTATTTTGCTTCACAATTTTATGACATTATAAAGCAACATAGTTAATTTCTGGCAGGCTTATCTGTTATTATTCTGGAAAATGCATATGATGTATCATCACCAGATGGCCCGAATGCGTTAATTAAATTATCGCCAGGGGCGTCTCGCTATACGCCCCTTTTGATAGTCATCTATACGTACCTATATCGAAATAAAAAAAATCTGTCGGAGCACAACTAAACCAAACAGTCTATAAGCAACCGTTGCCGTGAACACATGGGCCATGTCTGGTACATTTATTAAGTGGCTTTTCTTGTTAGCCATTCTTTGTTTTGTTCATCTTGATTGTGAAATCTACGAGGACCGCCCTAAAATTAAAACTTCAGATGGTGATTTAATTCTAGAACCAGCAAAAGACAAAAATATATATTTACGCACCAATGGACCAAAATCAAGCATTTTTATTGGAGATACTCAATTACTTGGATCAGACGTCCAAAACCAGAAAATCCAGTACTTACCTTCCGATAGCGAAAATGTTGACAAGAATCTACAAAGTATAACACAAAGACTTGAGAGACTAGAAAGCAAGGACTCTTCGGTTCCCAACGATTTGCTTTTCAATATATCCATGCTATGGAGAAGAGTCAACAACATTCATCGGAAAGTATTAAATCTTCAAACTCAACTTAATAACAGAAGAATAGACGAATGTCAGTCTCAGCCATGCGAGCATGGTGGAACATGTCTCAACTTAGAGAGTGGTTATCATTGCCTGTGCCCACCAAATTGGGAAGGCAGGGATTGCGACGTTGATGTTAACGAATGTCGAAACTTTGCTGGAACTGATCTGGGGTGTCAAAATGGAGCTACTTGCATCAACAGGCCGGGATCGTATGAGTGTTTGTGCAGATCCGGTTGGTTCGGATTACACTGTACGAGGAAGGCGAAGGATTGTTCCGGAGGTGATTTTGAAATGTGCGGCCATGGAACCTGTGTAGAGGTTACGTCGGGACAAGGCATTCAATGCTTATGTCGCCAGGGATGGACCAATAATGGCACTGATGTCACCTGCTTGACAGATATCAACGAATGTGAATCCTATCACGGTCGCCGATGCTCTGTGAACCCCAAGGTTGATTGCATCAATCTACCCGGCTCATTCCGATGTGGACAGTGTCCTTCGGGCTATGAAGGCGATGGTTACATTTGTAACGATATCGACGAATGCACCACTATTCCGAACGGAGGCTGCAGTCCTTTGGTAACATGTCACAACACTATTGGATCTCGGATTTGTGGCTCATGTCCACCAGGGTATCAAGGAGATGGAACAACGTGTTCCTGGAGAGGTACTTGCAATATCGGCCACGGAGGATGTCACCCGTCCGCGCAGTGCATAGAAACCCCGTCGCCAACTGGGCAATCATCACAATGTATATGTCCAGACGGAATGGATGGCGACGGTATAGGCATCAGCGGCTGCTATGTTTCGACGATCGGTAGCAACTACACTGATGGCTGTTTATTTAATCCTTGTGGCAGTCACGGTCGATGTCATCACCTTCGGACTGGCTACACTTGCATCTGTTACAGGGGTTATGGCGGTGCTCACTGTGACACGCCCATTGACATCTGCGCTCTGAATCCTTGTCATAACGGAGGAATCTGTAAACCGGACGACACCCTGGTTGGAGGCTTCCGTTGTGAGTGTACAGCGCAATACACAGGCGCCTTGTGTCAGGTAAGGTCCACATCTTGTGGTGGCGTTTTAAACAATGAAGAGGGAAGCATTGCTTTTCCATTGACTAACACGACGTATAATCATAATTCTCAATGCGCATGGGTAATACACACAGCTCCCGATAAAGTTATCAATGTCACATTCAGTAAATTTAATTTAGAGGCGAGCCCTGAATGTTTGTACGATTTCTTACAAATTCACGACGGTCGGAAATCTTCTAGTCAGCTAATAGGTAGATTCTGTGGAAATAATTACCCCAAGGGCGGTAATATTGTATCAAGTCATAATAACTTGTATTTTTGGTTCCATTCAGATAGAACAGTAGCTAAAGATGGCTTTGCACTACACTGGACGAGCGTAAATCCAGTGTGTGGAGGTGAGGTTGATGCCACCACGCACGGTCATATAAGCTCACCAGGCTCTCCCGGCCCGTACCCCCCTAATCGCGATTGCTACTGGCACTTAACTACTACACTAGGTAGGAGGATCAGCTTACATTTCTTTGCTCTCGATATTGAATCTCATACGAACTGTAGTTTCGACTATTTGGCGATTTATGACGGTGAACATATGACAGATCCGCTAATCAGTAAATATTGCAATTCTACACAACCTGCTCCCGTTCAATCAGCTAGCTCCGATATGTTAATACACTTTCATTCAGACGCATATGGTTCGGGTCACGGATTTCAAATAGCGTACGCGCCTGTCGAAGGCATTCCAGGCTGCGGAGGCTACTACACAACAGACAGAGGGGAAATCGTATCTCCCACTTATAACGGCTTGTACTTAAACAATTTATTATGTGACTATAAAATAAAAACTAGTTTAGATACTAAAATAAAGATTGAATTTAAATCGTTCAAACTGGAGCGGTCGTTTAGATGTAAATATGACTCTTTAAAAATTTATGATGGTCCATCATCAAATTCACGACTTGTCGGAAAGTTCTGTGGAACAGTTTACCCGAAATCATATACATCCTCGTCAAATGAACTTTATTTTAAATTTAAAACAGATAGAAATATGCCCGCAGAAGGATTTAAAATAACGTACGAAGCCATATGCGAGAAAACTATTGAAGGTGATAGTGGGATTATAAAATCACCCGGTTATCCATTTAGCTACCCGGAGAATAAAGTATGTGTATATATCATAAGGACGTATCCCGGAAAAGCAATCCAGTTGACATTTCAAGATTTCGATATAGAAGACAGCAAATACTACAACTGCCGATACGATAACGTTGAAATTAGAGACGGACCCGACAAGAATTCCACTTTACTAGGCACGTACTGTGGTGGCGCAGCAAACATACCACCTGTACAAATATCCACGCTTAATTATATGTACATACAATTTAAATCAGATTTGAGCCTTTCGGGCACAGGATTCTATGCTAACTATACCACAATCGATACAGAATGCGGTGGTATACACAGAGACACGACTGGATTGATCAATTACCCATCCGGCGACGCCACAACCTACAAAAATGATCAGTTTTGCAGGTGGATGCTGATTGCCCCTGAAGGCATGCACATAAAGTTGACATGGAACAGATTTGATATTGAAGATATGCCTAATTGTGTTAGCGATTACTTGGAGCTAATAGAGATAGATGAAAATAATGAAAATAATTCGATGGGGAAGTTCTGTGGCTCTCATGCGCCACCAGCCGTGACAATATCCACTAACCGACTCTTGATTATATTTAATTCTGATAGTAGTATTCGTTCGTCTGGCTTTTCTGTATCTTATACATTTTTAGATGAAAAATCTCATTGTGGTGGATCGTATATCAAAACTCATGGTTTCATATATTCCCCAGGCTGGCCTAGGTCTTACGAACCCAATCGTGACTGCACCTGGATCATCTCGGTGCCCGTTGGCCAACAAATTGTGCTCAACATTTCTCAGTTCAACTTAGAACAACCCATTAGGGACAAATGCAACCTTGGTGACTATTTAGAAATACGGAACGGTGGCAATGAGAATTCACCATTGATTGGACAGTACTGTGGAACATTTAAATCTAGACGAATTGTCTCGTTGTCTAATGCTTTACACTTACATTTTCACTCTGACTTTTATTTATCGGGGACGGGTTTCAAAATTGAATGGGATGGCACAATTATAGGATGCGGAGGAACATTGACGAGCCCTTATGGCTCTATATCATCTCCAAACTATCCTAACGATTACAACGATAATGCTGAATGTTTTTATAGAATAGTTACTAGCGCAGGATCCCGAATTCAGATAACATTTACAGCATTGGATCTCGAACGAACTCTCAATTGTAGGGATGATTATGTTGAAATATATGACGGTCGTGACACCAGCGCAGACGTCTTAGGTAGACATTGTTACATGACACCGCAACTAACTGCTATTGAAACATCGACTAATTATGTGTTCATTAAATTCAGATCTGATATATACCAGGGTGGTAAAGGTTTTATGATTAATTATCAGACAATTTGTAATAATAATATAACTGGACGATACGGAGTAATTGAGAGTCCAGGTTATCCCGGTAATTATCCGTTGAACTTAAACTGTTTGTGGAACATCCAGGTACCCAAAGGCAATAAAATAAATGTTACGTTTACGCACTTTGACATTTACAAGGCCAACCGATTGTATCGACATTGGTCAAGATATCGTAATAGGCTCAGTAGAACAAGTAACGAATGCCACTTAGATTATCTACAAACAAAAGAATTTTCAGAACAAAGTTATTCTAGTAAATTTTGTGGAAGCTCATCCCCGCCCGCGATAAGTACAAAGAGTAATTCGTTACAAATCAAATTTGCCTCGGGTAGTTACATGACCCGCACCGGTTTCCGCTTAGAATGGATAAGTTATGGATGTGGAGGACACATTCAGAAGACGACGGGTACCGTATTTATTGATAAGAGTAGAACGAATGTCAAGGAAATAGAATGCGAGTGGTTGATTGAAACTCAAATAGGAAAAAGTATATCAATAAGTTTCAGTGATGTTTATATGACAGACTCCCCTAATTGTACCATTGATGCTATTGAAATATACAACGGTCAAAATACAATGGCTCCTCTACTGACGAAATTTTGCCATCGCGGGTTTGTGTCTGTGCAATCTGACAGTAATCTCATGTTGGTCCGTTTCGTGAAACAGTCTAGTCTCAGGGATGTTCATTTTTCCTCACAATTTCATTCTTTGAAAGCAAATTGTGGAGGTTCTTTATCATCCAGGACTGGGTTCATACACTCTAAAAACTACCCAAAAAATTACGAAAATAATTTAGATTGTATATGGTATATTAACGTCCCTGAATTCCATCGTATTGAACTGAATATCATTGATCTTGATCTATATTCATTTTCCGATTACACTGACGTAAATGAGCGTACTTGTGGTGATTGTATAAAAATTTATGATACAGATAACTATACGCCCTCCTCGAATTACACATACCGTATTTGCCCAAATTCAAATAAAACACAAATTGTTAGTAAATATAATAGCATGGTTGTACAGTTCAAGACGGATGAGTATGGGACAGCTAAAGGCTTTAAAGCAAATTTTACTGTGACATGTGGCGCTGTCATAAAAGCGTCTCATGAGGGTATTATAAGGAGTGATAACTTAGTTCATCATCTGAACAAAAGTTGTATTTGGACTATCCTTGCGAGTTCACCGGATCAAAAGATATATTTAACGCTAACACTCATGTCTTTACCAAAAGATAGTAATGTCATCACAAATCGAAACTGTCCATCTTCTTTCCTCCGTGTTCTCGATGGAGATGATGTAAATGCGCCATTGATCGGTGAATATTGTGGCCGCAAAGTTCCACCTATGATAGTCAGTCACGGTAGCGCCCTAACCGTCGAATTCGGCAGCTACACGGGTAGAATAGCCGGAATGTTTTCAGCTCACTATTCACCCTTTAGTAACACTTGTGGAGGTGTATTGACTTCAGAAGAAGGAACTATTGCATCCCCGAACTATCCCGGTCCGTATCCTGCAAACTCTGATTGTGAATGGTTACTAAAGTCATCCCCAGGAAATACTGCATACGTCCTGTTTGAGCGATTTAATTTAGAGCTATCCGAACTTTGTAACGAAGACTACGTAGAGGTTCGCGAAAAAGACGGTGCAGGTCCGCTGTTAGGCGTATATTGTGGTAATGAAATTCCTCAAAATCATACCAAAGCATCTCAAATATATATTAAGTTCCATAGTAATTCTAAAACGAGTGGATTAGGTTTTCTCTTAAATTATGGATTTGAACGTGAAAATGATATTCAAGGATTGGATAGCGGTGAGATATCTTCACCGTTGTATCCCAATCAATATTTAGGTTCTGGCATGTATACTTGGCGCGTGTTATCCTCCGGTTCAGAAACTTTATCTTTAACAATTGATATGTTGGAAATTTATTCACATAGTGAATCAAACTATAATAAATTAACTATTTATGATGGGTATGATTCATCTGCACCAATTTTAGAGGAACTGAATGGAGTACTGGTTGACTCAAAAATTATTCAAACCTCCTCTAATGTAGTCTACATTGTACTAAGTTTGGATGAATCAAATTCGGGTTCCATGTTTCATATAAGATGGACAAAACCTTCAGTATATCCGGAATCAGAAACGGAAGATCATATTAACTGCGGTGCCAATGAGACTGAAATGGTTCTACCGGGTCGTATTACCACTTTGAAGTCACCGAACTACCCAAATGATTACGCAGATAATTTGCATTGTGAATGGGTATACAAATCTCTAATGGGAAGCCACTTAAGCTTATATTTCCCAGACTTTGATATAGAAGAAACTCATGCTTGTTTTGCAGATATAGTATCAATTTACTCTTCTGACTCCCTTGGCAATTGGAAACCTGTTAATGAAAATCTATGTACAACAGAATCTGCAAGAGTCGGGTTTACCGCATTAACTTATATGAAAATAAAGTTTAAGACGGATTCATCCATTACCAGAAAAGGATTTCTTGGTCAAGTCATTTCTAAGTGTGGTGGTTACATAAATAGTTTGTCCGGAGAAATCGGTCCCATTTGGCAAGAGGTACAATCCGAATCTACAAACAAATGCAACTGGGTGGTCAAAGTGCGTCCCGGCAGGACTATCAAATTAGATTTCACTCATTTAAATATAACAAATAAGAACGATGACTGTAAAACTTATGTGGTTTTACGTAACGGTGATTCGGCAGAGGCACCTCTACTAGCCAGTGGAAAATATTGCGGTTATGATCACGAAATTAAAACAGATATAGTTACTTCAAGCAATTCTTTGTTTGTGAGTTACACAAAGGGGTCATATGTGTATCAAACATTTAAAATTCATTACGAAGAGAAAAATTATGAATGTGGCTTAACTTCATCACTGACATCTGACCATAGCTGGGAAATAATTACGTCCCCAAATTATCCGTCGGTACCAACTCCGTATTCAGCATGTGAATGGGTTTTTACGGGTCCACCAGGCGAAATTTTAAGAATAGATTTCATTGATAGATTTGATCTAGACGACATCGATGAGTGTGGAACTGAAGTTGTTGAAATCCGAGACGGTTCTTCGAAATTCTCACCACTGAAAGGACGTTACTGTAGTGAGAAACCTGGTACCATTAAGAGTAGTAGTAACACAATTTATATTAAATATGTATCACAACTAGCAGAACCGCGAAATGGATTCAAAGCCAATGTGTCTATTGATACGTGTGGAGGAACTATTGTTACCAATGCTGGCGAAGTGACGTCGCCAGGATACCCACACATGCAAGTACTACCTTACGGCACAGTTTGTGAGTGGCACATCATAGGACCACCAAGACATGTGTTTCTTATTAAACCTGAAGACATTGAATTACCTCAATCTGAGTCACTATGTGCAACAAAAATTACAATTGAAGAAACTATACCAGCCAATAATACTATCGCCGTACTGAAAAGATTGTGTTCTGACGATACTGACGAATCAACCATTGAAACATCAAGGAATCAATTCAGTATTAAACTGCATATAGGTAAGCCGGATTCATGGGAACAGATGTCTTCTAATAGAGGATTTAAATTTAGCTTTAATTCTTCACGACCTTCATGTGGTGGTATAATAACGTCTGGTGAAGGTTTCCTGATATCTCCAAGTTATCCTCAAGATACCACATTTAGGTACTGCCAATGGCTAATTAAAGTACCAGACAAGTCACGAAAAGTACGGTTAGAGCTAATAGACATGGACCCACAAAAGCATAGGATAGGTATTTTTAATGATATAACCTTTCATACTTTGATACAAGCAATACCCAGCTACGACTACATTCCTGGAACAACAGTCTTCGAATCTTCTGGAAACACTTTAGCGCTTTATGTATGGCTGAATCGTACAGTCAATTCGCACCGCTTTAAAGCTAAGTTTAGCTCCGATGAAGAAGCATTATGCGGAGGTGATCTATCCGGCATTAGCAAGGAACTTGTTTCTCCGGACCTCAATCGTTCATATACTTGTCAATGGCACTATAATAGTCAATTATCTAATGATAATAGTCTTACTACAAATATCACTTATAACTCTATATTCTTTACTGCCAAAGTGAATTCGTCCGTAACCAGAAAAAAATGTCGATTATTTGACCCTCAAGTGGCTATTAACATTAACAATTATAACTACAGATTTACGCGAAAAATTTGCGGGAACACCGAAGTGTCCTTAAGAATACCATCACTAGTATTTGATATTAGTGCATCAAAAAGTAAATCTGCTTCATTTTACTTCCATTTAGATTGGAAAGCTCAACCATGTGGTGGAGTTATTGAGGTAGGGGAAAATCCTATAAATATTTTGAACTTGCCTGATTTTTATAACGATACCGTAGATTGCGCATGGGTCGTCAGTGTTCCTAGCGATAATAGGGTTGAAATGAAAATGGAAGGAACGTTTATGTTGGATTGTAATGATGAATTTTTAAAAATAAGTACTATTTTAAGCCAATACGGTCCATACATAGGAGATTTTTGCAAAGAAAAACAGTTAGATGGCCCCTTACTTACACATTTTAGTCGCTTGTACATTCAGTATCATACAAATGTGAAAAATAATACAAACATAAAGCTTATGGCTAGATCGGTCACTGATCAATGTGGCGGAGTCCTTAGTTCCTATCAAAATATGTTTACATCACCAAATTATCCTAAAAATTATTCACCTAACCAAGAGTGCGCTTGGGAGATACAAGCTGACGTAGGTTTTAGAGTATCGCTTAAATTTGTAGATAGATTCGCGATTGAAGATCGTATTAATTGTACCAAAGATGTTGTCATTATTTACGACTGGAATCATGCTGATTACACGGAGATAGCAAGAGTTTGTGGACGACAAGCGCCGCCTCCATACAACTCAACTTATAACCGTATGAAAGTTGTCTTACGAACCGATGCAGAAACAAATCTCAATGGATTCAAAGCTGAATGGTCTCCCATTTGCGGAGGCAACTATATAGCTACTGAGAAAGAACAAATATTATACAGTCCAGGTTTTCCTTATAGTTACCAGCCTAGTATGAGTTGCTCTTATGAAATATCTGCTCCGGATGAAAAAATCATACTTAAGTTCCTTGAATTTGAACTAGAAGGCTTTGCCCCAGACTGTTTGTCTGATAATCTAACAATAAGTATCCAAACCGATTATACCTACCTATTTCAAGTTTTTTGTGGGAGCGAAATACCACCTGTTACAACTCAACCTGAAAAAATAATTTTGACGTTTAATTCTGATAAATATATTCAAAGAAAGGGTTTTAAAATTTCTTATTCCATATTTAAATGTGGAGGCAGAGTAAATGAAAGCACTGTACTATCGCCATTCGTTACGGACGATAATTATGACACAGATTTAAATTGTACGTGGTTTATCGAAGCACCACCAAATAAGAATGTAATACTTAAATTCCTTTATATTGACATAGAAAGCAGTTCTGAATGTTACAGTGATTTTATAGCCGTATATGACGGCTCAAAAATAGATCCAGATAAGCGTTTGGCTTTATTGTGCGGCCACATTAATTCAACAACAGTACTTAGGAGTAAAGAGACAACAGCGTTGCTACGGTTCGAATCGGATTCCAGTGTGAGCTATACAGGCTTCAAAGTTCAAATTTACTTTAGCTATTCCGAAGCTGCTCAATGCGGTGGACTTATTAATTTAACGACCACTGCATCGTATACTTTCAAATCACCCCTCATGGGTCATGCGGTTTACGAAAATTTCTTGGATTGTTACTGGTCAATTATTTCATCACCGGACACAGTTATTAAAATAGACTTCACTTCGTTCCACGTGTCTCCTTGTCAAAATGTAAACCAAACTGCTATAGGATACACTAAGTGCGATTGTGACTTAGTTGAAATTAAAGATGGTTTCAATCCTAATAGTCTAATAATAGGCACATATTGTGGTCATAGTCTACCTCCGCAGTTAACTTCATCTGGAAATTTGATGAGTGTTAGACTGGCTACTGACGGCGAGTTAGGAAGTCAAGGTTTTGAAGCCAAATTGACGGTCATATCGTCAGAATGTGGCCATTCAACCATAGTAGTAAGCCACACGCCGCAGAGACTTAAATCTCCCGGTTTTGATTTGGGATCTATACGTCGGGGGTTGCATTGTGTTTATCACTTGGATGTCAGTAATGATCCCTATGCTTTACTTCATATCACGTTAGTTAATTTAGACATTCGTGCCCCTGCTATCGAAGGGGCGGATGTTGACCGATGTAACACAGATAAAGTTATTATAATCAGTAACCCACCACAGTCTAACACAACGATTGGAAAAGATTTTGTATTGAACCAGGAAACAGACGAGTTTAGTCTTAGCCGTTATTACTTTTACGACAGCTCTATACATCTCCCAGATCGATTCGAGCTATGCGGACATAAGGAATCAATGGACTTTTATGTCTACGGAACTACGTCTATAAATTTAATTACATCGTCGGAAACAGATTCTAAAGTTTACAAAGGTTTCGAAATAGAAGCAGTTTTTGCGGGATTTTGCGGTCGCAATTATTCGGGAAAATCTGGTCGAATACAATCTACGTACGGAGGTTCAACAGATTCTTCTCCCCTTGAAGACTGCTATACCCTGATCACTGCTCCAGAAAACTACACGATATCTGCTTATTTCTTAAAAGTTACCCCGGATTCCTGGAATGACGACTGTTATCTCGACATTTTCGATGGCAATAACACTAGTGCGACAAAACTAATCACATTACAATCAGCATATGGACACAATAATCCGATGTTCTCGACTGGTAGATATATGTTGTTATACAACCATGTAAGTAATGGTGATCGTTTAACATATGATTTAAATTATATCGTAACTAATAAAGGTCGCGGATGCGGTGGGAAATTACAAAGCATTGTAGGAAAGATCACCAGTCCCCTATTCCCTAGCACTTATAGACAGATATCGACTTGTGAATGGGAGCTGGAGACAATCGTGGGTACTCGTCTACTACTGCATTTCTCTGACTTCAACATAGGAAGCTCTTGCGATCAAAATTATGTCCAGCTGATTGATAGTAAAGGCGAGGTAGTGAGGACGTTTTGTGAGGAGACGCCGGCTGACTACACGAGCGATGACAACTTTGTGAAGGTCGTGTTCGTTACCACCATGAATAATGCGGGTACGGGATGGGCAGCTGACTTTATAGGCATTGTGTAAAGCTTATCTGATCTATATTTATAATTGGATGGAACTAAAATATAGGTATCTATTATATTTCTGCTAGTTGTAAATATTATGTAAATGTTGAGTAGTTATTGTAATTTGTAGTCTAATTTAGGTAGTGTTTATAAAAACAATATAGGATAGTTATAATCTCTTCGATCTGACGTTCTGGTATACGCAAAAACTTTTTTCCACTTCATATTAAATGGCTGTTACTTCAGTAGTATCTCTCTATATTGTTTAAGTACTATAGAATGTCTTTGAAAACATATTTGGAAAAACCTCAGCATTTCATACTTACCAAGTTAAGATGCCGTTAACATTATAGTTTGATTTGTTATTAAAGCTGTTAACCATAACATACTGTTGTTTTAATTTCATAACACAATAATTATTACATAAATAAATAAATATTCAGGGACTTTTTACACAGCACCATCTAGTCCTAAACTAAGCAAAGCTTGTACTATGGGTACTAGACAATGGATAAAATACTTATATACTTTTTTTTGTAAATACATACTTATAATACACTAGCTTCTACCCGCGGCTTCGCTCACGTGAAGCTATATCAGGAGTAAAAATGGAAATATAACATTAATGACCTCTTTTTTGTATGGGCCTCTATACATCAGGGAGGTCAAGCTTTATCTCAGGATTCATTTAATTAATTGAGATAAGAAGTTAACCAGTTTTTAAGTTGGAGCATATACTTTCTAATAGTGATAATAAAATTAAAATCTATTCAGTAGTTTTTGCTCGAACCCGTAACAAACAGATAAACAGACAAGAATTTAAAAAATCTCATTTTTGGATTCGGAGACTTTTATATATCTACCCTAATCCACTTGTTTTTTTTTAAATATCTTCAATGTACAGACACAGCTTTTTTACAATTTTATAATAGTAGAGAAGAGGAGATAAGAAACACCCAGACGAACACAAACACTTATATTCATCAAATATTTTTTTGTGTCCTGTAGGAATCGAACCCACGACCTCATGATCAGCAGTCCGGTACTCGAACCGCTAAACCACAGAGGTCTAATTAACGAGGAAAAATTAACTGGCAACAAGACGTCAGAAAACGTCTTGTAATTAATATTTTATTAAAATAATTTATTGTGTTTATTTACTATAAATTGAGTGTTTAACAATAACAGTGATAATAAATTGATGTATCCAGTGTTTACTATTGTATATTGACACAAGATCTACGTCTGATGAAAAAACTTCTACCGGCTGTCAACAGGTGGATTTGAAACCGTCAAACCCGGGGAGTATTTTGTTTTATTTCGTTAATTTTTACTTGTATTGTTGTTGCGATATTACTTACACTGACACTACAGTCACACTGCTCATTGTTATGAGCTACGTCAATCACACGCCGGCACAGTTTATGTCTCCTTTTGCTTGACATAGTGTGGAAGCAAAATCGACGACGAAAACATTCGCCCAGACATTAAAACACTTCAAAACTTACTTAGCACATACTCATAAAAACTACATAATTCATTTCAGCTACATATCGGAACCAATACTTTCCACTTTCCCTTATTTATTGCATTATTTGTTTTGAAAAAATCCCACTAGGTACCTACCCACTTTTACAATTTGTGTCCCCTTTTTTAAATAATCTTGACTATTAGTTTTTAGCAGTTATTCTCAGGTTTAATTTATATACTTTGGAATAACCAAATTTCCTCCCTCAATTTCCCATTAATTATATTTGTGTTTTAACTTTTCACAGTTCTCTTCTCTTCTCTCCCAACTTGTTTTCCACAAACTGCCACTTTAACTTATTTCTCTTTGTCTTTGTTTGTGCTCCTATTCTCAAATTCCAGGTGACCCATCAGGTTTAAAATGATGACCCGCAGAATGACATCTAAAGATGTTGAGGCAAAGCTGAGAGCAACATTGAAGGAACTCGAGTCTTCAAAAAGCTTATGCAAACAACGGGAAGACAGTGAGGTGGAAAGAAGAAGAATATAATTGACAAGAACACATCCCTTAAACATGACCTCGCAGAACTGCATATTGAATATATGGACTTACTCGACCGTCATGATAAATTAAACAAGATAGTGTCATCATTCGGTCAATGTAGTGATACTCATGAGTTAGCTCTTAGACGTATATCAGATCTTCAAATGGAATTAAGTGCTGCACATAATGTCATTGCCCATCAGGAGTCAGTTACGGCTTGTGAACAGTCTTCCACGACCCAGAGTCTGTTCAATGAGCTTGTTGGTGGTGCATCTGTCCCGGTGTGTTCACCAACACTAACCACAATTGATTGAACTGGTGATGATACATAATAGATAAGCCATTATTATTAAGTCATAACAAGTTGAAGAAATATATAAAAATCAACAGGTTTATTAGACGGCAACGGTTAGCTATTAAAAAAAGTCAACTTTTAAAATTTAATATCAATCTACGTAGTGAACGTATTAAATTAGGTAATGAATTGAATGAATGTGCCATGCAATTAGACACCTGTAGATCCATGTATAGTGTAGACACTCAGCTGTTACAGAAGGAGCTATTGTGTAAAGAAAATATGTTGCAAGATATATTTGCCAGGTATGAAGTTTCACAAAAAGAACATAGTGAACGCATGTTGGAGGCCAGTGAGCTGATGGATATTGTAAAGTTTAATGTTGAGAGATTTGAATCCTTAACCAACAATCTCTCATGCAACTGTGATCACTCAGTTCTACCTCCTGAGCTCCAGCATGTTTCTACATTACCCAAATTAGCTCAACCTTTGTCATCCTATGAACACATCCAGCCAAACTACAAATGCTTAGTTTGTTCTGATCAGATAGGAATTGGTTTAGGATCCATACTTCAAAATAATATGAATTATAGTGTAACAAACCACTGTCATCATAATCTCCATTTTAACCGAATTGTTTATTAGATTGTAAATTCAGAGTTAAATAGTCAATCTCATAAATTTGTATTACTGATAGGAAATAGTATTGGGGTTAAAAAAGTAAACATTGTCAATGGCATCTCCACCTTACTGGATTTGAATGTCGGGAAAATTATGATATGTGCTCTGCCTTACTCCCATTTGTTATCTGATAAAGAAAATGACTATGTTCATAAATTAAACAATATTATTTATATGTTGACATGCCGTCACGGTGATAAATTATTATATTTTGACACAAACAAGTTTGTTAGTGGCTTTCAATTGACTGGCGAAGCTATGTTTCTTCCCAAAAGATGCAAACATCTGATGGCATCTTTGATAGCCTATAATGTTCAATCTGTGATAGATAAAATACCAAAGAATAGGTTAGTTAGTTTTAGTGACGAGTCAATATTATCTAGCCTCACTAATGATACTGTGATAGATTGTTTAAACTTTACCAACCGATAATAGAGAGGCATAACGATAGCATTCTTCTTTAAAACCAGAACATAAATCGCTTCTCTGGCAAAATCTTAGATGTAGAACTATTAGTAGATAAATATTGCATTGACATATTATTTTTTTGTGAAACCTGGTTAAAACCTGACACAATGCAATTAAATGTAACTAACTTCACGGTTGCCAGTGCGTACAACAGAATATCAGCTGCGGGTGGCGGAACATTAATTCTATGTAACAATAATCTTAAATTCAAGGAACGAAAAGACATCACCTCGTGCTCTGTTGATCGCTTATGTGAGGTAGCATGTGCTGAAGTAGAAAACTATATTATCATATGCGTGTATAGGCCACCTTCTTCAAGTTTTCCAACATTTTTGACAGTAATGGAAGATATTCTTAGAAAAGTATTTAAATGCAAGAAACAGATATTTGTTTGTGGTGATTTATACATTGATATTTTAGTAGAATCACCCGAAAAATGAAAATTTTTATCTTTATTTAATTCATTTAATTTGGAACATATTTTTAATGAACCCACTAGGATTACTGCTACTTCCATTACCTGTATTGATAATATTTTTTCAAATTGTACAGTTCTAGGCTCTTCAATAGTTAGCGGTGTTAGATCGGATCACATGGGACAAATGATCTCTATCACTAACAAAAGGCCACTTATTAATAAAAATATCTTGGTTCGATCTCTAAAGGAAAATAAATTGCATTCGTTCTACGAGCTACTTAAAATGCAATTGTGTAACATTAGTTTTATTTCGAATGACCCCAACATAAATTACAATATGTTATTCAATATGATATGTAAATCATTTAATAAGTCATGCCCTCTTAGAACAGTTACCCAACGTAAGATTAGTAAATTTAATGAATGGGCCACAAACGGCATTAGAAAAAGTAGAGATGTCCTTTACAAACTGTACTATGAAAAATCATTAACCTCTGACGTAGGTTTTCATAATTATATGCGACAATATTCTAAGTGTTTTAAAAAAGTATGCATTGAAGCTAAATCAAAACTAATTAGTAGACAAATAATCAAATCTGATAATAAAATTAAAACAGTTAGGAAGATAAATATTTCAGAAACGGGAAAAAACAAAAACAGGACACAGCATTTAATTTGGAAATAAACAACAAAGCAATTTCAGACAAAGCAGAAGTTGCTAAAGCTTTTGAACAATACTTCACTAATATTCCGATCGAGGTCACGAAATCTTTACATTCGTCCTCGTTAGTAGCTGAGTCTTTAGCAAACACTTTCTTCAACAGAGTCATTCCAAATTTTGAATTTAGTCAAGTATTTCCCTTTTTTGGTTATAAAAGCTTTTAAAAGTTTAAATATGAAAAACACAGAAGATTTATGGGGCATATCTGTTAAAGTACTGAATTCAATAATTAACAATATTGCTCCGATCCTTGCTAATATATTTAATCTTTGCATTAAGACAGGAACCTTTCCAGACTTAATGAAACATAGTAAAGTCATTCCAATTTTCAAATCAGGCTGTAAAGCGAATCCCAGTAATTATAGGCCCATTTCTGTTCTCCCTGCCTTAAGTAAAATATTTGAAAAACTTATGCTTAATCAAATGATAGCACATTTTCATAACAACAAGATTTTGCATGATCAGCAATTTGGCTTCACGAAGGGCAGGTCAACTTCTGATGCTGGCACAAAGCTAGTCTCTCACATTTTAGAGGCTTGGGAGGGTTCTCAGGATTCCATAGGTATCTTTTGTGATCTTTCCAAAGCTTTCGATTGCGTTGCTTTTGATCACAATACGCTTGTCCGTAAATTGAACTACTACGATATAAGAGGGCTATCTTTGGAGCTTGTATCTTCCTATCTTTCTGAGAGGCTACAAAAAGTGGGCATAACCGGGGTCACATCTCCCGGGTCTGCAGTTAGAATTAGTGTTCCATAGGTTTCTATTTTAGGCCCTTTTCTTTTCTTAGCGTATATAAATGACCTTCCCTATATGATGTCTGAGTTATCAAACATAGTATTATTTGCTGACGATACCTCACATGTATTTAAAATCGATAGAAATGATAGCGATCTCTTTAATGTAAATGAGAGTCTAAAATCGTTGTCTAAATGGTTTGCTGCTAATAACTTACTACTTAATGCTAGCAAAACTAAATGTCTAAAATTCTCGTTACCAAATGTACCACAAATTGAACCTAATCTAATTCTTGAAAGCAGCAAACTCGACCTAGTTAATGAAACTGATTTCTTAGGTATTACGGTTGATTGTAAGTTACAGTGGGGTGCGCATATTTCAGCCCTGTCTAGCAGGTTAAGTTCAGCTGCATATGCAGTGAGAAAAATTAGGCAGTTCACTGATGTAGCTACAGCCAGACTCGTGTATTTCGCCTCCTTTCACAGCATTATGTCATACGGTATTCTGCTTTGGGGATCTGCTGCAGACGTTGATTCAATATTTATCCTACAGAAAAGGGCCATCCGTGCAATCTACGATATGGGCCCTCGCGATTCCCTAAGAGAAGTATTTAAGAACATCGATATACTTACGATGCCGTCACTCTACATCTTAGAAAACATAATGTACGTCCGCAAAAACCTGCAGAAGTTTAGTATCAACAGTGACTTCCACAACTTTAATACTAGGAATAAACATAAAATAGTGGTACCAAAATTTTGACTAACTAAAACAAATAAATCATTTCTAGGGAACTGTGTACGTTTCTACAATAAATCCCAAAATGTGTGACCGATCTCACTGGCAAGAAATTTAAAAGGTACGTCAAATCTGTTCTTCTAAAGAAGGCCTATTACAAAATCAAGGACTACGTTGACGATAAGAACGTCTGGGGCCCTAGTCTGCTATTTCAATTGACTCAGAATGACCGTCCAATGGCACTAAATGATATAAGAATTTTTGACAGATTTCGTAGAGAAAACTGTCAAAAATCAACCAATAAGAAGTCACTGAATCACAATTCTGACACGACTAAATAGTAGACTCGGCACCCTGGTCGTTAAATACGGATGCACTTATGGCCTCCCTGGCAAACTGAAGCTTATTGATTATTAGAGACTATTCATAATTATCTTTTAGTGATTTTTTTGAATTTTTCATGCTAAGACCGCGAGTCCTGCCTGCCATGACAGGACTCGCGGTGGCTTAGTGGTCATAGCGTCTGGTGTATCAAACCAGAAGACGCAGGTTCGAATCCTGCCTGCGAGTCGAATTTTTCCTTTACTAAAATAACTTTACAATCTTAGCATGAAAAATGCAAAAAAATCACAAAAGATAGTTAATAGGTATGGCAGCATCGTACGATATAGAACTAACCGTAAGGTAAATCATGTCGGTTGAGAGGCAAAGTAACTTGCCTTTCAATAGATGTTACTCACGTCACCTTTAAAACGTAAGTTCAGAATGTGAAGGCAAATTTCGACATGGCAGGCAGGACTCGAGGTGGCTTAGTGGTCATAGCGTCTGGTGTATCAAACCAGAAGACGCAGGTTCGAATCCTGCCTGCGAGTCGAATTTTTCCTTTACTAAAATGACTATTCATAATGTTTACTAATTTCATGTTGGTCAGTTAGTAGCTATGGTAGGTACTGTTAGCGACGCGCTCATTAGTCTTAAAACTAATTAGTGTGTGTGTTTAATGTTACATATATATAGTAAATATTGTATTGTAGCGGGCCCTGTGACGTGCCTGTCACACTATTGGCCCGGCAGTCTGCCACCATACGTGAGCCGTTACGCACGGTCACTTTTGTAATTTTTGCCTATATATTAAAAGTAAGTTGTGCCCAATTACCTACTATTATTTTCGCCGTTCCACCTCAACCTGAAGCACCAACCTCTACAGGTACCTTATAAGTAGATGGACATAGCTTTGACAGATTCCATATATTATTATTTACATAATTATCAAGATGTCTTCATATGGTTAGTATTGTTTACCTCAACAGAATCTGTACAATGTGTGTACGTTGTAGCATGTCTAAGGACACCTAAGTTCCATTTGTCACTTTGATGGTGTGCGTTTTTTACCACATAGTTTATTTATTATGTCACCGACACCTCTGTGGTTTAGTGGTTCGAGTACCGGACTGCTGACCATGAGGTCGTGGGTTCGATTCCCACAGGACACAAGAATTTATGTGATGAATATAAGTGTTTGTGTTCGTTTGGGTGTTTCTTATGTATTATAAGTATGAATTTACAAAAAAAAAAAAGAAGTATATAAGTATTATATCCATTGTCTAGTACCCATAGTACAAGCTCTGCTTAGTTTGGGACTAGATGGTGCTGTGTAAAAAATGTCCCAGAATATTTATTTATTATTATTATTTATTATCTAGATATGACTTCGGGTTATCAAATAATGTGAATCCTCGTTTAATATTGTCGACTTCAGTCAAACTTGGACATCCTCCAACGTTCACACATCTTGTTATCGCAATATTGTACCAATGCAGATTGTAACTTATTTTATTTTAAAAGAGTGTCCATGCAGTTTCTTGGCGGATTCTTCTCCATAGGATCAACCTTTTGGAACCGTGCAACTAGAATCATAACCAACGTTTCATAAACGCTTGTAAAAGCTTATTTGAAATAAAAAACATTTGATTGATTGATGTCGTCAAAAATTACCTAACGACATAATAATATATACATAACATAACCTAACGACCTCTACAGCAAACCATGCTTGGCAAATTGTTTGGTGATAGTCGTTTATTAGACTAGCCTATCACATGATATCTATCATCCAATCCACAATATATAATATAACCCATGGTTGCTAGGTATTTACTCATTTTACATCTTGACTGATGAAGAATGGATAAATTATTGTTTTTTTATCTGTTATCGATGATACTTCGTTACTATAATATAGTACAAAATTTTAGAACTGTATCATAACTAAAAATAAGAAAGTTATAGGTAAGCTTGTTATGTTACCTGGTTGTACATAAGTATATGTAAGTATAACATGCTCACCGCGTCTTATTACCGCCGCCCGTGGTGAGACCCAAACATCTTCGCTATTAAAATTGGGGTTTTTATGAATCATCAATCAGACAAGAATTTTCAAAATCACATTTTTGGGTTCGGAGACGTTTATATACCCTAACCCACTTGTTTTTTTTTAATTTCTTCAATGTACAGACACAGCTTTTTTGCAATTTTATAATAGTAGAGACTAGCCTATGCCCGCGGCTTCGCTCACTTGAAGCTCTAAAACTAACAGTGATGATCTCTTCTTTGTATGGGTCTCTATACATTAGAGAGGTCAAGCTGTATCTCAGGTTCCGTTTAATTATTTGAGATAAGAAGTATACCAGTTTTTAATTTGGAGCACATACTTTCAAATAGTGATAACAAAATTAAAATCGATTCAGTAGTTTTTGCGCCACCCGTAACAAACAAATAAGAATTTTAAAAATCACATTTTTGGGTTCGGAAACGTTTATATACTCTAACCCACTTGTTTTTTTTTAATATCTTAAATGTACAGACACAGGTTTTTTACAATTTTATAATAGTAGAGGTAGAGAGAGAAGATATAAGAGGAGAGAAGATAAATGTTGACGCTTTTTTGTATGTAGGTATTCTTTGTAGTCTTCAATTTCCAAACCACACGCACACACAAATAGCCCTCGGATAAAAAATTTAGAGAAGGCGGAATTTAGAGTGAATACTAGGAAATTAGGAATTTAGCCGCGCTTATTATATCGACTCAGACCGTCCGCGCAGTTTGCGCTAGGTGTGTAGTCGTAGCGGTCGACGGTGAGCCAATAAGCGGGCAGGAGAGAGAGGGACAGAGGATGTGTGAGTGAGATGGTGAGGATTGGTTTGAAGTGCGTGTGTGTGTGGCAAAACGCATTTATTAAAATATTATTTACACATACAATAATCAGCAAAGACAAAACACAACAACATAAGGTAAAATTTACAATAAAATGAAAAGTTAAAGTAAGTAAATAAGAAACAAAATTACATAAAAACTTATAAAATAAAACAAGGTACAAAATATTTATTTATCATAACAAAAACATATTAAAATTAAATGATTAGTGGTCTATTATTTACACTAGTACTAAAGTACCTTCTTAACTCTATACATAAAGTATCTACCTAAGGTGCAGCTAATATTATTATGTTTAAAAACTCCCGTCTAAACATTGTTACATGACATATCTAATGTTATATATTGTTGAAGTTTTTACTATATAGATATGATTTCAGACCACACTACCTGTTTCGTGTAACTAATTATAGCAATTTTATAGCACATAATCATATATTATCTTTTTGTGATTTTTTTGCATTTTTCATGCTAAGATTATAAAGTTATTTTAGTGAAGGAAAAATTCGACTCGCAGGCAGGATTCTAACCTGCGTCTTCTGGTTTGATACACCAGACGCTATGACCACTAAGCCACCGCGAGTCCTACCTGCCATGTCGAAATATGCCTTCACATTCTGAACTTACGTCTTAAAGGTGACGTCAGTAACATCTATTGACAAGCAAGTCAAATTTCGACATGGCAGGTGGCTTAGTGGTCATAGCGTCTGGTGTAACAAACCAGAAGACGCAGGTTCGAATCCTGCCTGCGAGTCGAATTTTTCCTTCACTATAATCATATATTATATTATGTTATATGAACACTTTTACGCTTAAATAAAAACAATTATTTATTATATCATATACATACATACATATACATAATATTCAGTTGACAACTGCGACATATTTGACATGTTTTAATTTTCAATATTATGCACATCTTTATTGTTCTTTTTTTTTATATAAGTACTTAGTTGTCATAAATGTAAATGTGAGTACTGTGTAGGCTAGTTTGAAAAACCACATAAAACCATTAATATATCAATAAAATAGGGCTTACTGGCCACTTAACACTATAAGCCGACGACACATGCCTCTTTTATTATGACAAATCTATGAATGATATCATAACCGATGCCCAAAAAGACCTCAACTTAATAAATGAGTGGTTCAAATACAACTTACTTACAATTAATACTTCAAAAACATCTCACATGATTTTCGCCGCTAAAAATAAAAAAATACCCCCATTTCCACCCCTTACCGTAAATAATAAAATAATACAGCGCTCAAATGTAGAAAAATACCTAAGACTATGGATAGATGACAAGTTGACTTGGCAACAACACATTAACAGCGTACAAAACAAAGGTATCAGTATTAGGAGCACTACGTAAGATAGCCAACTGCATACCAAATAAAATACGCACCATCATTTATAACTCGCTTGTAAAATCACACTTAGAGTACATGATCGAGATATGGGGCTCGGCAGCTGCAACTAACTTGAAATCGCTACAAACTACTCAAAACAAAATCATTAAAGTGATACATCGCTACCCTCAAGTAACTTCCACAAAATTAATATATGAAAAACAAATATTATGAACCTAACACAACTATACACTTATTGTACTTGTATCTTAATAAGAAAAATTATGAATAACACAATCCAGACAAACATAGCACTACATACAAAAGAAAAAACTCATAACTTAAGAAATAAACATAAAATTAAGTTATATAGGCCTCGCACTAATTACGGTGAGACAACGATTATATTTGAGGGAGCACAGTTGTATAATAAATTACCGGACGATTTGAAAAAATGTGCTAATATCAACACCTTTAAAACTAAATTAAAAAAGTATTTAATTATGTAATGTTTTAAACTACCAATGATATTATTATGTTATATTACTCAATTTACAAATAATCAATTTGAATATGTGACCTAAATTTATAGTATTTAATTTACAAATATTTTACAATTTATTATTAATTTAAAAATATTTCTATTTATTTTTAAATTCAATTATTATATCAAACAAGCATGCTAGAGGAAATGAAAAATATATTTATAATGAAATGTAATTAGCCTAATCTTATTATAAAAAACTGTATAGTTTTATAAGAAATAAATTCTCTTTAAACCGAATATTTTTCTGACGGTCTTGAGTATTCATTTGGCCTCCGCAAATGCCCTGCTGATCTGGTATTGCCGTGCGGCGGGTCGTTGAGTTCCCTAAATAATGGTTGAGCTACACGATGACTGGTACATGCGTGCCGTCAGTTAGGACAGGTCAACTCAAGACTGCTATGGCTCTTTCTTCAAAAGGCCTGTTCAGATTTTGCCCTACATCGTAAAACACAATATCCTATAATACTACTACTACTGTCTGGACTTTAAAAGAGACCATGATTCTCTGAGTTTGTTTCGGCGTTTCTTCTCAGAGGTCGTCAGATAGGAAATGCCGGCGCCATCTAGTAAAAAAATAATATGTAAAACAACTTGTAAAAGTGTCTTTTTATTTAAGATCTATTTACAGAAAAAAATATCATTTATCATTCATTTATCATTTATCCGATTGTGAGAATTTTGTAATAAACTTTTGTACCTGTTACTATGTTGTATGTATTACTTTTGATGAAAAACATCCCCGAAGATTCGCGCCTGACTGACAAAACTTGTAACCTGGAATTCGCGTTTTATCATACTACAACGCGCTACTGTAAATATCTTATTTTGTATACAAGTACGATTGCAGCAAGGGGCGAGTTACAATCTGAGATTCGCCCAAGTCAATGATGTCCTAGCGTTAAGGCCGGCATGGCTTGTTTTATATTGCGTCACAGATAATATAATACTAGTAATTGCGTGATATTTATACTACTTACCTGTTTTAAATACAACATTCCTGACTGAAATCCTTGACGAAATTTATGTCATCTTATTCTTCTGACAAGCATCGGCTAGTGCAGCGTAGTAGGTACGTACTTTGACACATCATGGTTCTAGCCCTCTTCCTTTTTTGCGCTAAATGTTAGACTGGCTCTATAATAGCCATACCGTCGCATACCGTTATAACATGGTGCCAACTTAAATAAAACTAGGTCGTCATGAATTTAATCGACTATTTTGCTTCACACATTGTAAAGCAAATTAGTTAATTTCTGGCAGGCTTATCTGTTATTATTCTGGAAAATGCATATGATGTATCATCACCAGATGGCCCGAATGCGTTAACCGTCAACAAATAATTATCGCCAGGGGCGTCTCGCTATACGCCCCTTTTGATAGTCATCTATACGTATATCGAAATAAAAAAATCTGTCGGAGCACCACTAAACCAAACAGTCTATAAGCAAACGTTGCCGTGAACACATGGGCCATGTCTGGTACATTTATTAAGTGGCTTTTCTTGTTAGCCATTCTTTGTTTTGTTCATCTTGATTGTGAAATCTACGAGGACCGCCCTAAAATTAAAACTTCAGATGGTGATTTAATTTTAGAACCGGCAAAAGACAAAAATATATATTTACGCACCAATGGACCAAAATCAAGCATTTTTATTGGAGATACTCAAATACTTGGATCAGACGTCCAAAACCAGAAAATCCAGTACTTACCTTCCGATAACGAAAATGTTGACAAGAATCTACAAAGTATAACACAAAGACTTGAGAGACTAGAAAGCAAGGACTCTTCGGTTCCCAACGATTTGCTTTTCAATATATCCATACTATGGAGAAGAGTCAACAACATTCATCGGAAAGTATTAAACCTTCAAACTCAACTTAATAACAGAAGAATAGACGAATGTCTGTCTCAGCCATGCGAGCATGGTGGAACATGTCTCAACTTAGAGAGTGGTTATCATTGCCTGTGCCCACCAAATTGGGAAGGCAGGGATTGCGACGTTGATGTTAACGAATGTCGAAACTTTGCTGGAACTGATCTGGGGTGTCAAAATGGAGCTACTTGCATCAACAGGCCGGGATCGTATGAGTGTTTGTGCAGATCCGGTTGGTTCGGATTACACTGTACGAGGAAGGCGAAAGATTGTTCCGGAGGTGATTTTGAAATGTGCGGCCATGGAACCTGTGTAGAGGTTACGTCAGGACAAGGCATTCAATGCTTATGTCGCCAGGGATGGACCAATAATGGCACTGATGTCTCGTGCTTGACAGATATCAACGAATGTGAATCCTATCACGGTCCCCGATGCTCTGTGAACCCCAAGGTTGATTGCATCAATCTACCCGGCTCATTCCGATGTGGACAGTGTCCTACGGGCTATGAAGGCGATGGTTACATTTGTAACGATATCGACGAATGCACCACTATTCCGAACGGAGGCTGCAGTCCTTTGGTAACATGTCACAACACTATTGGATCTCGGATTTGTGGCTCATGTCCACCAGGGTACCAAGGAGATGGAACAACGTGTTCCTGGAGAGGTACTTGCCATATCGGCCACGGAGGATGTCACCCGTCCGCGCAGTGCATAGAAACCCCGTCGCCAACTGGGCAATCATCACAATGTATATGTCCAGACGGAATGGATGGCGACGGTATAGGCATCAGCGGCTGCTATGTTTCGACGATCGGTAGCAACTACACTGATGGCTGTTTATCTAATCCTTGTGGCAGTCACGGTCGATGTCATCACCTTCGGACTGGCTACACTTGCATCTGTTACAAGGGTTATGGCGGTGCTCACTGTGACACGCCCATTGACGTCTGCGCTCTGAACCCTTGTCATAACGGAGGAATCTGTAAACCGGACGACACCCTGGTTGGAGGCTTCCGTTGTGAGTGTACAGCGCAATACACAGGCGCCTTGTGTCAGGTAAGGTCCACATCTTGTGGTGGCGTTTTAAACAATGAAGAGGGAAGCATTGCTTTTCCATTGACTAACACGACGTATAATCATAATTCTCAATGCGCATGGGTAATACACACAGCTCCCGATAAAGTTATCAATGTCACATTCAGTAAATTTAATTTAGAGGCGAGTCCTGAATGTTTGTACGATTTCTTACAAATTCACGACGGTCGGAAATCTTCTAGTCAGCTAATAGGTAGATTCTGTGGAAATAATTACCCCAAGGGCGGTAATATTGTATCAAGTCATAATAACTTGTATTTTTGGTTCCATTCAGATAGAACAGTAGCTAAAGATGGCTTTGCACTACACTGGACGAGCGTAAATCCAGTGTGTGGAGGTGAGGTTGATGCCACCACGCACGGTCATATAAGCTCACCAGGCTCTCCCGGCCCGTACCCCCCTAATCGCGATTGCTACTGGCACTTAACTACTACACTAGGTAGGAGGATCAGCTTACATTTCTTTGCTCTCGATATTGAATCTCATACGAACTGTAGTTTCGACTATTTGGCGATTTATGACGGTGAACATATGACAGATCCGCTAATCAGTAAATATTGCAATTCGACACAACCTGCTCCCGTTCAATCAGCTAGCTCCGATATGTTAATACACTTTCATTCAGACGCATATGGTTCGGGTCACGGATTTCAAATAGCGTACGCGCCTGTCGAAGGCATTCCAGGCTGTGGGGGCTACTACACAACAGACAGAGGGGAAATCGTATCTCCCACTTATAACGGCTTGTACTTAAACAATTTATTATGTGACTATAAAATAAAAACTAGTTTAGATACTAAAATAAAGATTGAATTTAAATCGTTCAAACTGGAGCGGTCATTTAGATGTAAATATGACTCTTTAAAAATTTATGATGGTCCATCATCAAATTCACGACTTGTCGGAAAGTTCTGTGGAACAGTTTACCCGAAATCATATACATCCTCGTCCAATGAACTTTATTTTCAATTTAAAACAGATAGAAGTATGCCCGCAGAAGGATTTAAAATAACGTACGAAGCCATATGCGAGAAAACTATTGAAGGTGATAGTGGGATTATAAAATCACCCGGTTATCCATTTAGCTACCCGGAAAATAAAGTATGTGTATATATCATAAGGACGTATCCCGGAAAAGCAATCCAATTGACATTTCAAGATTTCGATATAGAAGACAGCAAATACTACAACTGCCGATACGATAACGTTGAAATTAGAGACGGACCCGACAAGAACTCCACTTTACTAGGCACGTACTGTGGTGGCGCAGCAAACATACCACCTGTACAAATATCCACGCTTAATTATATGTACATACAATTTAAATCAGATTTGAGTCTTTCGGGCACAGGATTCTATGCTAACTATACCACAATCGATACAGAATGCGGTGGTATACACAGAGACACGACTGGATTGATCAATTACCCATCCGGCGACGCCACAACCTACAAAAATGATCAGTTTTGCAGGTGGATGCTGATTGCCCCTGAAGGCATGCACATAAAGTTGACATGGAACAGATTTGATATTGAAGATATGCCTAATTGTGTTAGCGATTACTTGGAGCTAATAGAGATAGATGAAAATAATGAAAATAATTCGATGGGGAAGTTCTGTGGCTCTCATGCGCCACCGGCCGTGACAATATCCGCTAACCGACTCTTGATTATATTTAATTCTGATAGTAGTATTCGTTCGTCTGGCTTTTCTGTATCTTATACATTTTTAGATGAAAAATCTCATTGTGGTGGATCGTATATCAAAACTCATGGTTTCATATATTCCCCAGGCTGGCCTAGGTCTTACGAACCCAATCGTGACTGCACCTGGATCATCTCGGTGCCCGTTGGCCAACAAATTGTGCTCAACATTTCTCAGTTCAACTTAGAACAACCCATTAGGGACAAATGCAACCTTGGTGACTATTTAGAAATACGGAACGGTGGCAATGAGAATTCACCATTGATTGGACAGTACTGTGGAACATTTAAATCTAGACGAATTGTCTCGTTGTCTAATGCTTTACACTTACATTTTCACTCGGACTTTTATTTATCGGGGACGGGTTTCAAAATTGAATGGGATGGCACAATTATAGGATGCGGAGGAACATTGACGAGCCCTTATGGCTCTATATCATCTCCAAACTATCCTAACGATTACAACGATAATGCTGAATGTTTTTATAGAATAGTTACTAGCGCAGGATCCCGAATTCAGATAACATTTACAGCATTGGATCTCGAACGAACTCTCAATTGTAGGGATGATTATGTTGAAATATATGACGGTCGTGACACCAGCGCAGACGTCTTAGGTAGACATTGTTACATGACACCGCAACTAACTGCTATTGAAACATCGACTAATTATGTGTTCATTAAATTCAGATCTGATATATACCAGGGTGGTAAAGGTTTTATGATTAATTATCAGACAATTTGTAATAATAATATAACTGGACGATACGGAGTAATTGAGAGTCCAGGTTATCCCGGTAATTATCCGTTGAACTTAAACTGTTTGTGGAACATCCAGGTACCCAAAGGCAATAAAATAAATGTTACGTTTACGCACTTTGACATTTACAAGGCCAACCGATTGTATCGACATTGGTCAAGATATCGTAATAGGCTCAGTAGAACAAGTAACGAATGCCACTTAGATTATCTACAAACAAAAGAATTTTCAGAACAAAGTTATTCTAGAAAATTTTGTGGAAGCTCATCCCCGCCCGCGATAAGTACGAAGAGTAATTCGTTACAAATCAAATTTGCCTCGGGTAGTTATATGACCCGCACCGGTTTCCGGTTAGAATGGATAAGTTATGGATGTGGAGGACACATTCAGAAGACGACGGGTACCGTATTTATTGATAAGAGTAGAACGAATGTCAAGGAAATAGAATGCGAGTGGTTGATTGAAACTCAAATAGGAAAAAGTATATCAATAAGTTTCAGTGATGTTTATATGACAGACTCCCCTAATTGTACCATTGATGCTATTGAAATATACAACGGTCAAAATACAATGGCTCCTCTACTGACGAAATTTTGCCATCGCGGGTTTGTGTCTGTGCAGTCTGACAGTAATCTCATGTTGGTCCGTTTCGTGAAACAGTCTAGTCTCAGGGATGTTCAATTTTCCTCACAATTTCATTCTTTGAAAGCAAATTGTGGAGGTTCTTTATCATCCAGGACTGGGTTCATACACTCTAAAAACTACCCAAAAAATTACGAAAATAATTTAGATTGTATATGGTATATTAACGTCCCTGAATTCCATCGTATTGAACTGAATATCATTGATCTTGATCTATATTCATTTTCCGATTACACTGACGTAAATGAGCGTACTTGTGGTGATTGTATAAAAATTTATGATACCGATAACTATACGCCCTCCTCGAATTACACATACCGTATTTGCCCAAATTCAAATAAAACACAAATTGTTAGTAAATATAATAGCATGGTTGTACAGTTCAAGACGGATGAGTATGGGACAGCTAAAGGCTTTAAAGCAAATTTTACTGTGACATGTGGCGCTGTCATAAAAGCGTCTCATGAGGGTATTATAAGGAGTGAAAACTTAGTTCATCATCTGAACAAAAGTTGTATTTGGACTATCCTTGCGAGTTCACCGGATGAAAAGATATATTTAACGCTAACACTCATGTCTTTACCAAAAGATAGTAATGTCATCACAAATCAAAACTGTCCATCTTCTTTCCTCCGTGTTCTCGATGGAGATGATGTAAATGCGCCATTGATAGGTGAATATTGTGGCCGCAAAGTTCCACCTATGATAGTCAGTCACGGTAGCGCCCTAACCGTCGAATTCGGCAGCTACACGGGTAGAATAGCCGGAATGTTTTCAGCTCACTATTCACCCTTTAGTAACACTTGTGGAGGTGTATTGACTTCAGAAGAAGGAACTATTGCATCCCCGAACTATCCCGGTCCGTATCCTGCAAACTCTGATTGTGAATGGTTACTAAAGTCATCCCCGGGAAATACTGCATACGTCCTGTTTGAGCGATTTAATTTAGAGTTATCCGAACTTTGTAACGAAGACTACGTAGAGGTTCGCGAAAAAGACGGTGCAGGTCCGCTGTTAGGCGTATATTGTGGTAATGAAATTCCTCAAAATCATACCAAAGCATCTCAAATATATATTAAGTTCCATAGTAATTCTAAAACGAGTGGATTAGGTTTTCTCTTAAATTATGGATTTGAACGTGAAAATGATATTCAAGGATTGGAAAGCGGTGAGATATCTTCACCGTTGTATCCCAATCAATATTTAGGTTCTGGCATGTATACTTGGCGCGTGTTATCCTCCGGTTCAGAAACTTTATCTTTAACAATTGATATGTTGGAAATTTATTCACATAGTGAATCAAACTATAATAAATTAACTATTTATGATGGGTATGATTCATCTGCACCAATTTTAGAGGAACTGAATGGAGTACTGGTTGACTCAAAAACTATTCAAACCTCCTCTAATGTAGTCTACATTGTACTAAGTTTGGATGAATCAAATTCGGGTTCCATGTTTCATATAAGATGGACAAAACCTTCAGCATATCCGGAATCAGAAACGGAAGATCATATTAACTGCGGTGCCAATGAGACTGAAATGGTTCTACCGGGTCGTATTACCACTTTGAAGTCACCGAACTACCCAAATGATTACGCAGATAGTTTGAATTGTGAATGGGTATACAAATCTCAAATGGGAAGCCACTTAGGCTTACATTTCTCAGACTTTGATATAGAAGAAACTCATGCTTGTTTTGCAGATATAGTATCCATTTACTCTTCTGACACCCTTGGCAATTGGAAACCTGTTAATGAAAATCTATGTACAACAGAATCTGCAAGAGTCGGGTTTACCGCATTAACTTATATGAAAATAAAGTTTAAGACGGATTCATCCATTACCAGAAAAGGATTTCTTGGTCAAGTCATTTCTAAGTGTGGTGGTTACATAAATAGTTTGTCCGGAGAAATCGGTCCCATTTGGGAAGAGGTACAAGCGGAATATCGATACATATCTACAAATAAATGCAACTGGGTGGTCAAAGTGCGTCCCGGCAGGACTATCAAATTAGATTTCACTCATTTAAATATAACAAATAAGAACGATGACTGTAAAACTTATGTGGTTTTACGTAACGGTGATTCGGCAGAGGCACCTTTACTAGCCAGTGGAAAATATTGCGGTTATGATCACGAAATTAAAACAGATATAGTTACTTCAAGCAATTCTTTGTTTGTGAGTTACACAAAGGGGTCATATGTGTATCAAACATTTAAAATTCATTACGAAGAGAAAAATTATGAATGTGGCTTAACTTCATCACTGACATCTGACCATAGCTGGGAAATAATTACGTCCCCAAATTATCCGTCGGTACCAACTCCGTATTCAGAATGTGAATGGGTTTTTACGGGTCCACCAGGCGAAATTTTAAGAATAGATTTCATTGATAGATTTGATCTAGACGACATCGATGAGTGTGGAACTGAAGTTGTTGAAATCCGAGACGGTTCTTCGAAATTCTCACCACTGAAAGGACGTTACTGTAGTGAGAAACCTGGTACCATTAAGAGTAGTAGTAACACAATTTATATTAAATATGTATCACAACTAGCAGAACCGCGAAATGGATTCAAAGCCAATGTGTCTATTGATACGTGTGGAGGAACTATTGTTACCAATGCTGGCGAAGTGACGTCGCCAGGATACCCACACATGCAAGTACTACCTTACGGCACAGTTTGTGAGTGGCACATCATAGGACCACCAAGACATGTGTTTCTTATTAAACCTGAAGACATTGAATTACCTCAATCTGAGTCACTATGTGCAACAAAAATTACAATTGAAGAAACTATACCAGCCAATAATACTATCACCGTACTGAAAAGATTGTGTTCTGACGATACTGACGAATCAACCATTGAAACATCAAGGAATCAATTCAGTATTAAACTGCATATAGGTAAGCCGGATTCATGGGAACAGATGTCTTCTAATAGAGGATTTAAATTTAGCTTTAATTCTTCACGACCTTCATGTGGTGGTATAATAACGTCTGGTGAAGGTTTCTTGATATCTCCAAGTTATCCTCAAGATACCACATTTAGGTACTGCCAATGGCTAATTAAAGTACCAGACAAGTCACGAAAAGTACGGTTAGAGCTAATAGACATGGACCCACAAAAGCATAGGATAGGTATTTTTAATGATATAACCTTTCATACTTTGATACAAGCAATACCCAGCTACGACTACATTCCTGGAACAACAGTCTTCGAATCTTCTGGAAACACTTTAGCGCTTTATGTATGGCTGAATCGTACAGTCAATTCGCACCGCTTTAAAGCTAAGTTTAGCTCCGATGAAGAAGCATTATGCGGAGGTGATCTATCCGGCATTAGCAAGGAACTTGTTTCTCCGGACGTTAATCGTTCATATACTTGTGAATGGCACTATAATAGTCAAGTAAATATTGATAATAGAGTCACTACAAATCTCACTTATAACTCTATATTCTTTACTGCCAAAGTGAATTCGTCCGTAACCAGAACAAATTGTCGATTCTTTGACCCTCAAGTGGCTATTAACATTAACAATTATGACTACAGATTTACGCGAAAAATTTGCGGGAACACCGAAGTGTCCTTAAGAATACCATCACTAGTATTTGACATTAGTGCATCAAAAAGTAAATCTGCTTCATTTTACTTCCATTTAGATTGGAAAGCTCAACCATGTGGTGGAGTTATTGAGGTAGGGGAAAATCCTATAAATATTTTGAACTTGCCTGATTTTTATAACGATACCGTAGATTGCGCATGGGTCGTCAGTGTTCCTAGCGATAATAGGGTTGAAATTAAAATGGAAGGAACGTTTATGTTGGATTGTACTGATGAATTTTTAAAAATAAGTACTATTTTAAGCCAAAACGGTCCATACATAGGAGATTTTTGCAAAGAAAAACAGTTAGATGGCCCCTTACTTACACATTTTAGTCGCTTATACATTCAGTATCATACAAATGTGAAAAATAATACAAACATAAAGCTTATGGCTAGATCGGTCACTGATCAATGTGGCGGAGTCCTTAGTTCCTATCAAAATATGTTTACATCACCAAATTATCCTAAAATTTATTCACCTAACCAAGAGTGCGCTTGGGAGATACAAGCTGACGTAGGTTTTAGAGTATCGCTTAAATTTGTAGATAGATTCGCGATTGAAGATCGTATTAATTGTACCAAAGATGTTGTCATTATTTACGACTGGAATCATGCTGATTACACGGAGATAGCAAGAGTTTGTGGACGACAAGCGCCGCCTCCATACAACTCAACTTATAACCGTATGAAAGTTGTCTTACGAACCGATGCAGAAACAAATCTCAATGGATTCAAAGCTGAATGGTCTCCCATTTGCGGAGGCAACTATATAGCTACTGAGAAAGAACAAATATTATACAGTCCAGGTTTTCCTTATAGTTACCAGCCTAGTATGAGTTGCTCTTATGAAATATCTGCTCCGGATGAAAAAATCATACTTAAGTTCCTTGAATTTGAACTAGAAGGCTTTGCCCCAGACTGTTTGTCTGATAATCTAACAATAAGTATCCAAACCGATTATACCTACCTATTTCAAGTTTTTTGTGGGAGCGAAATACCACCTGTTACAACTCAACCTGAAAAAATAATTTTGACGTTTAATTCTGATAAATATATTCAAAGAAAGGGTTTTAAAATTTCTTATTCCATATTTAAATGTGGAGGCAGAGTAAATGAAAGCACTGTACTATCGCCATTCGTTACGGACGATAATTATGACACAGATTTAAATTGTACGTGGTTTATCGAAGCACCACCAAATAAGAATGTAATACTTAAATTCCTTTATATTGACATAGAAAGCAGTTCTGAATGTTACAGTGATTTTATAGCCGTATATGACGGCTCAAAAATAGATCCAGATAAGCGTTTGGCTTTATTGTGCGGCCACATTAATTCAACAACAGTACTTAGGAGTAAAGAGACAACAGCGTTGCTACGGTTCGAATCGGATTCCAGTGTGAGCTATACAGGCTTCAAAGTTCAAATTTACTTTAGCTATTCCGAAGCTGCTCAATGCGGTGGACTTATTAATTTAACGACCACTGCATCGTATACTTTCAAATCACCCCTCATGGGTCATGCGGTTTACGAAAATTTCTTGGATTGTTACTGGTCAATTATTTCATCACCGGACACGGTGATTAAAATAGATTTCACTTCGTTCCACGTGTCTCCTTGTCAAAATGTAAACCAAACTGCTATAGGATACACTAAGTGCGATTGTGACTTAGTTGAAATTAAAGATGGTTTCAATCCTAATAGTCTAATAATAGGCACATATTGTGGTCATAGTCTACCTCCGCAGTTAACTTCATCTGGAAATTTGATGAGTGTTAGACTGGCTACTGACGGCGAGTTAGGAAGTCAAGGTTTTGAAGCCAAATTGACGGTCATATCGTCAGAATGTGGCCATTCAACCATAGTAGTAAGCCACACGCCGCAGAGACTTAAATCTCCCGGTTTTGATTTGGGATCCATACGACGGGGGTTGCATTGTGTTTATCACTTGGATGTCAGTAATGATCCCTATGCTTTACTTCATATCACGTTAGTTAATTTAGACATTCGCGCCCCTGCTGTCGAAGGGGCGGATGTTGACCGATGTAACACAGATAAAGTTATTATAATCAGTAACCCACCACAGTCTAACACAACGATTGGAAAAGATTTTGTATTGAACCAGGAAACAGACGAGTTTAGTCTCAGCCGTTATTACTTTTACGACAGCTCTATACATCTACCAGATCGATTCGAGCTATGCGGACATAAGGAATCAATGGACTTTTATGTCTACGGAACTACGTCTATAAATTTAATTACATCGTCGGAAACAGATTCTAAAGTTTACAAAGGTTTCGAAATAGAAGCAGTTTTTGCGGGATTTTGCGGTCGCAATTATACGGGAAAATCTGGTCGAATACAATCTACGTACGGAGGTTCAACAGATTCTTCTCCCCTTGAAGACTGTTATACCTTGATCACTGCTCCAGAAAACTACACGATATCTGCTTATTTCTTAAAAGTTACCCCGGATTCCTGGAATGACGACTGTTATCTCGACATTTTCGATGGCAATAACACTAGTGCGACAAAACTAATCACATTACAATCAGCATATGGACACAATAATCCGATGTTCTCGACTGGTAGATATATGTTGTTATACAACCATGTAAGTAATGGTGATCGTTTAACATATGATTTAAATTATATCGTAACTAATAAAGGTCGCGGATGCGGTGGGAAATTACAAAGCATTGTAGGAAAGATCACCAGTCCCCTATTCCCTAGCACTTATAGACAGATATCGACTTGTGAATGGGAGCTGGAGACAATCGTGGGTACTCGTCTACTACTGCATTTCTCTGACTTCAACATAGGAAGCTCTTGCGATCAAAATTATGTCCAGCTGATTGATAGTAAAGGCGAGGTAGTGAGGACGTTTTGTGAGGAGACGCCGGCTGACTACACGAGCGATGACAACTTTGTGAAGGTCGTGTTCGTTACCACCATGAATAATGCGGGTACGGGATGGGCAGCTGACTTTATAGGCATTGTGTAAAGCTTATCTGATCTATATTTATAATTGGATGGAACTAAAATATAGGTATCTATTATATTTCAGCTAGTTGTAAATATTATGTAAATGTTGAGTAGTTATTGTAATTTGTAGTCTAATTTAGGTAGTGTTTATAAAAACAATATAGGATAGTTATAATCTCAACCTGACGTTCTTGTATACGCAAGAACTTTTTTTCCACTTCATATTAAATGGCTGTTACTTCAGTAGTATCTCTCTATATTGTTTAAGTACTATAGAATGTCTTTGGAAACATATTTGGAAAAACCTATAGAGTAGGTACCTAAGCATTTCATACTTACCAAGTTAAGATGCCGTTAATATTATAGTTTGGTTTGTTATTAAAGCTGTTAACCATAACATACTGTTGTTTTAATTTCATAACACAATAATTATTACATAAATAAATAAATATTCAGGGACATTTTACACAGCACCATCTAGTCCCAAACTAAGCAAAGCTTGTACTATGGGTACTAGACAATGGATAAAATACTTATATACTTTTTTTTGTAAATACATACTTATAATACACTAGCTTCTACCCGCGGCTTCGCTCACGTGAAGCTATATCAGGAGTAAAAATGGAAATACAACATTAATGACCTCTTTTTTGTATGGGCCTCTATACATCAGGGAGGTCAAGCTTTATCTCAGGATTCATTTAATTAATTGAGATAAGAAGTTAACCAGTTTTTAAGTTGGAGCATATACTTTCTAATAGTGATAATAAAATTAAAATCTATTCAGTAGTGTTTGCTCGAACCCGTAACAAACAGATAAACAGACAAGAATTTTAAAAATCTCATTTTTGGATTCGGAGACGTTTATATATCTACCCTAATCCACTTGTTTTTTTTTAAATATCTTCAATGTACAGACAGCTTTTTTACAATTTTATAATAGTAGAGAAGAGGAGATAAGAAACACCCAGACGAACACAAACACTTATATTCATCAAATATTTTTTTGTGTCCTGTAGGAATCGAACCCACGACCTCATGATCAGCAGTCCGGTACTCGAACCGCTAAACCACAGAGGTCGAATTAACGAGGAAAAATTAACTGGCAACAAGACGTCAGAAAACGTCTCCTTGTAATTAATATTTTATTAAAATAATGTATTGTGTTTATTTACTATAAATTGAGTGTTTAACAATAACAGTGATAATAAATTGATGTATCCAGTGTTTACTATTGTATATTGACACAAGATCTACGTCTGGTGAAAAAACTTCTACCGGCTGTCAACAGGTGGATTTGAAACCGTCAAACCCGGGGAGTATTTTGTTTTATTTCGTTAATTTTTACTTGTATTGTTGTTGCGATATTACTTACACTGACACTACAGTCACACTGCTCATTGTTATGAGCTACGTCAATCACACGCCGGCACAGTTTATGTCTCCTTTTGCTTGACATAGTGTGGAAGCAAAATCGACGACGAAAACATTCGTCTAGACATTAAAACACTTCAAAACTTACTTAGCACATACTCATAAAAACTACATAATTCATTTCAGCTACATATCGTAACCAATACTTTCCACTTTCCCTTATTTATTGCATTATTTGTTTTGAAAAAATCCCACTAGGTACCTACCCACTTTTACAATTTGTGTCCCCTTTTTTAAATAATCTTGACTAGCAGTTATTCTCAGGTTTAATTTATATACTTTGGAATAACCATTAATTATATTTGTTTTTTAACCTTTCACAGTTCTCTTCTCTTCTCTCCCAACTTGTTTTCCACAAACTGCCACTTTAACTTATTTCTCTTTGTCTTTGTTTGTGCTCACTCTCCTATTCTCAAATTCCAGGTGACCCATCAGGTTTAAAATGATGACCCGCAGAATGACATCTAAAGATGTTGAGGCAAAGGTGAGAGCAACATTGAAGGAACTCGAGTCTTCAAAAAGCTTATGCAAACAACGGGAAGACAGTGAGGTGGAAAGAAGAAGAATATAATTGACAAGAACACATCACTTAAACATGACCTCGCAGAACTGCATATTGAATATATGGACTTACTCGACCGTCATGATAAATTAAACAAGATAGTGTCATCATTCGGTCAATGTAGTGATACTCATGAGTTAGCTCTTAGACGTATATCAGATCTTCAAATGGAATTAAGTGCTGCACATAATGCCATTGCCCATCAGGAGTCAGTTACGGCTTGTGAACAGTCTTCCACGACCCAGAGTCTGTTCGATGAGCTTGTTGGTGGTGCATCTGTCCCGGTGTGTTCACCAACACTAACCACAATTGATTGAACTGGTGATGATACATAATAGATAAGCCATTATTATTAAGTCATAACAAGTTGAAGAAATATATAAAAATCAACAGGTTTATTAGACGGCAACGGTTAGCTATTAAAAAAAGTCAACTTTTAAAATTTAATATCAATCTACGTAGTGAACGTATTAAATTAGGTAATGAATTGAATGAATGTGCCATGCAATTAGACACCTGTAGATCCATGTATAGTGTAGACACTCAGCTGTTACAGAAGGAGCTATTGTGTAAAGAAAATATGTTGCAAGATATATTTGCCAGGTATGAAGTTTCACAAAAAGAACATAGTGAACGCATGTTGGAGGCCAGTGAGCTGATGGATATTGTAAAGTTTAATGCTGAGAGATTTGAATCCTTAACCAACAATCTCTCATGCAACTGTGATCACTCAGTTCTACCTCCTGAGCTCCAGCATGTTTCTACATTACCCAAATTAGCTCAACCTTTGTCATCCTATGAACACATCCAGCCAAACTACAAATGCTTAGTTTATTCTGATCAGATAGGAATTGGTTTAGGATCCATACTTCAAAATAATATGAATTATAGTGTAACAAACCACTGTCATCATAATCTCCATTTTAACCGAATTGTTGATTAGATTGTAAATTCAGAGTTAAATAGTCAACCTCATATTGTATTACTGATAGGAAATAGTAGTGGGGTTAAAAAAGTAAACATTGTCAATGGCATCTCCACCTTACTGGATTTGAATGTCGGGAAAATTATGATATGCACATATCATACTACATCTGCCTTACTCCCATTTGTTATCTGATAAGGAAAATGACTATGTTCATAAATTAAACAATATTATTTATATGTTGACATGCCGTCACGGTGATAAATTATTATATTTTGACACAAACAAGTTTGTTAGTGGCTTTCAATTGACTGGCGAAGCTATGTTTCTTCCCAAAAGATGCAAACATCTGATGGCATCTTTGATAGCCTATAATGTTCAATCTGTGATAGATAAAATACCAAAGAATAGGTTAGTTAGTTTTAGTGACGAGTCAATATTATCTAGCCTCACTAATGATACTGTGATAGATTGTTTAAACTTTACCAACCGATAATAGAGAGGCATAACGATAGCATTCTTCTTTAAAACCAGAACATAAATCGCTTCTCTGGCAAAATCTTAGATGTAGAACTATTAGTAGATAAATATTGCATTGACATATTATTTTTTTGTGAAACCTGGTTAAAACCTGACACAATGCAATTTAATGTAACTAACTTCACGGTTGCCAGTGCGTACAACAGAATATCAGCTGCGGGTGGCGGAACATTAATTCTATGTAACAATAATCTTAAATTCAAGGAACGAAAAGACATCACCTCGTGCTCTGTTGATCGCTTATGTGAGGTAGCATGTGCTGAAGTAGAAAACTATATTATCATATGCTTTTCACGTGGGAGAGCCATGCTTCGGCACGAATGGGCCGGCTCGACCGGAGTGATACCACGGCCTCACAGAAAACCGGCGTGAAACAACGCTTGCGTTGTGTTTCGCCGAGTGAGTTGAGGTTACCGGAGGCCCAAACCCTTTTAAAGGCGGGCAGCGCACTTGCGATTCCTCTGGTGTTGCGGGTGTCCATGGGCGGCGGTTATCACTTACCATCAGGTGATCCGTTTGCTCGTTTGCCCCCATAAAAAAAAATAAAAAAAAAAAAAAATAGGCCACCTTCTTCAAGTTTTCCAACATTTTTGACAGTAATGGAAGATATTCTTAGAAAAGTATTTAAATGCAAGAAACAGATATTTGTTTGTGGTGATTTATACATTGATATTTTAGTAGAATCACCCGAAAAATGAAAATTTTTATCTTTATTTAATTCATTTAATTTGGAACATATTTTTAATGAACCCACTAGGATTACTGCTACTTCCATTACCTGTATTGATAATATTTTTTCAAATTGTACAGTTCTAGGGTCTTCAATAGTTAGCGGTGTTAGATCGGATCACATGGGACAAATGATCTCTATCACTAACAAAAGGCCACTTATTAATAAAAATATCTTGGTTCGATCTCTAAAGGAAAATAAATTGCATTCGTTCTACGAGCTACTTAAAATGCAATTGTGTAACATTAATTTTATTTCGAATGACCCCAACATAAATTACAATATGTTATTCAATATGATATGTAAATCATTTAATAATTCATGCCCTCTTAGAACAGTTACCCAACGTAAGATTAGTAAATTTAATGAATGGGCCACAAACGGCATTAGAAAAAGTAGAGATGTCCTTTACAAACTGTACTATGAAAAATCATTAACCTCTGACGTAGGTATAATTATATGCAACAATATTCTAAGTGTTTTAAAAAAGTATGCATTGAAGCTAAATCAAAACTAATTAGTAGACAAATAATCAAATCTGATAATAAAATTAAAACAGTTAGGAAGATAAATATTTCAGAAACGGGAAAAAACAAAAACAGGACACAGCATTTAATTTGGAAATAAACAACAAAGCAATTTCAGACAAAGTAGAAGTTGCTAAAGCTTTTGAACAATACTTCACTAATATTCCGATCGAGGTCACGAAATCTTTACATTCGTCCTCGTTAGTAGCTGAGTCTTTAGCAAAGACTTTCTTCAACAGAGTCATTCCAAATTTTGAATTTAGTCAAGTATCTCCTCTTTTGGTTATAAAAGCTTTTAAAAGTTTAAATATGAAAAACACAGAAGATTTATGGGGCATATCTGTTAAAGTACTGAATTCAATAATTAACAATATTGCTCCGATCCTTGCTAATATATTTAATCTTTGCATTAAGACAGGAACCTTTCCAGACTTAATGAAACATAGTAAAGTCATTCCAATTTTCAAATCAGGCTGTAAAGCGAATCCCAGTAATTATAGGCCCATTTCTGTTCTCCCTGCCTTAAGTAAAATATTTGAAAAACTTATGCTTAATCAAATGATAGCACATTTTCATAACAACAAGATTTTGCATGATCAGCAATTTGGCTTCACGAAGGGCAGGTCAACTTCTGATGCTGGCACAAAGCTAGTCTCTCACATTTTAGAGGCTTGGGAGGGTTCTCAGGATTCCATAGGTATCTTTTGTGATCTTTCCAAAGCTTTCGATTGCGTTGCTTTTGATCACAATACGCTTGTCCGTAAATTGAACTACTACGATATAAGAGGGCTATCTTTGGAGCTTGTATCTTCCTATCTTTCTGAGAGGCTACAAAAAGTGGGCATAAACGGGGTCACATCTCCCGGGTCTGCAGTTAGAATTGGTGTTCCATAGGTTTCTATTTTAGGCCCTTTTCTTTTCTTAGCGTATATAAATGACCTTCCCTATATGATGTCTGAGTTATCAAACATAGTATTATTTGCTGACGATACCTCACATGTATTTAAAATCGATAGAAATGATAGCGATCTCTTTAATGTAAATGAGAGTCTAAAATCGTTGTCTAAATGGTTTGCTGCTAATAACTTACTACTTAATGCTAGCAAAACTAAATGTCTAAAATTCTCGTTACCAAATGTACCACAAATTGAACCTAATCTAATTCTTGAAAGCAGCAAACTCGACCTAGTTAATGAAACTGATTTCTTAGGTATTACGGTTGATTGTAAGTTACAGTGGGGTGCGCATATTTCAGCCCTGTCTAGCAGGTTAAGTTCAGCTGCATATGCAGTGAGAAAAATTAGGCAGTTCACTGATGTAGCTACAGCCAGACTCGTGTATTTCGCCTCCTTTCACAGCATTATGTCATACGGTATTCTGCTTTGGGGATCTGCTGCAGACGTTGATTCAATATTTATCCTACAGAAAAGGGCCATCCGTGCAATCTACGATATGGGCCCTCGCGATTCCCTAAGAGAAGTATTTAAGAACATCGATATACTTACGATGCCGTCACTCTACATCTTAGAAAACATAATGTACGTCCGCAAAAACCTGCAGAAGTTTAGTATCAACAGTGACTTCCACAACTTTAATACTAGGAATAAACATAAAATAGTGGTACCAAAATTTAGACTAACTAAAACAAATAAATCATTTCTAGGGAATTGTATATGTTTCTACAATAAACTCCCAAAATGTGTGACCGATCTCACTGGCAAGAAATTTAAAAGGTACGTCAAATCTGTTCTTCTAAAGAAGGCCTATTACAAAATCAAGGACTACGTTGACGATAAGAACGTGTGGTCGTTAAATACGGATGCACTTGTGGCCTCCCTGGCAAACTGAAGCTATTGATTATTAGAGACTATTCATAATGTTTACTAATTTCATGTTGGTCAGTTAGTAGCTATAGTAGGTACCTTATAAGTAGATGGACATAGCTTTGACAGATTTCATATATTATTATTTACATAATTATCAAGATGTCTTCATATGTTTAGTATTGTTTACCTCAACAGAATCTGTAAATGTGTGTACGTTGTAGCATGTCTAAGGACACCTAAGTTCCATTTGTCGCTTTGATGGTGTGCGTTTTTACCACATAGTTAATTTATTATCTAGAAATGACTTCGGGTTATCAAATAATATGAATCCTCGTTTAATATTGTCGACTTCGGACAAACTTGGACATCCTCCAACGTTCACACATCTTGTTACCTATCGCAATATTGTACCAATGCAGATTGTAACTTATTTTATTTTAAAAGTGTGTCCATAGAGTTTCTTGCCGGATTCTTCTCCATAGGATCAACCTTTTGGAACCGTGCAGCTAGAATCATAACCAACATTTCATAAACGCTTGTAAAAGCTTATTTGAAATAAAAAACATGTGATTGATTGATTGATTGATGTCGTCAAAAATTACCTAACGACATAATAATACCTATAAACATAACATAACCTAACGACCTCTACAGCAAACCATGCTTGGCAAATTGTTTGGTGATAGTCGTTTATTAGACTAGCCTATCACATGATATCTATCATCCAATCCACAATATATAATATAACCCATGGTTGCTAGGTATGTACTCATTTTACATCTTGACTGATGAAGAATGGATAAATTATTGTTTTTTTATCTGTTATCGATGATACTTCGTTACTATAATATAAGTAGTACAAAATTTTAGAACTGTATCACTAAAAATAACAAAGTTATAGGTAAGCTTGTTATGTTACCTGGTTGTACATAATTATATGTAAGTGTAACATGCTCACCGCGTCTTATTACCGCCGCCCGTGGTGAGACCCAAACATCTTCGCTATTGAAATTGGGGTTTTTATGAATCATCAATCAGACAAGAATTTTCAAAATCACATTTTTGGGTTCGGAGACGTTTATATACCCTAACCTACTTGTTTTTTTTTTTAATTTCTTCAATGTACAGACACAGCTTTTTTGCAATTTTATAATAGTAGAGACTAGCCTATGCCCGCGGCTTCGCTCACTTGAAGCTCAAAAACTAACAGTGATGATCTCTTCTTTGTATGGGTCTCTATACATTAGAGAGGTCAAGCTGTATCTCAGGTTCCGTTTAATTATTTGAGATAAGAAGTATACCAGTTTTTAATTTGGAGCACATACTTTCAAATAGTGATAACAAAATTAAAATCGATTCAGTAGTTTTTGCGCCAACCCGTAACAAACAAACAAGAATTTTAAAAATCACATTTTTGGGTTCGGAAACGTTTATATACTCTAACCCACTTGTTTTTTTTTAATATCTTAAATGTACAGACACAGCTTTTTTACAATTTTATAATAGTAGAGGTAGAGAGAGAAGATATAAGAGGAGAGAAGATAAATGTTGACGCTTTTTTGTATGTAGGTATTCTTTGTAGTCTTCAATTTCCAAACCACACGCACACACAAATAGCCCTCGGATAAAAAATTGAATTTAAATCGTTCGTCGCAATTACCTAATTATAGCTTCGACGCGCATTGCTTGAATCGAGAGTGAATATCGTGCAACTATCGTCCCTCTAGTCCGCCATCCAGATAAAATTAAGTGTGTCATCACCTCGATCATAGTATACAACCTTAGTTTTAGTATATGCGAAACCCGAGACACGTATCTATTATTTATAACTAAAGAATCTATGTACAAAATTTCAAACCGTCTCACGGAAAATCACAAACTTATACTCGTAAAAATGCCGCTCGGTATCCCACTTGTAATTTGTTAAATTATTTTTTGGACAAAATAAGTATAACATGGTATAAAAATTATTGGAATCGATTCAAATACTTATTCTAAACAAACCGTATTCAGGTGTCGGATATTATATAGGTACTAAAAATAATGTATACAACATTTTATTTGACATTTAGGTATACCTAGTTGTTCGATGTAGCGGCAATCGAAGCTTTGTTTTGTGGACTGTATGTAGGTATATCTTCAGAAGAAAGAAATAAAACGCCTTATCTTGTTTAAACGCTGCCTTGAGTGTTGATAGTGACATGTAGGACGGCGGAATTTAGAGTGAATACTAGGAAATTAGGAATTTAGCCGCGCTTATTATATCGACTCAGACCGTCCGCGCAGTTTGCGCTAGGTGTGTAGTCGTAGCGGTCGACGGTGAGCCAATAAGCGGGCAGGAGAGAGAGGGACAGAGGATGTGTAAGTGAGATGGTGAGGATTGGTTTGAAGTGCGTGTGTGTGTGGCAAAACGCATTTATTAAAATATTATTTACACATACAATAATCAGCAAAGACAAAACACAACAACATAAGGTAAAATTTACAATAAAATGAAAAGTTAAAGTAAGTAAATAAGAAACAAAATTACATAAAAACTTATAAAATAAAACAAGGTACAAAATATTTATTTATCATAACAAAAACATATTAAAATTAAATGATTAGTGGTCTATTATTTACACTAGTACTAAAGTACCTTCTTAACTCTATACATAAAGTATCTACCTAAGGTGCAGCTAATATTATTATGTTTAAAAACTCCCGTCTAAATATTGTTACATGACATATCTAAAGTTATATATTGTTGAAGTTTTTACTATATAGATATGATTTCAGACCACACTACCTGTTTCGTGTAACTAATTATAGCAATTTTATAGCACATAATCATATATTATCTTTTTGTGATTTTTTTGCATTTTTCATGCTAAGATTATAAAGTTATTTTAGTGAAGGAAAAATTCGACTCGCAGGCAGGATTCGAACCTGCGTCTTCTGGTTTGATACACCAGACGCTATGACCACTAAGCCACCGCGAGTCCTACCTGCCATATCGAAATATGCCTTCACATTCTGAACTTACGTCTTAAAGGTGACGTCAGTAACATCTATTGACAAGCAAGTCAAATTTCGACATGGCAGGTAGGACTCGCGGTGGCTTAGTGGTCATAGCGTCTGGTGTATCAAACCAGAAGACGCAGGTTCGAATCCTGCCTGCGAGTCGAATTTTTCCTTCACTATAATCATATATTATATTATGTTATATGAACACTTTTACGCTTAAATAAAAACAATTATTTATTATATCATATACATACATACATATACATAATATTCAGTTGACAACTGCGACATATTTGACATGTTTTAATTTTCAATATTATGCACATCTTTATTGTTCTTTTTTTTTATATACTTAGTTGTCATAAATGTAAATGTGAGTACTGTGTAGGCTAGTTTGAAAAACCACATAAAACCATTAATATATCAATAAAATAGGGCTAACTGGCCACTTAACACTATACGCCGACGACACATGCCTCTTTTATTATGACAAATCTATGAATGATATCATAACCGATGCCCAAAAAGACCTCAACTTAATAAATGAGTGGTTCAAATACAACTTACTTACAATTAATACTTCAAAAACATCTTACATGATTTTCGCCGCTAAAAATAAAAAATACCCCCATTTCCACCCCTTACCGTAAATAATAAAATAATACAGCGCTCAAATGTAGAAAAATACCTAAGACTATGGATAGATGACAAGTTGACTTGGCAACAACACATTAACAGCGTACAAAACAAACTAGTATCAGTATTAGGAGCACTACGTAAGATAGCCAACTGCATACCAAATAAAATACGCACCATCATTTATAACTCGCTTGTAAAATCACACTTAGAGTACATGATCGAGATATGGGGCTCGGCAGCTGCAACTAACTTGAAATCGCTACAAACTACTCAAAACAAAATCATTAAAGTGATACATCGCTACCCTCAAGTAACTTCCACAAAAGTAATATATGAAAAACAAATATTATGAACCTAACACAACTATACACTTATTGTACTTGTATCTTAATAAGAAAAATTATGAATAACACAATCCAGACAAACATAGCACTACATACAAAAGAAAAAACTCATAACTTAAGAAATAAACATAAAATTAAGTTATATAGGCCTCGCACTAATTACGGTGAGACAACGATTATTTTTGTTGCACAGTTGTATAATAAATTACCGGACGATTTGAAAAAATGTGCTAATATCAACACCTTTAAAACTAAATTAAAAAAGTATTTAATTATGTAATGTTTTAAACTACCAATGATATTATTATGTTATATTACTCAATTTACAAATAATCAATTTGAATATGTGACCTAAATTTATAGTATTTAATTTACAAATATTTTACAATTTATTATTAATGTAAAAATATTTCTATTTATTTTTAAATTCAATTATTATATCAAACAAGCATGCTAGAGGAAATGAAAAATATATTTATAATGAAATGTAATTAGCCTAATCTTATTATAAAAAACTGTATAGTTTTATAAGAAATAAATTCTCTTTAAACCGAATATTTTTCTGACGGTCTTGAGTATTCATTTGGCCTCCGCAAATGCCCTGCTGATCTGGTATTGCCGTGCGGCGGGTCGTTGAGTTCCCTAAATAATGGTTGAGCTACACGATGACTGGTACATGCGTGCCGTCAGTTAGGACAGGTCAACTCAAGACTGCTATGGCTCTTTCTTCAAAAGGCCTGTTCAGATTTTGCCCTACATCGTAAAACACAATATCCTATAATACTACTACTACTGTCTGGACTTTAAAAGAGACCATGATTCTCTGAGTTTGTTTCGGCGTTTCTTCTCAGAGGTCGTCAGATAGGAAATGCCGGCGCCATCTAGTAAAAAAATAATATGTAAAACAACTTGTAAAAGTGTCTTTTTATTTAAGATCTATTTACAGAAATAAATATCATTTATCATTTATCCGATTGTGAGATTTTTGTAATAAACTTTTGTACCTGTTACTATGTTGTATGTATTACTTTTGATGAAAAACATCCCCGAAGATTCGCGCCTGACTGACAAAACTTGTAACCTGGAATTCGCGTTTTATCATACTACAACGCGCTACTGTAAATATCTTATTTTGTATACAAGTACGATTGCAGCAAGGGGCGTGTTACAATCTGAGATTCGCCCAAGTCAATGATGTTCTAGCGTTAAGGCTAGCGGCATGGCTTGTTTTATATTGCGTCACAGATAATAGAATACTAGTAATTGCGTGATATTTATACTACTTACCTGTTTTAAATACAACATTCCTGACTGAAATCCTTGACGAAATTTATGTCATCTTATTCTTCTGACAAGCATCGGCTAGTGCAGCGTAGTAGGTACGTACTTTGACACATCATGGTTCTAGCCCTCTTCCTTTTTTGCGCTAAATGTTAGCCTGGCTCTATAATAGCCATACCGTCGCATACCGTTATAACATGGTGCCAACTTAAATAAAACTAGGTCGTCATGAATTTAATCGACTATTTTGCTTCACACATTGTAAAGCAAATTAGTTAATTTCTGGCAGGCTTATCTGTTATTATTCTGGAAAATGCATATGATGTATCATCACCAGATGGCCCGAATGCGTTAACCGTCAACAAATAATTATCGCCAGGGGCGTCTCGCTATACGCCCCTTTTGATAGTCATCTATACGTATATCGAAATAAAAAAATCTGTCGGAGCACCACTAAACCAAACAGTCTATAAGCAAACGTTGCCGTGAACACATGGGCCATGTCTGGTACATTTATTAAGTGGCTTTTCTTGTTAGCCATTCTTTGTTTTGTTCATCTTGATTGTGAAATCTACGAGGACCGCCCTAAAATTAAAACTTCAGATGGTGATTTAATTTTAGAACCGGCAAAAGACAAAAATATATATTTACGCACCAATGGACCAAAATCAAGCATTTTTATTGGAGATACTCAAATACTTGGATCAGACGTCCAAAACCAGAAAATCCAGTACTTACCTTCCGATAACGAAAATGTTGACAAGAATCTACAAAGTATAACACAAAGACTTGAGAGACTAGAAAGCAAGGACTCTTCGGTTCCCAACGATTTGCTTTTCAATATATCCATACTATGGAGAAGAGTCAACAACATTCATCGGAAAGTATTAAACCTTCAAACTCAAATTAATAACAGAAGAATAGACGAATGTCTGTCTCAGCCATGCGAGCATGGTGGAACATGTCTCAACTTAGAGAGTGGTTATCATTGCCTGTGCCCACCAAATTGGGAAGGCAGGGATTGCGACGTTGATGTTAACGAATGTCGAAACTTTGCTGGAACTGATCTGGGGTGTCAAAATGGAGCTACTTGCATCAACAGGCCGGGATCGTATGAGTGTTTGTGCAGATCCGGTTGGTTCGGATTACACTGTACGAGGAAGGCGAAAGATTGTTCCGGAGGTGATTTTGAAATGTGCGGCCATGGAACCTGTGTAGAGGTTACGTCAGGACAAGGCATTCAATGCTTATGTCGCCAGGGATGGACCAATAATGGCACTGATGTCTCGTGCTTGACAGATATCAACGAATGTGAATCCTATCACGGTCCCCGATGCTCTGTGAACCCCAAGGTTGATTGCATCAATCTACCCGGCTCATTCCGATGTGGACAGTGTCCTACGGGCTATGAAGGCGATGGTTACATTTGTAACGATATCGACGAATGCACCACTATTCCGAACGGAGGCTGCAGTCCTTTGGTAACATGTCACAACACTATTGGATCTCGGATTTGTGGCTCATGTCCACCAGGGTATCAAGGAGATGGAACAACGTGTTCCTGGAGAGGTACTTGCAATATCGGCCACGGAGGATGTCACCCGTCCGCGCAGTGCATAGAAACCCCGTCGCCAACTGGGCAATCATCACAATGTATATGTCCAGACGGAATGGATGGCGACGGTATAGGCATCAGCGGCTGCTATGTTTCGACGATCGGTAGCAACTACACTGATGGCTGTTTATCTAATCCTTGTGGCAGTCACGGTCGATGTCATCACCTTCGGACTGGCTACACTTGCATCTGTTACAAGGGTTATGGCGGTGCTCACTGTGACATGCCCATTGACGTCTGCGCTCTGAACCCTTGTCATAACGGAGGAATCTGTAAACCGGACGACACCCTGTTTGGAGGCTTCCGTTGTGAGTGTACAGCGCAATACACAGGCGCCTTGTGTCAGGTAAGGTCCACATCTTGTGGTGGCGTTTTAAACAATGAAGAGGGAAGCATTGCTTTTCCATTGACTAACACGACGTATAATCATAATTCTCAATGCGCATGGGTAATACACACAGCTCCCGATAAAGTTATCAATGTCACATTCAGTAAATTTAATTTAGAGGCGAGCCCTGAATGTTTGTACGATTTCTTACAAATTCACGACGGTCGGAAATCTTCTAGTCAGCTAATAGGTAGATTCTGTGGAAATAATTACCCCAAGGGCGGTAATATTGTATCAAGTCATAATAACTTGTATTTTTGGTTCCATTCAGATAGAACAGTAGCTAAAGATGGCTTTGCACTACACTGGACGAGCGTAAATCCAGTGTGTGGAGGTGAGGTTGATGCCACCACGCACGGTCATATAAGCTCACCAGGCTCTCCCGGCCCGTACCCCCCTAATCGCGATTGCTACTGGCACTTAACTACTACACTAGGTAGGAGGATCAGCTTACATTTCTTTGCTCTCGATATTGAATCTCATACAAATTGTAGTTTCGACTATTTGGCGATTTATGACGGTGAACATATGACAGATCCGCTAATCAGTAAATATTGCAATTCGACACAACCTGCTCCCGTTCAATCAGCTAGCTCCGATATGTTAATACACTTTCATTCAGACGCATATGGTTCGGGTCACGGATTTCAAATAGCGTACGCGCCTGTCGAAGGCATTCCAGGCTGTGGGGGCTACTACACAACAGACAGAGGGGAAATCGTATCTCCCACTTATAACGGCTTGTACTTAAACAATTTATTATGTGACTATAAAATAAAAACTAGTTTAGATACTAAAATAAAGATTGAATTTAAATCGTTCAAACTGGAGCGGTCATTTAGATGTAAATATGACTCTTTAAAAATTTATGATGGTCCATCATCAAATTCACGACTTGTCGGAAAGTTCTGTGGAACAGTTTACCCGAAATCATATACATCCTCGTCCAATGAACTTTATTTTCAATTTAAAACAGATAGAAGTATGCCCGCAGAAGGATTTAAAATAACGTACGAAGCCATATGCGAGAAAACTATCGAAGGTGATAGTGGGATTATAAAATCACCCGGTTATCCATTTAGCTACCCGGAAAATAAAGTATGTGTATATATCATAAGGACGTATCCCGGAAAAGCAATCCAATTGACATTTCAAGATTTCGATATAGAAGACAGCAAATACTACAACTGCCGATACGATAACGTTGAAATTAGAGACGGACCCGACAAGAACTCCACTTTACTAGGCACGTACTGTGGTGGCGCAGCAAACATACCACCTGTACAAATATCCACGCTTAATTATATGTACATACAATTTAAATCAGATTTGAGTCTTTCGGGCACAGGATTCTATGCTAACTATACCACAATCGATACAGAATGCGGTGGTATACACAGAGACACGACTGGATTGATCAATTACCCATCCGGCGACGCCACAACCTACAAAAATGATCAGTCATGCAGGTGGATGCTGATTGCCCCTGAAGGCATGCACATAAAGTTGACATGGAACAGATTTGATATTGAAGATATGCCTAATTGTGTTAGCGATTACTTGGAGCTAATAGAGATAGATGAAAATAATGAAAATAATTCGATGGGGAAGTTCTGTGGCTCTCATGCGCCACCGGCCGTGACAATATCCGCTAACCGACTCTTGATTATATTTAATTCTGATAGTAGTATTCGTTCGTCTGGCTTTTCTGTATCTTATACATTTTTAGATGAAAAATCTCATTGTGGTGGATCGTATATCAAAACTCATGGTTTCATATATTCCCCAGGCTGGCCTAGGTCTTACGAACCCAATCGTGACTGCACCTGGATCATCTCGGTGCCCGTTGGCCAACAAATTGTGCTCAACATTTCTCAGTTCAACTTAGAACAACCCATTAGGGACAAATGCAACCTTGGTGACTATTTAGAAATACGGAACGGTGGCAATGAGAATTCACCATTGATTGGACAGTACTGTGGAACATTTAAATCTAGACGAATTGTCTCGTTGTCTAATGCTTTACACTTACATTTTCACTCTGACTTTTATTTATCGGGGACGGGTTTCAAAATTGAATGGGATGGCACAATTATAGGATGCGGAGGAACATTGACAAGCCCTTATGGCTCTATATCATCTCCAAACTATCCTAACGATTACAACGATAATGCTGAATGTTTTTATAGAATAGTTACTAGCGCAGGATCCCGAATTCAGATAACATTTACAGCATTGGATCTCGAACGAACTCTCAATTGTAGGGATGATTATGTTGAAATATATGACGGTCGTGACACCAGCGCAGACGTCTTAGGTAGACATTGTTACATGACACCGCAACTAACTGCTATTGAAACATCGACTAATTATGTGTTCATTAAATTCAGATCTGATATATACCAGGGTGGTAAAGGTTTTATGATTAATTATCAGACAATTTGTAATAATAATATAACTGGACGATACGGAGTAATTGAGAGTCCAGGTTATCCCGGTAATTATCCGTTGAACTTAAACTGTTTGTGGAACATCCAGGTACCCAAAGGCAATAAAATAAATGTTACGTTTACGCACTTTGACATTTACAAGGCCAACCGATTGTATCGACATTGGTCAAGATATCGTAATAGGCTCAGTAGAACAAGTAACGAATGCCACTTAGATTATCTACAAACAAAAGAATTTTCAGAACAAAGTTATTCTAGAAAATTTTGTGGAAGCTCATCCCCGCCCGCGATAAGTACGAAGAGTAATTCGTTACAAATCAAATTTGCCTCGGGTAGTTATATGACCCGCACCGGTTTCCGGTTAGAATGGATAAGTTATGGATGTGGAGGACACATTCAGAAGACGACGGGTACCGTATTTATTGATAAGAGTAGAACGAATGTCAAGGAAATAGAATGCGAGTGGTTGATTGAAACTCAAATAGGAAAAAGTATATCAATAAGTTTCAGTGATGTTTATATGACAGACTCCCCTAATTGTACCATTGATGCTATTGAAATATACAACGGTCAAAATACAATGGCTCCTCTACTGACGAAATTTTGCCATCGCGGGTTTGTGTTTGTGCAGTCTGACAGTAATCTCATGTTGGTCCGTTTCGTGAAACAGTCTAGTCTCAGGGATGTTCAATTTTCCTCACAATTTCATTCTTTGAAAGCAAATTGTGGAGGTTCTTTATCATCCAGGACTGGGTTCATACACTCTAAAAACTACCCAAAAAATTACGAAAATAATTTAGATTGTATATGGTATATTAACGTCCCTGAATTCCATCGTATTGAACTGAATATCATTGATCTTGATCTATATTCATTTTCCGATTACACTGACGTAAATGAGCGTACTTGTGGTGATTGTATAAAAATTTATGATACCGATAACTATACGCCCTCCTCGAATTACACATACCGTATTTGCCCAAATTCAAATAAAACACAAATTGTTAGTAAATATAATAGCATGGTTGTACAGTTCAAGACGGATGAGTATGGGACAGCTAAAGGCTTTAAAGCAAATTTTACTGTGACATGTGGCGCTGTCATAAAAGCGTCTCATGAGGGTATTATAAGGAGTGAAAACTTAGTTCATCATCTGAACAAAAGTTGTATTTGGACTATCCTTGCGAGTTCACCGGATCAAAAGATATATTTAACGCTAACACTCATGTCTTTACCAAAAGATAGTAATGTCATCACAAATCGAAACTGTCCATCTTCTTTCCTCCGTGTTCTCGATGGAGATGATGTAAATGCGCCATTGATAGGTGAATATTGTGGCCGCAAAGTTCCACCTATGATAGTCAGTCACGGTAGCGCCCTAACCGTCGAATTCGGCAGCTACACGGGTAGAATAGCCGGAATGTTTTCAGCTCACTATTCACCCTTTAGTAACACTTGTGGAGGTGTATTGACTTCAGAAGAAGGAACTATTGCATCCCCGAACTATCCCGGTCCGTATCCTGCAAACTCTGATTGTGAATGGTTACTAAAGTCATCCCCGGGAAATACTGCATACGTCCTGTTTGAGCGATTTAATTTAGAGTTATCCGAACTTTGTAACGAAGACTACGTAGAGGTTCGCGAAAAAGACGGTGCAGGTCCGCTGTTAGGCGTATATTGTGGTAATGAAATTCCTCAAAATCATACCAAAGCATCTCAAATATATATTAAGTTCCATAGTAATTCTAAAACGAGTGGATTAGGTTTTCTCTTAAATTATGGATTTGAACGTGAAAATGATATTCAAGGATCGGATAGCGGTGAGATATCTTCACCGTTGTATCCCAATCAATATTTAGGTTCTGGCATGTATACTTGGCGCGTGTTATCCTCCGGTTCAGAAACTTTATCTTTAACAATTGATATGTTGGAAATTTATTCACATAGTGAATCAAACTATAATAAATTAACTATTTATGATGGGTATGATTCATCTGCACCAATTTTAGAGGAACTGAATGGAGTACTGGTTGACTCAAAAACTATTCAAACCTCCTCTAATGTAGTCTACATTGTACTAAGTTTGGATGAATCAAATTCGGGTTCCATGTTTCATATAAGATGGACAAAACCTTCAGCATATCCGGAATCAGAAACGGAAGATCATATTAACTGCGGTGCCAATGAGACTGAAATGGTTCTACCGGGTCGTATTACCACTTTGAAGTCACCGAACTACCCAAATGATTACGCAGATAGTTTGAATTGTGAATGGGTATACAAATCTCAAATGGGAAGCCACTTAGGCTTACATTTCTCAGACTTTGATATAGAAGAAACTCATGCTTGTTTTGCAGATATAGTATCCATTTACGCTTCTGACACCCTTGGCAATTGGAAACCTGTTAATGAAAATCTATGTACAACAGAATCTGCAAGAGTCGGGTTTACCGCATTAACTTATATGAAAATAAAGTTTAAGACGGATTCATCCATTACCAGAAAAGGATTTCTTGGTCAAGTCATTTCTAAGTGTGGTGGTTACATAAATAGTTTGTCCGGAGAAATCGGTCCCATTTGGGAAGAGGTACAAGCGGAATATCGATACATATCTACAAATAAATGCAACTGGGTGGTCAAAGTGCGTCCCGGCAGGACTATCAAATTAGATTTCACTCATTTAAATATAACAAATAAGAACGATGACTGTAAAACTTATGTGGTTTTACGTAACGGTGATTCGGCAGAGGCACCTCTACTAGCCAGTGGAAAATATTGCGGTTATGATCACGAAATTAAAACAGATATAGTTACTTCAAGCAATTCTTTGTTTGTGAGTTACACAAAGGGGTCATATGTGTATCAAACATTTAAAATTCATTACGAAGAGAAAAATTATGAATGTGGCTTAACTTCATCACTGACATCTGACCATAGCTGGGAAATAATTACGTCCCCAAATTATCCGTCGGTACCAACTCCGTTTTCAGAATGTGAATGGATTTTTACGGGTCCACCAGGCGAAATTTTAAGAATAGATTTCATTGATAGATTTGATCTAGACGACATCGATGAGTGTGGAACTGAAGTTGTTGAAATCCGAGACGGTTCTTCGAAATTCTCACCACTGAAAGGACGTTACTGTAGTGAGAAACCTGGTACCATTAAGAGTAGTAGTAACACAATTTATATTAAATATGTATCACAACTAGCAGAACCGCGAAATGGATTCAAAGCCAATGTGTCTATTGATACGTGTGGAGGAACTATTGTTACCAATGCTGGCGAAGTGACGTCGCCAGGATACCCACACATGCAAGTACTACCTTACGGCACAGTTTGTGAGTGGCACATCATAGGACCACCAAGACATGTGTTTCTTATTAAACCTGAAGACATTGAATTACCTCAATCTGAGTCACTATGTGCAACAAAAATTACAATTGAAGAAACTATACCAGCCAATAATACTATCGCCGTACTGAAAAGATTGTGTTCTGACGATACTGACGAATCAACCATTGAAACATCAAGGAATCAATTCAGTATTAAACTGCATATAGGTAAGCCGGATTCATGGGAACAGATGTCTTCTAATAGAGGATTTAAATTTAGCTTTAATTCTTCACGACCTTCATGTGGTGGTATAATAACGTCTGGTGAAGGTTTCCTGATATCTCCAAGTTATCCTCAAGATACCACATTTAGGTACTGCCAATGGCTAATTAAAGTACCAGACAAGTCACGAAAAGTACGGTTAGAGCTAATAGACATGGACCCACAAAAGCATAGGATAGGTATTTTTAATGATATAACCTTTCATACTTTGATACAAGCAATACCCAGCTACGACTACATTCCTGGAACAACAGTCTTCGAATCTTCTGGAAACACTTTAGCGCTTTATGTATGGCTGAATCGTACAGTCAATTCGCACCGCTTTAAAGCTAAGTTTAGCTCCGATGAAGAAGCATTATGCGGAGGTGATCTATCCGGCATTAGCAAGGAACTTGTTTCTCCGGACCTCAATCGTTCATATACTTGTCAATGGCACTATAATAGTCAATTATCTAATGATAATAGTCTTACTACAAATATCACTTATAACTCTATATTCTTTACTGCCAAAGTGAATTCGTCCGTAACCAGAAAAATATGTCGATTATTTGACCCTCAAGTGGCTATTAACATTAACAATTATAACTACAGATTTACGCGAAAAATTTGCGGGAACACCGAAGTGTCCTTAAGAATACCATCACTAGTATTTGATATTAGTGCATCAAAAAGTAAATCTGCTTCATTTTACTTCCATTTAGATTGGAAAGCTCAACCATGTGGTGGAGTTATTGAGGTAGGGGAAAATCCTATAAATATTTTGAACTTACCTGATTTTTATAACGATACCGTAGATTGCGCATGGGTCATCAGTGTTCCTAGCGATAATAGGGTTGAAATGAAAATGGAAGGAACGTTTATGTTGGATTGTACTGATGAATTTTTAAAAATAAGTACTATTTTGAGCCAAAGCGGTCCATACATAGGAGATTTTTGCAAAGAAAAACTGTTAGATGGCCCCTTACTTACACATTTTAGTCGCTTGTACATTCAGTATCATACAAATGTGAAAAATAATACAAACATAAAGCTTATGGCTAGATCGGTTACTGATCAATGTGGCGGAGTTCTTAGTTCCTATCAAAATACGTTTACATCGCCAAATTATCCTAAAAATTATTCACCTAAGCAAGAGTGCGCTTGGGAGATACAAGCTGACGTAGGTTTTAGAGTATCACTTAAATTTGTAGATAGATTCGCGATTGAAGATCGTATTAATTGTACCAAAGATGTTGTCATTATTTACGACTGGAATCATGATGATTACACGGAGATAGCTAGAGTTTGTGGACGACAAGCGCCACCTCCATACAACTCAACTTATAACCGTATGAAAGTTGTCTTACGAACCGATGCAGAAACAAATCTCGATGGATTCAAAGCTGAATGGTCTCCCATTTGCGGAGGCAACTATATAGCTACTGAGAAAGAACAAATATTGTACAGTCCAGGTTTTCCTTACGGTTACCAGCCTAGTATGAGTTGCTCGTATGAAATATCTGCTTTGAATGAAAAAATCATACTTAAGTTCCTTGAATTTGAACTAGAAGGCTTTACTCCAGACTGTTTGTCTGATAATCTAACGATAAGTTCCCAAACCGATTATACTTACCTATATCAAGTTTTTTGTGGGAGCGAAATACCACCTGTTACAACACAACCTGAAAAAATAAATTTGATGTTTAAATCTGATAAATATATTCAAAGAAAAGGTTTTAAAATTTCTTATTCCATATTTAAATGTGGAGGCAGAGTAAATGAAAGCACTGTACTATCGCCATTCGTTACGGACGATAATTACGACACAGATTTAAATTGCACGTGGTTTATTGAAGCACCACCAAATAAGAATGTAATACTTAAATTCATTTACATTGACATAGAAAGCAGTACTGAATGTTACAGTGATTTTATAGCCGTATATGACGGCTCAAAAATAGATCCAGATAAGCGTTTGGCTTTATTGTGCGGCCACATTAATTCAACAACAGTACTTAGGAGTAAAGAGACAACAGCGTTGCTACGGTTCGAATCGGATTCCAGTGTGAGCTATACAGGCTTCAAAGTTCAAATTTACTTTAGCTATTCCGAAGCTGCTCAATGCGGTGGACTTATTAATTTAACGACCACTGCATCGTATACTTTCAAATCACCCCTCATGGGTCATGCGGTTTACGAAAATTTCTTGGATTGTTACTGGTCAATTATTTCATCACCGGACACGGTGATTAAAGTAGATTTCACTTCGTTCCACGTGTCTCCTTGTCAAAATGTAAACCAAACTGCTATAGGATACACTAAGTGCGATTGTGACTTAGTTGAAATTAGAGATGGTTTCAACCCTAATAGTCTAATAATAGGCACATATTGTGGTCATAGTCTACCTCCGCAGTTAACTTCATCCGGAAATTTGATGAGTGTTAGACTGGCTACTGACGGCGAGTTAGGAAGTCTGGGTTTTGAAGCCAAATTGACGGTCATATCGTCAGAATGTGGCCATTCAACCATAGTGGTAAGCCACACGCCGCAGAGACTTAAATCTCCCGGGTTTGATTTGGGATCCATACGTCGGGGGTTGCATTGTGTTTATCACTTAGATGTCAGTAATGATCCCTATGCTTTACTTCATATCACGTTAGTTAATTTAGACATTCGCGCCCCTGCTGTCGAAGGGGCGGATGTTGACCGATGTAACACAGATAAAGTTATTATAATCAGTAACCCACCACAGTCTAACACAACGATTGGAAAAGATTTTGTATTGAACCAGGAAACAGACGAGTTTAGTCTCAGCCGTTATTACTTTTACGACAGCTCTATACATCTCCCAGATCGATTCGAGCTATGCGGACATAAGGAATCAATGGACTTTTATGTCTACGGAACTACGTCTATAAATTTAATTACATCGTCGGAAACAGATTCTAAAGTTTACAAAGGTTTCGAAATAGAAGCAGTTTTTGCGGGATTTTGCGGTCGCAATTATACGGGAAAATCTGGTCGAATACAATCTACGTTCGGAGGTTCAACAGATTCTTCTCCCCTTGAAGACTGCTATACCCTGATCACTGCTCCAGAAAACTACACGATATCTGCGTATTTCTTAAACGTTGCTCCGGATTACTGGAACGACGACTGTTATCTCGACATTTTCGATGGCAATAACACTAGTGCGACCAAACTAATCAGATTACAAACAGATTATGGACACAATAACCCGATGTTCTCGACTGGTAGATATATGTTGTTATACAACCATGTAAGTAATGGTGATCGTTTAACATATGACTTAAATTATATCGTAACTAATAAAGGTCGCGGATGCGGTGGAAAATTACAAAGCATTGTAGGAAAGATCACCAGTCCCCTATTCCCTAGCACTTATAGACAGATATCGACATGCGAATGGGAGCTGGAAACCCTCGTGGGTACTCGTCTACTACTGCATTTCTCTGCGTTCGACTTAGGAATCACTTGCGACCAAAATTATGTCCAGATAGTCGATAGAAAAGGCGAAGTGGTGAGGACATTTTGTGAGGAGACACCGGCTGACTACACGAGCGATGACAACTTTGTGAAGGTAGTGTTCGTTACAACCATGAATAATGCGGGTACGGGATGGGCAGCTGAGTTTATAGGCATTGTTTAAAGCTTATCTGATTATACTTTGTACTTGAACGGAACTATACAGGTTTCTATTATATTTCACTTAATTAAGTTAAATATTATGTAAATGTTAAGTAGTGACTGTAATTGTAGTGTTTTTATTTATTTTATAGGACACTAGCTGACCTGACAGACGTTGTCCTCTCCAAATTTCAACTAAACACCTCGAAAAATTTGGTTTTCCATATTTTTAATATATTTAGCGCCATTGATCTCTGAATACCTTATTCTGACCCATAAATTACTTAATTTCAAAAATTTGTTCACATGGTATTGACGTATGAAGCATGGTAATATAAACAGATACAGATAAAAATCTCAAGTAACTGTTTCGGCATCAGTAAAGATTAAGTTAATCCAAGAAACAGGTTATGAATTCCTGTCCACTTCCTCCAAATCCATTCAGTAGTTATCATTTGATGCGTGGTCAAACACACAGACAAACCGACTGACAAACAGACAGACAAAAGTTCCAAAAATAATAGAAATGGATTGTGTTACTGATTCTGAGTCCACCAAATTAGGTTTTTTGTAAATATAAGCAATGTACAGACACGTCTCACTTACATTCTTATTATTTATGTAAGATTATATGTAAGACTAGCTGACCTGAGAGACGTTGTCCTCTCCAAGTTTCAACTAACTACCTCGAAAAATCTCATAGAAAAAAGGATTCTGGTTTTCCATATTTTTAATACACTTAGCGCCATTGACTTAATTTACATTACTTAATTTAAAACAAAATGTTCAAATATAAACAGACATAATAATAAAATACGTATACACGTAAGCGTTCAGCAATTATAACTAGCTATACTTTGGGCGGTCAAACTTTACCTAGAGTTAGTTCCATCCGGGATTTGGGTGTACAACATGACTGCAAACTTTTGTTTGAAAGTCACGTGGACTCAATTATTTCAAAAGCCACTAAATCATTAGGTTTTATTATGCGGCTCTCTAAATCTTTCAGGAACGTTAAAACTTTAAAAATTCTGTACTGTACTTTTGTTAGAAGCCAGCTGGAATACGCATCGGAAGTCTGGAATCCTTGCTATCTTAAATATATTGATCGAATCGAACGTATTCAAAAAAGGTTCATTAAATTTTTGTGTTTCCATCAGAAAATTCCATATAATTCCGAAAGATACATCGAACTCTGTAAACAGCATCACTTGTTACCACTGGCTACTCGTCGTGAGATTTCAGACTGCGTCTTTCTTCTTAAGATTTTCAAAAATGACATCGATTGTCCTGAACTTTTATCTAAATTCAATTTCAATATACCATCAAGAACCCGATTCAATCCACCTATTTGCGTACCGTCTGCTTCCACAAATTACAGGAGAAACTCCTATGTTGTGCGTGCGAGTAGAAATTTTAACAGCTTGTGTAAACAGCACGATTTTGATGTGTTTAATACTAGCATAATTACGGTAAGGAGGTGCCTAAGCCTTGACTTTTTTTTCCTTCTTGTCTTAAAAACTAAAGTCGAGACTAGCTGTCGCAGTACTAAGTCTTAAGTTTTTTGTTATATCGCTAGTTATTAAGTTCACTGTTTTTTATATATTACTCTGTTTTTTATACGTGAAGACTTGTTATTGGCTGTCTGATTACTGTCCAAGAATGTAAAGTGCATAATTAGCTGTAAGTCTTCCATACTGCTTAAATAAAAAAAAAAAAAATAAAAAAAAAATAAGTACCTACATGGATAAAAATCTCAAATAACTGTTTCGGCATCAGTAAAGATTAACGCACGTTGCAATTATTATTATTATTAAATGACCCATTTTTTTAATTTCTTTTAAATATTTACATACGTGGTATATTATTTTATGAATTGATTAGATGGAAACTCTTTAGAATCTACACTATGGAGGTTTCACATTATAAAATCAGTTACTTTAAAGCTGGATGCTATAAAGAACAAAAGAATAATTGTCAAAATTGTCAACTCAAAATGACACCTGTTATGGAATCAAATTTCATTGAGGTAATAACGATGTCGTGTTAGTCTTCTAGAGAATAAATTGTCATTCTTTGTTTACTTCTTTACCCTACTCAAATATTTAGTTTTTACACCGGCTGATGCTCGCTGGATAAGTCCTATGTATGTCCCGTGATGCCTTGTATAAGTAGAGTTAGAATAACTGTACTAATAATCAATTCCCGTTCACAATAATGGTTTCTGATTTCTTTGTTTTATTGTCTTGTTTTATCTTATTTACTTAGTACTTGTGAGTGTATTTTAAAATTTAATTTCTTGATTCTGTTATAATGTTTGACCCGTGCTAGTCTAGTACGGAAATACTTAAAAAGGAAATTTGCTTCCACGGTAATTGTTCAAATTCTACGTTTTCAATCGTTAAAATGTTCATAACTTTTGATAGAGTGAACCGATTTTAATGAAATATAGCCTAAATGTTAATCCAAGAAACAGGCTATGAATTCCTGTCCACTTCCTCCAAATCTCTTCGGTAGTTATCATTTGATGCGCGGTCAAACATACAGACAAACCGACAGACAAACAGACAGACAAAAGTTCCAAAAATAATAGAAATGGATTGTGTTACTGATTCTGAGTCCCCCAAAATAGTTTTTTTATAAATATAAGCAATGTACAGACACGGCTCACTTACATTCTTATTATATGTAACAAAGATAAGATTACTCTCTTGGATCTGACGTTTTTGCAAGAACTTTTTTTTCCACTTCTTAATATTAAATGGCCGTTACTTCAGTAATATCTGACTATATTGTATAGGTACTGAAGAATGTCTTAATGAATCAGTATTGATTAAGAAATTATAAAATATTTGGAAAAACCTATAGGTACCTACGCATTTTATACTTACCAAGATAAGATATTTTAGAAGAGAGAAGACATTTTAGTTTGATTTGTTATTAAAACTGTTAACCATAACATACTGTTGTTTTAATTTCCTAACACCATAATTATTACAAATCCTTATGACCCCTACAACAATCCATGCTTGGCAAAACTAGGTAGGCTAGTACACATTCTACATCTTGACCGATGAAGAATGTTTAAATTATTGTTTTTTTATCTGTTACCGATGATACTTCATTACCTACTGCGATTATACCAATAATAAATATTCTTCCAGACTGAAAAGTTAACTAACAGTTTCATAGTCTCCAACAAACATTGTTAACCAAAGCCCGCAGTGCATAAATTTGCCTATAGTGATTATCTACCTTTGTGACTAGCAGCCTTTGCCTTTGGGTAACGTCAAAGATCAAGAACTCCTACATACTTTACGTGCTTATTTCACGAGATTCTTCGAAGGCCTTAGGTAAATAACTACCTACTGTACTAACTTCCTACTTGCACATAGGTACCTACGTAAACGTACACTCTGGTAGGTATTACGACAGAACGTAATAATAAATTCAATATAATAATAAAAAATCGTTCATGGCTGGCTGTAAACGCATTCAATTTATTGTTGTTGAATTTTCTTTGTTTTCTACATTATGATTTATTATTCCATATTTTCGAACTCTTTATCGAAATATATATAGTTTCATTAGCTATACGGTACTGTATACCATGGGATCATGATAAGACTTGCCTACGTAAGTTTATTGATGAAATGAACGTAGTCATAATAGAAAAAAAACTAAGTACCTAGTTGTTAGATCCTAAAACAATGGTATATATTTTCGAAAACTAATAACATTTATCATTGTGCTTCCAGTATTAGCATCTACTTTATCAAAATTCATAATATTGTAGTTATATTCGAGCAGTGTTTTTGGGATTTTTGTCTTCGGCTGATGGTAGGCTGATATGCTTGCCTCATTATCTAAATATACCGGCCAACATACTCAGTATACATTAGAAGGTACACCTCTGAATAATCCTTTGGGGAATACAGTTGTGATGGTATGTTAATTATGTTATATTCGTTTCTTGTTACGTAACTATACCTAAACGTTGATGTAATACTACTTAATACTTTGTATTAAACATAAGGTATTTAAGTCCGAACCGAATTTCCAATACAAACATAATACCAAAATAACTCGTAATTCAAACACAATTTTATTTTTATTTTATTTATTTATTTATCACATACAATGTTTTTACAGGCATGCATCCAATACAACAATTTAATCAAAGTGTATTATTAATCGGATTCCGATACCCTTAATCTAGGTTCCTGCTCAACTATTTCACCAAAATAGTTCACTGGAAATATATGCGAATGCAATTCTTGATAACTTTACCAAGTTTAAAACGATTTTCCAGACCCGTGAACCCTTAATCTTAATGTGCAAGTTTACTGACTGCAGGGTTTATTCAATATCAACAAAGCCCGTTTGATACTGATGGGTAGACCTCTTAAATTTTGTCAATACGTTTCGGTCATGTACCAGATTACTCCATGAGTTATCCGATACCATCACACCTTACCCTGGACCACAAACTCCAAACGTTTGTTTAGTCAAAGTCAAAGTCAAAATGTTTTATTTCAATTACACCACTTTTGAAAATTCAGACTAGTTGCACGGTTCCAAAAAGTGGATCATATGGAGAAGAGCCGTAAAGAAACTGCATACTCTTTTAAAAAAATACATCAACTTGGATTACAATATTAAGCTTTACGGAGAATGATTCAATTTGCTGAGCAATAGTGCATGCGTATGTTCCAGATAACCTCACTGATCTCCATAATTTCAAAACCAACGGCAAGTATGAAGGTTTTCGACGTGATCGATTATAACAAGTACTGTCCAACAAATAATCCTTGCATCCCACCAGAGTCGCATGTAGTGTGCAAGTACTTTAACCCTGTAAGTATTTATAAAATTTTAATGAATACCCCGTGTCGGGACAGGTTAGAATACTGCTAGTTTTGACTTTTCAAAAGTACCTTCTATAATGGTTTAATTGAAATAAAACATTTTGACTTTGACTTTAGTCATATTTCGTAAGAGGTGAGAACATTTCTAACATCCTCGGTGGTAAGACCTCTTAGGGTCTGTCGTAAAGCACCTTCGTGTGTTTCGATTTATCCGTGTAAGAGCCAGTTCCCACTTACTTGGTGCTGCTCTAACAATCTGCAGTCCGTAGGCGCTCTTAAGGGTCGTCATCGCATCAGTAACTCCTCCGGTCTTGCAGGTGTCCATTGGCAACGATGACTATTTACCACCAGGTGGCTCCTCAGCTCTTTTGAACACAGACTTTAAGCCATAATTAGCTTAGGCTTAGCTTAGGCTAGCTGAAGCTTATTCGTGAAGACCTATTATTGGCTTTCTGTTACCTAAAATCATTGTTTACTTTAATTGTTATATGCTGTTGGTCTTCCTTTGAAAAAAAAAAAAGTTCTATATATATTCTATTCTCTTTACCTATATGAATTACACTCCTATATATACATAGGACATAGGTATATTATGTAGTTATATATCCATCCGTAATTCATATAAAGAGAAGTGACCGCATCTTTAGGTACCTTCGTTGATTCCATGCCTTATATCGGCAGTCCTTTGACTCAACTCCAGAGCAAGCTAGTCTTCTATTTTGGGTCGATCTTACATTGCAGACAAACAATATTGGGCCTGACTGTGTGGACTACGTAACATATGAGATAACTCCCAAGTATGCCAATTTAATACTGAAGAGAATCAACGAGTAAGTATTTTCTGAAATTACCTGGAGAGGAGTGGAGATGGACCCAACTGTTTTTTTTTTTGGAACAGCTCGATAGGTACATAAGTATGCTAATTTACTAATACCTGGTGACATATTGAACCAACTAGGAACTTCCTTGGTCTTGGTAGGTGATATAATTATGAATCAATCAATATCTGAATGCTGTTTGTTGGAAAATATCACTTGTGAACGGACGAAACTGGATATATTTTTAAAATGTAAATGTGTATATAAAATTTTCAATTAATCAAGCTTTAATTGCAATATAAGAAATATAATATATAAAATAAATAGTTATTGGAGTTTCCCAAAAACCTTAAATGCAAGTTATAAGTAAATCATCAGATAGTTATAAACTCCAACGTAATTAAATACCGTGCAAACTAATTTGGAGGAAAGAAATGTTTTTAATTAAAAACTAAAAGAAAAAAGAATAGTTATCTAAAGATATACATTATATACCTAAATAATAACAATTATTGTTTTCATAACATTAGATCCCTAACGAACATTTTTGGGAGAGCCATGCTTCGGCACGAATGTGCTGGCTCGAACGGAGCTTCACAAAAAACCGGCGTGAAGCAACACTTACGTTGTGTTTCGCCGAGTGAGTGAAAATACGGAGGCCCAAACCCTTTTAAAAGGGTGACAACACACTACAGACTCCTCTGGTGTTACGGGTGACCACTTCAGAGCACCCTATTCCATAAAAAACCTACCTAATGAATGATCCCGAACATTGTAGTATGCGAATTGCAGTAGCCACCGGCACAGCTATGGGAAAAAATGGCCAATTCCTCCCAAAAGCATATGGAATGAATCTAGTGGTATGTGTTTTTAGTATATTCAATGTGTTATGCAGCTTCTCACCAATCATTAGTAGGTAGCTATTGTCAAACATAACTAAACGTACCAACCATAAGCATAGCTGTTACACCATAGCGTACCATAACTATATACTGCCTGGACTTTAAAAGAGACCATGATTCTCTTATTTTATTTCGCTCTTAGGAAATGCCGGAGCCATCTAGATAAAAAAATGTAAGACATCGACTTGTAAAAGTGTCTTTAAAAGATCTATTAACAGAAATACTTAAATATAAAGTTATTTAGTGAAGGAAAAATTCGACTCGCAGGCAGGATTCGAACCTGCGTCTTCTGCTTATGTAATCTTAGCATGAAAAGTCTAATTAAAAACAATTTCACTAACAATAAATATAAATTATGTTCTGGTCGTAAATGTCCTCGCTGCTCACTTATTGCTTAGTTAAGTATCTAGTATTTCTCAATGTAAGTGAATTATTGTATTCTGTTTTGAGAAATAAATGTCTTAAACCGTAAAAATGCAAAAAAATCACAAAAACATCATACATACCATCACGCCTGTATTCCACGAAGGGTTAGGCAGAGGCGTACTAATGTACACCCACAGTTCGCCGGTATGTTTAGGTCCCATGTAACAGGGGGCGAGCCTATTGATGTTATGTAGATGTTACTGACGTCACCTTTAAGATGTAAGTAAAAGCTCACCTATTTTTGGTAGTACCGATAAACTAGGTTACATATGGATCGGGTGCCACCCAGGGAGGTGGCAGGATATGTCGGACTCGTACCTACCGACCAAAATCCGTACTTACTTAGGTACTTGTCTTTCTTTGCCCCATACCTAGTCGTGGGCATGAGATTAGAGTATTTATTTGAAGTTTAATTACAGCGCTGGGATAGTGAATTAGCGTCCTTCTCGCAAATTGTTACCAATACATGTGAATTTACAAATCGCGCCTGTATGGTCACCGGTGAGTTCTCTGTAAATTGTGCTCTTCTATTGCATAAATTGCCATCACTCAGATAGCCAGAGGTGCCAACCTACAGCCCATGCATGTTAATGCACCTCGATATCGTATCGATATCGAGAATATGTTTTATGAGGAGTTTAATTAACGTAGATGAACTGAAAGTGTCTGCCTACCCCAATTGGTAGATTAGCTAAAGAGATTTTTGTCAATAATATACGTCAGTACGAGTTGAATGCCTTTAATGCACTGTCAAAACATGCACTAATACATATGTATAAAAATTAGGTCGGTTTTGCAATCCGACTCGACAACGACAAAATGCTAAATCTTAATTATTTAAGTAATGGCTTGCACAGGTGTGAAAATATGTATGTATGTATGAGATTTGTAGCAGAAAAATACTCGATACATTTACGCTATAGATATATACTGGTGGGTTTGTGTATTTCTTGTGGCCAACGCAAATGTTCCGCTGATATGGCATCGTCGCGACAGGCTGTTGAGCTCCCTAGATTGTGGTCGAGCTACACAATGACTAATGCATGCGTGCCGTCAGCTGGGACTTGTCTACTCAAAGCCACTATGGCTCTATCCTCAAAAGGCCATCTCAGACATTACCCTGCATTGCATAGCACTCACATATTGCTACTACTGTGTCTGGACTTTAAAAGAGACCATGATTCTCTGAGTTTGTTTCGGTGTTTCTTCTCAGAGGTCGTCAGTTAGGAAATGCCGGCGCCATCTAGTTTAAAAAAAAACTATGACTTGTAAAAGTGTCTCGAAAAGATCTATTTACAGAAATAAATATCATTTATCATCATTTTATCATTTGATACGTTTTCGATAGTTCTTTGTGCTTAGGCTACTGAACCTAGGAAAACCCAAAAGACTGAAGTACTGAAGATCAAGCTAATGTGACTGACCCTTCAGGGAATACAGGCGTAATATGTTATGTGATGTTAATAATGAAACCACTAGTCACTCACTCACTAATTACTCGCGAATTTTGAAATAAAGGTGTAGACTGTAGACATCCGTTAAGTAAGGAATTGTGATATTTCATACGGGATTTAAAAAATAAGCGAGATCAATTCTGATAGCACCACGGAGCTATGATGTATTCCATACATAAATAGTATCACGCCTGTATTCTCCGAAGGGTTAGTCTGAGGCGTAGGTACTAATGTACACCCACAGTTCGCCGTTATGCTTCAGCTCTCACGTTATAGAGCTATTGGCTTTTGCCATTAACCGGGCTGATTAGATTCGGAATTTCATAGTAAACCCCAATAACACTGCTCGATCTGGGATTCGAACCCAGGACCTCTAGCATAGCAGTCGCAATCAGGACCACTAGGCTAATGAGGCAGTGTTCAATAGCTGGGCATAATTTTTGTTTTGTTAAATAGTTCTAAGTACGTCTATTATGAAGAAAGTGACCTAATTGATTTATAGATAAATTCCCGAATCCTCTGATTGCCATCAAGGGCAGTTCCAAAGTTGTGGAAATTGAGGCGAAACTTCATGATGACTTCGATTTTTTTGAAGAATGGAGGGCAGAAACTACGAGGGAAGATATTGAAAGCTGTCCATCGTTAGAAACGTAAGTTTGGCTTTTATTTATAACTAGACCCGCCCGCGGTTTCACCCACGCTGCCCGTTCCTAAGAGTCGTAGGGTTATGTTAAATAGCTTAAAACCTTCCTCTTGAATCACTTCATCTTTCAATCATCTTCATCTTTTTCATCAAACCGCATCAAAATCCGTTGCGTAGTTTTAAAGATCTAAGCATACATAGGGACAGACAGAAAGTGGGAAGCAACTTTGTTTTATACTATCTATGTAGTGATATCAGTGATTTCAACTCAGGAGGGTAATTTTGGTACTTGAAAAATGTTCGTCAATGCAGTTTCAATGTCACAACACAAATGCCACGATTAATTTTTCAATTTCAACTCAATCTACTTGTTTCCATTCGACTGTTTTTTAGTTTAGTAGAATATCATTGGTTGTTTATCAAATATCTAACACTGACGTCATATTCTACCCTAGGCACCCAGGAAGACGTTACCTAAAATTAATACAGGCTGGAGTAACGCACGTTGGTTGCGGGATGTCTGGATTTAACCATAGCAGCACGAAAAAGCTCGTGAGTGTTTAAGACTTTGCGCTCGTGCATTTTTTTATATTGACATGTCGCTCAGACATGTAGAAAATACAAATAAAGAATGAAATTGTTGGAAAGATATGAGTCCATTTCTCCGCAACGGCTTTCACTCAATTCAATGCTGTAACTCAAGCGCGAGCAGAGCTGCATTCTACTTATATACTTGTTTCATATTATACGTATATGCTAAAGTATATTTTCTCTTGGACTAATCACTATGTCGATTTACAAATAAACTGGGTACATGTTGATTGTGCTTCTTTCTTTCTTCTTAAAAAGACCTTTCGCACTAGGGAACAAGCCTTGTGTCTGAGTCGGGACTTCACGACACTCTTAATAATAATTACAAGTAAATCATATTATTTCCAGTTTGTGTGGACGCTGTGTTATTTATCATATACGACTCCGGAAACAGAGCCAGTTTATTTGACTGATCCTCCGATTTATGGGACTCCCAACTGTGGCTGTCCTAAAGACCATAGGGAAACTAACGATTGTCTTTGCGAACCGGATGAACCAGATCCAGAGTCTAAACCTAAGCCTGAACCTGAGCTAGAACCTGAGCTGGAACCAGAACTGGCGCCTGAACAGACACCTGCTCCTCTAGCTGAAATTGAGTCTATAACTTTGGCTGTACCTGAAGTTGAATCTACAACTGTGCCTGCGACATCACCAGAGCTTGCGCTCGAACATAATCCAATAAGTTATTATCTTATTATATAGGAATAGTCATAGATCAACTGTATCTGTGATAGGAAGTAATCAGACTTAAATTTCACATATTTATATGCACATACAGAACTATCCACATTATCATGTTAATAAAACGACAAAGCTACTTAAATCATCGAAACGTCAGTTAAAGACCAAAAATCCTTTTGAGTTAGTAGTAACCAAAACTGCTTCTATTGGACTGTGGTCCAAAGCAATCGCTTTTCTAGCAGCGACACCTACCCTGGCATGCTACTAAAATTCGGGCATGTAGAAAAGACGCACGTTTTAACTTCTACCTCTTATTATTTCCAGTAGCTTCCACAGCAGTATCATTTGGAATAAATGTTATAACTCCCGGTATGTCATTATTTTGTTACATACATTACCGTCCACTTGTGACCTTCGAAGTTAGAAGGTCACAAGTGGACGGTTATAATTCATTAAGTCAGCAAACGAACAGACGAAAGACCCGATGGTAAGTAGTCATCGCTCCCCATGAACCTACAATACCAGAGAGAGTTGCTGATGCATCGCCGAAGCTTAAGTGCCTGTACAGACTGCAAACTGCCAGAGCCGCAGCAAATGTGAGGTGGAACAAGGTCTAACGCACAATTAATAGTTGAAACCGACACGAAGCTCGTTTACGTGTCACTAGCTAGTCAGACTCCAAGAAGTCCTACCACCAAGCAAATCAGATAGTTTCTCGCCTCATTTGAGATGCCTAAATAAACCAAAGAGATCGTCCTAGAAGGACATACACCGATCTTATTGACGAGGTCCTTCAAAAAGGTCAGGTGCGTAGTGCTCGTAACCGGCGCATATGTATGAATGTGGCAGAAGCAAAAGAAGTATGCAAGAATCGTAGCAAATGACGGTCGATAGTTTCTGCCTACCCCTGTGGGAGAAAGGCGTGAGTGTATATATATGTATGTTTGAGATGCCTATTTGAATCATCATCATAAGCTTATACTCATCCACAGCTGGACGTAAGCTTAACTGAAGGCAGTGACGTTTATTATAATGATGAGTTCTTTATAACTTAAACCACAATACTTTATAGAACCTCAGATGTTTGGATATGAGCATTGGCGACCAAACCTTAAGCCACTTGAAAATAAAGGCAGCCGGGAGCCAAAGGTTGTGTTGCTACCAATATTTACTATCACCAATGTGTCAAATCGCATCAAACCTTTGCACTATAGGTAAGTGTAACGTTACTTTCGATACAAAGTTAATTTGGGATACAATTCCTTAGACGTAAGAAGGAAATCTGACCAAATAATACCTAACTATGTGCAAGAACCTCCTTAGGAAATTTGAGGCCTTTGTACCGCACGGTGAATTGTCTCAACTCCTATCCCACAAACTACAGCCATAATAGGAGACACCGATTCCGTCCGGTCTGCGTACCGGACAGTCCCGCAATCACATTCTCCTGTTCCTCGCACACTGTCTGCACATAGCGGTCTCCTGGATACCAAGCCTGAGAGAGTGATGTGTTCGCGGAGTAACGGAAGACATTTTCGTCACCATTTTTGGAGAATTGTGAGAGTAGCCGCCGTGTCTTTAATTAATGTAATTCGCGTTATAGTAAAACAAATAATACGCCACGATCACGCCTAAAGGGAACCCCAAAGGATTAATCAGAAATGTATCTAGTACTTACTGCTGTTTTGTATACCCAGATATAATTGTTTTCCCATACATTTTATTTCTTTCTTTCAATATATTATGGATTCGGGTTATTGGAGCAGATTTCACGTTTCCTTAACTGTTTAAACTTTAAGCAGTTACGCAAGGAAAACGTGGTTTAAACTTTAAAGAGGTCAGGTATCTTCTCTGATTTTCAACCCAGACTACCATTCAGACGAACGTCCCTCTTTTAGTGAACATGGCGAATATAACGAATCCCATGGTCGTGAATAGAAGGCTAGTACAGTTTTTAGTCGCTACGAGTCCAACATACTTTACCATCTTCCCAGGAGAGACGTTCCATGAGGAGTCTCCGCCCACCAAAAATAGTTTACGTCGCTGTTAAATTTTCTGTCAACAATCCACAATGAATTCCAAAGAGTATTATGTGTTTGACTACGTCGTGGTACCTACGTGTGTTATGTTTGTAATTTTTAATTAACTACATTAAACATTTTACAGATATGGAGATAACAGTTCGACACAACTAACAAATAACTTTAAATTCTCGAAGGTAGCGAGAGAAAAGGTATTTTTACACATAATTTCTATTTATTGTATGATCATTAAATAATCTATAATCTGACACAATTTGTTTAGTTGTTACAGATGTCAAACAATAATAAGAAGCAATCAATGAAGAGAAGCATTGGGTCACAATCAAATGATTTCAACTTCAATATCATCACGCCACGGCGTAACACATTTGTTCATAATTACGTTACAAAGCGAGAAATGGAGATTGTTACCCATGATTTTAAGACACATAATACCCCGGATGATGATTTAATTGACATGATTTTCAATAAAAATCGACTGCCTAATAGGCCATTGTCAAAGAAAAACAATAACGTCAGTAATTACAAGAACACCATTATTCCTAAAACACAAAAAGGTAAAAAGGATAGAAATAAAAATATAATGTCCGTTCTAGAACATTTGGAAGAGAAAGGAAAGCGTGTGCAGCTCAATAGCAAAGAAATTGAGAATTTCAAAACAAAAATGAAGAAAATTCATAAGTACGTTTTAACCAAACAAAAATATACAATTATTTAGTAAAAAAAACAAGACTACAAAAGTTAGGTAATGTTAGTAAAGAATTGATAAAATGTAAAATTGATTTTCCCAGCCCATTTCTTCCTAAGCAAAGACCTCTCTTCCCTCTTTCCAAGACACTGTCTGTGGGTTTAGCGAACTAATATCTGTCCTAAGAGTCGAGTTTATTTATTTATTTATTTAATTATTAGGCTCACCAACAATTGTTGACACACATTATATTACAGATATAAAAATAAAGCAAATATTATAAAGTCTAGTGTCACAACCAGTTACAGGTGGGCACCGCATACACTATGAATTAAGGAGTAAAAACTAACTTAACCTATTACAATAAAAAATACTATTATAAAATTGTTATTGAATTATTGATTCAGCAACCATTGAGATTGACAATAATAAAATGAAATGATTAAAACATAAAAATACTACATACTGAAATTATTAGATATAATTTTGTGGAGCTTGCTAAGTGAGTCAGCGTGGATATCGAGCAGATCACTGCAGCTATTCAGGAGCTTACACATCCGCGGGATTGGTGAATTGGCGCCTAGGACTGTTCGGCGCAGTGGTGGATGTAGTGGAGTAATTGGAGCACGGGGGTACCTGGCAGGCACTCGGAATTTAATTTTACTTAATAAGGGAGAACAATCTATTTTATTTTTGAGGATTTTAACAAGGAAAAGGCAATCAATTATGTTCCTGCGCTTTTCTAATGAAACCATTTTGAAGTGCGATAGTCTAGTTGCATATGATGGTTTCTTTTTTGCTATCCCTGAAGAGTATGCCAAATGCCAGAGAAACCTTTTCTGAATTCGCTCTAGTCTTAATTTGTGAGTAGCGTAGTGTGGCCTCCAGACAGGACTACAATATTCCAAAGAAGAACGCACAAGGGAGTTATATAGCAAGATTTTGGTTTTACACTTTCGAAAACCAGCTACATTCCTGATTACGAAGCCCAGCAGTCTAGACGATTTTTTCATTACATGTTCTGTATGAGGTGTAAACGTAAGTTTTGGATCAAATAATACGCCTAGGTCACTGATTAATTCTGTCTCTTGGATTGAGTTCTTGAGTTCATCACACTTTCGCCACCAATTTAATAATTTAGTACATTGATTTCAATGATTAACATACATGAGATACAGTTTGACCTCTCTGATATATACAAACCCATAGAAACTAGAGATCATCAATGTTGGTTTTTCCATTTTTACTCCCAATATTGCTTCATTTGAGCGAAGGCAAAAGCTAGTGTTATATAACATTCTTGCTTGGGCCTAAGTCATAAACTAACCCATGCATATGATAAACTATTTGCATTTGTCGAACCATATAAATGTTTATTATGAAATTTGATTCGAAATCAATGTAATAAAAAAGTTGTTCAGGTTGTGTAGGTACTTCGTACTGTGAGCTGTGTTTCATTTAACGTCGAAAATACATATATCGGTGCACATTATTTATGAGGTATATGGTCAAAGGTTAGTATAAGGCGTCAGTCATTAAAAATATATTTTAATTACAAATACAATTAGTTTATTGCCAGAAAAGTAACAAACAGAGAACAAGAGTTATGGTGAGCCTCAAAGTAAGCATAGCTTGTATCTTCAGGAGTTCGAAAATTATAGGCAACTAGGTATAAGGTGAAATTTAAAAGATGTGCATATTAAAATATGTATAGTATATGTTTAAGAAGAAGACTATTTATTTCTGTAAGTATCTTGTTTTGTTAAGGGTGTTCGCATGCTGAACAGTAACATGGTTTTCATTTATCTATACAGCTAACTACTACGCTTTGGATGATGATCTCAAATGTAAGTTCTTATATCGAATCTGTAGAATAATTCATTGGCCTAAAGCTCGTATTGCTCAGCTTGAAGTTGTTAGCATTCATGGGAAAGCCAACAACGCTGTTTTTCATGGACATCGACCTCATGCCACCATGCACATTGCACGGTGCGTTTCTCACCAGCTACGTATGCCGTTTGCGTGATGTTTGAGGAGATTAGGTTCAAAAGTAAAATTTTGTACTTTTATATTGGTTATTATTTTGATGAAATGAATAAATAGTGTCTATGAAATAAATTAGTGTCTTGATTTGCCTATCATTTTGCATTTAGTACAAATCGCATATACTTTAAAAAAATCGTCGTTGATAAGCCGACATTAACACGTTGTGGATCGAAGGCAGCAAGAGGGTTTGTAATGAATATGATATGGCGTAAAAACGAATTAAAAGACTGTGCAATCAATCTAACCAAGAATTAATATGCAAACATCAATAAAGTCTTTTTAAGATTACATACATACCATCACGCCTGTATTCCCCGAAGGGTTAGGCAGAGGTATGTTTAGGTCCCATGTAATAGGGGGCGAGCCTATTACCATTCACCGGACACAAATTTCTAACTCCGAGCTGCTACTGGGAATTTCATAGAAAATCCCAATAACACTTAGCTCGACCTGGGAATCGAACCCAGTACCTCTAGCGTAGCAGTCGCGCTTAGGACCACTTGGCTAATGAGGCAGTTTTTTGAGGTTTTTTTTAAGATTAAGCAAACATTAAATACGTACTTATATGACGATTTCAAAACATTTGATTTGTGAAATCACGTAGCATCCGTGTGAGAGGATACTACGTGATTTGAACCTTATTGCATGTAGGTATCTCACGGTGACTAAAATAAATGCAATTGAGGGGGCGCCACCTACTATCACCAGACTGCAGCGAATGATGAAAGTGATGTTTTGACTATTGGATATGTTACTTTCGACCTGGCGCGTCGCGAGCCGTCACTTTTGTACCCGGTCTCCCCTACAACATGAACAGCATGCTGGTCTCATTGACGAGTAAGACGCATCTGCATACTGGTTTCTGCTAACTATGTACTGGTTTCTGCTAACTAAGACTCGTGGGAGCTGTAGTGTGTACTATTGCTACAAAAAGGTTGTTACTTCTTTTATTTTTTTTAAATAACCCTGTTCCCATAACGTTACACACTCGTTTAAAAAGGCTACGCCTAAGAAATTATGTTTCTATTATTTTCTTTTTAACCCCCGACCTAAAAGAGGGGTCCATCACCTACTTCGGTGTGACAAACACTGCTTTTAGATTATAATAAGTAAGACCAGTATCAATTTCCAGATAGCCACGCTGATTTTCACAATTTTAAACTTCACAACATGTATGAAGATTTTTGACGAAATCAACTATAGCACATACTGTCCTCAAAAGAATACCTGCCAGCCACCGCAATCACACGTAGTATGCAAATTCCATGGATCTGTAAGTACTTATTAGTATGGTACTTATAAAAAGGTATCTCAGATTGCACAAGGAGTCTTTACTATTCCCACTAGACATTTCTGTCACCGATATTTTACCGGTGCGGATACGCTCCGTGCACGGCACGCGGCACGCACATACGGCACGGCACGCACGTAACCCGTTTCGTTGCCGTGACCTCAATGACCTCATGATCATTCTAAACCCGGTACTGGGTGAACTAGGGTAAAGGAGCCAGTTATTAGCAGTAAAAACTGTTCAAGAAATTATAATTATTATTATGTGTAACTTCAAATTGCAAAGGAAGGATATAATAAAAAAAACTACATACTAAAAAAAATCACATTTACTTACCATTGACTTTTTCTGATTATGTGGGTTTCGAACAGACAAACTCACTACATTTTTTTTTCTAAATGTGCTATAGGGTATAATTTATCCACCTATCTCGGACTATTTTCCTTTACAGGTACAAAATAATAATTCACTTTGTCTTAACTATAAATCTTATTCTTTGACCGACGTGGATGTGCCAGCCATACTCGGATTGGTAAACAAGTAAGAAGTAACAAAATTACTTCATTTATAGTGAATGCGATAAACATAGATACTTTGAAGATCCAGGCCATCGATGTTGGTAACCTGTTTGCAATGTACACGCGCTCATCGACGTACATGACATCTCATACATACCTACTAACTGTTCATCTACACATTCTTGTCCAAGGAATGGACCGATCCTGATTCAATTATTTTTGTTTAAATTATTAGCCTAATGGCTAGGGCGTCGGACTTGCGATCAAGTGGTTGCCGGTTCGAACCCCACCCATTGCACTACAGACGTGAACCCACTCGTAAGACAAGCATTTAGCTTAGCACGAGGGGTTAACAAGAATACTAGTAATGTGCGACCCACATTGCTAGTAAGCTTTTTTTTTAAAACAAAAACTAAGAACACTCGTTGAAATGGCCAGCCGTTTGAAAGTTATCAGCTCCTTTCTAGTTGATGAAGAGATATGAGCGAGCAATTTTCACAGGTCTGATCGATTTAAAATTTGATATCATGTGACTTCGATGATATTGCACCAACATGGTGAAAATTATATTTTAGTGAAGGAAAAATTCGTTTGCGGTCATGATTCTAACCTGCGTCTTCTGGTTAGATAAACCAGACACTATGAGCAGTAAGCCTTCGCAAGTCCCTCCCGCCAGGCCGAAATTTACCTTCACATTCGAATTTTTCCTTCACTAAGTAAAATAACTTCATATTCTTAGCGTGAAAAATACAAAAAAAAACACAAAAAGATGGTAACAATGACTTGAGGCCGCGGGAGCTTTTTAAATAAATTCTTAAATTTTTAAAAGGTATGGTAATGATAAAGATTTATGTCTGCAAAAATTAAACCTAAAACATTTTAATATATAATGCGTTGGCTATTTAATCAATATTCACATTATTATATTGCAGTGCAAGATCTGCGGTGGCCAACGGTAAGGAAATTGGAAAAGATGGTCAACGTTTTCCACGAGCATATGGAATGTTTCGGGTGGTATGTACAATATTGTATCTACCTAATTGACTTCATAATAATATAGGTACCTATATCTTACTTCTTAGTTTAGGTACCTAGTACGAGTGCCAAAACAGTCCTTAGACACCTTCAACTGTAATTTTTATTGGTATACTTGATTTTGACTTTGAATTCCGGAAGGCGTTTGATAAGGTTAACAATGACATACTGCTGGAAAATCTCTGCACGATTGGCTTTGCCCCGGGACTTCTTCGGCTGCTGGTAGACTATCTCCGTGATCGCCAGCAGTTTGTCAGACTCGGTGTTTATGAGTCCAAACCATATCATAGGCGTTCCGGAGTAAGTCAGGGTTCAATACTGGGGCCTCTATTATTCTTGCTGATGGTCAACGACCTTCCTACTGTTCTCAAGCACACTCGATGTTTGCTGTATGCTGATGACCTCAAACTGTTTATGGAGATAAAACATTATTCACACTGTGTGGCTCTGTACCAGGATATTGATTCTGTATACCAATGGAGCTATACAAACAGGATGGAATTTACCGCCGCTAAACGCAAATGTTACGCAATGACTTTTGGTCGTATGCGGCACCCAATAGAGTACAAAATACAAAATAAATAGCACAAGCGTTACTCGTGCAACAACAATAAAGGACTTGGGTGTCACATTTGACCGTAAATTAACATTTCATGACCACATAATTGCGCTTGCAAAAGAGTCGTGTAGGCGTTTGGGTTTCATCCTCAGAAATTCACATGACTTTCGCAACCGCAATGTGATACGTATCATTTTCGGGGCACTGATACGTTACAAGCTTGAAAGTGCAATGTGTGTGTGGAATCCCCATGAAAGGACATACATTCTGCTACTTGAAAAAGTACAAAAGGCCTTCCTTCGATACTTATACAAGCGTATCAACGGATACTATCCATATATGTACCCCACGAAATTTATTTTGGGCTGCCTCTGTTATAACTCATTGGAAGTCAGACGGGAAAAGCACCAACTTATAGTCATGTGCAAAATACTCCGGGGTAAGATTGATGCACCTGATCTTCATGATGAGTTGTGTCGATTTTTTGTTCCCAACAACTACCGTTTAATTGAAGTAAATAAATAAATAAATACTAACTGGTCTGACAGACGTTGTCCTGTCCAAGTTTCAACTCCTCGAAAAATCCCATAGAAAAAAGGAATCTATTTTTCCATATTTTTAAAATACTTAGCGCCATTGACCTCTGAATATCTTATTTATGACCTTTATATTACTTAATTTTTAAAATTTGTTCAGTAGTATTGACGTGAAGCTTGGAAATATAAACAGAACTAAAACTATAAACAGAACTAAAATTGGTACAATCTATAATCTCAAATAACTGTTTCGGCATCAGAAAATATTAACGCGCGTTGCAATTATTATTATTAAATGAACCATTTTTTTATTATTATAGGTAAATACTCAAGTATTATATTATTTTATAATTTGATTAGATGTAAACTCTTTAGTTTCTCAAATAAACTATGGAGGATTCACATTATAAATTGAGTTACTGTAAGGCTGTAACGAAGAAAACAATAAATGACAAAATTTTCAACTCAAAATTACAGCTGTTTTGAAATCAAATTTCATTGAGGTAATAACGATGTCGTATTAGTCCTTTAGAGTTAAAGTTGTCATCCTTTGTTTACTTCTTTACCCTACTGCCCTACACAAACCGACAGACAAAAAATCCAAAAATAATGGAATGGATTGTTTTACTGATTCTCAGTCCCCCAAATAAGTTTTTCTGCAAATATAAGCAATTTACCGACACGGGTCACTTACATTTTTACTTTACTTTACTTTTACTATATTAAAATTATGAATTACGTGTCAAAAGTGTTTTAAAAAGATCTATTTACATAAATATCATTTAAAATCTATTAGCCTACCCTACCACACGCGAAATATGCACTTTGTCGTTGAGTTGTGGAATATAGCCCGCTAGACCATAGATACCATACGAGTACCATACCCTAGGTACTTATTCCGATCTCTGATTAACATATAATTGACCTCACTGACATTATTATTTATTGTCATTACATTATGAATTTATTGAACTGTGATTTCATAAAAAGCGCTGGTTTAATTATTTCCCTGCTAAGTAAAGTACAGATATTAAATCAATATTATAGATTTAATAATTTATAATTACAGTACTGGGACACCGAATTGGCAGGACTCGCAGATTTCTTTTTGAGAAATAGTATTTTAGATTCATTTTATACCTGTGCAGCATCTGGTAAGTTTTTACCATAAACATTTTATGGCTAATTAATACCAGCCTATTGCCAGGGCAAGCCACGGTATTGACGGTAGGGCCCGTCATGCAGGAGTGGCTAAAGAGGCACCATGGCGCGCTCTGTTTCCGACTGACGAGAAGTTCCTGCGTCGCATACAAATATTATTTTTTAATCCACCGGAAAAGTCGAAGCTGCGCACGGTCCGCTAGTTACTTATATTTAGGATCGGCGAAACACAACGCAAGCGTGGTTTCACGCCGGATCCCACGTGACAATTGGGATACCTATTTAAAGGCCCACTTCGGATTGAGGTTTTTTAAAATAGTGTATGCGCACCCTGTGAACTAAGTTGCGAAAGTAAGCTAAATTTATACTTGTTTAAGGAAGATTCGACAAGCCTATCATATCAGGTCTGGTGTATGATACAACCTCGAACATAAGTGTTTTTGACAGCCTCTATGAGCTATGGCACAACCCAAAGATGGCAACGGTAGAAAATATTCGGAATTGCCCAGATCTGATGTAAGTACCCTAACTGACTACAATTAACGATTTCCTGATTGTTACTTCAGCACAACTGTGACACCTAGCTTTTTGCTAAATTTCATGATACTTCTATGAGATATGGATTTTGAATGACCTACTTGAGAGTTTTAAAATTTAAAATGGCAGTTTTTTTATTGTATTAATTTAGCCGAGGGAGCGTATATTTAAGTATATATTATATTAATTTCCTTAACAGTCAGTTCAGAGTCATAACCTTCAGTCTGCAAAAGGAATAATTGAGTTTCTTCCAGAATGAATTGATAAAATAGGTACATGTATTTTTTCAAGGAACTACCCTGTAAGATTTTACCTCAAGATGATACAGGGCCCCTTAACACACGTAGGGTGTCAGACAGCAATATGCGACAGAAGTATTAGAAATAAAAAAGAAGTAAGTGTTTTTACACATTAATTTTTAACAGTTCAGCAGCCAGAAATGCCATTTTAATACGTTTAACTTGCCATATAATAGTGAGCGAGTTTACTGCCATAGTCACTTAGAACTTCCAAACTTTCCCAATAAGACCTTGCTCAACCTTGGAAGTAGAATCTGTGAACGTTACGCTCTCCTTTCGAAATTACAACCAATAGAGACTAGGTATTTTATCTATAAAAGGCAGTGATAGGCAGGGCTATCATGCTCGCTGGATGTCCTCATTTTCCTGTCTTGTTTTGTCCTGATTGGGGAGAAAGTAACACATTACTAACGAGTATGCATTTGAGCCATGAGCAAGGGAGAGCCGGAAACCACAAGAGTTTGTCATCTGTACCTTCCCCCGAGTTAAGCATAGTACTTAAAACTTCACATAAGAGGAAAATAAGTACATATAAATAAATGAGTAACAGATGAGAAAAATAAGTAAATATAAGCTTTTTATATAAAAAAACAAAACATATTTGAAAATAATTAGACTTCCCGTTATAAGACTTTCATTTCATAAGCCTAACTTTTTTTTTTTTTTTGTTTACGGGGGGAAACCTTCAAAAGGCGACCGGTCTTCGGGGATTAAGACCGGGGAGTGTGGGATTTTTACCCACTAAAACCACCCCGGTGGCCACCATCAGCACAAAGTCTTACTTACTTTGTCATTAAATTTACGGCATACTTATGTATTTAGATTTAGGAGCTATGAAGGTATTATTTGTATAGTTATATGATATCCAAAGTCAAAGTCAAAGTCAAAATCATTTATTCAATATAGACTACTAGGTAGTACTTTTTGAACGTCATTTTTACAATATAGACAGCCCCCAAAACGCCCGCCCTTCACCGCTTCCTAGTGTTTTCGCTGGGAAGAAGAAACGGCGCAACAAACTCCCCAGCAAACACATTTCTGTCTGTTAAGTTATTAAAAGGCTTTATACAAAATAGAATTCACATCATTGTTTGGGGTACTTATTAATTTATTCATTGCTACTGTCAGCTGGCGCACATGTTATTATTATTAATTTTCAAGCAGTATTTATAATATTAGCAAGCTTCCTTTCTTTTAGTTTAAATGACAATTTTAACTATTAAAACAGTGAACCTACCTACACGAGCAATGATAATATGCATAACTAGAACCTACAAGGCGATTCAGTTAACTTTTAAAAAGCTATAAATGTATTAAGAAACCATAGCCAGCAAGTCGACCAGTCACCACAAGCAGCACCCGCACGAGACACGAGTATAACGCACGGATCAGCCATCACCCCCCTCGCCATTTTAGAGGGAAGGAGGTGACCCGACCAATGTCGCTACCGCAAGCAATGACATCTAAGGGAGCATAACGACAATGCAGCCAGGTTCAGATCGTATTAAACAACAATCAAGTTTAACTGTTAGCCGAGGTCACTAGTAACAACATTGTACATTCATAATTACATATAATATACAGAAAAATCCTTCATTATCACTACTTAATAATAATAAATAATAAATATTCTGGGACATTTTTACACAGCACCATCTAGTCCCAAACTAAGCAGAGCTTGTACTATGGGTACTGGAAAAAAAAATAAAAAAATAGTTGTGCTATGACGACTATATCTAACTGTCGTGCTTCCAATTTTCACTTTTCACTTGCTACGTAAACAGTATCCTATTGTAACTTTGTAAGACTTTGTTTATCCTTCTGGTTTGCGTTTTGCAAATGTGATTTACGTACGGAAGAACTGTTTAACTTTCCGCTCCCCAATCACGTATAGATAACATAAATTAGCGGCACTGTTTTCACCACTCGGCCGCCATATTATATTTGTTACAGATGATTAGGCTGGCATGCTACTATTCATACTGGACTCCTACTTCGGCACCGCTATACACGACAGACCCTCCCATCCCTGGAAGTGGCTACACCTCTAAATGCGGCTGTCCTCCAGGGTACTGGGAAGATGACGATTGTCTCTGCGAAAAAATATATTCACTAAGTATGTCCAATTGAAAAGGCGATTAGTATTAAGTAGTGAGAGTGACTCACATCCAGACAGGATAATTATGCCAGTAGCAAAATGCGTCATTGGTGTTATCATCAATTTATGAAAAAATCGCATTCCAGGCATCAAAGTTAATTTGCTTGCCGCCTCGACTTACCAGCGACATTACCCGATCCATCGCGCGTCCTACACTCGACAATCTTTGATTGGTCTTGTTCAATAGTAGAACCCCTTTATCTGATATAGGTAATGATGAAAATTATTTAGAATGTTATGATCCTATATTAATTGGAGTGAAACTGTGTACAGTGTAACGTCTTAAAATACACTAAATATGTTGTGGAGCTGCAGCAATACATCCGATGTAACTTTTAGCTTGTTGATTGTAGGTACCTGTCTAATCAGAGGCAATACTTGAGTATTACAATGACACGATTTTGGAAACGTGAATTGGTGAAACTTCAGAATTGAACTCAGGCTTCTTAGGCCAAGCCCGCAAGAGCAGCCCCTCCCTGGGGTTTTACTTAATTTCACCGTGGCCCATGCACACCACGGTTACTAAACCCCCTTTGTCCGACGTGACAAGGCGAGAATCTCTTGGGGGAGTTGATAATTAGGACCTACAAAGACCCATTTTGAATACATGTTTATCTGATTTATAGTACTTAATTACGATACATTAATCTAATGATATTATTGTCTTAATTATCTTTCATTTAATTTACAGCCACATCAACAGCAGCATACTATTATCAGCTGAAGCATTTAAACAGAAATACGGGTTAGACACAGCTATTTATTAGGTATGCTTAGGCTGCGACCTTGGAGGTAATGGGTTCCCAGTTTCAGCTAATTGGCTTTTGTGCAGGTCGCAGGTTCAATAATCCTATTTTCTTGAAAATAAAAAAGAAAAAAGTGGGTTAGGGTATATAAACGTCTCCGAATCCAAAAATATGATTTAAAATTCTAGTCTGTTTGTTACAGGTTAGAGCAAAAACTACTAAATAGATTTTAATTTTGTAATCATTGTTAGAAAGTATCTGTTCCAACTTAATAACTGGTGAAATTCTTATCTCAAATAATAATAATATAAATCCGAAAGTCGTGTGTGAGGATGGATGGATGTTTGTTACTCTTTCACGCCAGAACGGCTGAACGGAACTGGATAAAATTTCACAATTTGGCACAGTGATAGATTATATAGTCTGGAATAACACATGGGGTACTTTTTATCTAGGTCGTCCCAATTCTGAAGTCCACGCAGACAAATTCGTGGGCAGAAGCTAGTATTTCCATATTTATTGGAAATGGTAGGTATGGGCGTATGTGTATGTATTGTGGGTGCTTTAGCAACACATATTCTCGCAAATGAACTAACGTACCCTATAATATGACGAATAAGTATAATAATTACCTGTGTATAAGATCTTTTCTCGTTTACAGCCACATCTAACTCCACGACAACAGACTAGAAGAGTCTACAAAAATCTCCATAATAATATTACAGAACATTCTAATCATTTCTGGAGCTTCTATAATTGAGTAAATGGTATACAAAGCGTTGAAGAAAGAAGAATACATTATATCACATGTTATTTTTTCTTGACTAGCTCTTACCCACGTCCGCGCAGACACTTGAATTATAGCCTATGTGTTATTCTGTTATTAGCTATGATTATTGTAAAGTTTCATTAAATTCCATGCTATAATTATTGCGTAAAACGGAACAAACATCATACATGCTCATAAACGTTCACGTTTAAATAGAGAAAAAGCGGAAAAGGACGCGTGAGCAGACGTCTTCGTTTAGATCTTATGAAGATCAAACTCTACTCTATCTAATTATCTTTTATCTTATTAAACTTATTCTGTAAGTATATTTTTAAAATGTATGCTGGATTTTATTATGTTTTTACCTCTGCTAATCTAATTCATACTTGAATAGGAAATTTACTGCAATGGTTACTTTTATGTTCACCGTTTACAATACATAAATAAATTCCTTTTCACCTCACAAGCTCGGAAAGATTCTGTTACTCATTCGAAATCTGCGTGCAAAAGTGCATTCTGTCCGCTAGCGTGGAAAGAGTTTTTAAAATTCGAACCTTTCTATTCAATAATTTTCTATTTTCTATACCGCCTGTCTCACTCTCTGGCTGACTACAAATGCATAAATACTTAAGTATTTCATGTCAAGGTGCCAACCACATTTTTAGAATAATCGCACTGGCCACTAAGACGACTGCATGAAAATAAAACTTTAAATTTTCTTCTCTCTAATCAATCTGGGGGCACGGCAGTGCCCCCGCCAAGTCGAGCGCGAAGCGAACACTGCCGTACCATCCTTTACTGGAACCATTTCGCCGAATTTTCAGGCCCCTATTTGAGAACCTCGGGATAAGAACAGAACGCAGAAATTTTCGACATCCAGTAAGCTATTTATTATTTTTTTATTTTATTTTATTTTATTTCGGAGTAGGCACACTTCCATAAATTGTTAGTAGGTACATCTTATAACTATGTTAGTAATTATTTTACATTTTATTTCGTATTAAATATTGCTCTTGACGCATGTACAGAGTTCCAATGCTTTACAATTGGGCATTGTACTCTATCCAGTATTGTATTTAGGAGGCTGTTGTCGCTGCCCCGCACACGGTGCATCAGGGAGGCTACTCTTTTCCGCACTATCGCTCTAAAGCAGTCTGTATTAGCCTCGCTAAACATTCCTGATGCACTACAGAACCTAGGCAGCCCCAACAGCATCCTAAAACCATTATTGAACAGGACCCGTAAGGCATTGAACGATTTAAGCGAATAACGGACCCACAGGCTGCAGGTATAAAATGTCTGACAATATGCTTTAAAAAGACTTATTTTTACATCGCTTGTACATCTAGCAAACCTGCGCGCAAGCATATTGCATCTCACCGCTAACGCCCTACGCTCCCGCTCAATGTCCAGGTCATCCGAGAGGTCCTCAGTGACCCAGTGCCCCAGGTATTTAAACTTTGTGACTCTATTTAAGGGTACGCCGCTAAGGCTGACAGGTGGAATGGTTTTGGGCACTTTGTTTCCTGCCTTAAATATTAGTAGCTCACTTTTCTTACAGTTATACCTGAGGCCATGAGCCATAGCGTACCTCTCGCATATTCCCACAAGTACATTAAGAGCCTTAACAGATGGGCTCAGCAGTACCATATCGTCGGCATAACTTATATTGTTTACACTAACGCCGTCTATTGAGCAGCCGACTCCGGCCCTGCTGAGCTCTTCTATTAGTCCATTTATGTACAGATTGAAGAGACGAGGTGAAGTCAGGCCTCCCTGTCTCACCCCGCACTCCAACCTATACTCTTCCGAGCACGCGCCCGCCCACTTGACATTATTAGATTGGTGGCCGTACCAATACTTAAATATGTGTATCATATCCCAAGGTGTACCAGTTTCCCCTCTGAGCTTATCCCATAGTACGTTGTATTGGACTAGGTCAAATGCCCTCGACAAGTCCAGAAAACAGGCATATATCGGAGTTTTCCTTGTAACATAGTACTGAACGGTATGCTTGAGTCGCAGTATCGCAGTTTCTGTCGATTGACCGGCTCTGAACCCAAATTGAGCCTCATGCAGGTTTATGTGCTTACTGAGTCGACAATCAAGCAAACCATCCAGCACCTTCACAATAACTGTAGCCAATGAGATCGGTCTGTAGTTGTTCCTGTCGCAGACATCGCCAGTCTTATTTTTGACAATTGGTACAACTATAGTCTTCATAAGTTCATGGGGTAAATATGCATGACCCATACATAGGTTATAAAACATGGTTAGTACCCTTGGCATATGTACACCTGCATATTGCAAGTGCTCAATGCTAAGGTCATCATGACCTGGCGATCTACCCCTAGTCATATTTTTAATAATATGGGCAACTTCCTTTGTTGTAAATCTGACCCGCTCAGCCCCATCCTCCTCAGCATCGAGCACCCGATCTACACATGGTAGTGGAGAAGACACTTTAAAATGTTCTTTGAAAAGTTCAGCAATGCGACGTGGCTCACTCTCCCCCTCAACATTTGCAGGTATACACGGACCAGTTTCCAGCTTCTTTGTATGCTTCCAAAACTGCTTAAAGTCCTTTGCTTTATGGTGTGTAGCTAAGATATCCATTTTAATTTGCTCTGTATTGTTTTGACACCACTTAAGCTTGGACTTGAAGCGCCTTCTTGTTTCACGCATTGCTTTATAGATGTCACCTGATTTTGGTTTACCGTGTAACATCCAATTCTGAAAACTGATTCGTGCCTCCTGGTGAACCTGTTGCACATGTTTATTCCATCCGACAACATGTTTTCCCTTCTTATACTTACTTAATCCGTAACTACTATAAGCAGCTCTAGTCAAGCTACTAACAATTTTATAATATAACTCGTCAATTATAACGTTATGGCATTTTTTTCTGCATACATTATCGGCACACAGACTAAGTTCCACTGGAAAGTCTATATCCTTTAATGTACTTTTACACACTTCACTGTATATTTTTATTTGTTCCGCGTCCCTATCGCCCCATCTTACTTTATTGTGCATAATCTTCCGTGTAGACTGTATTTTCTGAGGTAACTGCCCAAATTTACAGTACACTTCCAGTGGAAAATGGTCCGACCAATATACATCATAACGTACCTTAATATCAGCCACACACGTCCAAGCTGCCTCTGTTGTCAGACAGTGATCCAGCCATCGTTTACAGTCCTCATGGCTTTCACTTACAAAGGTATGCGTGTCTGCTGAACTTTCCAACTGTATCATGTCTGCACAGAGCCAGCTTCTTTCCTCACAGAACCTGATTAGCTCAGTATAAAATAATTCCTTAGGATGTGCATTAAAATCACCGAGAATTATGGCAGACTCAATATTACAACTATCAATCACTGCATTAATCTCACTTAGTACTTCAGTGAATTCTATTAAGTTATCCACATTGTTAGTTGGCATATACACTGAAAAAACTAAAGAACTTCGATGACTCACTTCTACCCTAATAGCAATCAGCCGCACACTATTACATGGAATAACTGTTACCGATGAGAACACGCCCTTTCTCCACATTAGCGCCACACCTCCGTAAGGACGCCCACGTAATATGCCAACCGACGAATCTACCGCTGACTTACTCGTGTACTCAAAGTTTCTGTCAATAGTTCCAATGTACGTAGTATCCTGGGGCAAGAGCCATGTCTCTTGAAGAGCGATAATATGTGCAGTCTTACTTAGTTCTCTAATCCCCTCCACAGACCTCGCCACAGACTTGCAATTAAAGCTGACCATTTTAAGACATTGGTTGTCCATTATGTACGATTTTATTATTATTTGCCTCATTCTTATTATCCGTCGACCAAACTTTAGGCGAGCCCTCTAATTTACGGTCTTTAAAATTAACAAAGCGGCGAAAAGAAATTCCTTCCGGCCACAATTGTTCGTCTAAAAACAGGTCCAGCTTACGTCTGGGAACAAACACTTTAAAAGCCTTATATTCTCTTTGTCGTTGCATTTTAATCTCTGTCAAATGCACAGAAACACTCGTTTTGTTTATTATATAGTTGGCAATATCCTCAGCTGATGACTGTTTATCTACATTGTTTACAAACAATGGGATTTTTATATCTGCGGCCTTAAATTTACCTAAGGGATCTATTGCCTTCCCTTGAGTTCCAATAAATTTATTTTTAAATCGTTTTCTCTGTATCAAGTTCCAACTTTCGTCCGTAAATGTTTTAAATTCACCTTCTTTTTGAGCTACTTGCGAATATGAACGTCGTTCGCTCTGACTCATCGGCGCTGCATTCAATGTTACACGTGCGGTTGAGGCCATCGACGGCGCACACGCAGGGGTTTCGGATGTCGTCACCTGTGTCGAAACCGCGGTAGGGGCCTCCACGCGCTTGCACTCGCTCGTAGTCAAGCCATGCACGACAGGGACAGATGCCTGCCGAGGCTTTACGTGCGACAAGGACAGAGCGGCATCTATGTTACCTTGACACTGTGTCTGTGTTCCGGTTTTTGAACTATTTCGATCAGCTGATTTTGTATTTACCCGCTCTGGCGTGATTATATTTTCTTGCGACAAATTCATTATACCAAAAGGGCCACTATTTGTTTCAACATTTTCATACCGTATTAAGTTTTTTGCACCTCTGTTCATATTCACAAAATTGTCTTGATATCCGTCAACCAGTGATGCTCGTTTAAGATTAAACAGCTCCATTTTTAATAAGTTAAGTTGTTCTACCGTCGCATACTCCTCTCTAATGACTTCAACCTGGTTTTTTAAAAATAATGATGTCCTTAAGCAGTCTTGTGACATCAATATGGTCAAAAGTGACCGGCGGTAGTTTCCTTAGTTCCCGAGCAACAAATATGGGGATACTCTCTGCTGAAGTACTCTTGATGAGGGAGATAATGTCTTCAAGATCACGCTGTATTTTTCCTTCTGCCTTTCCCTTTCTTTTCACCTTCTTTTCTGTCGTTCGTATAGACTGATACAGCAAGTCCTTTGCACTCACTATTTCGTCAGACGAGAATGCAGTTGCACATAGCCGGACAATACTTTCTTCATTCATTACATCCACTTGGTTCTGGATAAACGCTAGAACTTCACTAATCACGATATTACAGCTATTACATTTCACGATATCTGTCGACATTTTGCCGCGATTGCGCACATGCGCTTCGTACGGAGACAGTATAAAGACTGTACGGCTATAATCACATACTTTAAATCCAAAATTTCAAGTCTGTAGGTCATTTAGTTCCGACGTTAAGCGAAAGCAGAGTTTCGCATTTATGACACTTACTCACTCATGATCATCAAAATAGAACTAGTACTTCCCATAAACTCAGAGAGCTGAAATTTGGCACAGAGTTAGGGTTTAATGGCCACATAAAGAGAAAACTATAAAACTGTATTATATTGTATATACTAATATAACGCGATATAATCCGTAAGGTTGTTTTATTTCAATATGTCTAATATTCGCGTAAACTTCAGAAATCAAAACTATAAAAACTAGGATAATCGAAGATCTGGAGTACCTGATGACCCTGATTAGAAAACACAAGAGCCCAACCCAACTATTAGAGATATCGCTAATAAAATAAATCAATAAGCCCACGTTTCTACAAAAATAAGTGAAATCCCATCACAAACATTCTGTAAAAAACTAGCCAAGTCTCGATGGAGCTGCTTGTTTATCTCTAAAAAGTAATGAAATCTAGACAAAGTCGTGCCAAGTCTAAGGGTCCTTACTGTGATTTCTTTATTATTTTTAGTTAATGTTGTGTGACTTGGCCGTTGATTTGTACCTTGACTTAATTGTCTTGTAAATTCTTTGTAAATAACTTTACTTTCCCTGTCGAGTCTCCCGTGAACCCTCTATATGTTAGGGGTGGACAACCCTTATCACTTAAAAAAAATAGATAGTAGCTGATTTTTAGACCTACTGAATTTGCGTTTAAAATTTCATAAAAATCGGTCAAATTTCGGAGGAGTAGGTATGGTAACTAACATTGTGATACAAGAATTTTATATATACGTTATACCTCCTACAGCTATAAAATTTTGCTTCTTTTTCCTGTTACAAAATATCACGTGTCAAAACAAGACAAAGTATAAAGGAGGTTTATAAGACGTTATAATATATTGTTATGAATAAGACCGTAAGATTATTACCTACTGAAGCAGATAAAACAAAACTGTAGAACTTGGTGCAAATGCTTTACTCGCAAACAACAATTTTATCAAGGATGGCTGGCTATGGCTATGGCTTGGCTTATATTGACACATCCCAAAATATCGGCTTGGCAGGGGAAAATTGACAATATGGCTTGGCTCTGGCTGGCTGGCTCGTTAGCTGACCTCATTCGTCACACTACATAAAACAAGAAGACAAATAACAGTCAAAATATACACTCCGAGTCTCCGATACAATTCTGGAGTGGAAGGACTGATTTCCGAGACAAAATACTCAAAAATCAACAATTCTGAAGTCATTGAATCACGATTACCTATGACACAATAAAATAGCATTCATACTTGTCGTTGGGGCCCAAGTCGCAAACTAACCTATGTTAAACTATTTGCATTTGTCAAACCATATAAATTTATATTATGAAACCAGAATCGAAATCAATCTAATAAAAAAGTAGTAAACAGCTAGCCAGCTACATAATTCACAAGTTACTATAGGTATGTGTAGTTTGTACTGTACTATAACCTATTGTTCTTTAACTACGACGATACCTATATGGGGCAACAGTTTTCTAATAACTTAGTGGTCAAAGGTTGGTCAAAGGCGCCATTTTATAAAAGACTTTATTTTAATTATAGTCGTATAAATAATAATTAAAATTAGGCAAAATATCATTAACTAGCTTCTGCCCGCGACTTCGTCCACGTGGAAAAGTCACTTGGTCTTAGCGTGATGATATATAGCCTATAGCATTCCTCAATAAATTTTTCAAATCGGATCAGTTGTTCCTGAGATTAGCGAGTTCACGCAAACAAACAAACAAACTCTTCAGCTTTATATATTAGTAGTATATTTATAGTAGTATTTAGCTGTTCAGTGAAAACCTTCCAGGGACCACAAGTGTTATATTTCGGGGCCCCAAGTCTGCTATTTTGTCGTGTCAAAATCGTCACTCAATGGCTGCAGAATTGTTGATTTTTGACAGTTTTGTCTACGAAATCTGTCAGTTCTTATGTCATTTAGTGCCATTGAACGACCATTTTGATACAACTGAAATAGCAGACTAGGGCCCCAGTTGTATCGGAATGGTCGCCGAATGGTTCTAAATGACGTATGAACTAACAGATCTTGAAATCAAAACTGTAAAAAATCAACAATTCTGAAGTCATTGAATGACGATTTTCACACAACAAAATAGTAAACTTCGGGATCTGGTCCCTCTTAACTTAATGTTTTTTTTTTTATTTCTATATACAGCTAATTAATAACCACGCCTGGGATGATGATCTCAAATGTAAGTTCTTATGCGTTTATCGGGACATATTACGTACTGCTTTGAGATTAGAATAACTATGACCAGCTCTATTAAGCATCAATTTCCAGATACCGACGCTAATTTACATATTTTTAAAGTTAACAACATGTACAAAGATTTTTGACGAAATAACCAGTGACATGTACTGTCCGGATAAGAATACTTGCGAGCCACCAGTATCACATTTAGTGTGCAAATTCTATAGACCTGTAAGTATAAATTACTAGGTATGATTGCATAAGGAAAAAAAAAACATTATAATCTAAGTTATGGAAGAGGGGAGTGTCCTAATACAGGCATCTAATTGCTTAAAAGGACACTTCAATCACTACTATTTTGTACAAACCTTTAAATGAAATAAACTATTTGTATTTGTATTTTGTATATGGAATAAACTATATGATTAAGGAGTCTCTAATTGCATTATTATGATTTCTTTTCTTAAGGAAAAGACCACATGTATTTGGGGTTGATGGGAAAGGAGGAGGACGGATGAGAGAGAGAGCTTCCCAGTGGGAAAAAAATCTAAACGTCAGAACAAATATTGTAACACTAGCTTCTGCCCGCGACTTCGTCCGCGTAGCGTGATGATATATAGCCTATGTCCTTTCTCAAGGTCTAAAGATTGTCTGTGCCAAATTTCATCAAAATCGGTTGAGAGGTTTAAGCGGGAAAGCGTAACAGACAGACAGAGTTACATTCGCATTTATAATATTAGTAGGGATTTAGAGAAACCTTCACTAAAACGATTTTGCTGGTTTGCAACTTCTCCCACACTGAAAGAAGAGCACCATAATATTCGAGTCCGTTGAACCTTACTCATCCTATTTAGAGTTAGCCAATTTAGTTCTGCAACCTATAATAGTAAAAAGCGCCCCCGACTCATCTCGGATTATTTTCCATTACAGGTAAAAAATGAGGTTGCACTTTGTGTAAGCCATAAACCTTATATTTTAACACACGCGCATGTGGCAAGGATACTCGAAATAGTTAATAAGTAAGTAATTTTTTCATACACAAAATAGCTTCATTTACAGTCAATGCGTTAGGTGGAGATAAATATAGAAATATTTCAGCAAAAATGAAACCTAAATCACATAATTATCTAATACCTATGTTCGAATGTTGATTAATATTCACATTATTATATTGCAGTGCAAGATCTGCGGTGGCCTACGGTAAGGAAATTGGAAAAGATGGTCAACGTTTTCCACGAGCATATGGAATGTTTCGGGTGGTATGTATGTACATAACATACCATCATGTCTGTATTCCCCGAAGGGTTAGGCAGAGGTGTACTAATGTACACCTACAGTAAGCCGGTATTATGTTTTAGGTCCCATGTAATAGGGGGCGAGCCTATTACCATTAACCGGGCACAAATTCCTAACTCCAAGCTGCTACTGGGAATTTCATAGTAAAACCCAATAACACTTCGACCCGGGAATCGAACCCAGGACCTCTAGCGTAGCAGTCACTTGGCTAATGAGGCAGTTGAGAGAGGCAGTATGTATGTACTTGACAATACTATAGAGTTGAACCGCAGCAACTTTTATTTATTTAACCAGAGGGTTAAGAACAGTCTCCGATATTATTTTAGTGAAGGAAAAATTCGACTCGCAGGCAGGATTCGAGCCCGCGTCTTCTGGTTAGGTACACCAAACGCTATGACCCCTAAGCCACCGCGAGTCCCATCTGCCATGTCGAAATTTGCTATATGTTACTGACGTTCTTCTCGACGTAAATTCAAAATTTGAGGACAAATTTCGACATGGCAGGCTGCGAGTCGAATTTTTCCTTCACTAAAATCACTTTATAATCTTAGCATGACAAATGCAAAAAAAAAAAACAAAAAGTTAGTTTCCGATATTTATAAAACGGGACTTAGATTAAGGAACATATTCAATACTACAGTGACGGACGCTGCACACTATACCAAACTGGGAAACTGTGGGCACCACCTCCGCTAGCGGTGGGATGGTTTTCTAAATAGTTATATTTCACTAGCTTCCGCCCGCGACTTCGTCCGTTTGGAATAGTTACCTAGTCTAAGCGTGATGATATATAGCCTATAGCCTTCCTCAATAAATGGGCTATCTAAAACTGAAAGAATTTTTCAAATCGGACCAGTAGTTCCTGAGTTTGGTTTAGCGCTTTCAAGCAAACAAACAAACAAACTCTTCAGCTTTATATATTACTATAATTATAGAACTATAGAGTAGTAGAGTATAGATAGAAAAACCCAATAACACTGCTCTACTGACGTCACCTTTATGACGTAAATTCAGAATGTGACGGCAAATTTCGACCAGGCGCGTCGGACTTGCGGTGTCTTAGTGGTCATAGCGGCGTCTGTGTATCTAACCAGAAGACGAAGGTTTGAATGCTGCCCGCAGTCGTATTTTTTATAACTTGTTCACTTAGCATGGGAAATGCAAAAAATCACAAAAAGGTACTTAGTTAAAGTTATCTAAATTTATAATTACAGCACTGGGATAGTGAATTGGCAGGACTCGCAGATTACTTTTTGAGAAGAAGTAGGGTAAATTCATGGCAAACCTGTACAACATCTAGTAAGTTTTTCTCTTAGACTACTTACTAGATGTACTGACTAGTATTGGCGGCAAGGCCCTTCATGGAGGAGTGGCTGAAGAGGCACCATTGTGCTCTCAGTTTTCGGTTGACGCAGATACAAACCCTGTCCGATCCGTGAAGGTATTCCATATTAATCATCGAGATTTAACAAAGTGAAGAAAAATTGCAAATGTTTAAGTGGCAACAGTCACTGATTGTTTTCATATTTTAAAAATGTACTAAACTTTACGGATGTTGCGGTAACTTTGGCACGAAAATTGTGTATTTTAAACTTCATTAATTCAGCAACGCCCGTTATCACGGAGACCAAAACAAAAGATTTTGCATATATAACTTAATCAACCCATTGTACTGACCCACTGCTGCGCTCAGAATAAGAAGAGTCTCGAGTAATTAGTAGTAAATTTTATTTCTTATTTTATTTGGTAATGTAATTTGGATACCAATAAGGAAGCAGAGGGCGCGGATGGCGTGACAAAGTTGACATAGCAACAACTACGCCTTGCAACGTTTGCGCCTTGCATTCGTATTGCATTACATCGATGCTCTAGACACTTCCCATAATAAGGCCCACTTGCACCAACTTCTTAAATATATTTAAATTTTATTTAAACACAATTTTTCATTGTAAATTTGTGTTTAAATTCAATTTAAACACATGTAGAAGAAATAAAACCTACGTGTTTTAATAAAATGTTTAGTAGTCTTTTTTTCTGCGCTCTTACCAACCATGTTGCAAATGTAACCTATTTCATAATTTATAACTATTTAGGAATCTTTGGCAAGCTTATCATATCAAGTCTGATGCATGATACAACTTCGAACATTAATGTTTTTGACAATCTTTATAAACAATGGCACAACCCAAAGATGACAACGGTAGCAGATATTCAGAGTTGCCCAGATCTGTTGTAAGTACCATAACTGTAATACTTTTTATACAAATCAACGATTTCCTGATTGTCCCTTTAGGTGTGAGACCTTGCTTCTTGCAAAATTTCATGATGATTAAGTACAGGACAACGAGAAGCTCCCTATAGATTTTGATTTACTTACTTGTGAGTTTAAAAACAGAAAACCATGCCAATCCGTGGGAGAGCCATACTTCGGCACTCGGCACGAATGGGCTGGCTCGACCGGAGTAATACCACAACCTCACAGAAAACCGGCGTGAAGTGAGGTCCAAACCCTTTAAATATTGCAACGTACATGTGAGTCGTCTGGTGTTGGGGGTGTCCTTGGGCGGCGGTAATCGCTTACCATCAGGCGATCCATCTGCTCGTTTGTTTTTTATTGCGTTAACTTAGCCAAGAGAAGCATTTCATATTACTTATTTACGAATTCGATACCTTCACGTATTGCTAAAAATAAAGAATCTTGTCAGACAGATGGATAGATGGACATACGGGCAAGAGCTATATACATAATAATCATGGATTAAACTACAAATATATTGGGCCTTGGCACTCGTAACTACATTCGCCACCACCCGATAGGCTCTGGCTTCAAACTGAGTACCTTACCTTCAATCTACAACGAAAAGATTTAAGGAATATATAAGCTTCATAGGATCTGAAACGAAAAAAAACATATATTTTTTATACTGATTTCTGACACTACGCGAATATTGTTTTTTTTTATATTGAAGTTGGCTTCAAGATATAGCCAATCTTGTCTGTGACTCCTCTTACATATGGCAATACAAAACCGGTAGACGCTCGACTGTGGCACGTTTCACGCGGTTTCCACGGACCAAAGGATATTGAGAGCTCATTCTGCGTGAATCGGATCGCTAATAATTAACAAAAATGTATCCTGGTACCCTACACTCACTTAACTACACAAACTCATAGCAACCACAGGACACACCTTTGCACTCACCCAGTTACTCACAGGACACGGCTATCACAAACAATACTTACACCGCTTCCACATCATCAATAGTGACACATGCCCCTGCGATAATACCACAATCCAAACACTCACACACCTCATCACCCAATGTCCCCGATACACTCGCACAAGACTCACACACGAACAGTACTGCCACCTAAAACAGCTAAGCCCCTACGACCTAGACACCATCATCAACAACAACGACGCAACCGACACATTCATGACACACCTCACGCACATAATAGAAACACTCAAGAAATTCAATAACACTTAACACACACCTAAAACAAATGCACCGCCTAGCCACACAAAATTAAACAATTTAAAATAATTAATATACTAGTATAACTTAACCTTGTATCAAATAGCAAGGTGTACCACACCGCAATAAACTACCTTTTGGGGCGGATTTAGCCCGGAGAGGAAAATTGTAAAAAAAAGGTAGATGTCAGTAATTTTAACATTAAGACGTCCAACACCTCGGTCTATCCGTGACCACGGATGCTGTAAAGGATCCGAAACATCGGGTAATATATAATATCAACATAATTATGCGATAAAATCTACAAAAAGTAGTTTTATTTTCAATGTTTTTTTTTTCAAGGACCTCCCCTGATAGGCATTACCTGAACATGATACAGGGCCCCTTAACTCACATAGGGTGTCAGACAGCAGCATGCGACAAGAGTAGTCTAGATAAAAGCAGAGTAAGTGTTTTTACACTTCATTCTAAATAGTTGAACAGACAAATACAATGTACATTTAGAGCGAGTTTACTGCCATGGACATATATGAACTTCTATTATCTTTAGAATTATTACGATGTGTCTATGTATTGTGTATATTTAACAGTTGTGCTTTCAATTTTTATTTCCCTTCGAACTACTTCACTTTCACCTACGAAGCGTGAACTTTATCCTATTGAATCTTTGTAAGACTATTTTATTTATCCTTCTGCTTTGGGCTTTTGTGAACATTATAATAATTTTCAGTACCAAATAACTGTTTTCTTTTTGCTCCCCAATCGCAATCACGTAGGTATAACATCAATTAGCGGCACTGATACTCAGCACTCAGCCGCCAAAAAATATTATTTGCAGGTGATTAGGTTGGTATGCTACTTCTCATACTGGACTCCTATTTCGACACCGCTATACACGACAGATCCTCCTCTCCCTGAGTACTTCTCTAAATGTGGCTGTCCTCGAGGATCCCGGGAAGATGATGACTGCCTCTGCGGAGAAATAGATTTAAGCAGTATGTCCAATTAGCATATTTATAAAGGCTATTGGTATAAGTAGTGATAGACTGTCACTTCCAGGTGACGGCATATGTTGGATGCAAAACGGTAACATTGGTGTTATCTCAAAGTTTCAAGCAGTTTCCAGCAATCGTCATTTTATGAAGATATCGTTTTCATAAAAATACTAGTGACTCGTGGGGGAGCAGAGTCATAGCTCTGGTTTTCAGCGACAGCCGGTGTCGACATTATGACGTCGGACGGTGCAGCCTTATACAATAATATATTAAAGAGTATACATTTTTAACTGATCATAATTATTTATTTATCTTGCAGCTACGTCTACAGCGGCATTTTATAATCCGAAGAAGGTTAGAGGTAACGCAGGTTGGGCACCAGTAATATTAATTTGACAAATATGCCTCAGCTTAATCGATAGCGTGAAAGGCTCTGTGGTTGACGGAACGGGTAATGTGTGAGTCGCAGGTTCGATTCCCGCATGGAACAAATACTTGTAGTGCACCTATATGTAGTTATTTCAAATCTAGGTGTTCTTGTATGTGATCATCTGTGTTAGTAAATACTCCTATAACACGGAAGAAAGTCGAAATCTTCAGAAATGGAGGTGAGGGGCTTGTAATAACCAAGTCGACCAACCACTGCAACATCATGGTCAGTGTGTGAATGTAACCATTTTTACTTAACACATCGAGACCTCTCGGTGCCTCGGAGGGCACGTAAAGCTGTCATAGAGATCAGGCAGCATGATTTAATGCCAAATACAATAAAAACATATAAGTATGTACTAATTTGAACGGGATAAAAAGGTATTACCAACAAGAAAATTGATTAGTTGGATATACCTGACAACAATCTACGGAGCGTCGGGTTGGTAGTCACTCGGTTACATAAATTACCGACTTACCGACGACTCTACCGTGGTAGAGCCATGTTTCGGCACGAATGGGCCGTCTCGACCGGAGTGATACCACTTCCTCACAGAAAACCGCCGTGAAACAACACTTACGTTGTGTTTCGTGTAAGTGAGGATACCGGAGACCCAACCCCTTTTAAAAGGCGGGCAACGCATTTGCGACTCCTATGGTGTTGCAGGTGTCCATGGACGGCGGTAATCGCTTACCATCAGGTCATCCCTCGGCTCGTTTGTCCCATAAAAATATTAAAATGTATCACTTCCTTTTTCATTTACAGATCCTTTTAGAACAGAATACAATTACACAGGTCAGAACAAAAACCGTTTTAAAATTATTATGTTTTTACATGACGTGTAAGTACATAAAATTCGACTCGAAGGCAGGATTCGAACCTGTGTCTTCTGGTTAGATACACCAAACGCAATAACCACTAAGCCACAGCGAGTCCCACCTGCCATGTCGAAATTTGCCTAAACATTCTGAACTTACGTCTTCAAGGTGACGTCAGTAACATCTATTGAAAGGCAAGTTACTTTGCCTCTCAACCGACATGACTTACCTTACGGTTAGTTCTATGTCGTACGATGCTAAAATAACTTTAAAATCACAAATAGATAGTATATGTTTTATTGTTATGAATAGAAATGCCGCTGGAAATCAGGCAGTGGTGGGCAACCCCGCGGCTACGTGGAGGCACGGATGGAGAAGACAGAATATTAAAGAAAGAAATATTAAAGAAGCCTATTTGGAACCAAAAACCAAAGATTATAATGCTACCAGTGCTAGGTGTAACAAGGTACAATCGTAACGCAATACCTCATCAACGTAGGTAAGTCAAATTTGTCAAAATGTTTGAAATAGTTATATTTCATAGTGTTCAAGCGCCTACTCAATTAGCGTGAGCACCGTGTGGTTACCGGACCGTAATTAGCTATACACTCATTTAGTTAAGTTGTAATTTTTTTGTTCATAATTTCATTGTCATTATACATCCTCACTATTAACCACGTTCCTGCTGTTTTATTAAATTAATCCTCGAAGTAGTCCCGCACATGGTCCTACGAGCCTGGATATATAATAATATTAAAGGATTGGCTGTTTTATAGAAGATATTCAAGCGAATTATCGGAAATATCAAGAGGACAGTAATTATATTACGCTTCGAGGTTATATGCTGGGTGTGGTATGGATGGAGTACAAAGTTTATAATGGTGTTAAGTTCTATTATAGCGTAATATTATCACCCATCACTCGATTCAGGTAGTATTTAGCCTTAGTTAAGGATTTCCATAAGGTTAGTACATTTAATCACCTGTATTAAAATAAATTGAGTCGTTACGTACATACTTGATTGCACTGTGAATAGTTTTTATTGACATCGGTTTTAAATATACATTGCTTTAGTTAAATATACTAATCACGGTATAGTTAGCAATAAATATGCTGCATTTTTAACTATAAATATTAAAAATGGATAACTAAGTATTCACATAAAATTGTTAATTACATTTCTTGCATCTCGTGTGGGTAGGTTTTACTCGATTAATTTATGTTAGTGTTGGATATTACAATAAAATATTAACACATTGTTATAACAGTTAAATAAACAGTATTATTTGTACATTAAGATTATCGTGTGTTTACTTAGGCCTATAGTATGACAAGCATATTACAAATAATTATACATTGAAAAATTGTTAAGTAAACAAGTTAAAATTGTATTTACATTATTTACATATTTACAATAATTGTGACTATTAAAAAGGCTAATCAATCAATCTATTCTATTACTATACATAGGCAATTCTCAGTATCATCAGTTAGTTACAAAAACCTTAATTGTTATTATTTAAAATTTCAGTTCGTCTTCACTCGTCTCCCAGTACTATGTCCGAAGAACGGGAACTAATAAAGAAGCGAGGCAGCTTTAAAGGTCGATTGACTGCCTTCGTTAACTATTTAGATGCGCTGGATGACAGAGAATTATCAAGTTGTGATGTCACAGAACTTCAGTTGCGCATGGGCAAGATGGAGTCATTGTACGACCAATATGATGAGGTACAATTGCGTTTAGAATGCATTGTTGATGATACAAAAATACAGTTTTCTGAGCGTTCTGATTTTGAATCATTATACTACAAATCATTGTCTAGGTCACAGAATTTATTAAGTAAATACAATAAAGATAATCAGTCCATCAATAGTGATAAAAATACTTGTATAAGCAATCGTAAACCTGTTAAGTTACCTACTATACAAATACCAAAGTTTAATGGTTCCTATAACAATTGGTTGGAGTTTCGCGACACTTTTAAGAGCCTCATTCATAGCAACGACGAAATAGATGAAATTAACAAATTTCATTACTTGCGAGCCTCCCTGGAAGGATCTGCTGCTGTAGTTATCCAGTCGATTGAGTTCTCCGCCAGTAACTACCAAGTGGCGTGGACGTTGTTATGCAATCGATTCGACAATAAAAGATTATTGATTCAGAATCACGTGTCTGCCTTATTTAATATTGATGCAATTAATAAGGAATGCTCAATAGCGTTGAAACGTCTGATAGACGAGTTAAATAAAAATTTGCGAGCGTTAGATTCATTAGGAGAACCAGTAAAGCATTGGGACACTTTATTAATTTACATTGTTACTCGTAAGTTGGATCACAAGACGTACCGTGAGTGGGAGGAGTTTAAAGGTCGTTTAGAAAAAGATGATTCCATAAAATTCGATGAATTTCTAAAGTTCATGCGCAGCCGCGCTAATTTAATCGAGACATTGGAATTATCTCGTAATAATTCTAACCTCTCACACGCGACACATAAGGCAGGCCCAAAACTTAAATCTATGATTACCACACATAGTTCTAATGATACACAATCAACTCCTAAGGTTTGTCCTTCATGTAAAGGTGACCATAATTTAAATGAATGCCCTCAGTTTCTCGCATTAAGCGTTGATGCTCGACTGAAGTTGTTGCCAAGTTATAAAATATGTTACAACTGTTTCCGTACAGGTCATTTCGCCAACCATTGTAAAAAGCCAGGTTGCAAAGTGTGTAAGCGTAGACACAATTCACTAATACACACATATTACAATAATAAAGTCGCTGCGAATACCTGCAGTAATAACAATACTCACACTAGTCAATCATCTGATTTACCGTTATCTTCCAGTTTGCGGTCCGTGACGAGTGAGACAAATAATAACTTTACTGCGTCTGCAAACGTCGGCGTAGCTTCCTTGTGTAGCATTAATAAACAAAGCGTGTTACTATCGACGGCGTTGATCAAGGTATATGATCATAATAATTGTGAACATGTGGTCCGAGCAATCCTTGATAGCGGTAGTACATCGTGTTTTTTGACGCAGAAGTTATGTAGTCAATTGAACTTGAAAACGAGTCAAGTCGATGGTTCGATATTAGGCATAAATAGCGTGAATTCTCACGTAGGCAAGATGTGTCACGTTAAAATGACGTCACTCAACAATAGTTATATTGCTAATATTTGTTGTTTCATTTTGCCATCTATAACTAGTTCTGTGCCATGTCGAAAAATCGATATTACTGGTTTCAAAATACCTTCTAATATTTGTTTAGCTGATCCCACTTTCGCCACACCTTCCGAGGTTGATATTTTAATTGGCGCGGATCTCTTTTGGGATTTATTGGGGTCACAAAGAATCAAACTAGGTATTGGAATGCCAGTATTATGTGAAACCAAGTTAGGTTGGATAGTCTCGGGTCCTATTACATATAATTCTATTAAATATTTTGACTCGGATGACATTAGATGTAATTTAACTCAATATAATTCTTGTTCTGAGGGTGACTTACAAAAACTTCGATCCGACTTAACTAGGTTTTGGCAGTTGGAAGAAATAACTTCTGATTCTTCTAATTACTTGCCAGAGGAGAAATCATGCGAGGCTCATTTTATTAAACATACGACACGATTAAGTGATGGCCGTTTTTGTGTTCGTATTCCTTTCAAACAAAATCCTTCTGTTCTAGGAGATTCATTTTCAAAGGCTCAACAATGTCTTTACTCTTTAGAACGCAGACTTAAGGCCAAGTCTGATTTTAGTCAATTATATCATGAATTTATGCATGAATATGAAGTTTTATCTCACATGACTAAAAATAAAACTTCTGACTGTGGTTCCAGTGGTTATTTCATACCGCATCATGGGGTGCTACGCGAACTTAGTACAACCACTAAACTTCGCGTAGTATTTAATGCGAGTTGTCCCACAACATCAGGTATTTCCTATAATGATGTCCAGATGGTAGGTCCCACCGTTCAGGACGATCTTCTGTCTATACTTCTTCGCTTTCGACAGCATAAATATGTCTTGTCAGCCGATGTTGAGAAGATGTATAGACAGATAACCGTTCACCCGTCTGATAGGCACTTGCAACAGATACTGTGGCGTGGTAGTACATGTGATTCTATTAATGTTTATACGTTGAACACCGTTACATATGGCACCGCTAGTGCTCCATACCTTGCGACGCGTTGTTTACAACAAATAGGCATTGAATGTAAGAATTCTAGGGTTTCTGAAATAATTAAACACGACTTCTACGTCGATGATTTGCTCACTGGAGCTGATAATTTAGATGATGTCAAGATGATTCGTACCGAAGTTACTAATGCACTTTCATCAGCTTGTATGCCACTACGAAAGTGGCAGTCTAACGAACCTCAACTGGTGTGTGAGGTGTCTCAGTCATCGTTGGACTTAAGTATGGGGTCTTGTGAGCCCAACAAGCTGTTAGGTGTCAACTGGTTCGCGAATTCTGATGAATTGGGTTTTTCGGTTAGTGTGGCGCCCTCTAAAGGTAACACCAAACGTGATTTGCTTTCAGCAATTGCCCGTATTTTCGACCCTTTAGGACTTTTGTCTCCTATTGTAGTTAATATGAAAATGTTGCTACAAAAAATGTGGCTTGACAAGCTTTCATGGGATGAGCCTTTATCCCCGGAACTTCAGCATACTTGGAGTGTTATGTTTAAAGCTTTGCCTTTGTTAAATGATTTTCGTGTTCCACGCATTGTTATTTGCAATTTGTGGAATAAACTTGAACTTCATGTGTTCTGTGACGCGTCGGAGCGCGCGTACGGCGCTTGTGTCTATGTGCGCAGCATTAATGATGAAGGTGAGTGTGAAGTTCGTTTGTTGATGGCTAAAAGTCGGGTCTCGCCTCTGAAACCCACTACAATTCCAAGATTGGAATTGTGTGGCGCATTAGTGGGAGCTCGTATCTATGAGAAGGTGGCCAAATCACTTCGAGTGCATATAACTCATGCATACTGTTGGACTGACTCAACCATAGTCTTGGGATGGTTACAGATGCTGCCTTCTAGACTTCAGCCTTTCATACGCAATCGTGTAGCTGAAGTCTTAGAAAAGGCAGGTAACTGTTCCTGGAGACACGTTCCCACTGACAAAAATCCAGCAGACCTACTATCTCGTGGTGTGGATACTGGTGTTCTGCAAACATTGGATTTATGGTGGTCAGGTCCCAACTTCTTAAAACAAGATCAGTCCTGCTGGCCTCCTCAGTTTACTCAAAACATAGATCTTTTGCCTGAAATCCGACCTCAAGTATCACTAAATGCTATTATTCACGACGCCACAGACAACAAACTTATTGATTTTAGCAGATTTTCAAATTATTTACGTTTAGTACGTTGCGTAGCATATGTCTTGCGATTTATTAAATCTTGTAAGAAACACTATTTTAGTGATAAGTTTCTATCGCAAGCTGAATTTCAAAATGCTTTAAATTTTTTAATTATGATCAGTCAAAGGGAATCATTTTCTGAGTATAAATTGCTTATTAATAATTCAAGTTTACCTAAAAAAAGTGCCCTCTTAAAATTTAATGTATACCTAGATAATAATAATATAATGCGTGTCGGAGGACGCTTAGATAATTCAGATTTCCCTTTCGATAAAAAACACCCTATTCTTTTACAGTCCACTCACGAATTCACAAAACTATTATTTGATTTTGAGCACAAAAAGTTGATGCATGCAGGTCCACAACTGTTATTAGCTTCCATTAGAGAATCCTACTGGCCTATAGGTGGTCGCAATTTAGCCAAAGCTTGCTATCACAAATGTGTACGGTGTTGTCGGATGAAGGGTAAAGTAGTTACTCCCATAATGGGAAACTTACCGCAGCAGCGTCTTCTTCCAGGTGGGTATGCCTTTCAAAGTACAGGCGTTGATTATGCAGGCCCAATCATGTGTGCCAGTCGCCAAGGTCGTGGTTGTAGGCTCGTAAAAGTGTACGTAGCCATTTTTATTTGTTTTACTACGAAAGCTATTCATTTGGAGTTAGTGGGTGACTTAACAAGTAACAGGTACTTACTAGCATTATACCGATTCATCTCACGACGTGGAAAACCGGCTAACATTTATTCCGACAATGGTACTTCGTTTGTCGGTGCGTACAATGACCTATCTAAGTTTTTAAAATCGAATAGTAATTCTCTTTCTGAAGGACTAGCTAATGACGGTATAAGCTTTCATTTTATACCCGCGTATACTCCTCATTTTGGCGGACTCTGGGAGGCGGGTGTCAAATCGACAAAATATCATTTACATCGAGTGTTGGGAAATTGTCATTTGACGTTCGAGGAACTTAGCACCACCTTGACTCAAATTGAGGCCATTTTGAATTCCCGCCCGTTAACACCGCTGTCTTCAGATCCCGCCGACTACACGCCGCTAACACCTGGACATTTCCTTGTTGGTCGTCCTCTTACCGCACTGCCACAGCCAGATTACCAGAACCACTCCGTCACTGCTTTATCTCGGTTCCAACGTATTGAGCAGCTCCGTCAACATTTCTGGCAAAGGTGGAGCAAGGAATTTGTTGCTGAACTGCAGCAGAGAACCAAGTGGCGAACCTGCAAAGATGAGCTGAAGCTTGATGCCCTGGTGGTGATCAAAGAGGATAACCTTCCGCCTCTTAAATGGAGGTTGGGCAGAATTGTTGCCGTACATCCTGGGTCAGATGGCGTTACACGCGTTGCTGATATTCGGACATCTGCTGGAGTGATCCGGAGGGCCTTCAACAGGATATGCCCATTGCCCATAAATTCAGTGTCTGGTTGAAAGCACAGCCTTTCAACGCCCGGGGGCATGTTCAAGCGCCTACTCAATTAGCGTGAGCACCGTGTGGTTACCGGACCGTAATTAGCTATACACTCATTTAGTTAAGTTGTAATTTTTTTGTTCATAATTTCATTGTCATTATACATCCTCACTATTAACCACGTTCCTGCTGTTTTATTAAATTAATCCTCGAAGTAGTCCCGCACACATAGAGTAGGTAGTGTTCTAAATGTTTGTTTGTAATAGTCTGAATAAGGCTTTCAGGGAAAGAAAAACATGAAAACAAAATTGTACTTTTTATTGAAATTTGGTCAATATGACATGTGCCGTGTACTAGTTCAAGCACTGAATGTGTTGAGAAAGAAAGGCATCTAATTATTTTCCTACTAACTTCTGCCAAGCTTCGCTCGAAAATACCTAAGTATTTTCATGCGAAGCTGCGTTGTTACGATGTGATGAATGTAAGCAAGGGTACCTACCAAAGAATAAACTGTGTGAGAGATGTATTATATCCGACGCAATAATTTAATTCCGTACTACTTTATATATATTTCGCAGATTTAACAATGTGAGTTTTGCACCGCACACAAAGTCTATACACGTAATTAACTTTTTCAAGCAGTATGAGGTAATAATGATTACTTTTTTTAAATACTATTGTCTATTGCCAAACGCCTCATACAGCTTATAGAGGAGAATATAAAATGTTCACTTGTTGCAGATAGAGAATGCTAATAAAACGTCTATGCAGACAACTGTACCGAGAGATAACGAGTTCTACAATACAACGCTTCTATTTAGAAGCACAGATTTAGCCAGCAAGATTTTTGATCAAAATATGTTTGATAATCAGATGCTTTTACGGCGGAATAATTACGCTGATTATTATGGTAATATTATTAAAGAGAATATTAATAATAAACAAAATCACAGTTACGTAACGAGTGCCATAGATATTATAGACCAACAGAGGAGGCATGTGAAGCATAGCAGCTACGATATGAACTTTTTTAATGATAACATGAATACACTACACAAGGACAAAAGGAAAAATTTAAAAACACAATTTTTCAAAAAAGCTAATGGTGGTGTAGCAGCGGATATCGATAAAGAGTTCGAAGAATTGAAAAATTATCTTACCCATAAAACCAACCATGTTTTTCGTGGCGAAGATAATGCGACATGATTCTCAAAAAAAATGGTGATGAAAAGCATAAAGCTTACAACAGTTAGAATTTAATATTTTTATATTGAGCCAAAATACAATTATCAAATAAGGTTTAACGGAATCACAAACCACTGTATTTTATTTGCCAATGCATAACAATAAAGAACCGTTTGGTAAGGATCCTTGTTTGTTCATGGTTTTGTTGAATGACCTAAATAGAGATAGGCAATGGTAGGAAAAAATAAGATTCTTATTTTGGTTACTATAATAATTACTTCCTGTGAAGTGTAACATAATATTAATTATATTACCACAGTCTTTTCACCGAGGGAGAGCCATGCTTCGGCACGATTGGGCTGGCTCGATCGGAATGATACCTCGGTCTCACAGAAAAGCGGCGTGATACGACGCTTACGTTGTGTTTCGCCGAGTGAGTGAGGAAATCCGAGGCTCAAACCCTTTTAAAAGGCCTGAAAGGCACTTGTGACTCCTCTGGTGTTGCGGATGTCCATGGGCGGCGGTAATCGCTTACCATAAGTCAATCTGTTTGCATAAAAACTTATAACCAAAGGTAATTAGTCAGGTAATAATGACAAGGATGCAAAAGGAGTAATTTCGGAACCGTCCTATAGTTGTTCGCAACAATTTCCGATGAAATAACTAACTAAGTATAAATATTTCAAGTTAGTAAAAGTCACATAAATATATCGAAATTAATAAGACGTTGATCAAGAAAGCGACGCATTTACAAGCTCCTCTTTACACTGAGTTGTCATTGACTTATTGTTCTAAAACTGCAGAGGCACACATGTATATTGTGGAAACTGCAGGTACTTTCAATTTGCTATAACAAATATAATATTACATTAATAAGTATTACGCAATAAAAAAAACAATAATAATAAAACGCTCATGCCTGCAGTAAACCACGATGGCTGGCTCTACCACTTACACGTATATTTCTGATTGTAATGTAGTGTAATTAAATAGGACACGATGAGACGAAAGAGTTACAAAATAAATGTTTTTATTCAATTCAAATCAATCAATATTGGCAGACAATAAAATTATTTGGCCGATCGTGATTTTTATACCTAGCTTCTAACCCTGTTCGAGATGATAATATATCATGTAAGTGTTAAGTTTTTTAATACCATATCGATATTACACATAATGTTAAAATCCCTGTTCGATCCAAAACGTGCATACCTATATGTAGGTAGGTATTCGAATATTTTTGGGACAAAATATAACATAGTGTAAAAATTATATAACAAATAACTAGCATTTTTTTAAATTTGCTAATACTATCATAGGGAATCGTATTTTTCCTTGTTTTATAAATATTTCTGTTCAGGGGTTTTTTTCATTTGGCATAAAAAAGGGAATAGCGGAACTCCAAACTGCTATTTTGGCCACAGGAGAAAGTAACCATCATATCTCTCTGTGTTCTGCAACATTTATGAATTGTACTCACAGAGGGAGTCCATCGCCCTATTAGAACAGGTTCGAGACAAATCCATGAGGACCACAAGCTAAAATAGGCCTTACCATGATAGAACTGAGGGGACTGCCAAATTGCGACAGACTAACACATTATTGGCCGGGGTAGAGTTACAATGCAACACAAAACATACCTCTTCGTATCGTGACGTAACAAGACCATAAGATGCTTATAAATATAAGTTTTCAGATCACAGTGATCTTCATCATTCTAAAATTAGTAGCATGCATGAAGATTTACGATGAAATTGCCTACGACACGTACTGTCCGGCAAATAATACATGTACACCACCAGAAACACATGTAGTGTGCCAGTTTTTTGAACCTGTAAGTATGACTGTTCATTCAAACTATATATTTGTCTTTTGACGTGGGCGAGCCATGCTTCGGCACGAATGGGCCGACTCGACCGGAGTGATACCACGGCCTCACAGAAAACCGGCGTGAAACAACGCTTGCGTTGGGTTTCGCCACATGAGTAGTATACTACTCTGTGGTTTCGCTGAGTGAATGAGGTTACCGGAGACCCAAACCCTTTAAAAAGGCGGACAACGCACTTGTGACTCCTCTGGTGTTATGGGTGTCCATGAGCGGCGGTTATCGCTTACCATCAGGTAATACGTCTGCTCGTTTGCTCCCCTATCCCATAAAAAAATATAAAAATGAATCCCTAAAATCCTTGGTCACGGCATCACGCGTGAACGGCTGGACTATAAATATAATATCGCTAATTATTTTTTTGTTGTTTCTTGTAAGTAAGGAGAAGATTTAAAGTTCTTTTGAAAGAAAAAACTAAGAAAGTTGTGCGGAACATAACTTTTGACAGAATGAAGTCCGTCGGGACAGCTAGATAATCATTTCAATATAGGTAGGTACAAGTTTCTCGGGTTTCGCAAACTAATGATTTATTAGTATACAACATTAGTTTTAGTATAATGCGAAAATAATCTTTGTAGGTACTAAATTTCCGAACTGTATCACAAAAAAGTTTTTTATGTTAGGTACCTGGTTGCAAACATGCTGACCACGTCTTATTACCCCCGCCCCGCTGTGCGCCCGCGCGTAATACCGCTACACCGTGACTTGTGTTTTGCGCGTATGATTTCTGAATAGCGCGCTCGTTGTACTTGTAACCTTTTTTAATATTTTTGGGACAAAATATAACATGGTGTAAAAATTATTGGAATCGATTCAGGTTTCGCACTACTCAAAATAATGTAGTATAACTTAAATAATAATATACTAGCGGCTGGCCCCGACTTCGCACTGGTGGAGAAATTCCTAACTTTCAAAATATTCTATAGCATGTAGGTACGTTAATGTGGAATAATGTAGCATTCAAATTCAGTAGTTTTTGAGTTTATTCATTACATACATACAAATCTTTCCTCTTTATAATATTACTTAGTATAGTAATAATAATGATTCGAATATCATACGGAACCCTTCTGTTTTATTTTTATTGGTCATCGTTTAAATATCAAGTATCCTCTTACTAATTCTTTTTTATGTGAATTATTTTACTTTACAGCAAGATCATCTCTCCCAGAATTGCGTTAACCATACACGCGTTAACATAACGCACATGGATGTTAAAATGATACTTGATAATACTAACATGTGAGTATATCTTTAGATTATCATATTAACTACCTACATCCATTCATTTATTACTTACACTTATTTATATAACATAACTTAACATACCATCACGCCTGTATTCCCCGAAGGGTTGCCTAACGCCTCTGCATAGAGGCGTACTAAATGTACACCCACAGTTCGCCGGTATGTTAACATCCCATGTAATAGGGGCGAGCCTATTGCCATTTACCGGGCACAAATTCAAAACTCCGAGCTGCTACTGGGAATTTCATAGAAAAACCCAATAACACTTTGCTCGACCTGGGAATCGAACCCAAGACGTCTAGCATATCACTCAGGACCACTAAGCTAATGAGGCAGTTTTTTCAGTTGAGCAGAAAGGAACATTATTATTAAATAAAATTTATCTACATTATTATTTTGTATCTCCTTTGGTGATCACGGCATGCCTGCGCAGAGGCCTCCTGGAGAACTTTGATCTATGATCTAATATGTATCATGCATGTCCAGACCGCAATGGTCCCCTATTTGTTTTGACCCTTTTAGATGGCCCTTAGAGATACGTGTGATCCCGCAGGTAACAGCTAGTGCTTATTTCATAGTGCTTGGGTGTTTCTTAAGTATAACCTGTGTTACTGCGTTGCGTTATGTATCAGAAATTGCACGCAGCTGAGAGTTCACAAAGAAAATAAAGGGAAGGTGTTTGACCGACAATGTGTATTAGAAATTTTACACGTTACAGACTCCGAGCTGAAGTAGCATCTGGAGTAGCAATAGGAAAGGATGGACAACCGTTACCGAGAGCATATGGAATGATTCGAGTGGTAGGTTTTCGTTTTATAAAAAAAAAAACCAAAACACTTCCAATAAAAATATCTGCAAATTTTGTAGTTATTGGGTAGTTAAAAAAAGACGTTATTATGCAAACAACGTTGCAATTTCGATGATAGTTTTGCTTTACTTTAGTTTATTTTTTTTATTTAATACGCCCTTTCCATTACTTCGATCACAGATAAAAGAATACTAGTACTTCGATATTGCATTCAACTGTTGTGGCTAACGTGCGAGTCACACGTCAATATGAATCACACAAATTAAAAAGTATATATAATAAAATGTATGAAACAGCGATCGAAAGCCTCAATATAATTTATATTCTCTTTAAAACCATGTTTTGTGACCACCACAATGTGTCATTCCAAGCGTCTATGTTACCTACTATGTATAGGAACACCATTCACTACCTACTACGCTACTAGCACGAAGTGGTTGGTCTCAGAACTCATTTATCCATAGGCTCTACATAAAACTTATCCGTCGACTGAGTATTCACCACTTGCGGATAACTTAAGATGCGCCCAGTAATTTTGACCGTATTGTACCTACCTACCCAAACGAACTCAGCAGCAGATAGTACCATCTACATTTAAAAGTACCTACTACTCATAAGATGTCGACAATACCTAATGCGACTCACATTCAACATTACAGAACTGGAACAGCGAACTGGCGGCAATCTCTGAACTTTTCCTTATAAACGGTTTGAGTTCAGCTTTTTTCGGATGTGCAGCTACTGGTGAGTTACCAACATGCCTTCAGGCATGATGATGATGATATGTTATGAACCCCTCTGCTGTAACGGCCATTTTGCGCAAAATGATACATCTGCAAAGCTACTTCTGGGTGGTCTCTCTCGAAACTATTGTAAACGAACCGTGTATATAAACTGTATATCGTTGAAATCGCCATTAAACAAGCTATATATCTTACTTAACTTTTTTTAAGTCCATGATATGATCATTAAAATTAATCTCCACATGTGTTTAAGGAAAATTCTCGAACCCTACTCTAATTTCGTGGGGCGGCCCGATCGAACAAACCCTGGAGCTTTTCCTTGAAAAGGCTTATCGTCATGCGGAAGACTTGAAAAAGGAAGTCACAGAAGAACATATTTTGAAATGCCCGAATTTAAAAACGTAAGTTTATTTTAAAACCCACCACTTAAATCTTTATGTACTTAGGTCCTAGATGCTTTTGTAAAAATTAAAACCATTGAACCTTGTAAGAATATGGTACACATATTATAATTTGCGAAAAATCCGACAATCCAATGTTTAAGGACCTCTGGTTTCAAAAACTTAAAAAAATATTTAAAACTGCCTTCAACAGTTTTGGAAGTCGGCTTTGAAGTCGGTGACCTTTATTTGTTTTCGCCACCGACTATATCAAAACCGATTAATTGCACATGAAAAAGATTATTGTTTAGCTTTTTAAGGATTTTGAAGGCGGTTTTACATTTTCTTGTTTTTTTTTAATTTTAATATTTTTATTTATGTTGTCCATGTCATAGTTTTATTCCAACTGCACCCACGTTATTTATTATTGCACCAATGTTATTTAGTTAAATTGAAATGGCACTTCGCAGGCATTAGGTACCTAGTTACCTACCCTTCCCAATAAAAAAGGATTTATTGAAATCGGTCCAAAATTTACGAAAATATCGGTGAACATGAGTACATAAGAACAAGGTAAATACACACCTTCAGACAAACATAGAACCCCTCTTTTTTTAAAGTCAGACAAAAAGACTTAGAAAATGTTTACAAGAATATTCTTTTATCAGACTGAAATAGGGTTATAGGATATACATACCATCACGCCTGTTTTCCCTGAAGGGTTAAATACAATTTAAACACATTTAAGAAGTTGGTGGAAGTGGCACTTAAATTATTATTTTTTTATTTTCTTGCTAGGTTTGCAGCAAGAACTTATCTACGGATAATACAGGGTGGATTAACTCACATGGGATGTGGAGCAGCAGAATGTGATCATAAAAGTATATCAAGAGTAAGTACACGTACCTACCTACACCTAAGGTTAAAAATTAGAACGCGTAAAAGCTCGCGAACGATTAAAATACTTAGCAATTGGTCATACACCACACACCATTTTGAGTGACTATTCATCAGACCTAGGGAAGCTTTTTCAAATAAACAAATATTTTCGGGTTTTCAATTTGCTTGTACCAGCGAAAACTCTGATCTATATATTCCCTATAACATTGGTTGATTCAAACCGCGCCAATACACACGTCATGTTCGTGAACGGATGCTGTCCGTCGGTGCTGGTCAGCTCTTACTTGCTGAAGCAATGTTTTTCTGTAAGTATATTAATAAGGATTTTTTCTGTAGGTATATTAATAAGAAATATAGGCGTATAAAAGACGTTTCCTCTTTACAGGTAGTTAAGGTATTCTGCTATTTGTCAGACTTGACTCTAGAAGAGACACCATTATACAAGACAAACCCACCCATTCCCAAATCTGGATTCAGTCCTGACTGTGGGTGTCCCCCAGGCTCCTTGGAAACCGACGGCTGTCTCTGCGAAGCGATCGGGCCACAAAGTATGTTCAATTTATTTAATTATAAACAAATGATCCGAGTGCCGGAGACTCACGCCCTGTTAATGAGTTGCAGAAGTAACACTACGTAGATCAGGATAGCAAGACAAATCTGTCTTGCTATCCTTGCTACGTAGTGTGAAATCCTGCTATCCTGATCCTGATCCTGAAATCTGAGGATCAGGATCAGGATAGCAGGAGGAGGATATCAGGATATCAGCAGTTGGAAACTAGCTCCAGTTTTTACACATTTTGTTTCTCAATTCCCCATGTAGCAGGTGTAGGCGAAGGAAAGCGATTTTTTTTAATTTATTTATATTGGAAGTTTTCAGAACCTGAACCTAAAAAGGCTAAAGTGTGGTTATTGTGGCCAGGTATTTAAAGAGAGCACCCCACCGAGGGTATTCGGTAGTGGGGCAATATCCGATACCAAATGAAGATATACCCAATCCATGATGTAGGAATTACGAGCGAGTAGCGCTCTACCTACCATATATATCTAACCATGATATATGTAACTCATTTACTACAACTCTCAATCAAGAATACATACACACTGCCGAAAACCAATTCCTTGGTTTCCGGCGCAGAAAATTATTGAAATTCTTTGGCAATCAATGCGATTGCATTTTCAAAAACACCCATGAAACTTAAACAAGTTCTTCGGTATATTTATTGGAGAAGCGGTTACATCTACTGGTCTTAGTGAGATGATATTACTACTATCTACCATTCCAGTTGTTCTTTTAATCTACCCCGCAGTGACATCGGAACCTGATTTATTAGGTACCACACTAATAATGTAATACCTATCTACCCCAAAATGCTTAATAAATTAATTGTTTATTTCTCCTCACATAACACAGTATCTACTACATTTTCTCAAACATAACTTAGGTTCACATCTAATTCTAGTATGTTTTTATGTGAAGAGCTGGTATGGTGTTGGTGGTAGATAGCCCTGTATAACAGACTTAAATTCGATGTTTCAGACGCACTAGTAACCACCCAACACCAAATCTTCGAAAGAGATCGAATTCTCCGTTGCTAAAATTTAATTTTTTATATCATGTCTGCCATATCTTTACATTAACACCTATGTTTTCAAATTTAAATTAGGTTGGATTGTCATTAGTAGGTACATTAAGAAAAATGCATTAAACGTAACCGTTAAAAAATACTCTTATTTTATTTACAGCCACCTCTACAGCATATTATCCCGATTCCAAATACAGAAATGGTCAAATTACAGGTAGGCCACTTATTGCGTCATATTATTTAGGTACAATGAGCAGCAATGAGCACAATGGGCATAATCTTTCATAATTGAAATGTCAGTGCTACAGAAATTTGGTGGTAATCTTTTTCACATTTAAATTGTGACAATTTGAATTGCGAATTTGTAGAAAACTTTCAATGTAGAAAACATTGAAGTGTAGAAAACACATTTGCTGACTTCATAAACACAGCTGCGTTCACTTTTTTATTGGTTTTAGGATTTTATATAACTACGTGAACGCGTTCGTTGGAGGCGAATATTACATCAGTAGGTACCTACAGTTTTAACGTCGCACTTTTATCATATTATCTTTTTCATTTACAGCCTCTTCAGCCGCCACAGCAGATGAATCATACACGCACATAGGTCAATACAAATCCTAATAATAATAATACATTTATTTTTTCGTTCACTTACTCTAGCAGTAAAGTGACTTATTACTTACTTTAATGCCGGGGTAGAAAGTACCTACCTAGCACTTTACAGCTAGGGTTTGCAACTTAATAGTGGTGGATCTGGCTGGGTTACCTACTTACTGCGGAATACAGGACACAAGTAGGTAATAAATTAAGTATGTAGTGAATGGAAAATTAGACGTGCGGGCAGGATTCGAACCTGCGCCTTCTGGTTACATACACACCAGACGCTATGACCACTAAGCCACCGCGAGTCCCAATCTTAGCATGGAAGTAATCTTATCATGGAAAATGCACAACAAAAAAGACATATAATAAATTTCAAAAATTATGCGTTTAATTCAATGCTTGCTCATATTATCGCAGTTGGATGTGACGGGTTAAATTAAATACGGTTTTTAGCAATGGTGATAATTATTTTCCATTCGTTACACTAATGTTGGAATGCAAGATGGTCTACACAAAATTAAACTCAAAAACACACAATTAGTGGCTGCTACAAGAAATTAAAACTAGTGATCGTTTTACACGACCATTAATTAAGTTGTGAACGTTATTACTAATCTATGTTAACTTTTCCACAGATTTAACAGTATGAGTTTCCACATTATCCAAAGTCAATAGCTAAATGCGAGAAAGAGGTAATTAATAAAATTAGTATGTTGTCAAACGCCTCCTGTTCCATAATAAAGACACGTTTGGCGTAGTTACTGTGTGATCCGCTTATGCGCCACGTGTCGTGGGTTTGAAGTCCATACGGATCATAAAAATATTTGTATGATCTACAGGGAGTTGCTCCGAGTCTGACCGTTTGTATATGTGAGAAATTGTGTTTGTAAAAGAAAATCCTTGTGTGGATAATGAATTCTTCTGCCTCGTACCCAGGCGTGATAGTGCTTGAGATACCCTTTACTATTTATTTTTGCTTAGGCGTTCATATCAAAATTATCAACAGCCCAGGAATGTTTTATCTTAATTTATCTACAGTCATAGCTTGCACATTTACCTAACGATATCAATTTGTACAATTTTTATCAGCCACTTAATGGTACAGTAAGTTCAAATTCCTCATATAAAAGTTAAAGTTCCTAAGAAGCTTGAATTTAAAACCACAAATAATTAAATTCTTCTTGACCACAATCAGATATAAAATCAAAACAATAATACTAATATTTAAAATTGTATTACAGGTTAATAATTAGTTACAAGTGGAAACATACAACGAAACGAAAAATACCAGAAACAATAATAGTTTAGGTATACATAATTTTATATTGTATGTGTATGCGCTGTAATATTTATAATAAGTAGGTACCTACTTACGTATGTCATATTTTTTACCTACCTACCTACTATATTGAACACTGGACCGATTGTTAAACAGTTGGTAAAGCATTGTCTGAAATAATTCCATAGTATGTTCTAGCTTAGATATCTACTATGGTACTATACCATACCTACGTCCCGACACTTCGGGTATTAAATTATTAATTTTGCTAATATATCGCTATAAAATTCGTAGTTGTTTTATTTCAATACTTACGTCTAATATTCGCGTAAGCTTCAGAAATCATTATAATACATAAGTACTTATTTAGAAAATAACATAACATACCATCACGCCTGTTTTCCCCGAAGGGTTAGGTAGAGGCGTACTGATGTACACCCATAGTCCAGATATGGCTGAATACCTGTATTTTACACGAAGCAACTTCCATGCCACCAGACCTCCGCTACCCAATTTCTAGGCAATACCGATATTCAGATACTTTTTCCGCAAACTCCTGGTAGGTACCCTGGTACAGTCGGTACAATCCACGTACAATGAGTACAATTTTAAACCTTTGGCGCCAATTTTGTATGGATTGACATTTTTTTAAATATTTACGGCCCTGGTCTGATGATCTTTTAGCTAATGGCTTGACATCTCAATTACTTATCCACTTGGGCAGAAATTTTAAACTATCAACGCCTTAGAGCAATAATTTAAAAAAAAAAAAGTATTTTGTATTTTTTTTTTTTCTTAGAGCAATAATTAACCGAAGACGGCATACCAGGCTTACCCCTCTTCCAAATAACAATACAAAAAAAATTTGCCTATTATAATTGGGTAAGATTTAAACATTACTAAACTTGTATGAACCACAAAATGTTGTCAAAATTCTATGTCCAGCAAGCAATAATTGAATAGACCGGCCGCGGCCGTACGTAGTCTGTGGGCCATATGACCATGCATCATGCATGAAATTGAACATGATGCAGAACTTGTCTATGTTCTATAGTGTTCCACTTGTACGTAAATTAGATATTTTTCTTCAATACTAAGATAAATATTTTTATTTTATTTAAAAAAAACTGATTCTTATTTTCTAGTAGGTACTACTAAGTAGTAGTACCTACTAGAAAATAAGAAATTTCATTGATCACATTTTGTAGGTAAGTACCTACAAAATGTGATCAATGAAATTTAGAATAGCAGACTTGGGCCCCTGTTTCTGACCATCATATATGAAATTAATTATTATTCGATAGTAACTGAATAAATTGAACAATCGACTAATTAACGAACGCCCATCACTAGTACCTATTTGTTTTGACAATAGCGAATTAAACGATGTCAAAAGCGATAGCCAGCCGGATAATCAGCATCAGCGAATAGCAATAAGACAAGTAGAATTACACATAGGCAGAAAATTACCCTTTTATTGAAGAATATGTTAGTTTTACAATTATCATAAAAATGGATCTTTACATATGTATATGGACAATGATTTCATACTGTTTTGTGGCTGCTATAACCCTGCTTCTTACGGTGAGTGAAGTTTAAAATAAGCATCTAATCTATCTGCTATTATTTTGCAACTTTTAAAGAATTGCTTTATTACACTACAATTATGAAAATATTTTATAAACTGGCATTATTGTAGTTATCTGAGATACTAAAATTAATTAGAAAAATAATACTAAGATATTGGAAGCCATCATCTATGTTTTTTATACATAATGAACAGGCTGGCATTGGCTGGCGTTTGACCACTGTCTCAATATTGTAAGAAACCATTTGTGGTTAACAATGGAGCATGTTCTCTTAGAAGTAATCTACTCATCTGGACAATATTATTTCGTAGCTAACCATCATAATATACATGATAACAAAGCCATATCCAGTAGTAGAGCGGTTTCAAGAAGAGTACTCATACAATGATCCCAAAAGTAAAAGAAAACTGAAATTCCCCAACATTGAGGAAACACACAGTGTGCATCTGAGTGTAGTAGTGCCCGCTTACAATGAGGAAGAAAGATGTAAGTTAATAGTAAGTAACAAATTATTAAGAGACTACTCTACTTGTTTTATGCCAAAAGTAGTAGGTATTTTAGATAATTAATTAGTTTCTGTAGACTAAGGACATTTTTCTAATATTTGTATGCATATTTAGTCAGTAATTTGCTTGTTTTGTGGTTCCAATCCCAGAACCAATGGAAATAGTATCTATTTGAATATGATAAATACCTCCTCAGTCCATACATACACAATTAATGTGTTTGTCAATGAGTATAATATTATAATATTAGGCTATTACATATTCATACTTCTATTTATCATCTGAAAACCTCAGAAGTAATAAGTAATTATGTTTTGTCCGTAACAATTATTTGAGACGAAAGACAAAACAATATACCTAGCTATAGTGTATTATAATATTGTATAATTACAATTACCTAATAAGACCAATAGTCTTGAGGTGAGTTATAAAGTGATCATCATTAGTTTTTGTGACATGCAAAAGCAGTGGCAATGGCCAGGGTCTCGCAAAAAAGTTTAACAACATTATTAAAAGTGCAACTATCTAATTAAATTATTATTAAAGTAGTAAAAAACATATACCTATACATAATTAAGAAAACAATAAATATAATGTATCGGTTTCTTTTTGATTGTGAAATGATAGAGGCCTCTGAAAGCTGATGTTGTTAATGTACTTCATTTTGTCTAGCACTGCCGCTGTACAAAAGGAATAGAAATATGGATATAAGGAAGGTATGCATTATGCCTCTGAACAATACAAACTCGTAAAAGAAACATTAACTCTACTAAAATATTATTTCCACAAAATTAAGTAGTTAGTTAGAATTATGTTAGTTATTAACTGTTTTTATTATTTCTAGTACCACCTATGCTGGATGAAGCCATAGAATTTTTAGAAAGGAGAGCAAAGGAGCAGCCATCATACAAATATGAGCTAATTGTTGTTAGTGATGGCAGTAAAGACAACACAGTAAGAGTGGCTGAGAGCTACTCTGAGAAGTATGGCAGTGAGAAAGTAAGGTGCCTTCAACTGGTGAAGAATAGAGGGAAAGGTGGAGCTGTCCGGCTGGTCAGTTATATTTCTTAGGAGTAAACATCTTAACTCATAGTCTTCTGTGCATGGTTTGGGCTACTCATAACATTAAAACAAAGTACAATATAGTTGAAAAAGCTGTAGCTTGTAGTTGCAGCAATTTACTACTGCAAGAGATATTTTTTATATAAAACAATCTAAAGTAGATAGATTGGGGTTGTAAATGTTTCCTATTGGTGATTATAAGGGACATTATTAAGTACTTTAAGGAATGAAAGCAGGGGACTGTAAACACTGATTATATTGGTATATTTACAAGACAATATGAAAGGTTAACTGTGGAAGTGCACACATGTGAGCATGATGCCGGTTGGTTGCGGAGTGTCTGCTAAGCCATTGAGCACTCACGTCGCGCACCCGCGCAGCCACCGCTCGGCTCACCAGATGGTAGACGACCACACCCGAACAGTGATTATTGTCCTTATTGATTTCAATATTTTTTTACAAAAACAATGATTTAAATTAGAGACAGGCACAGTTATTTTAACCATATATACTGTACGGTACATTGTATTTTTTTTATGGGATAGCGGGCAAACGAGCAGACGAATCGCCTGATGGTAAGCAATCCCCACCGCCCATGGACACCCGCAACACCAGAGGAGTCACAAGTGCGCTGACGGCTTAATTAAAAGGGAGTACGCTCTAAAAAGACAGTATGTGTGCTACCATTGATGTGCTTACGTTTTTATTTAGAATAAGTTGAATGGACCAACGATTCACATCTAAAAAACCCAATTTTATTAGACAATTTAGAGACTTTTAATTCCAAGAGACTATTGGTATTCTGTATACTGATAAAATTTTAGGGAATCGACAGCTGCAGAGGTGCCTGTATATTATTTGCTGATGCAGATGGAGCATCTAAATTTGAAGACTTGGCAAAATTAGAGGCTGCAATGATGGACCTTACTAAGTGTAACCCTTTGACGCAGCCAGATGATGTGAGCGAAGAACTAGCTATAGTTATTGGATCTAGAGCACATCTTGAAAAAGAATCTTTAGCTACACGTAGCATTTTTAGGTGAGAAAAGATATTAACTATTTTTGTGTCCTTAAACATAGCAAACTAGAAACCTGCAACCAGTGATATCAAATCATAATTTAATGTATTTTTTAGGAATATTCTTATGTTTGGCTTCCACTTCCTCGTGTGGTTGTTTACCGTCAAAGGCATCAAGGATACCCAATGCGGCTTCAAATTGTTCACCAGGAAATCAGCTAACATTTGTTTCAAAAGTCTGCACGTAAACAGATGGTAAATATCAATGTATTATTATTGTAAATAATTAAAATAACTAAAAAACCCGACTGCATAAAAACACTTTAAAAAAAACTAATAAGACAAAAACAAGTCTAGTAGTCCAGACCTATGTAAAGTAATATTGAATAACTACACCATTTAAATGTTTTCATGATCGATAAATACATAAAATAATAAATTATAACGTAGAATAAAGTAAATCTTGCAGTCGGGACCCATTCAAAATCGTGACCGTCTCTAAAATTCCCAGTAATGGGTCCCGACTGCTTAGACTTGTTTTTGTCTTTTTAGTTTTTTTTAAAGTGTTTTTATGCAGTCGGGTTTTTTAGTTATTTTAATTACGTAACTTGTTTCCGGATTTTTAGTGCAAAACTACGAAAAATTATTTATATGAAAAAGTAGATGATTTCCTACAAGTCCCTTAACAATAAAGTAATCTAATGCTTTCGCTAATTGTTACCGAAATTTTGAGAATACATGATATGGAATGCTCAAAACATATTTTTCAGCCCACGCATTAGAGCGCATAAAATCGGCCATTTTGCTTTTTTTTTTAATTTCATGTACCCAGTGACACTCGTGCCATCAAGACAAATCAATGAGGTATCATTTATCTAAATCGGTTGCACCGTTGAATAGTTACGAGCGGACATAGGAACGGACATACATATATACATACATACATACATACACGTCAAACACATAACCCTCCTCCTTCGGCAGTCGGGTAATAATATAATTATCTTCACCGAAAAAAAATGTAGTTAGGTTTGCCAGAATTTCGGCTTACGATCGTGTTGGTCAACCCTGTTCCGCCAAAAGATGTCTCACCTCACCACACAGTTGTAACTGTAAAGAAAGATCAATCCTCACATTTTATGTAAAATTTAGCCATTCAAGTTTAAATGTTTTTATTCCATATAAGCTTTTACAAGCGTTTATGAAACTGGAGTTTAGTTGCACACTTCCAAAAAGTTAATCTTAAAGAGAATAATCCGGCGACAATTTAAGTCTTATTACATTCTTCAATTACAATAGTGCGATAACAGGAACCACTGCGGTGCAAAAACCCTTCAATCCGTTCACTCCTCTCGGATTACGATCGAACTATCTCTTATTTGTTTTCTCTATTATAGAGTGAAATTTGACATAAGATCTAAACAATTACGGAAAGTCAAATTTAGATCTCCAGTAGGAAAAACAATCCAGAGATCGCTTATTATTTTTGGCTGTTAGAGCCTTCTGCGGTAGATCCTTTCAATGAAGGTCTATCAAAATGGTGAGGTTCGCCCACTTCTCGTCCAGCATGTGGTTGATGTGACCCAAATCCATTTCAAGTTCAATGCTAATGTAATAAAAAGAACTATGTACGTTAAAAAAAACGACTTCAAAACTAAAAAAATAAAATAAATAAAGATTTAATATTAATTATATACTACCTATTATTTATATTTGCTATTTACTAATAGGTTCGAAGTCGGTGTACATTATGTTTCCATAACTAATAATATATTATCAAAGTTAATGTTTTTAGTATGGTATGTTTTGTTTTTGTTTCAGGGCGTTTGACGTCGAATTATTGTATATAGCACAAAAACTAAACATTCCAATTGCTGAGATTCCTGTTAGATGGACAGAAATAGAAGGATCCAAAGTAACTCCAGTGTTCTCTTGGGTACAGATGGGTTGTGACTTGGGTCTTATTTGGCTTAAGTACACTATAGGGGCGTGGAAGATAAAGTCTCAGAAGACTGAGTAGACCCTCTTCTTATTATATAATTATTATTTATATATTATTATTTAATTATTATATCAAGCGCGCAATCTGCCTGCATTCCCCATCTGGCGAATGCCACACATTAGTATATTTCACCATCAACCCTTTTTACTATCCCACTGCCCCTCGGATAAAAGGGGGGGGGGGGGATCCAGTATTATATTGTTTCTGATTTGTGATTCCTAAAAACATACTACGAACAGTAAGCTCACTGTAACCTTTGTAAAGACGGCCTTTAGGATACTCGTAAGTATCAGCATTTATTTTAAATAAAATAATCATTTTTATTCAAAAACATTTATTGGAAAGTATTTATTCAAAATAGTTAAAATATGTATATTTTACAAAAAATGATCGCGACAAGCTTATCGAGGCGTTCAACTTAGTATTAATAACAATTTTACTTATGTCAACATAATAATATGGTGTATGTATTATATACATAAATTTCGTACAATACTTAAATATTTAGTACTAAAAATAAGATTCGGGTGCTTTAAACGGTTTCTGTGACGCTACTTACTGTCGACGGCAAAATTAATATCTTTATATAACTAATGTAGTGTTTATTAATCGATTTAAAATTCTATTTGCTGAAAATTATTAAATCGAGAACAGTTATATATAACTAGCAATTGAAGTACGAGGAACACAGACACAGGTGTCGGCACCGAAGGCCTGTTTTAATGTTGTTGTAACAAAATAACGTATTTTTCTTTGTATAACCCTGTCGCATTAAATTGAAGCATTTTATGCAACGAGAGGGTTAAACAAAGAAAAATACCTTAAAACTAAAAATAAATGCACATATTATTACATAACTATTCTATTAGTTAACATCTGAAATGATATCAGAGACAGGAAGCGAGTAAACGAAGCACATAATTCGTGGCTAACGTGTCCAGTAATGTATTCAAAATTAAGTAACCTGAACTATTGGCGACTTTTATATTTATAAGAGCCGCTAAATATCGGGGCCGACGACACCAGATTTATGTTAACTAAAAAATTATTATTTTGCTTCTTTAAGTAGATACGATTAAATCATAATTCAATTATGACTATCGTTATACTATTTGAGACTTAATAATTGATCAAATGCTAAAATTCCCTTCTAGTGGGAGTAGCCTGACTTAATAATAACTTGGAATAAATGTGAACCTATCATTATACCAACAGACTCTCTTACATTCGAGAAAAATAATTGTTAATGAATCTATAATAACATACAATAATATAATGAGAGAAGTTAAAGCAATAATCTCAAGTAATCGAACAAAACTCTCTACTTTTATATAAATGGGTATATTTGAGCAGCGAGTTAAAATATTTGGCAAGTTAGAATAAATTTCGAAATTTAGCCACATTAATATTTTTTGTTTGAGCGTCAATTACATATAATGCTATATGTGATATATTTAATAGAAAAAGGTAACTGTATATAGATCCAATTCAGACTTATTATTCCAATTTAAGATAGGCTGGTGTACAACCCTAGGCTAAATATACGAAGGAAATTATAGTTTTAGCAAAAAGGTTTGTTACTCTAAAAAAGTAAAATCTGGTGTTGCTTAGAATACGTACAATACCTTAAATTGATTTTTAATTAAATTTGGTGGGTATTTTTTCGCGTGTGATACCATCCCTGGGCCATGTCAACTGCGCTGTTTACGGCACACACTGGACGAAAGAGAAATGTCCCTGTTAGTGCACCGAGTTACATTTTGAATGCGGTCACCTAACCATTTATAAGAAATAACAATGTACTTCGTACAATAAAAAATCCACCTGAAAACAGGTCATGCTAACTTTACGGGCCTTTGCCTACAACATTGACAGTGATCGGAATTAGGTAGTTCGGTTTGTGATTTCCGTTTTAATTATTTTATGGATACGTGATGTTACAAGTACATAAATTACCTAAAATCTTAACAAATTTGGTTTATTTTAAATGTAGCAAGTACAAATGATTCTCAATGAATCAAAAATAAATAATTTGGTTTAAAATTAATTATATATTTCAGAATATAACCCGAAACTTCAATCGCTTAACATCAGGTGATCAGTCTGCTCGTTTGCTCTTCTGTCCCATAAAAAAAAGAAACCCTGAAGGTTAAAAAAGGGACCAAAATATGCCACAATTCCAATTTGCTGGCTTATTGAATTGAATAACAATAAAAATATTGGGTACTATTGAAATAGCGTAGCTTGGAAGACTAGTTTACCACGGAATACCGAAAAACTTGGTACCCGATTCCCGTCTGACACTATCCGATAATCAGATATTTGTGTTACGCTTTCGTGCCTCAAAGTTAGTTTATTTTGTGTTCATATATACTGTAGCACGCTCAATGGTGAATAGGTAATTAGTTCAATGCAAAATACGTAAATCAGCTAGGTATATAACTGAATTTCGGTATTCCATGGTAAACTCATACATACCTACTTAACAATCAAGTAATAAAAGTAGTGTCCATATAGATTAAGGACCTATTTTTTATATTAACGTGGATGCCACTTTTATATAATGGCTAATTTTGGCTTATCCTGACCTTTAGTGTAGCTTTTGAAGATTTTCACTAATTCAACAAATTTCAAGCTAAGTTTACAAAGTCGTTATCTTTGTTCCTAAATAGGTAAGTATCATCCGTGTTAAATATCAAAGAAAGCTCCTCGATCTATACAGACACATAAAAACAACTAGATACACTTAAATAAAACTAGTATTATTCAGAATATATTTTATGATGCAGCGTTATTATATATTTTTTTATGTTGCTTTATTTAATTAACCGAATCATTCCTATTCCTTTAGGTTAATAAATTAGTAGGAATCTGATCGGTTGACAATATTTTGTTTATAATACGGTTTAACCATATTGCTGCTAACTGTAACACCTTCAATCCTTCTTTATACAGTGCACTGTCGTTTAACATTGACATCACATACATAATATATTAAAATTATAACTTGTATTTATGAAACATCTTATTAGAATACTATAACTGTAGCCCGCGATTTCACTCGTAGTTCGAAAGGTCATTTATTTTTCTGAAATAAAAGTTATTCTTTCACGTTCCTGACGATCTATTTCCTTGCCAAAATTGAAATTATTCGTTATGGCGTGGAAGGGCATCAGATCATTAGAAAGTTACTTTCACATTTATAATATTAGTACAGAGGGAAGTTTTTAATACATCCATAATTAATACTCCTAGTAATATCCTTTGATGCATACAAAGATATTCAGGCGTCTCATTTAAATGTGTATTAGCTACAATGTTTTAATCACCAAAATTGTCCATTGCCATTGGCATTTTCCCAGGGAAAGATGTAGGTAACACAATGCCATGCTACATAAAAATAATACTATCTTTCTTTTGTGTTTATGAACCTGCAAACCCGCACACGTTGCGTAGCGTAGTATCAATCTATCTTTCACTCAAGCCTGCACTCGTTAAATTTTATACAGATATAGTTATAAAAATTGTCCGTGATTTCGAAATTTTAATTTTCAAACTAAACCTTTTTTATACTTTTACCTTTAATCCAAACACCATCTTGAGGAATTGTTCGTAGTGAATAGTAATGACGCCGTCTTGGTCTGTGTCATATTGACGGAATGCGGAAGTCAAAGTCTGCAAACAAACAAAAGTTATTAGTAAAGAACTACTTATTTATGTAAAGTGCAATTGGGAATTTGTTTTTAAATCAATTCTAGAAAATATATCTTATTGTGATTTTTTTGCATTTTTCATGCTAAGATTATATAGTTATTTTAGTGAAGGAAAAGACTCGCAGGCAGGATTCGAACCTGCGTCTTGTGGCTAGGTACGCCAAACGCTATGACCTCTAAGCCACCGCGAGTCCCACCTGCCATGTTGAAATTTGCCTTCACATTCTGAAGGGCATGGCAGGTGGGACTCGCGGTGGCTTAGAGGTCATAGCGTCTGGCGTACCTAGCCAGAAGACGCAGGTTCGAATCCTGCCTGCGAGTCAAATTTTCCTTCACTAAAATAACTTTAGAAAATATAATCATAAAATCACGTATGTATTCCCAAGGGCAAGTGTAAGGCAGCAAAGCGGTACTTATAGACAATCAGTAGAAAAAACAAACGTTTTTGTATTTTAGGAAGTAATTCAGAGATTTTAGGTCAGGCGTGGCAAAAATAGTCGTAAAAAAAGTACCGGAAAGGAAACTACTCTTGGTACCAAATTCTATTCAGCCATTTTATGGAAATCTTATAGCCTTTTTCACGTTACAAGTAAATGGAGCACAAGACCAGGTAGGGTCGCCAGATGCCCAGCCGAATATATACAAGCCCAGCTTGGCTTTTGGTCAACCCTGCCCCGGCAAAAGATGCCGAACGAAAGCGCGCGATTGAATCACTTTTATTTTTCTATTAAATTCCTTTGTATTTTGTTATTGTTTGTGTGCTTTCAGGCCAAAATGACCGGCTATATGTTATTATTTGTCCAGTTTTTCTATTTCTGTGCCTGACAACCCTAAGCGCACGCAAACCTTTCGCAAAAAAGTATGCACTGCAAAATTAATGAGTAACCAAATAATAACTAACTTATACAAAACTTACATATAAAGTAACACAACATTGGATAAAATCATCAAACAAGATGGTCCCACGACCAAATCTGTCGAACTTTTGAACCATGATATTGACCACTTCATCTGACAATCTGTACCCAAATGCTGTAAGAGCATTCTTCAATTCTTCCTTATCAATATTTCCGGAATTATCTCTATCAAATGACCGGAAACAGTTTTGCCAGTCAGTAACATATTTCCATAGGGCACCAAAGTCTTCAAAATTGATCACACCCCTGCTCTGCTTGTCAAACATACCTAGAAAATAATTAAATACAAAATGAAACCGATAAACACAGGAGGATGAAGCAATTCAGTAGGTCTGAAATTTGTATAATTGTAGCCATATAGTATTACAGTTTGTATGGTTATGAGGTACATACCTATCATTAGACGAACAGTTTCAGGATTGAATGGGTTCCATGTACCATTGGAGAGAGCTTGCTGCAACTCATCTGCTGATATGTAACCACTACGATCTTTGTCAACCCTGTAAGAAAATTATAATAACATATTACCTATATAGCCTTTATATTTAGTACCTTAATATTAATAAGAAATAATAATATTAAACATGGTTTTGATAAAACCACACAGATAAGTAATCCAAAGGATAAATTAGGCACTTGTTAACCCAAAAAACTACAGCTTCAGATTAATTTGCCTTAAATTAATTAAGGCATTTTGCCTTAATAAATTAATAATGCAATTTTGATGTCGTATTTTGGAGGAACCATTGATTAATTTGGTATATAATTATAAAAACAAGTCATAACCATCAATAATTTTAATGTTACCTTCTGAAAACATCCCATAAGAACTCCCGGCTTGGCATAGCAGATTGGAAGGTCATCTTTGTCTATCTTCTACCTACAATAAATAAAATTTTAATTAATATCAATTATAACATTTAACAAGAAATAGTTGTAAGCAATATTTCATTTTATCATGCAATGAAGCAATATTTCATTTTATCATGCAATGAAATGATAATTCAGTGTGCAGGTAAGTTACTTAAAATTCACACCACACACACTTTTTATTTATACCTATGTATAGTAGCTTTGCAACTTTTTAAGTCTAGGGCATTTTGAATTGGCATTTCCTCTGGGCAGTCTAATTGAACCAGCCCTCTCATAATATACTAAAAGGTCCAAAATAGTGACACAGAAAGGAAAACCAATAAATAAGCACTTGTTGCTCTACAATGTGGTTTACCTACCACAAAATAAGATAATTTATTGATCAGCAAAATATGATTCACTTTCTTGGGTGTTTAGTTTACATTAAGTTGGTTTAGATTGTGTAAATTGTAGGTAATACAATTATCAACATATTCAGCTAAAGCAGATATTAAAACACATGAAGTTTGTTCCTCTAAACTTCAATTTTATTGTATGGAGCCATGTTAAATATCCAAGCATGTGCTGTTAGTGATATGACAGCAAACTCAGTCACAAGTTCTTTTTAAAGGTTTCGTAATTTTAACTCGTCAAGTAACAATATTACAAACACGAAAGAAAAACCTACTAGGATGGCATGGCATAAATAGATCTAATTCATTATTTTTCTAGATAAAAAATAATTTGACTCACCTGTTGGTTTGTATGGATTACACAAATATAAAGTACGCAAAGTATTGGATCAATTTAAACAATTTTTTTAACGGATGAGTCTTCCCTCATATAATTCAAGATGATGCAACAAAAACTATTTCAGAGACTCATCCGCAAAATTGAGAATCATTGATTTCGCGACGCGAACAAACAAATCAACATTACTTATGATTGATGAAGTAAGAAAGTACGAACACTAGGAATGAATGAACAAAATTGTGAATGTAAATGTCAATTTAAATTAGAGCTGTAGCGAACCGTATGTATTCGGTACTGAGTAACGGGTGCGCCATCCAGTACCGAGTAACGAAAAATTACTCACTAATTAGGCTTGTGTAGTACATGTACTATGTACTATTAGGAATTGATTCCCAACACAGACTAGTACGAACTATTCCTTTTCCTTTCTAGTACATCATTCCTTTAGTACTTCGTCGTTCGTCGTAGTCTCTGGCTCTCTAGTTCTGTACGAACTACGAACTGAGCGGTGAGTGACGGAGCGCTCCGTCGCTCACCGCTCATTTGATCTCGACTAGTACATTTGAACGACTGTACTATTAACCGTCGCTCACTAGCAAGAACAAAGCTATTTTGAACTTTATGATCCCAGTGATTAATTTTGTTCACTTTTCCTTCAGTGAGCTACTGTACTAATAGGACTGTACTGTACTAGTAGTACTAGAAGACCGAACTAGTACATTTGAACGATTGTACTAGTACGGAGCGCTCCGTTCATAGTCCGAGCAAGAACAAGCCTATCACTAATACTCACGAATGTTGAAGTAGCGATATGAAACCTCTTTTTCAAGGCTGATATGTGTCTTTGTCTGTGGTGTTTTATTTAGACTATGATTTTGTTTAAATATAGAATGTCACTGTTTTTGTAAGAAAAGAAACGAAAAACGTATTGGTAACTCAAATTATATTTTATTTCATGTCTGCAAACTAACGTTTTAATTCTCTTCCACTAATAAACTTTAAGTACGAATGCATTTCGTTACTCGCATTTGTCGTCGTATGGGTACCTAAACTGCCTCCTAAGTGCTCCTGAGTGCGACTGCTACGCTAGAGGTCCTGGGTTCGATTTCCATGTCGAGCAAAGTGTTATTGGGTTTTTCTATGAAATTCCCAGTAGCAGCTCGGAGTTAGGAATTTGTGCCCGGATAATGCCTCGCCCCCTATTACATGAGACCTAAACATACCGGCGAACTGTGGGTGTACATTAGTACGCCTCTGCATAACCTCCTCTGCCTTCGGGAAATACAGGCGTGATGGTATGGGTACCTAAACTGATTCAGTTCACCCAAGTACTGTTGATGCGTGTATTGAAAGGTTTGCTGACCGTATGTTTTACGCACGCGCGCGCTTATTCGGTGAATTTTATTGTATATTATAATATATACATTTTATTAAAAGTTTTAGACACCTATTTGGGGATTTTTCATTATAATCGATACATACGACAATAGATTGCGATGTTATTGTGATATAACTTATGCTCAATGTAAAAAAAAATAGTAAATTCATTGAAAAAAAATATTTTATTAGATTCCTTCATTGAGTTTTAGTAGATTCCGTCTACAGTTCACTTGTAGTGTAGTTCTACACTTTAAATATGAAATCAAACATGCATCACAGACTACTAAGAGATACTAGTATCCTAGTATCATAGCATCAACATAACATTCTTATGACGTATCAGAAGTAACGAGTAACGTAACGATACGATAGTAACGAGTACTTTTTTTTTTTAATTATATATATATAATTATAACTAAGTTTTTAAATGAATTATTATTACAATGAATTATTTTTTCAATTTTTTACTTTTACAATTTTTTGCTTTTACAATTTTTTACTTCTACAATTTATTTTACCTACTTCACAATTATATCTTTACATCTTTATTTTTTTTGATATACAACTGTACTTTTACAATTTTAATTTATATGGACTCTTATTTATTGTATAACTTCCATTAAATTTATATCAATTTGCTTGTACTGTACTCAAATTATCCTATCTAAAATGCAATGAACTTTACTATTAAGATACACTTTCTGCGCATGGAATTCTGTTAGCATTAAGGTATGAAAATAAATAAATGAGTACTAATTGTTATAGTAACGAATCGATACGGGTACGCTTTTTTTCGTTACTTTTACACCTCTAATTTTAAATAACAGACTCACCACACCACAGACTACTAAGAGATATGAGACTCACTCGGAGTAGTCGGAGTAATAAAATATGACTCACTGAACTGACTGACCCTCCTCCTCCTCTATGTCGATAATGCGTTTATGGACAAAACATTTCAGTATCCTACTATTATTTAAAAACGTGAAAGTCTACGAGTAGGTATGTATTGATGTTTGTTACTCCTTTATGCAAAAACTAATGACGGGATTTTGAATGAAACTTAACAATAATATAGCTACACTCATACATGAGAATAGTTATTATTAGTCCATACGTTATGTCAATAAAAATATATAATAAACTCCCAGAAACCCTAAAAGAAGAACCAAGAAATATAGCGTTTATATATATATATATATATATATATTTGTATATAAGCTAAAAACAATACTCATAAATAAAGCCTATTATAATATAAGAGAATACATCGATGATAAAGATTTATAATAAATAAATACAAAAATAAAATAAATGTAATATTATACAATATGATATTTAACTGCATAATACTATATAAATTTAATGAGTAATAATTAGAATAACAATAAAATAATAATAAACAATATAAATAATAATTCCTAAATAACATTGAAATAATAGTTTAACTGCCCAAATAAGTTTTAAACAGAAACTGGAACAAAAATACTAAAATAAAAAATAGCATCCTTCTCTCCCCTACTTTGCCGTGCCCTACAGGGTCCATATTGTACCTACTTATATATTATGTAACACCTTATTATGACATATGGAGTGCAATAAAGATATTGTATTGTATTGTGATATAATTCAAATCAAATTGGCATCTACGCGGACGAAATGACGGTCCGTCGCAGCCCGGACCGGGAACCCTTAACTACCATTTAATTTAAGAGAGCCAGAGACCTATGCACTCAGAACAATAACTAGGCAAGACTTGTGAGCTCGTGCAAGTCCTCAGCAAGTCCCATTGGATGACCATAGAACGAAAATAATTATGTAAATTATGTGGTATCCTAAGCTGTGGTAGCATCCAGAAGTAAAGTATTTAGTCTGTGGTGATATTTTGAGTTACCACAGAATAAGTCATATTGGCCAAATGATTGAAATTTTAATTAGTCAAATTGGAGATGATAAAGTAGCATAATCTAGCCTAGCCTCTTAGATTAATTTTAGTCAGTCTAGCCTATTATGCCAACAAGGTGAAATGTTTGTGGCATGCTTTATATTATACACTAGCTTCTGCCCGTGGCTTCGCTCACTTGAAGCTCAAAAACCAGCAGTGATGATCTCTTCCTTGTATGGGTCTCAACATACAAGCTTCAAGCTGTATCTCAGGTTCCGGTTAATTATTTGAGATAAGAAGTATACCAGTTTTTAAGTAGGAGCGCACATACTTTCTAAATATAATAGTGATAATAAAATTAAAATCTATTCAGTAGTTTTTGCGCCAACCCGTAACAAACAGACAAACAAGCAAACATTTTAAGAATCACATTTTTGGGTTTGGAAAGGTTAAAATACCATAGCCATTTGTTTTTTTAAATATCTTCAATTTACAGACAGCTTTTTACAATTTTATAATAGTAGAGATACTGTAGGTACATACTGATAAAAAAAAATCGTTTGTTCGTTTGTCCTAAGTAAGTGAGGTGAGGTGAGACCAATCTCTTAGTAGTTTGTGGGTGAGACTGACCTATCCTTATCCCTATATACCCACGTCGCGGTCGTCTACATAATAATTATATTTATTACTGATTTGGAACATAGTTTTATTTTATATCGTAAGCACCCGATGTAAAAGACTTTTTTGAAAATTTTGACTGACCCATTTGTTTACGTACCTATGCTAGTTTTCTTTGTAGGAAAATTATGATTTTACAACGGCATCAAGTTGCAAAAATTTGAATTTGGCGGGCGAGGTGAACGTCTGAGTGAGGTGTGTGGTAGTTACGTTGATTTGGAAATGGATCTATAGCAGCCCCCATTGCTTCGGTATTAAAATGGCCGATGTCTCAAATAATGAGCGCAAAGTTAAACTTACAAAAAACGGGAAAGTTGTGAAGAGACGTTCAAGGAATCCAGAAGGCGAGTTTTATCTCTGCACTATTTTAAAGTTATAGATACATATTGGTTAACTTTAGTTTTCAAGTGCTTTGTTTATGATGTATAGTCTTCATCACATTACCTAGTTTTTGACTCTTACTACCTTATTACATTTTTATAAAACAAGTTGACCGTTCCGTACAGTTTTCTTTGACTGCCTCGTAGAATTTATGTAGCAAACTGCTATGATTAACCTGTTGTAACGCACGACTCATTCATTGTCACCGATTTGTTGTGCTGCGAATTTCGAGCTCAATATATTTTACCTGCCTACTTAATATGTACCTACCTACCCTAGTTCTTTGCGATCAGCTTGTATAAAATATAGTATACTTACCTATATATTTTTCTGTTTGCAAACTACTGAAGTAAATATATATTTCCAGAATGGCACAAACAAAAACAAAAGCGTTTAAGGATTGCTGGACTAGAATACGTAAATGCAAATGGAAAATTGGTTCCACCAAAACAACCGGGCCCTGACTGTAATTGCCGAAGACGATGTTTTCAGAAAGTCCCAGAAGAGATCAGATTAAAAACTTTCCAAGGCTTTTACTCTATGAAAACACATGATGAACAGAATGCTTATTTATTTGGACTCATGAGGCAAGTTGACGTCAAGAGAAAGAGAGTGAAATCTAGCAGTCGTCGTACATGTACCTTCGAATACTTTGTAAGAGTTAAGGGAAGAGAGACTCAGGTGTGCCAAACAGCTTTTAAAAATATTCATGCCATAACAGAGAGAAAAGTAAGAGTTCTATGCAAAAAAATGGATGATGGTGTTATGTTTCCAAGTGACAATCGAGGGAAAAACAGTCATCGTCGCTCTGGAGAAGTGCGTCTGCCATCGGGAGTTTTAGATCAAATTAAAAATCATATTTATTCTATTGTACACACACATCGTTTGAAAGATTTCATCAGATTGGATAAAATTGCTGGCTTGGAAATAAATATTTCCAAAATGTGGAAAGATTATATCAAGACTTTTGATCCAGACAACATAACTGCAACCATGCCCAAGTCTAAGAGGAGTATGGAGTTAGTTCCACAGGTGGAACCTCCACAGCAGCAAGCACAAGCTCCACAGGATCCTCTGGCTCCTATCGCATATCCTGGAAGTAGTCATCTTGTGAATATAGCTGAGAACTACTTTCAAAACCAATATCAAACAGCTACATTGACTACAGGTACTGCCACCAATTTCTACCAAACTCAAAATGGAACACAAAGTATGGGGATATTGCTGCAGCCTGCTGCTCCTAGACCAACACAACCTACAACTGCATTTATTGTGCTGCAAACTAAACCGGAGCCCCATCAGCATTCAACTATAACTATAGAGAATCCTTATGGTCATGCTGCAGAATTAATGCAAGCAACTCATCATGAAGAATCAAAACCAGAAAAGAAAATCAAGAAAGAACGTAAGAGAGGTCCTATGGTGAAACAGTGGAGGTACACAAATATATTCCACGATGAAATTAATGGGGCAGCTTTGGCAGCTATTAAGACTAGATTAGGCATGTACTATGCTGAAAGTGATGCTGCACGCAAGAAGGCCAAGCAGGCTCGGCCTCCAGATGTAGTCCAGACACAAACTCCACCAGAGCAAATCCCACCAATGAGACAGGCACATACAGTTACAATATACACATAAAACTATATATTATCCTTATAACAACCATGATAAATCTGAAAATATTCAATGAAAGAGTACACACTATCAATATCATAAATTGGGAGGACATCATCTCCTACTATAGTTAAGCCCTGCAGATTTAATATATTAAATAAACACTATGTTAAAAAAACCCTGTCCGATCCAAAAAGGGCATACAGGTATCCCAATCACATCACTAAATAAAATAAGATACAATAAATTCGTGTAAGTAAACATATGAATGAAGTTTAAACTGTTGTGACCAAAAGGCAAATTTTTAAAATGTCATGAAATCATTATAGCCTCTAGCGTGTTTGGCACCCAGGTCCACTTACTGCTACTGTAAGTATTCTCATTTCAGTTTTCTAGCTTTATAATTTTTTATTCATAGATATTATTTTCTTGTAAGTGAAATTGATTATTAAATAGAACTGGATCTCAATACCTTCACGGGTCTGACAGGGTATGCTAATTAAATTGCTACTGAGAAATTGCAAATATTTAATATCAGATAACAGGGCACTAGATTTTACATAATATTATCTTGAGATGTTATAGTATTCTTCAAGTAAAAAGAGTTAGGTATGCATATTTACATATTGAGTTACTGTACCGACTGCTAGTGACTACAGGTATCATTGTAGCTTAGTAACTTTAAACTGTATGTACTGTATTTTAAGATTTGTAGCACAGTTTAAGGAGCTAAAGCAGTAGTATAAACACACTCACATCCAGTGAAGAAATAAGTCGAACAACCCGACTTTTAAAAACCCAACCATAGTGTTAGAATAATATTCCTCACTGTCTTTCAGCTAGGCATCTCCTGAGAGGCGAGAAAATATCTGACTTGCTTGGTGGTAGGACCCGTTGGGGTCCGACTCAGTGGCGGCTCGTGAAAAATTTTCTTGGGTGTTCATAAAAAAATATGGCCTTTAAAAAATATAGGTTCAACTTGCTAATCTGTGCGCTTTATTGGTACTTATCTTTGGTTCATTCATTAAATTTTATTATAGATAGCTTCTGCCCGTGACTTCGTCCGCGCAGCGTGATGATATTCAGCCTATAGCCTTCCTCAATAAATGGGCTATCTAACACTGACAGAATTTTTAAATCGGACCAGTACTTCCTGAGATTAGCGCGTTCAAGCAAACAAACAAACTCTTCAGCTTTATATATTAGTATAGATTTTCGATACCCGGAATCTAGTACCTACCTACTGTACGAATATCTTGTCGCCCGATAGATGCCAATGCACTTCACATACCTAACATATGAAATCGAGACTGCGCATGCATGTTTCTTAACTTTCATTGAAAGGTGCGCTAAATCATCAACACCCATTTTAATCCATGCAGACTCACCTCCACCGCCGCCGGAACCAAACGCAAGACACGGGAAACAAAACAATTTGTTGGTTTTTTCACAACCACACAACCAAGGGGTTTTGATATATTGTTCAGGTTTAAAAACACGAGTGTAGGTTTTAGTTTTTGTAACACATTTTTGTATTAAAACAATGTTCGAGACGTATATCTTAAGTCATTTCACAGTTTAAAAAAAAAGATAGGTAGGTACACTGCATTGATCCATTTGATTCTAAGTACTTTTTATTTTTACACAAAAATTGCACAACGATGTCATTCATTCATAAAGTGAATTCGTACCTAGTCGTACTGACGTTTATTTGTTGACATCAAACCGGCAACAACGCACGATGTCGTCGCTCTATCGAGGTTTGGCAACGTCGCGCAAGTGCGCCGCTCCAGATTTGCCTAATTTCTCATACAAATCTTCCGTTTCACGCGCCGAGCGGACTTTCTCTTTCGCACTCATTGAATTTCGTACAAACCGTTGCACTGAACTTTGTTTTCATATGAGCGCCGATTACCGGCGCACCGCGCTATCCACTCAGTACGTCATGACGCCAAATTTTGTAGCTATACTGCGTTCTGCTGCGTCGGGTTCAGAGCGTAAATACTAAATCGATGCGTAATTTTTAATAATTCCAACAAAAATGTGTTTTTACCAACATAAACTTAAATAAAAAAAAAACATTTTGTTGAGTAAATTTTTTGGGGGTGCAGCGCTCCAGCGCTCCTTAGGACGAGCCGCCTCTGGTCCGACCGTCTGGCGACCACACTTACGTCAGAGTCTGTCGTAAAACACCTTGGCGTGTGTTTCGACTTTTGCGTGTAAGAGCCAATACCCCCTTGTTAGCTGTGGCTCTAGCAGTCTGCAGACCGTAGGGGCTCTTAAGGATTGGCAACGCATCTGGTGGTGCAACTGCAACACCAGGTGGCTCGTCAGAACATTAGCAGACATAATCAATTAAAAAAAATATCTACCTATCATAGGATAGGATAGGAGCCTCAATCATATCGTCAGGCATGCAAAGTAAGAGACACACATTTACTCGAAAAACCGTATCCACCTGACGCAGTCAGGTAGTCAGGGTAAAAAAAGCATTTAGACTCAAATGCTCAAACTCGACAGACACGGATAGAATCGATAGAAATTTTACCATAGCGCTGATCGACAGTAGGCATTGAATTCAAGGGCACTCAATTCCATCTAGGTACTGCTTCGGCTAATTAAGTGTAGGTACTGTGCTTGTAGCTTTCAGAAATCTCTTTCTATTTATAGTACATAAGTAGGTACTCCATTATAGAATTAAATGTGTGGTGTGCAGTAAATAGGCTTGCTATCATGCGCATATCATTTTCACCGATTACGATTTTACTGATCTCATAATTACCTTCATAAGTTTGAAATAATAATTGTTTAAATGTGACCCAGTGCAGGTTTCAATTTTTTTTTAATTATGATGTGATAATAACCACACTAAATTGAATGATATTGTAAGTAAATAAGTAATTGATTGCATTTAAAATTTCCTACATTGCGTTCTCTTTACCTACACTTTCTACTACAAATTTATTATTTTAACTTTGCGAGTTAATTCTGTATCATCTTTTTACTTACGCTTATTATAAGCATTACAACTAACGTTATATCAAACAGCTGTTGGTTTTATTCAACTAGGTATTGCAAACATCGCTATTGTGGTAAAAGAATCTTGAGATATAATATATAAATCCTTTTGGGACGCTATGTACCTACATCGTTGCACAGAATTTAGAACTCCTCAACACCATAAACCTTCCATTACACAGCCATCTTTCGCGTCGTGCCCAGATGGATGTCACTAGAGCCGTTTCAGTTGACTCAGGATTTGACGCCGTGCTATTAGCAGATAGTCCCGTCAAATCAAATTATAATACGTTGTCCTGCGTGTTCTGTATAAGTTATACAATGTTGTCCTGTTTATGAAAGATGAAATAAATACAGATATACAATATATTGTATATATATTTGTATGTACAATATATTGTAGAGTGAAACCAGGCACCATCAGTAGTACGTTCTTATTCCCTTCCCAGCACAGAATATTTTGTCATACCTATCTTCCTAACCTTAGATGAGGATGTATGCAGATGGGTTTTCTTGAAAATTTACGAAAATCCTCAAGACCGGCCCCTCTTTTCGCCATATCACCAACAGATTACATACTTACTAATCGGACATACGCCTCTTTCCCGTAGGGGTAGGCAGAGACCACAGACTTCCATTTGCTACGATTCTGACATACCTACCTCTAGCTTCATCAACACTCATCAATCTTTCATACATGAACATCGGTTTAGGGTACTCTTGACAGACATTTTTTTTTTCTCCTTTCATTCATTCTTTTAACATGACCAAACCACCTCAACAAACCTTTCTCGATTTTAGTCACTACATCTTCATTCACTACATCGTTATTCTATCTACTTTTATGCTTCTTCTGCCACACCCAATTTTCACTACCATACATTAGTGTCGGTGCTAACTCCCCTCCATGAACGTCCAAATCCAACGTACGTACGTTGATTGATCTCACGTAGGTTGTATTGGAATACAAATAATTGCACAGAGTAGAGACAAAGAGTCCTAGATTTGATTGCCAAGTAAAAAAATAACTACAAATATGGTTTTTATGGATTTATTGTAAACTTAAATTACGCGGACAAGACGCAGGCACCACCCACGGCCTTGATCTTCCTCTCAGCTGTCTTTGAGAAGAATTTAGCCTTAACTATGACGGGCTGTTTGGGGAGTTTGCCTTTACCCAGCAACTTGTAGTAACCCTGAAATAGAATTTAATTATTTTCATACAATTTTAATTTTTTGTAATACGTAAAGTAAGTAGATCAATTTGATATGAATATTTTTGGCCAGAAGACATGTATTTTAGCATCATTTTAAGAGTTAGAATTCTTTTACCAATGTTGTCAGTCTATGTTAGGCTTTCCAAGTGATAGTTTTAATTTTTTCAGTTGCATCATTTATCCTAAATTGATAATGCTTATTTTAGTGATTATTTTTATGAGTAGACTAGCTGTAACCAGCGACGCCGCCCGCGTGGTATTTAAAAAAAAGTAGCCAAAGTTACTCCTTATTACATTAGCTATCTGCCAGTGAAAGTCGTCAAAATCGGCCCAGCCATTTCAGAGATAGCCGGAACAAACAGACAGACAAAAGTTGTAAAAGATATTGTTTTGGTATATGTACCTGGTGTATATACATCTAAATGCACTTAGTAGAATGCGGTTATTCAATTTTATTTATTTGTATAGATGTATAGATTAACAATTTATAGTTCATACATCACTATGAAAGCACTTAGGTTAACTGGATGCCAAAATATAATTAGAGCTTAGTTCGATATTTATGTTTCAATTAAGTAAATATTAATTGAAACATGGTTTACGAATATAATTTTACTAGCCGTTCCACGTGATTTAATAAGTGAGAAACATTTCTGCTTCACCCCTGTAGGTCATAGTGTGATGTTATATAGCTGATCACCTTCCTCAATGAACGGATTATCCAACACAAAAAATAATTTTCAATTATTCCCTGGGGTTATAGGGTTCAAAAACATGCACCAGATTTTAAGTTAGAACCCCTGCAATACAACTGTGAAAACTGCAATCAATTTCATGTAGTCGTTTTTGCGTGATGCGCGTACAAACTTACACAGACAATTGTTGTTTTGGCTTTTTTGCTCTAATAAACTATCATAATATCAGTTTTTTTTTCTTCAGTATCTTTGTGTCATTCAGTATCATCTATCTTATGTACAGACATCGGCCCATTACAATTTTATTGTATGTACTATAAATATTGGGTGTAAATAATAAGAAAACTTACAGCCTTGACAATGTTGATAACGGGCACCTTGCCGTCAGTGGCAGATGCGTATTTTAGTCGCGACTGCTCAGACACCAGGGTCCAAAGCTTGTCCAGGTTCAGCACAGGGTTGAATAGCTTGTTCTTCCTTTCATGGAAATTCCTCATACCAAGCTGAAAATAAGCATTTAATTTAATCTTTCAATGCCGATTTCTTTATCTATTTCAATTGGATATATTTACTATTTATTCCTCTTTAACTTTTAGCCCACAGTAACTTTTAAAACTAAGACATATAATTTTGTTGAATCAGGACTAGTTGCCAACTAAGAGTTTGTAACTCAAATTTTACCAAATTTTCAGCACAAATCCCACAGTTTAATTTTGTGTATGATTTGTGTTGTCTTTTTTAATGTCTGCAGCAAATGGAAAGGAAATATTGCAGGACATGGGGAAGGAGATAAATGTTGTGTCTATGGCATTTCATTAACATAAATCCAATTTAGCCTGTACACAACCCTGCTGCCAGCTGCCAGAGTGCTGGCTGACTATTTACAATACCATCTTGTTTAGTCTCGAGCAAATCTTACCAACACCAAAAGAATCACAATAACACAAGAGTATGAGTAAATTAATAAGAAAATATAAGTACTCCTCATCAACCAAGTGGTCCTGAGCGCGACTGCTACGCTAGAGGTCCTGGGTTTGATTCCAAGGTCGAGCAGTGTCATTGAGTTTATCTATGAAATTCCCAGTAGCAGCTGGAGTTAGGAATTTGTGCCCGGTTAATGCCAATAGGCTCGCCCCCTATTACATGGGACCTAAACACACCGGCAAACTGTGGGTGTACATTAGTACGCCTCTGCCTAACCCTTCGGGGAATACAGGTGTCATGGTATGTTTAAGTTTTATGTAAAATATAAGTAGTCTATCTAACATATGGTATTTTTAACAGTGGTTATTTTTAAGGGATAGGGGAGCAAACGAGCAGACAGATCACCTGATGGTAAGCGATAACCGCCGCCTATGGACACCCGCAACACCAGAGGAGTGACAAGCGCACTGCCTGCCCTTTAAAAGGGTTTAACTCACTCGGAGAGACACAATACAAGTTGTGTCACACCGTGAGGCTGTGGTATCACTCCAGTTGAGCCCGCCCATTTGTGCCAAAGCATGGCTCTCCCACGTCTAAAAATGGTGGATGATGATTTTGTAGTCAACTTACTTTGCCAAAGTATCCAGGGTGGTACTTATCCATGTTGATTCTGTGATGGTGCTCCCCACCAGCATTACCACGACCTCCAGGATGCTTACGGTGCTTACCTGAAATGTTATATTACATTATGAACATGTTTTGTTCTATTATACCTACCAGTAATTTGTTACTTATCAATCTTATCATGGATGTGAAACATTTAAAAACAGCTCCAGACATGTTTTGGCACTTCCTAGATAACTTATTTTAATGCCTTCATGCAGATTCAAAATAATAATCATCTAAATAGTTTTACATTACCCAATGTAAAACTATTTAGATAATTATTATTTTACTATAATTTTAATTTCTTAGGTACTATATTTTTAATTTCTTATAATGGACACAGGTTTCACACACTTCCTTCAACTTAAATTCATCAGTATCGATATCATGTCAGAAGAAAATTGATGATTGTCATCAATCAAGATGCATAAACACCAACTTCCTTTACAATATCAAATCTGGGTAGGCATGGGTTTATCCACATTTGGTATTTTTTGTATAACATATCAGTACTTGCAACTTTTCGGTGCCTTATTGAGGAAATGTGGAATTCTTCAAGACATTAGAAGCTGATTCACAAGTTGCTGGCACCGAAGGTTTAGGTTAGGTTAGGTCTCTTAGTTTCACTAGGTATAAATCTTTCGAGGGTGCAACTGGGAAATGGAATGCAAATGGGAAACTCACCAATACGACCGTGGCCATGGCTCACGTGGCCTCGTAGCTTCCTGGTCTTCTTCTTGGAGGTGGCCTGTAGCGAAACAAACAAAATTTACGTTTCAACATCGTAATTGGAAATAATGTGCTGTACAACACAGGTTTCACTTATATCACACATTTCACTTTAAATTTAATTAATTCGTAGCATGATTATGATGAATTATTCTGATAAAACTCAGGTAATAACACGAACCATATTTTGAGTCTTCCGTCAAGTTTTGAAAAGAAGGAAAGGTTTCTTTTTTCGACTCTTCGCTATGGTCAAGTAGAGCTGTCTGTATTGTACATCATATATATATTCATCTAAGTTTAGTCGATTACTTGTCTATGTCCCACCGTACATTTCAATAATTGTAACTTAGAAAATCCATATTAGATTTATATTGCTCAGATAAATCTTTATTTATCGGGTCCCGATCCCGAAAGAAACTAAACCTTAAATAAGTAAACAGTCAAAACTACATTCTTGTTTTATCAGTTTTTTCTTTGTCTTGCTCTAACAAAATATTCTGTAATATTCTAATAATTATCATTTATCACGATAATCCATACGTGATGGCCATTAAAATCTTTTTATAATAGACTAGCTCCTGCCAGCGACTTCGTCCGCGTGGAATAGTTACTTGGTCTTAGCGTGATGATATATAATAAATGTATATTGTATAGCCTTCCTCAATAAATGGGCTATCTAACACTGAAAGAATTCTTCCAATTGGACCAGAAGCTCCTGAGATTAGCGTGTTCGAGCAAACAAACAAACAATCAGCTTTATATATTAAAAAATATATATAAGTAAATAAGTAAGTATAAGTAAAGAAAGTATGGGTATGAGTATAAGCATAAGTATAAGTAAAGTAAGTATAAGTTTAAGTATTTAAAAAATCACATTTTAGGGTTCAGAGGTGTATACACTAAACTGTGTTTTTTTTATATCTTCAAAGTACAGACAGCTTATATACGATTTTATAATAGTAGAAAAGAGAAGAGATAAGATATAAAATTATGGGTCAAACTTCGATTAATTTTTGTAAGAAATGAAATTGTTTAATAGATTCGGGTGTAGTCGAATAGTATTTTTTATCTATTCGATTACGACAGTATATAAGCACTTCACATTAGTATTACTAATTAAACACATCACTAATCAGTCAGTACGTTTCCAGAAAATGGTGGGATTGTGTATCAAAATTGAGCCTGACACGTATTTTACGAAAAAATATAAATAATTTATGAAAATTTTGCAATGTTATTAAGTTACTAGAATTTTTATCTGTGTAGAATTATTAAATAGCGGGAACATGGAGTTTCGCGAGACGTTGTTGGCCGCTCAACGAAATCAACAACAAAAGTCATCTGTGAGATTACTTTTTTGCGAAGTGTACCTTACTTTTGATTTACGATAGGCCCTTGAATATGTATTTATCTTAGCGCTTATTTAATAAATATTTTATTTTCAGCTGAAGCTCTCTGTGCAGTTTAAGCACGAACGTACTTTTACTTTGAAAACTACTTTGTTATTGTGTCTATAAAATCACCTTCTGCTTAACTGATTTCAGGAGAATTCCTATTATAAAGCTCGTTTCGATCCGCCTAAAAAGGAGCAGAAACAGAGAGACAGATTGTCAGCAAACATACAAAAGTTTTTGGCAAAGAAAGATGAGGAAGAAAAGCAAAAGAAAATTGAGGCTCAGAAAAAGCGGGAGGATCTGACTGCTATGAGAGATCCGAAAGCTTTGAGGAAGATTCAGAAGACTCTAAAAGTCATAAAGTCAGCCAATAAGTCTGTAATTGCCGATGCTATTGACCGAGACAACACTGCTGTGACTCGTGAGGGGCCGGATCAGCCTGACCAGGATGACTATGGGTATGAGTCACAGGAGGCTGCAGCAATATATGAAAAAATGATGGAAAAGTACAGTAAAATGCCAGATGAACCCAAATTTCCCACTGGAAGTAAGTCTACACTTTTATTTTGTTTATAATTATGAATGTAGGCCAAGAATTGTAGACACAATTGAGGTATTCACATTAAGCTGTTTGTCTTATTAATAAACCTCTGAGGTGTGAATTTTTCTAGTTCAAGAATTTGACTTATAGTTTAATTTAGATTTTCATTATCTAATAGTTTATCCATCTTTTTCATGCTATCATGAATGTAATATTTATTTATTATTTCAAACAAACAAATTGGCCAATACAAATTTTTGTTAGGTTAGATATGATTGCCTTCAAATTGAAAAGTAAATTATCAGCCCACTGCTCAGCTTAATTCAATACTAGCATGAATATTTTACACTATTTAGTGCAGTGGTCCAGTCCTGTCAGTTGGCCTTCCTTGGGTTTAGTGCTAAGACTGGTCCACTGATTACTAATGATATAAAGTCAAATGTTAGATAAAGAAATCCGGACACAACAAGTTTTATCCTACATAGGTATATTGTAAATGAGTAAGTTTGTATTTTTAAAATTTTTATGTTTGTTACTGTCAATCATGCAAAACTGGCTACACAGATTTGTATGATATTTAGCACACACTGAGACTAAGATATATAGGATACTCCTTCTCTAAAACCCAATTCTGAAGTCCATATAGACATGAAGACACAGGCAGTAACTTGTATGACAAATAAATGATAAACTAAAATATATTATTCAGCCTTCAGTTGTATTAATTGTAAGCATAGTTTGCATAGTAACAAATCAAAATACCGCCAAAAAGTCTAACATTTCCTTCTTTCCGTTCCTGAAAATATCAAGGCTTTCGGCTGATATGGTATGGTATAACCAGCTATTTTCGCAACTCCAAAGGGGGTATATTGCGTACGGGTGGGAAAGATTTGATTATTCAACCCCCAATTCCCTCAAGAAACACCAGCAGGCAGGCTCTTGGCCACACTGCAGCCTGTATAAGCTTAGCAATATCCAAGTTGAAGGTGAAACAAGATCATTTGCATTATAATTACAATGGATGTGTATTGTTTTATAGATACATGTGTTGACATTTCATATGTAAAGTATAAGATTTATATGAAAATAAAAGCTGTTGACTTTCAGCATTTATAAATGTTTACTGATTTATTGTGTTGGGTTTCAGACAGCACGGTGAAAAAGGATCTGAATGGCACAAGGGAGAGAGTGAAACATGCCTTGAGACATGAAGATGACCCAGTGGTCCATAAAAGAAGGAGGAGAGGTGAAAATGGAGGTTAGTCACAACTTTTTTCTATTCTTGGTGTAAATTTTCAGAGTATATTTCTTCATTGACAATAATCATTTATTTCGGTCAGGTCTCAGTGTATCAGATACAAAAATATTTCAGTATTTTACATGATCAATGTAAAATATTGCTGGTTGCTAACTTACCTTGTAACGGCTGTAACCACAAAATAACTATTTATATTATCTTCAAAACAAACTCACTGCTCCCCACACTTTGTTATCTCTAAAATAATGGTTAATAAATATTAAATAATAAATGGTCATAAATGAAATATGTGTAATGTTGCATGTACAAATATAATTATGTGAATACACAGGCGACTCTTACAAGTTCAGTTGTAATAGGCATGGCCTATTATCATAAGCATTTAATGGACTGTCCGAGATGTGCCCTGATTAGACAATGCCAGTTTCCTACCAGTTGGAGCTTTACATTGACTCCTGCTGGTAAAGGCCAATGTTTAGCAGCAGAAATGAGAGTCTGACTCATTTAATAATTTGTCAGATATGCAGGTTTCTAAAGAAAACCACCACTCATCTAACAACATTATAGGTATTTAGGTTCCATAGAATACTCCCAAAATTGATGATGACAAATTTATATATTCATTTTTCAGAACGAGAGGCTAGCCCTCCAACAAAATATGAGCCTGAGAAAAAAGAAACCAAACCTGACAAACCCAAATTTCGGAAACCAGCGCCTCCTCCCATGGATTTCAATCAGCTGCTGAAACTGGCTGAACAGAAGAAAAGTGAACCAATTGAAATTGGCAAAAAGAAAGATCCGGTCACTGTTAGTGAGTCAGGACCCGAAAGGCCGATGACAAAGAAGCAAAGGCGGGAGTATGAGGAGGAGATGGCGAGACGTCAACGTCGCCAAGAGAGGATCGAAGCTGAGAAAGCGGGCGGCAAGAAAGGTAAGTAAACAACATGTAACATTATAAATGCACACCCTCAAAAACAAATTTTACTTGCGCTTATGTGCTTAATCCACTAAATCACCAACACTCTATGCCAATTTCAGTTCCAAGAGACGATAAATCGCGAGACGTTGACAGAGAAAGAAAGCCAGAACCAAGCGCTGGCTTTGGTCGCATCCCGAAAGTTTCCGATAAAATGAACGCTACCTCCAGAAACGACAGTCCTAGACCATCCGACAGAGAGAGAATTGAGAGGGAAAAAATTGCAAAGTTACAAAAAGAAAGAGATATGTTAAGACTAGACAACGAAAAGGCTGAACGTGAGAAAGAAAGAATGGAGAGAGAGAAACTTGACAAGTTGAAAGCTGAGAGAGAACGTATTGAAAGAGATATAGATAGACTTAATAGAGATAAAGAAAAATTGGAAAAGGCAAAATCGAAATTAGAAAGCAGGACATCAGACAAGGGAGTCAGAAGTGTAGAAAAAACAGTAGATAGGTCAAAATTAAATTCTAAAGAGAGCTTAAAACAAGATGTTAAGAAAAACATAGATTTAAAGAGCCAAAACACATATAGGATAGATAAGAATTGTAATGAAAAGAAGTTTACTATACCAAGTAAGAATAGTGAGGGTAAATACTTAAATGGTCATAGCAATCAAGGTAAACCTGTGCCAAAACCGAAGGAGCAAACTTCACAGCCAAACGGTATTAAGGACAAAGCATTATTAGCCAAACAGAGAGCATATGCTGAAGGATCTCTAAAGAATAATGATAAAAGAATGCCTGACGGTAAAGGAGCGGTTCCCAAGAAACCTGACGAGAGGAAAGCTGGTATTTCTAATGAGAAAGCAGGTCCAAGTAAACAGAAAATATCAAACACATTTGATTTCGATAAGCACGTTAATTCTTTGGGCAAGAATGGTGCCAGGAAGCCAGACGGAACGCGACAGTTTCCACCAGCTGATGTGAAGAGAAAAGGACACCCTGATCAGAAGAATAAGAAACGTAAGTTGTGAACTCATTTTTTTTAGATTTATATCGAATTCTGACGGCTGCGGAGGCAAAAATATTATACCAAAGACCACGCAATAGAAAATTGCAGCTAAAAGATTATCTTCATTTTTGGACTACTGTTATAGTCTAAAATACCACGGTAAGAGTGCTTACTTTGTAACGTTATAATGATGATCGTAAATACTGAACCTTGAGTTAATATCTATCTTTTTCGGACGAAATATAGATAATTTCCTGGAATATCCATATTTTGTCTGAATTTTCTTCATATAAAAATAACAGTAATCCCCAACAATTAATGGTCTGATACACATACAGTCTATCCCAGTTAACTTGTCTTTTTTGGTAAACAAATATGGCGTCCTAGTAACCAGAGATAACTGATAGTGGTTAGATAATGTTGGGAAATCATGAATGAATGACTGAACTAAATACTCTTAGCCAAGACTATTGAAGAATGATTCTCACCTTGACGAGTACTGATTTTATTTTTTAATTTTAAATATGAAGTGAATGTGTGAAGTGATTATGAAAAAATAAAACGACAACTGCAAAACATTAATTTATTAGTAGTTCCTCTGAAATACACGTGTCAGAATCTGATGGCTCTAAGGAGTCATCAGATTCCGACACATGTATTATGAACCTCTGGTTCGGTTCATCTGATGCAGTATCATTGTACCCGATAGAGTAAACCCACCCCCACCAGGTGCCCGACAAGGCAGTCCACAAGGACTTTCGATTAGCTTGCCCACCTCGATGAGCAGCACTAGGGTCGGAATGCCTACGGAGAATCTGCAGGGCGTCCCGGCTTCGCAGAGGATCTGCTTCCCCGTTTTCCATCGGAGTGGAATTGGCCCCCCGTGCGCTAAGGAACTCCCTCAATCGAGGCCCGAGAGCCGCCAAGGCCGGGACCCACTCTTTGCCATGCAAGCCGTCGGCTCCTGGAGCAGTATTTCTGGCCTTGAGACTTCAACCACCACTCATTTCTACGCCGTTCACCTCGGGAACAACGTCGTCACTGTGGTCCGCATCGGAATGTCTGCCCCTTCTTGACAAAATTCCTAGCTACAACTGTTATTGTTCTTAATTCTAATTCTTGTTAATTCCATCTGTAATATTTCATATTTTGATGTCAGCACAGGGTTCATGATTAAAAACGTAGTATGTTAAATAGCAAAAAAATGCTATGGATAATATTGTACAATAACAATATTATTTTTGTGAAGATAAGGACTTTTTGGATTTTTTGCTCATTCACTTAAACAAAATCATTCATTATTTTGTCACATCCCCTAAAATTCGTAGATAATCTAGAGTTTTGAAATGTCAAATTGTCATGATTGTTTTATTCTGTGAAAATGTAATTACATAAAATTTAGTTTTTATTAAAAATAATAGACTTTTATAGTGATTTCGAAGCAGTTTTTGGTGTAATTTAGAGTGCATGTGTATAGTGTAAGTGTTAATAAAATCGTTTCCTACATCAAGTGCGTGATTAAAGAAAAACTTGTGATTTTCGCGTCGGGCAGGGTTTGTTTACCAAAAAAGACAAGTCCAAAAAAACGGACTATACGTATTAATCTTGAATTAGAGCAAGTAATATATAGTCCTCCTTACTCTTACTGTATTTAGTCTGTGCTTTTCCGATTTTTTGTATTATTGTATCTTGTTTAGCTGTTTCGTGTTAATTCCACACACAATCTACGAATTCATCAATGACTAAAAAAATTAATCGATAATGTTTCACCAATTTACTCCGTTATTATTTTATGCTACTGTTTCTATTACCGTTGTGCCTTGGATGCTAAATCGTTTATTGTATTAAACGAACTTCTAGTAGCTAAAGTACCCGTAACGAAATAATTAATTCTAAAGTAATTGAGTAACATAAAATATTATATCTACCCATTTTATTTAGAGTTGCCATTAAAATTAGAAAATGGTAGTATTTTCAAGGAAATATTTGATGAGAGATTCTATTTATTGTAATAGCTCTGTATTGATAGGGCGCGCTTTAGATTCGGAGTCAGAGTACGACTCGGAGCTGGATGACTTCATTGATGATGGTGATGACGAAATGGACTACTCGAAACACATAAAGGAGATATTCGGCTATGACAAGTCCAAGTAAGTGCAAACTCTTTACTGTTTATGTTCCGTTTCAATATTTTACTGCCTGCCTCACTAACCTAACTGCCTCATTAGCCTAGTGGTCCCGAACGCAACTGCTACGCTTGAGGTCCTGGGTTCGATTCCCAGGTCAAGCAAAGTGTTATTAGGTTTTTCTATGAAATTCCCAGTAACAGCTCGGAGTTTGGAATTTGTGCCCGGTTAATGGCAATAGGCTCGATCGAACAGTGGGTGTACATGAGTACGCCTCTGCCTAACCCTTCGGGGAAAACAGGCGTGATGGTATGTTCCATATTTTATCTTTGAAATGAAATTATTTATTTGATTTATTGTCACTGGATATTAAGGCAAATTGTTATCTAGGTTTTGGTAGTTTGTTTGGGTACGTTCTAACTACCTATTTTTAATTTCCATTGCATTATCAAATAATTTAAATTGGACAAAGCGATACATAGTTATGGCACAAATGTCAAGCACTACACACTTCAGTTAAACATATTTTTCTTATTTATTTATTCGTTATTGGAAAACCAACAGATATACAGACTAAAATAAACAATTAGCTTATGCTAATTGGCTTAATGCCAATTACAGAAATATCACACTATAATTATTATCCTCTGTTAAACAACAGTGGGTCAGTAAATTTATGTCGACAATGATTAAGTGTTGGACTTTAAACTTTCCAGATATCGGGATCTGGACGACGATGATGATCCAATGATGGAGTCTAGTTTCGCGCGCCAGCAACGCGAGGAGTACATAAGTAAAAAGATTGGTAAGTCAATACTCAGCATTATGTTTGTTTTTAAATCCAGAGGGCGCTACAATCTAGTTTTTTACGAGTATTTTCTTCATTATTAGTAATTAAAGTGCTGATACCTCATAAAAACTATGACAATGTACGGGATTGATATTCATCAGGTGGTCTAATATCTGTTATTTTTCAATCTCATACTTTTGATGGTCTTCAGGATGTATTCAACCAAAGAGTATAATAATATAGGTGTACAAGAGAGCCCTCTTGAGCTAATTCGAGGCATCCCGATTTGAAGTTTTGAAGCGACATCTGCATTTCCTAATAGTACAAACAAACGCTCTATAGATAGCTATAGGTAGATAGTTATTATATATACAGGTATACGTTTCCATTTATTTATAGTTTAAAGGTAGAATAATATTGGTTTCCAAATATAATCTCATATCAGGACGAAGAAGAGATCGTAACTCGAAGTATGATGTAGATAAAACACTGAAAAAAACTAATAATTAAAATCCCGCACATAATAAACCTAGTATATTAATTGCATTACAGTTGAGAGAAGAGACATCTATCGATAGACTTGAAACTATTAGGTAGCAGTGTTTCTTTGTTATGCAAAGTAGATGGCATGTCTTTCTTTATTGACGTGAGGCCCTGCAAGTTCTAAGTGTCACCCCCCCTGTATTCAACCCTACAGATTGACACTTGTCTTGTCTACGAACTAAATTCAGAATAGCCGCGTTTATTACGTTATTATTAAATAGGTTATTAAATTATCATATTCTCATTCCTTTTTTTTAATGTTTATCACATGCTCATTCAACCGAAATTAAGATTTATATGAATTAATAATTCTTCTCGCGCAGTTGGGTAAAAAGCAAGGCATAATATTTTTTTTAAATACAAAGTGTTAATATCTTTAATAGGTATCTAACTATACAATTTAAATGAATGAGTTTTGGTTTGTTTAATAATTGACTACTCCCAGTAGCCCCCTTTATTATGAATGATAGTGAACAATGCACTAATGAATTAAAAGCAAACAATTATACACTGTTTTCTATGGATATCCCTTTGGGTACGGAACCCTAAAAATTGTATAATTTAAATCTACTACTAAACACTTCTAAGTAGAATGCGGAATATAAGATTTATTAATAAAAGTAGGTAATTACCTTTTCCATTTTCTTCTAATAGAAAAAAAAGCTTAAAAAAATCATGCAATTTTACTATCTTGCTACTGCGAAACAAATTTTCAATTTTTGATAATGTATATTGTATTTTGAAAGATTATAAAATTTAAATTAAAAAGTTTGTTCATGTCCTTCAATTTCGTTTATTCTTACACCACCTCCGTATTTTTTTGTCAGAAACTGGTACCCATTGAACTGTCAAGTTAACACACATTTATTTTCAACACTAGCGGCGGCAGTCATGAATATGGGTGATGGATAAATGAAACGGCCTCTCGCCGCGCGATTTGGTGACATATTTGTCTTTTGCGTCTATTATAATACTTACATAAATAAACGTAGTGAAAGATTACGCGCTCCAACTCGTATGATCATTTTCATCCCATCTATTCGATAAGGACGACTTGGTTCGCCTTTAAGTGCACCCAAAGGTGGTGTTTTATAGAAGAAACTTTTAGCGGGCAGTAATGAGATTTTAATCCTCTTTATAAGTGCGCCGCAATTTACTTTTCCGCGCACTTTTTAAATTTGGAACATCTTAGTGTTCAGTGCCAAAGAGATCGAACGCAAATATTGTTTGAATAAAGACTGGCTGGTACGACGGCCTAAGGTCGCGCCGCCAGTTGATGAGGCGCCTTTTATTTTCTCATGTGTGATGTGGGTGATAAAAAAGTAGAGTGTATCATTCGGGCGCAAAATATATTTTTGGCTCGGGCGACGTACTGTGAATCCCTCACTTCACACTGGATTCAAAAAAGCGCCCTCGCCGTAAAAATATTACTTTGCTCCCTTAAAATACAATCTACTATTATTGATACTAGTATGAGCAAGTAATCGATGTACCCCGTCGAAGACTGAAAAATTGTATGCGGTATATTATTAAAAGCTTGTACATATTTAGGACATGACATGTCTTTTCTTGTAGGTATCATGGAAGACTTGGAGGACATGAGGATGGAAGCCATGGAGAAAAAGAAGTCCAAAAAAGGCCGACGCATCAGCGACGATTGATGACACAAAGGCAATGCTCACCGGACTACGATCGTTTAGTTTTAGGAGACAGTCGTTTGCAGATGCTAATTACACTACGAAGTATACATAGGTATAAATATCGCTAGGTAGATAATTATGTTGACAAGGGATCAATCATAGTCAATTGTTTAACAATTGAAATTGTAACTGGCTGTCTCCAAATAACTAATGGAACCATATTAACTAGAATAGGTACCTGTAAATTATATATACTTAATGTTTGTATAAAGTCACTTAGTTTTTGAGTTTTGCAAGGTTAGCAATGTTCGCTCATGTTATTGTATGTACTTTTTTTACTGCTTTTTAATGTTAACAGGCACTGATTTTTAACTACGTTTTGAATTCACAATTAGAATAACTGTTTAGATTCTTAATATAATTTAAGAAGATACATGCGTACTTCACTACAAAGAAAAAAAAATATTATTATGATTATGTTTACAAGATTGCTATACTGATATATTTGCGGCGTCATGTTGCCTCTTCAAGTGGAATGGAACATGGTACAGTGTAGTCCCCGGCGGGCGCCAGTACGCGCGTCATGCCGCGTTCAGCCAATCAAATACATAGTTACTTGTGTTATATTACTCCAGTTCTGAATAAGGCATACAACTGCATCCGTAAACAGTTAAAATATGTTTGGGGACCTTATATCGAATCAGTTATTATAATGATGTACACAGAACAGTAATTCTTGTAATTTTTTTTATCTTAAATCAAGTACATAATATGTATATTTTTATTTGACTGACTTCATACTATTGATTTTCAGTTTTCTTTATTCCCCTTTCATGGTTGTGAGTTAATTTATCACGAATACATCAACTAAAGGGACAATTAGTTTAAATCTGGTTTTAGTTTCAAAGATTGGTTTGTATATTAGATATTTGATTAATTTATTTTTTGATAGTAATAATTTATATTTTAAATTCGGGTCATTGTTTTGTCGACAGTACCTTCGAATGTAATGTTTCATGTTTGAAACCTGTTGTTTCACACTGTTGTAAGAGTCCTCGTTTCATTATTCCTTATAGAATTGCACTTTTTTATTGTGTATCATGTGGCACTGATACTGTGATTACAATTACAGATATTTCTAACATAATTATGTATCAATAATAATGAACTATTGTGAATATTATGTAAACAAAAACTAATAGCGATAAAACAATATGACCATATCTTATCTTGCCCCCAAATATTACCTTCGTCACAGATAAAAGAATACTAGTACAGATGCCTCATCCCATACAAAGAAATGGGACCTTCCTATCGGGCGAGATTCTTCGGGCAGAATTGTTTTTCTTTTGTAGGCGATAGATGTCGCACGTAGCACGCGCGTTCACGCATGCGACATCTATCGCCTCGGGTTGTATATCAAGTGTTTACTATATATTTAACCAATAGATGGCGCTGGTGCGCCGGGATGTAGGTAGGTACCTAAAGTTGCTACTTGTTGTTATTACGGTCGCTCACCCCGAACAGGTACCTACCTCCTTCTCGGTAGCGCGTAGGTACCTATGTAATACATTTAATTTTATAAAACTACTTACCTATCTTCTTACGCGTAGTTTATTTTCGTTATTATTTAACGTAAATTCATGTAAAAATGTAGGTGTCATTTTCAAGGTTTCTCAGGATACCTACTGATTTCATAAATGACATACTTAATATATTTTTAATAGCCGACATTATTTTTTTTAAATATAACATGACGTGGGTGTCAATTTCATAGTTTCTGATTGTGAAAAAAACAAAATGTTTATAATCCAAGATTGTGAACATCTAATTATTATTTTTTATTTAATATGTATTATAAAGCTAAAAAGTTTGTTTGTTTGGTTGACCGCGGAAATCTCAGGAACTACCTACTGGTTCGAATTTAAAATAGGTATCTTTTGTGTTAGATAGTGCATTTATCGAGGAAGGTTATAGGCTATAAAATATCTTATAAAATATCACGCTATGACTTATAGGAGCGGGGCATCAATGAAAAATGTAGCAAAAACGGGTAAAAGTTATTTCTTTTGAGGGCTTCCATTGCGTGCGCTGCGTAAACGAAGTCAATGGCTGCATAATATACCTAGGTAGGTACCTACCTATCTATCTGTTAAGGTTGACTCACTACCTATAACCTTTTTTGTTGTAGGTACCTAATCAAATTTGTTCTAAAATAATGCATTATTTGCGAAGGTGTTTAACAAAACAAAAGTGTAGTATATACCTACACTTTTGTTGTGTTATGGATTAATATCATTAATCCATACCAATTAGGTACCTACTTAAATACGTTATTCATCACAAGTAGGTACCTATTTAATTTTGAACAGAATTGCCATTGACATCATTTGGTTTTTAATGAATATCGGAGATAATTATCATAGTTTTAAAATAACTCCACGACAAAATAATGATCAAGTAGGTAGGTCGGTACTTAGCCTACCTACCACTAGCGCTGGCCGGCCGTTTAAAACGAGACATTGTCGCGGTTTACTAGAATATTTTCTAAGTAAGTAGGTAGGTAGTTTAGTGATGGAAAAAATCGACTGCCTGAAAATCGAGCCTGCGTCTTCTGGTTAGATAAGTACACCAGACGACCACTGAGCCACCGCGAGTTTAACTATTGAAAAGCAAGCTGCCTACTTTGCTTGTCAACCGACATCGGTGTAGGAACCTACCTACCTATTTAGCCAGAAGACTCTACGCAGGTTCAATTCCGCCCTTCAAAGTTTCCTATATAGCATAGAAAAAAAAGCAAAATATTACAAAAAAATAGTTTAAGTAGGTAGGTACTTACTTAATTGATTATTTTGGGCTGGGAGGTGACAACGTGATAAAGACGGAGTAGTAAGAACGGAGTGTCCGTGATAAAGACCGAGTGACAAACCGAAATCCACGCGAGCAAAGCCGCGGGCGGAAGCTAGTTCTTATATATCTTTATCGCAAAATGATAATAAAGTTATTGTATAAATATACCTAGGTACCTACCTACCTACCTACTTACTTACAAATGCCTACTACCTACATGTCGCACTCGCAACGCAACTCAAGTGGCAAGGCAACGAGATCTTCCCGCAAAAAATAAAATATAATATTTGGAAGAGATTACTTACTAAAAACACAGAGTAGTATATCTACTCATGTGCTAAAAACTAGGTAGGTACCTACCTACCTAGTTGCTTTAAAAAATAATTTTAATGTTACGAAAACAAACATGATTTTCCGACCTGCTACTAAATGCAAGAGAATTTATACCAAAACAGGCTTGTTTTAAAGATTAATTTTAAAATAACGAAAGCAAAAAATAATTTTGTGACCTGCTACAAATAATTTTAAGGGAATTTATACTTAAAGTCACTACGATTAGAGCTTATACTGTGTAACTCGTTCGCCTCGCTATTTATACCTAAGTACATCAGTCATCAGTTCATCACAGACACATACTTGCAGCTAGGCGGCTTGTGATTTTTTTTTTTCATGGGGTTCACAAAAATAGTCTAGTGTTTGTTGAACGTGACAGGTGAACATTATGAGGTCCAGGGTTCGATTCCTAACTAAATAATTAAAGTTTTAAATTAAAGTTTAATTTAGATAGATCTATAAATGTTTAGTTAGGAATCGAACCCGGGACCATACATTTTTATCTAACATAATTATAATACATATACCGAAGGGTTAGGCAGAGGCGTGCTAATGTAGGAACACTCACAGTTTTCAAATACTCGCATGCATAGAAAATTGATCCATATTGCGATACGCCCAACGTGCATAATCGGATTGGCAAAAAAAAAACTGATCTACGAATATTTTCAACCCGCGCTGCCGGGACGCCGCGCCCGCGCCGCCCGCGCCGCCGCGACGCGCGCCGGGCCGCGCCTTAGGCGAGGCGGGCTGTGGCTAGGGTTGCCAACTCTTTGTCGGTCAAAAATAGAGGGTAGTTCTAAAATTATTACCCATAAAAATATAATAGATAACGAAAACATGTAGTAGTTTTGCCTACTAATACTTATACTTTTTTCAGAAATATTGTAGGATAATATTTATATTATATAGTAGGGTTAGAACTCTAGCTGTGCCAAATACTTTCAAGTAGGTAACCTAGTACCTACCTATTTTGATACTTGGTTTTTGACACTGGTAAGTGTATCTCATCCCTACGCGCATACCTAAGACATCATGACAATGAGTAGATAAACGTATCTACTCATGATGACGTAAACACGCTATAGGGCTTCCCGCCCACAGTATTTTAATTTCATCTACCTACCTACTTGCATAGCGTGTGAGCTACCTACAGCAATGAAAACCTCTTACTATTCACTACAAAAGCTTAGGTACCTACTTAAAAAGTAAATGATAACGTAAATCTTATTAGATATGTACCTAGGTACCTCTACCTACCATTTTAAATATCTAAGTACCTATCATAAGTAATTATTTCAATATGATAGGTAAGTACTTCGTAAGTACATAAGTAGGTAGGTAAGTAAAACTAGTAAGTACCTACTACGTGTCTCACTTTTTACCCTATTCACTATCTAGGTAGGTAGGTATTTTGTTCGGTAGAAGAAGCGAAATACCGATCTATTAAAAAAAACAAATACTTAAACGTACGTAGGTACTAGTACCTAAGGTAGGTACCTACTTAATATTCTTCGTTCTCTGGTAGGTATATAGGTACTATGGTATATATAGGTATGCTTACGGCTTTTAAACAAAACCATCACGACACCGTTCGTTCGTTACGTAGGTAGGTAGGTACCTACTACGGCGCATTCGCAGCTGTCGGACTACCGAGTGTATATCTGATCTACCGAACTCGAGCGAGACGCGATGGTATGATACCTACGACTCGCGTTCCGTTCCATTCCGACCGTCTGCATGATGCATTTATTGATGATAGAATACTGATATTTACCTATTTTGATATATATATATATATATATATATATATACTAACACCAACTTGGGCACTAAGTTGATCCAGCCCGACTGCCGTGCATTCCTGACTCCACCTTTTTCGCCTCACTACTCGATTCCGGTTGCATATTTCTTTTCCGGAGTGGCAACGGCGCAAAGCTGAGGGCGACGTTGCCAAACATACTCATCGAGAAAGTGATATACTTGCCATTTTTTTCCTTTTAATTTAGAACTTAATCGACTCCGTAACGGCCAAAATTCTGAGATGCTTAAACACTTATTGGCTCCGGTTTGTATACCAAATCTCAAGTCGTATGTTGATCTGTGTCGAAATACAGTGTTTAAGTGGCTCCACTTTATATTATCAAAATTGGAGCTTAATTTGATCCGACAAAACTAAACTATTTTAAGTAACGTACGTACACTCTCGCCTTGATGGCGGTTCTCAGTACTTAGCTCCCGTGGTTGCACTTCACTTTGCCCTCTGTTTCTAGTGGACTTCGAAGTAGACGCCACAGACTCCTGTCTGTGGTGAGGCTCCGCACGGCTGGCCTCAGAACGCTAGCAGCATCTCGCTCTTCCAGATCCAGACTGCTGACGCGCATATCACAACACCCAGCAGTAGGTAGAGGATCGTGTATTGGTGAATGTCATGGGTCGAGATGTCATCGACCTCTGCTTTGGTGGATTTCAGAGTTTTGATCTGTTCTCCTAGAATAGATAGAGATCTATTCATGCTCAGATCATTTGGTACATCTGGTTCCGTCGGAATAATAATTTTCACAATGTGGTTTATCTGATCTATCTCTGGTACACTTGTACCAGAGATTTTTCACCAAATATACTTATATTTGGTGAAAAACTTAGTTGGTTGGATTGTTGTTGTAGCGAATATAGTGCAAAATCTTTACTTTTAACAAAGCATTTCTGAGTCATGCTAATGACCCCTGCTCGAGTCAGCTGGCGAACAGTAACTTGATCGTCACATATGATTTTAATCGAATATGTGTCACAGCAAAAATATAGGTACTGTGACGTAGAGTGTAATTCTACCCATTTGTTTTTACACACTGTTTGTTCTGTTTTACATCTGTGGTTTGTTGACTTAGTTTCGCAAAAAATTTCATCATTTTCCAAATTTAAGTAGTATGGGTTTGAAAAGCTCACACATGAAGGACTTTCCATGATACAAACATGTATCCAATTCAAGGATAGTTGGTAAAAAGTAAGCGTCCTTTTTTAGGTTCACTGCGACATATTCCGATATTGGTGTTATGCTGACCATGCTGTAATTAATTTGATGTGGAACTGGTATTATCTTGTATAATTGAAAACTTTCTCTCGCTATGAGCGGAAAAGTAATTTCAAAAATAATATATTTCTCGGTAACTCGAGCCTTTGTTTTTAAGAGCTTATAAATGTGCTGAAAGTCTGTTTCTATATTTTCGATGGGCAGACCCAAATCTTGAGGCATTTGACCATAAATAATTTGTAGATCTCGTTTGAGCTGTGCTGGTGTAAGTAAATGTAAACTGATTAGACCTTGGCAAATTTCTGATATTGTATCGATCAAAGTATCTTGGATCTGTTTCTTGTTTTGCATCATGTTAATGGTAGCTATCGATACTGATATGAAGTCCTGTTGTATGGTCATAGCATTGATTTCCTTCTGTATCTTATTGTCAGCTTTTTCTAAGTCATTTAAATGCTTATTTATAATTTTGTGCTGTTTTTCTATTACCTCCTCAGTCCTTTGAAGAATGTTGTGCTCTGCTTCGACGATAGATGTTAAGTTTTTCCCTAACTGACCTTGATGTTTTATATTACGGTGTACAAGATCAATGTCCTGTCTGTACTTTTCGGCGAAACTTTCATCTAATACTCCGAACAATGAATTTGCAATTGAGCCGACAGCATTGATAAGACCGCGCCGGGTTCGTATGCGATCACCGTAATGCTGGCTAAGCAACAGCTGGTTGTAGTATTGTAATTCACTGTAGTCTTGACGTGTTTGTAGGAGTATCGCTTGACAGTGACTTGATTCCATAATTGATTCACATGTTTTTTCGAGGTAATTTGTAAAACTCTTAATGGCTTTGTCTCCTTGCCAATATGGAAACATATTATAATATGTGACTAATTTCCACTTATCCCAAATTAATTGTACTTTTCCCACAGTGTCAAAGTACAAAGTTTTGCTGGTATCAAACTGCGTTATGTTGTATGACGCGGTGGTCGGTAATATTATACCTAAAAACAATAATAATGCCAGGGCCATGTTTACAATCTTGGGATAGGTTTTAAACGTTCTGGTGTTTGATTTCAGGTGGTTACATAATTCATTGTCACCTATAATGGTTTGATATTGAAGTGGTTTTTCTTTTTGCTGTTCTAATTTGGTTGGTTCCACGTGGTCTATGGGTAATACAGATATTTTTACAATAGGGCGCTTTATGTAGCCGTTTCTAGTTTTTAGAGTAACTACTCTGACCATTTCGTCTTTTCCGGGATGGACTTTCATGACGCGACCCATTGGCCACTTCCCTGCTCGTAAATTATCGTCATGTATCATCACTAAATCACCTACTTTCACATTCTTCTGGTATTTCATCCACTTACTTCTGATTGATAGTGGCGTCAAGTACTCCGTTTTCCATCGTTTCCATAAATCCTCAAATAATTTCGATATTAAATGCCACCTCGTTCTGGCATCTTCTGGTGTTTCAATTATTGTCAATCCTGGTCTTGCTGATAGAAAATGGGCTGGGGTTAGGAAGTCGAGGTCTTCGGGGTGTTCTGATAGCACACAGAGTGGTCGAGAATTCAGACAGGCTTCTAGTTTCGCTAGTAATGTGGAGTATTCTTGAAATGTTAATTTTTGATGACCTATAACACGCTTGAGGTGGTGTTTGAGACTTCGCACCGCTCTTTCCCAATTGGCATTTTAATTAGGAGGCATTTTAATGCACCTTCCTAGGTGCATTAAAATGCCACTCAATCTGCATCTCTGTTATTTCTTTGTAGAAACCTTCGCTATATATTTGCTGAAGGCGCTCGTACTCCTCCTGAAGCATTCTGTTGGCCCCCACGAAGTTTGTGCCATTGTCACTATAGATGTGACGTGGTGCTCCGAGTCGTGCTGCCATCCTGTTTATTGCGGCTAAGAAAGCTGAGCTGAATAAGTCCGATACAAATTCTATATGCACAGCTTTAGTTACCATGCACACGAAAAGTGCTATGTAGCCTTTGGTAGTTTTGATGCCACGTCCCTTGTTTGCTTTGACTTCCACAAAGCCTGTGTAATCTACACCACAATGATAAAAGGATCTTTCAGGATTCACTCGGGACGATGGTAAATCACCCATGAATTGGTATTGTTGAATGGGCTCTTGCTTCTTGCATGTAACACACTGACGTATGAATTTCTTTGTAGCCGTATATCCGCTGATTATCCAATAATTTTGGCGAATGTTTGATAAAGTAAGGCGCGCTCCACCATGGTAGGTTAGCTCATGAGCAAATTTAATTATCAGTGTGGTAATTCGATGGTTGTGTGGTAAGATATTAGGGTGTTTCATCTCAGAGCTTATTTGAGCGTTCCTCAGTCTTCCTCCTACACGCAATATACCCTCCGGATCTATGATTGGATGTAATGGTAAAAGTTTACTTTTCAAATGTACATTTCCATTCTTTTGTAAATAATTAAAGTCATCTGCGAACTCCATATGTTGTACACTTTTGATAATCAGCAGTTTTGCGCGACGCAGTTCTTGTAATGTGAGATAGGGTTGACGTCCTTCCTTTGTAGTAGGTAGTCTCAATATCCATGCAAAAACGCGTGTTATTTTATCAAATGAATTTAATTTAATTAATAAGTGTTGAACGATGTTGTCTATGGTCATGGTTGATTTTTGTTGTTGTTGCTCTACTACTGCATTACACTGTCTTATCTCTAAACTGGTTTCATATATGGTTTGAGGTATGGGATGATGATGGAAGCTCCTAATCCAGGAAGGTCCTTGCCACCACAGATCATGGTGTTTTAATTGGTTAATACGTAATCGACAACTTGCACAGTCAGCTGGATTCTCATTGGTTTTTACGTAACTCCATTTTTCTTTTGGTATTATTATGAATAAAGAGGTTTCAGGGGGTCTAGACAATGTGTCTAGACCCCCTGAAACCTCTAAATTGCTTCAAAAATCTTGAAATTTACTAACTGACCTATTTGTGTGGTAGTAATATAGGGAAATTTACATAACATACATCATCACGCCTGTATTCCCCGTAGGATTAGGCAGAGCTGTACTAATGTACACCTACATTTCGCCCGTATGTTTAGGTCCCATGTAATAGGGGGTGATCCTATTGCCATTAACCGGGCACAAATCCAGACTCCGAGCTGTAACTGGATATTTCATAGAAATACCCAATAACACTTTGCTCGACCTGGGAATCGAACCCAGGATCTCTAGCGTAGCAGTTGCGCTTGAGACCAGTAGACTAACGAGGCAGTCAAAATTTTATTCACATTTCAACTATTCATCGTCATAGGTAGTTACCTATTAGTCTAGTGAAGTATTAGGATTATTAGAAATATTAGAATTGAAGACTGCCTCATTAGTCTAGTGGTCCTAGGCGCGACTGCTACGCTAGAGGTCTTGGGTTCGATCCCCAGGTCGAGCAGTGTTGTTGGGATTTTCTCTGAAATTCTCAGTAGAAGCTCGGAGTCTGGATTTGTGCCCGTTGATTGGCCTTGCCCCCTATTACATGGCACCTAAACATACCGACGAAATGTACATTAGTACACCTCTGCCTAACCATTCGGGGAAATCAGGCGTGATGGTATGTTATGTTAGGTACCTAATTAACATCACAAAATCAACATAATTATCCCAATGCTTATTTACACATAAGCACAAACATCGCAGTTATCTTATGTGTAATGTTCATAAACAGCGAAATTACATTCCTGACACCAAAAATACTTTGTATGAAATTTGTGTTCACTGTTCGCAGAAAAAATGCGCCATTTATTTCCGTCTTTAAACCTCATGTTTGTGTGAATAAGATAATAATTATAATACCTGTGTATGCGAAAGGCCAAGGGCGCCAGCAACCAATTGCTGAGCTCGTCACAATTTGTGGGCTCTGATTGGCTCATTTGAATCGGATCAACTTGTACTCAAACGCAAAAAAGGTGGATTTGTATAAAAAACACGTAATTATTATTATTACTGTTGGTTACACTTGTGGCTCCAATCGGATCCATGTACTGACGGTGATGCGGCATTAGATCAACAAATACCACCCGGATCAACAAATGAAATTGGATCAACAAATTACTACTTATACGGCACGTTTGATCAACATAGTGCCCATGGGGATATCTATATATCTATACCTAGTAGATACCTACTTGAACTATGTAGGTATCTACTAGCCTACCTTTTTTATTATGTAAGTACCTATATTCGGTACAAGGCACCTACACGAAGGTAACCCTAACTATTAGGTGTAAGTCGCTTTCTAGGTAGGTACTACCTACCTAGGTATGTTCGTGTTGTCATCATAGTAGACTATCGTATGTATTAGTGCTTCGCCCCCGATGGTACAAAAAGATAATACATCATTAGAAAAACTTCGTCTGAAATATAATATTCTTATAATAATACTTGATTTTAAAAAAAATTAGAAATAATTATAGACTCAGAAACTGCGAACAGCGCCATCTTTTCTTTTTGTAAAATGAGCGAAAACAGCAAACAGCGCCATCTATTTACCAAAGAAAGCGAGAATCACGAGGATTTAATTGAATATCATGTAATTGAAGAAATTAGACTTAAATTATATTGTCCTATGTATAAACATTTGATATATGTAAGTACATATTTTTTTAAGGTCTTTCCTCGTAAGAATTTCAAAGCCAAACACACGAGGTTTGTGAATCGATACATGCAATGCCATCTATTAACAATTCATTTGAACTATGTTTCATTTGTTCGGGATGAGACCCCATGCCTTCGTTGTGAAATTATGTTTAGCACTGTCTGATTAATTTGAAAAAACATATAATATCTTTTAATATACAGTTTTTTTACCAGTGCGGAAGTTCTCATAATTTCAAAAAAGTATATTTTTCTATATAATACTTAAAAATGACTAATATGTTTATATTGAGTTCAACTAATCGCAAATTATGATATCCACGTTCTAATGCAAAATCTGGTCGATGAGAAATCATAAAAATACAGAACAAATAATAGAAATGTTGAAGGAACACACCAAAAACCTCACTGCTTTTTAAATCCTGTATTTTATAAACCGGATATATTTTATATCGTCTGCGATAAAATTGGGTGTTCTAGATAAAGTAGAAGCACATAATTATGATTCAATTTTGACATTGTATAGGTACTAGTATTCTATTATCTGTGGTATTAATTAATTCGCGATTCGGGTAAAATTGATGTTTTGGACACGTCAACTGGAATCCTTATTTTTTCCTAACTATAAAAAACAATATATGTAGTAGTATGTATAAATAAATATAAATTCTTCATTCTGTATCAATATTCACAATGACGTTTTCCAACCCTCTAATTGTTAAGACATTCCCACTGGTGGCTATTTATGCTTGTGGTAGAACATTGACAAGATTTGCTTTGTATTTAATCGATAATTTAATTATACACTAGGTACTGTTAATGCATAATTGTAACCTAATGGAATGTAAATCTTGTACACTTTTGTGATACTGAAGAGCAAAAAGTAACAAAAATATAAATACATTTTATTATGAATATTTTAAGTTTTTTTTTATGTAAGTAGTTACATTTTTTTTCATAGTACCCTACGTTTACATTTGGGAATATTAAAATTAGGGATCCTCTGAATTTTCATGGGTCAGGCAATTTTTCTAACCGGTCACACATCAAGCAATGCACTATAAAAAATCATGGCTATTACGACGAAATACGGGTGGCCCTAGCTATCTGATCCGATTGTCAATTCTCTACCATGTAAAATGGCAAAATCATGATTTTACGCTAGATCAAAGATGTTTTTGATTGTTTTTTTCTGTCTTTTTTATAAGGTGTATTGGAGTTATATAAAACGTTGCTACACTAGGATTTACGTCTGTATCGTGGGTACTCTTTACACAAACTACCTGTAGGTCATACAAATATTACCCCTTGTGGGAATTTAACCCACAACACGTGGCGTAGAGACTGATCGCATAACCGCTGCGCCAAACGTGACTGAAATAATGAATGAGTTTTTAAAAATACATTCTGGGATGAATAAAAAACATTATACTTTGCCTGTCATATTGTTTCTCTGAGACTTTGCCCTATTTATGCTGTCATTCTTTATATCACCCAGAATTTGGTCATTATAAAAAGATAATAATAAATAATTGACCATGCATTATCATCTCTACCACAGTCTCTACCTAGTCATGACCTAGTCTGTCAATAATGGCTTTGACTATACAGGGTCATTTTTTAAGCAGTGCGCAAAAAAATTTTGGTAGTTCAGTATCAGTAATAGAACACATTCCCATTATTAGTTCAAAACTTTTTTTTTAATTTTTATCCGGCTTGAAATCAGCAAAATATGGACACTTATCTATTCGCAATAACAACAATAGGCACGTGCGCCAGCCGACTCACGCGCCGGTGTTAGCGGGGTGAGTCCCGCGGGGGTGGCAGCGGGGTTGGGGTAGCGCGCCCGGCAGTCGGCACTAGACATGCGCAAAACATCACCTTATGAAGTAATGTGATGCAACATTACTTTTTCGGTCAGGTGATATTACTCGATAACATTACGCATTACTCGAAACATTACGCGACGTATTCGAACGATCTGATAATGTTTGTACTTCGACTGTACTATTACTTTGAAGTGATATTAATTTTAAAGAATATCTAGCCAACAAAATGCATTTCGCCAACTACATAGTTCTGACTCAAAAAAATTTAAACAATGCAAGTGATCATAGGTAAAAACCCGGCTAAATAAAAATAAACCTCATAAAAACTTACGGCTTAAAATCCGTCACGAACGTTTCTTGTCTTCGCCTTATCTCGTCTCTCTATCTAACTTGTGGAACAATGTACATCTGTCTCACTCTACCGCGCGTCGCGCGAAGTCGATTCGAGTAGGCAGGACAGAATGCGAAATTACGTTCCAGAAATGAACATTACTTAACATCAAACATCACTTCATCACTCATCACACTCGCACTCTTCTATTATAGGAAATGCGCGGGTGATGGTGTGATGTTAGTTTTCGTCGCGTAATGCGTAATATGGCATCACATTGTGAAGTAATATCACCCGAGTAATATTACGCGCATCACCTACACATGTCTAGTCGGCACTTCGGCAGTCTGCTCGTCGCACGCGCCTGTGACGTCGTGTGTATCGCTTTCCCGCGCGATCCCGGCGCCGCCGCCGCCCGAGTTTCGTATTTCGTACTGTGACCGGTCACGCACGATGTCAGAGTTTAGTAACCGTGAGTTTTACGAAATGGTGCGAGTGTATCTCTTAGTGGTGAAAACTTGCGGGCAGCTCGCAGACTGTATGCCGCAGAGTGTGTGCCTCGAATGCGAGCCCATGGGATTCATAACCCCGCGGTCTCTAATGAGAGGACTATTTTAGCCGCCAATCAAAGGATTTCTTCGAGCGAGACCCAAGAGCAAGTACCAACGATGCAGCTCGTCGCTTCGATGTGAGCCAGTACGCGGTTTGGAAATTTTGTCTTACATACCGGCAGACTGATAAACGGACCAAAAGCTCCAACTGTCATTTTTATCCATAGATCCAAAGACAGTCCAACGGACCAATCGGTCCGGACGCTACCGGTCATTTAAAATATTTTTTGTAATTTTTAGAGCATACTTCTCCTTTTCTCTTTTTTTTCATAGCCAACTAGAGTAAATCTACCATTTATTACAACACTTAGAAAATAAAACGCGAAATCTCGATTTGGAAAAACAAAACGCCAAAAATTCGCAAAAAAATTCGCAAAGAAAAATGGCAACACACATTCTCGTCACAGAACATAGACTACCATTTAAAATTCGCTCAATCTGTGGTAGTCTCAAATATTTTGTCTCAATCTTAGGTAAATTGTCTTGGCATAAACACATTTTTTGGTAGAAAAAAAGGTTCCATTGCATTTTTTTATCAAAGTAAAAAATGGCGTGGCTCATCAACAGCGTTGCCAGATGGTTACATTTCTTACATTTTTCGTAACTTTTGACCCCCTCGCGTAACATGTAAGTAATTTTTATATTTAAGGCATTTTTCGTAACTTTTGAGAACAACGAGATAAGTAATACTAGATTTTGATTTGATTGCAAACAGTACACGAACGCATCCAAATTGAACTCACATTTCTAACAATCAGGAGCTAAAAAAAAAAAAAAAGCTCATTCGACATCATAGATCCCAAAATGTAACTTTTGCACCAAAAATGTTACTTTTCAGGAAACGAAACGTAACTTTCGACTCAGGGGCCCTGGCAACACTGCTCATCAAACTTTTAGTGCGCCCCGGTGTGTTTTATCATGTTTTAATTAATTTTAACGGGCTGAATGTGTATTATTCTACCGGCAAAACGTGACGGAATAGTTTATCAAGCGAGAACAATAGCTTTGTGTTGAGTGAGCGGCGCAAAATCAATAAAATTACCGGTCGTAAAAAAATACCATGTGGCACGGCTACTTGACGGTGCGGTGCAGTGTTGCCAGGGCCCCTGAGTCGAAAGTTACGTTTCGTTTCCTGAAAAGTAACATTTTTGGTGCAAAAGTTACATTTTGGGATCTATGATGTCGAATGAGCTTTTTTTTTTTTTAGCTCCTTTTGTTAAAAATGTGAGCTCAATGTGGACGCGCTCGTGTACTGTTTGCAATAAAATAAAAATCTAGTATTACTTATGTCGTTGTTCTCAAAAGTTACGAAAAATGCCTTAAATATAAAAATTACTTACATGTTACGCGAGGGGGTCAAAAGTTACGAAAAATGTAAGAAATGTAACCATCTGGCAACGCTGGTGCGGTGTGACTTTCAAGGTGGTTTTTATAAACAATCCAGTTAAATTTTGACTAATAGTGTGTGATATATCGCTATAACGTTTCATAATCTTGATATTGAAACAAGTGTCAGTGAAGTTTTATGTGTTTTTTTTTTTCGTTACAACCTCTTCTGTTCACCATGGATGTTTGACCGTCGTTGAACTTCAGGTGAGTAAAACTTATTTATGAACTAGTCTTGGTGTCAAAATTGTTATATTTCGGTATAGAAAAACTATTTATTAGTTTATTACCGTTCACAGAACGGAGAAAGCTAGTGCCGTTAGCAAAAAAAATAAAATCTGGTGATCGTAAACACATGGCGGCCACTTGACTTCGCTTATCGCCCGTGCCGGGTTTCGAGTGGATTTATTATCAACATTGCGGTCAATATTTACTAATAGTGTATGATAAATCGTTAGAACGTTTTATATTATTGTTATTGAAACAAGTATTACTAATATTTATGTGTTTTTTATTTTGTGTCAACCAGATGTTTTCAACCATTGATTTTTTACCGTTATCCAACTTCCACTGACTTCCAGTGAATAAAACTTATATAAGAACTAGTCTTGGTGGCAAAATTATTATATTTCCGTGTAGAAAAACTATTCGAGAGTTTATTACCGTTTACAGAACGGAGATAGCTGGTGGCGTTCAGTTCTTATAAGAATTTTAGTGAGTCCAGTCCTTATAAGAATCTGATACGAATTTACCGGAAACGGGCCCCCCCTATGTTCCGCGCCCTCGTAGATAGGAATTCCAGCCCGGACCGTCTAAAGGTTAATCTGTATTACGTGATTATAATTATTCATTTTCTGCATTCTGATGGTCCTAAGCCTAAGCATGAAAGATAAATTGGAATTACTTTTCAAATAACTTAAAAAAGTTTTTAATGTAATGGCATTTTTTTTGTCAAATTAAACATGATCCTTATTGCTTTGCATTAACGTTGAAAATCTATCATAGAAATTAGACAGATAGTCGCCGCGCGCCATACCTACGCAGGCGGTTCGAACGAGCGTGTCAGAATAGGGGGTGGTGTATGTGTATAATAGAGTAGATATAATTTTAAGGAATCAAACAAATGCATCATTTTAAATTCAATCTAATATATTTCTCAAACGCACGGTTCCAAATAGATTATATGGAGAAGAACCGGCAAGAAACTCCATAGTCATATTCATTTTGATATTCAAAGATCAACAAGCCAACACCATCGTATCATTTATATTAAATCATGAGAAGATGTGGGTAGATACAATATATTATATTACTCAATTACTTTACAATTAATGATTTCGTTACGGGTACTTTAGCAACCAGAAATTAGTTTAGTACAATAAATGATTTAGCATCCAAAGCACAACGGTAATAGAAACAGTAGAAACAGTAGCATAATATCACAGTATAGAAACATAGCATAATAACACAGCATAGTAACAGTATATTAACAGCATAGTAACAATCAGAGTAGGTACTTAACTTTCACACACAGCAGTAGATCCTTGACTAACTGATTTTGAGGAATACCTCCCTTTTTATACGTTTTCTAAACAATAGAACAATATTAGTAATACCGCGCCATTTTCGACCAATAAGAGATCGTTGTTTTAATCAGAATAACATTAAACATTAGCAATATCATTGCATCAATTGACTGTCCTATATAAATTAAATTAACAAATAAAACCTGAGGATCATTCTATAAATCATTAATTGATGTATACTCACTATACACAAGTCTGAGAGTAATTATTCTTAAACTTCGTAGTTAGTAAATAAATTGTACCATAGATCATATCTTTCGTTCCGAAATCATGATCTATGATATAGAACAACTAAGAATAAAACATTCAGAAATACATAAAACAATAATCAAGGGTTATATACAATACATACTCTCACAAGAGCGCACAGCTGATGTAGGTACTAAGGCGCGCGCGCTTTGCCGTGCGCTAGCGAGTAACCATAAAATCAGTTTCAAAGTAAACATCTTTCGTTAACGATACCTTCGATAATTTGTACTAAGACATATCAAAATAACAAATTGGTGTTTAATAAAATTCATTTAAGTTTCAATTGTCAAAGTTTGCGCACTGAATAAAAAGCATTCCGGTATAGTCAAAGGTCAATAGGCTTTCATAAATAATATTACAATACTCTTAGGAATAGACGTAACAAGGTGTATTTGGGTATAACCTTAGATTAAGTAATCTGAGGGTCTAATTAATTTACCTAATTTACCACATCCTTTATAATACCTATAAAAAAGTAATACTTTTTTTTTGCAAAGTCTACGCTCAGCTCTTTATTTTTTTAAATCCTTTAGGCTGTATTTTTTGCAATTCTTTATTTAATTCCTTTCGGATTTGGCCATCAACTTGATAAATAGGTACAAATAACTATGTCATGTATGAGGGTAGACCAGAGTATATTATTATAGTTGTACGGGTAGACCCCGGGAAAACTGGAGGGAAAACTATGGAAGTATTTTTTATTATAGTGTCAATTTTGTGTAGGAGTTTAGGCGGTAAAATGAAAAGTGCACATTGTCGATTTTATATTATTTTTCAAAACTTGAATTTCTCCGAAGTTTAATGTGTAATTATGGTGGATAATTAACCATTAAGTGTTCGTGAACGTGTGAGAGTGTAGGCAAATGATATAAAATTGCAAATCGTGACTTTTTGGGTTCATTCCTAAACTCCATCGAAACCTCAATAAAGTTTCTACCGTTTAGTGGGGCAACTCAACAACTTATACTTGACACTGGCAAATACACAAAAAGTGTGGCGCCATAATAATAATAAAAAAAAAATTGTGTCTGACACTTGACAGACTGACAAGTGACAGTCGTGTCATTCAGTCAGATGACAGTTTTCTTATTTATTTATTTATTTATTTATTTATTTATTGTAACAACGTAAACTATCATTACAGGGTTTACCCTAATGCGACAGTCAAGAACATAAAAAATTATTACTTATAAAAATATTAAACTATGTAACCAAATAACAGAAATTCAACTACAAATAAAAATATTATTAAATTATACACACAATCCAAACATTACTTCAATGCAAGGTCGTGCGTGGGTTGTTTCATCTAAAATTATTCACAAACTATCGCTACGAAGTAAATATTACTGAGGAATTATTATTCCTAAATCTATCAATAAAATCGGAATATTTGTGTATCATCAGTGACATTCCAAAATCAGGTATTTATTCGATCTATTCTATGAAAATAGATGAGATTTGTGCAATATTTTATTATCCAGCAGTAACGGGTATGGATTTCTAAGAATTTCACCCAATTATTGACTCAAATAGAAGGTAAATAATTTTCCTGTTTGTAGCTATGAACTTACTATTAAGTTTGAAGGACGTACCTGAACTCCAAAAAGTAAATGTACACATCCGCAATGGCGCGGAACTACTACACAAAATAAACAAAATGATTGCGGACGGGCCTAATAAACTGCAGATTGTAACAGATTTCGATCACACATTGACGAGGCACACGCTCGATAGTGGGAAAGTTGTGCTTACTAGTTTTGGTAAGTTTATTCACAGATTTATTCATTATTCTATAAGTATTTGCCTAATAAAATATTTGTGACCTAGGTGACTAGGTTGTGAAATTTATCTGAAAACTGACTTATATGGGTATTTTTCACTTAGTAATTGGTGGCATTGCTTGTGTTTTTAACAGATTCTATTGCAATCATTAGCATTGTCTTGTTCGGTTAGGTATATCAGCTTAATTTCATGCAAAATTATCTAAATTCTAAACCATCATCATAGGTATGTTCCGTGAGTGTCCATCAATACCACAGCACTACAAAGATGAAGACAACCGGCTGGCAGGTATCTACAAGCCTATTGAGTGTGACCCTGTCATGAGTATTGAGGAGAAAACCAAACATATGGTTGATTGGTATGTGGCTGCCCATGCATTACTCAAGTGAGTAACTGTTGTTTTATGTTTATTAAACTAACAACAAAACTAAATACAACCCCATTCATATTTATTTTGTTGTTTGTTTGTACAAACAGTTAACCTATTTTACAAAATTACATTGTTTGATCTTTTTTTATAGAATTATCTTTTATTTGTCTTGTATATCATTTTACAATTTCAAAGCTCACAGATACATTGACATGGTAAAATGAATCACAAACAGCAGTGTAGCATTTGTTTTAATAGCTAATAGCAAAGTAGCCTCTAATAAGGAAGTCTCTATCCTAATTTACTTTACTTATAATTTATTTTGTTTTTAGAGGTGTGAAATTCCCAAGAAGTGAATTAATGAATTCGGCACACAAAATGGTTGACTGCTTCAGGTAACATGAATTATATATTGTATTTCAAAATGTATTAATTGTAAATAAAAGAAACACCTGACACTAAGAAACCTATATCCATAGCCTGCATGGTACTATCAGGAAAATCCATATCTGACCACCATTAGGGCTATTTCTGCTTGCAGCGCTCGGCTACTATACTAGCGCTTACCTGCGCTCATAAACCAATAGCATGACAGCGTTGGGGTATTTGCTGAGCCCCTTGTTTCGATCACCTTTGTTCACAAATAATAACAAGAGAGAACTGTTGTCGGTCATTAAGTAGTATATTTCAACACTGGTAATTTAACAAAAACATTCAAAATCTCTAAAATATACACGTGGTAGTCGAAGGTCGAAAGAATGCTACACGTGCTAAAACTACAATTGGGTATTGCTTCAAAGGCGGTGCCATTAGTACCCATTTATAGGAAATATTTAAACAGGCTTTTGTCGTCAAGAGTATAGTTGTATAATTGAAACGCATAATAGATATTACTGACTAGTAGTCATTTTTTTCGCACCTGTTATCCCATCTCTGAACCATTATACCTACCCCGTATATTTTCAATGGAGTTTAGGTCCGGAAAGCGAGAAGGCCACGGTACTTATCGTATACTTGGCTGCTTTTGGATCCAATTCTGCACCAAGTGCGAACAGTGTATTAGTGTATAGGACAATTGTTTTGGATAAAACATTTTTTGAGCATTGCGTGCTCTGGATACGCCACTCGTACTGTAGGCAAAACGGTATCTGCAGCATCGCAAATAACTTTCACCATTCGCCCTCTCTGGGGTATTGGCCAGTTCTCCTGCCTGCCCTGCTGAACTCATCCAAGCCCACATGTTGACCACAACTTATTATTTGGAATTACATTTTTCGGCTCGTGCCGAGTTTTATTTACACGCCATAGATGCCGACGACCTACCTGGCTAGACTTAAAACTTTTTTCGTCGGAAAATATCACGTGTGAAAAATCTCGGCTATTTGACTGATGTTGTCCTTCCTCCCGTAGAAACAAGATTTCATGTCTCTATTCTGTGTAAGACGGGACGAAGGCATGGTTATAGTGAAAGATTACGTAAATATGCAAGGTAAAGAGCTTTCTCGTCCCTGGCTTTTATTATTTTTTGATTTATTACTATTTGTCGTCCCAAAAGGATCCTTTTCTGTTTTATTACTATTGGTTAACGAAAAAAGGGCGGTAAACAGCCATGGTCATCGTGTGCACGGGATTTTGTTTTAAAAATGGCTAGATATGGATTTGGCCCATAGTACATACATTAGCAAATCATATAAATTTATAGAAATTGATATAAATTAAATCCCTATTTCCCTTGGTCATGCCATAACTTGAGAATAACTTTACTGTGAGACAAAATGATTATTGATTTTATAAGAATTAAGAAAATTGCATAGAAAAATTAATGTCTATTTAAATTTCGCGCGTTGGAGAGTTCGCGCGCCGCCAATGCTGTTTAACAACAGCTATCAGTCATCAATCTGAATTTTAAGGGGGTTCCATGGGATGGAGATGTTGGATGCAACAGAGGTGTTTTTAAACAACCTGAAAATTGATATTATTGCTACTCATTACAGATATAATATGAAAAACATTTTTATAAAAATAGAAAAACTCCTAGAAATATAATAAATAGTAGCCCAATGGTATCGGGAGCAGGGTCCAAGATACATATGTAGCATTTATAATTATTATTATAACCAAATTTTTAAACTTCCTACCTTCTAAAATAGAAGTAATGTTCATCTGTTGCGAACTTACAGCCCATAATACTTTATAGGAAGGGTGTGAGAGATATGATAGAATGGAGCAAGTCTCATCAAGTTCCTGTGCTGGTGTTCTCTGCGGGACTCGGCGAGTCTGTGGTGGCTGCAATGATGGCTGCCAACTTCTTACTACCTCATGTTAAGGTAATCTTTGTTAATTATTTCTCAGAATTAAGGTAATATTTACATCATGATGTGTTTTTTCTATAGATGCACAAGCATTTTGGGCGAAAAACATAAACATAACCATCTCTAGTTTTTTCATGTCGATTTATATCATTTGGTCTTTGTTCAAGCAATATTTTTTAAGCACAACGTATCAGGGTTAATTTTACGTTAAGCAAAGGAAACACTTAAAATCTTGTTAAATATTTTTAATTTTCTAAATTTCTGCTTAGAGTTTTATTTGTGCCTGATTAATGGCTATAGTCTCGCCTATCTATGGAATCTAAATCATACCAGCTTGTGTATATCATCAGTATACCTCTGCTTAACTATGCAGGAACTAGTCGTAATGGTATGTTCAATGCGTGCTGAGTGTTGCAGTTACTGATAAGTTTCTACTCTATACCATATCCATATCACAGTGTAAAAAAAAACATAATTTATAGGCTGTGTCTACACAAGTGATCAGTTACAAGTACCAAGAATTTTGGTTAGCAACTGTAAACAAATTAAAAAGGTATATAGATAAATTTGTAGATAAACCGAATGATAACTGATATTATAAGATACATGCATCGTCACTAACATCTGGTGTGATAGTGATCAAACACAAGCTTATTTTCTTATATATAAAATTCTGGTGTCACAGTGTTAGTGACCATACTCCTCCGAAATGGCTTGACCGATTTTTAAGAAATTTTATATGCATATTCAGTTGGTCTGAGAATCAGCTACTATCTATTTTTTTTTATAATAAATGTTGTCCACCATATAGGGTTCACGGGAGACTCGACGGGGAAAGTAAAGTTAGGGATTCTCCACCCGTGCGAAGCCGGGGCGGGCCGCTAGTCCAATATAAAAAGAAAATATCAAATCTATAGTTAATTTAGTGAAGGAAAAAATTGACTGCGGAACAGATAATAGAATACTAGTACTGCGAGCGCAATTCAAACCAGGGTCTTCTGGTTTAATACAATAGACGCTATGACCACTAAGCAACCGCGAGTCCCACCCGCCAGATCGAAATTTGCCTTTACATTCTGAATTTTCGTCTTTAGGGTGACTATACATTGAACTTAAAGATTCGTTTCTTTGTACCAGAAATATATTTCTCATTTTGTTTGCGCCAGACAGCCTTGTTTAGACTGCGCAATGACTATAAACTTTCAACAGACTACATTTAGTGGTATTTCTTTTATAAAGAAAACGTGCCTTATGCAATATTAGAATTAGGTAATATATTAGGATTATTTTACGATTTTCTGTCGAGAACAAGGTTTACAAGAAGTAACAATACATTATTTACTATCTGTAGGAAACTGAACATGACTTTAACAGTCAACAAGGCTCTAAATTGTCACCATACTGCCTACAGTGTGTAGATAGCCTGAGTGGTATTCCATTGGATTTAGAAATACTTTTGATTGGCAAATACTCTAAAATAATACTACCTTGAATTTAATTCAGAATGTCCTTTCTTGTGCATTTATTTTTATACAATTTATGCAACTCGAGGGCGGGCCGGTTTGCGGCGCCTCGCAACGCAATGCAAAGATTTTGACATGATTTCTGTCCATTTTGTGCCATGAACCATTGTATACTATATGGGGCAGCATCACCAGAGTGATACCTCGGCCTCACAGAAAACCGGCGTGAAACAACACTTACGTTGTGTTTCGTCGAGTGAGTGAGGATACCGGAGGCCCAAACCCTTTTAAAAGGCGGGCAACGCACGTGCGACTCCTCTGATGTTGCGGGTTGTCCATTGGCGGCGGTATTCGCTTACCATCAGGTGATCAGTCTGCTCGTTTGCCCCCCTATCCCATAAAAAAAGGACAGGTTCGAAATTTTAAAAAGTTAATATTGCAAATTCACCCTTATCCCAATGAAGTAATGCTCATATTTCTTCCGAGATAAAAAAATAGTCTACGAGCGACCAACGTTGCAGATTATCTCGGCAAAAAAATGAGCATTATATTGTTGAGATAAGGGTGAATTTGCTATATCATCTTATACATTGTCGCTTCGAGTCTGCGCTAGTATGAATTGACTCTTAATGATAAACAATGTTTCCACAAATTATCAATAGACCAAATAATATGAAGTTAGTATTTAACACTCAATCTTTTACATTTATAGATCGTGTCAAACTTTCTCGCTATGGACGAGAACGATTACATAGTGGGTATTAAGGGCGAGGTGATTCACACGTACAACAAGAACGAGACGGCGATCAAGCACACGGAGTACTACGAGATGGTGCAGCAGCGATGCAACGTGATCCTGATGGGAGACAACATCGGGGACGCCGGCATGGCCGACGGCATGGAACACTGCAACATCGTCCTCAAAGTCGGCTTCCTCAGTCAGAACGCCGAAACCAACCTCAACAATTATCTCAAGAAATTCGACATTGTCCTCGTCAATGAACCGACCGTGGACCTAGTCAACGTTATACTGCAACTCATAAAGTGATTTTAGTAACTTATAAAATAATTGTTAGTGACATATTATTTTGGTAGTGCAATAGTATTTATAGAGCATATCAGCCAGGCCCAAACGGAAATGAGTTAGAATTTATAGTATGTTAATTGTGGAACATGATGTTCTTCTTGCATACCCACTGCCATTATGTAACTAATTAAATTTAATTGTATGACTTATGCTTTGTGAACTAAGTGCCTTGTCTTGTCTTAGAGCAGCATTTTTAAAGTCTTATTAGGTACGTATTTATTGAACAATGTAATATACTGACCGACCTGTTAGCATTTTCGAGGAATTTCTTTATCTTTTAATACAAAGCGGTGTTTTAGCTGCTGTTTTAAACTGGAATTCTTGTGAGATTGTATCTTAAGAGAAACATCACTAGGTAAATTTTCGTGGTTTGGTTTTGTGCATGTTGCGTTACATATTTCTTGTAGAGTAGGTATTCGGGATCTTCTGAGTAATTCCATTTGTGATAACGTCCGCAAGAACATTAAACATAGTCATTATTTTGTATGAATTGATAATTGACTTTACTACAGTAAGTCGTCCAGTTCCTACAGTCGCCAGCACTTTGAGTTAAAACAAACTGACAAATTTTCTCAATGAATAATAATTTCTGTTGATTGGAGATTAAATTAAAAATCGATTGAAAAAATTTGACAGTTTTGGATACCATGATGTGCAGGCATTCTTACATTTTGCACCACGCCACGGCGAGGAAGTAAAAGATTATCAAAGAGTCTACATTTCTAACACTAAGGGCCTGTTTCACCGCCTTCTGATAAGTTCCCGTTAAATTATTTGACAAAAAATTGAAGCATTGAAGCGTCGGTAGCCTAATGGCTAGGGCGTCGGACTTGCGATCATGAGGTTGCCGGTTCGAACCCCACCCATTGCACTACCGACGTGAACCCACTCGTAACACAAGCAATCTAGCTTAGCACGAGGGGTTAACAAGAATACTAGTAATGTGCGACCCGCATTGCTAGTAAGCTTTAAAAAAATAATACATAAATTCCAATTTTGAATTTATCTGGAAGATAGTACTTATCTGGAGGTGCTGAAACAGGCCCTAAGGGCCGTAAACCACACGAGTTTTTACATCTGTACTTTCTACCGAGGATACTAAATAGTGCCTACATCATTTTTTTCTTAATTAACCCATAATCATGTTAAATGTATTTTTTTTTTCATTCATATAGTTTAATTAGGTACTTCATTTTCTACGCTTTGTAGACACAACTTCAAAAAAATCCACAAACGAATTTTTAAATTATAATATGATCACTTTCTGTGCAGATTTAGAAATGAACTATTTAACATTCTGTGTAACATTGAGTATTAATGGCGTTGTCATATAAATACGTCGTTTTACGTATTATAAGAAATCACATCGGCCTGAATATTGACACAAAGCATTACAGCTTCTTTGTACTGACTTTTTTGTCATCAGTAAAGTTTCATCTCCTTTCTCTTAAAATAATGACTAAATTCATAAAAACAACAAATTTACGACCGAATCATTACCGAGCTCCTGGAATTCGTAATGTGAAATGACGACATTCAAGTTCAAGTTCAAATGATTTTATTTCAAATAAGCGTTTATGAAACGTTAATTCTAGTTGCACGGTTCCAAATGGTCGATCCTATGGAGAAGAATCCGGCACATCATTACGTTACGTAGCACGATCTCGTTGGAGCGTCGAGCATTTTCCAGTCTGATTTTTTTTATATTACGTATTAGAAAGGAGATGACAATAGAGATTAATTAATTTATTGAACAATTGTACCTACGTTGCTACCATATCGACGTTCTATTTCACGAAGTCCTGTACCCTTCAGTTTTACTCAATAAACTGTTTGGTTGATTGATTGATAATATAACGGCCTTCGTGAGATAGAAATTCTATAACCAACGGGTCTGGCTTAGATATAATTAAACTTGCAATAACAAAGCGATAACTTTGAACTGGGTCCGAAGTCTGCTATTTTACTGTCAAAATCGTCATTTCAGAATTGTTATTTTTGACAGTTTTGTCTAAGAAATCTGTCAATCTTTATGTCATGTAGTGCAATTGAACCACCATTCTGATACAAATGAAATAGCAGACGTGGGCCTCTGATCGTTTCGACTATTACATATTTTGTGTCTGTTTACGGTCATAGACCTCTTATCTTCTAAATTAACGTGTACTTCAAAGGACCTAATACTGAGTCAAACTCATACTAGGACGCTTCTCTGTATCTCTATTACTTAAAATATCGATTTTTTTAAATCTACTTAGTAGATAATACTTGTTGTATTATATCGTACCCCATGAAAACGTCATAATATTAGTATTTAATAGTTTCTATTCGCAGAAAAAATATTTTAGTTTTGTTTTGTTGTTATGTTTGTTAGTAATATCTATTACATTTTGTACAATCAGTTCAGGGGCGGGGGTGGGGGTTAAAAGGCCATTTTGAGCCATTGACTCCATTTGGAACTACACTACCATTGTAATGTAGTTTCAAATGGAGGCGTTGCAGTCAATGGAGACCTGTCATACTTACCTAATATTGTAACAAAACAAATCTTAATAGTTCATTCTGTTCGAGACAATGCCTTCATATTGTGTCGTACCAAAGCTCTTCCAGAACAACAGGCCATCGATTTTGTGCTGATATAAATACAAAAAAGGAATGGCTAGGCAAAATACGTGGAGAAAAAACTATATTTATCAAGCTTTTCCAATAACAACATACGACATTGACCTAATAGGTCTCCATGTCAAGTAGCGCCACCTAGCGGGCTAAATTTAAGATAGCCTGACACTAGTATCTTTTTTATTATAACCCATAGCACTTTTCTAGCATTTTTCTTATGTGAGATCTATATTCCATATCAAAACCGGCCTTTTTAGCCTAGCGGATCTGGTTGTTATTTTTCTATTGTTATGTCTGTATTTAATTATTTTGACATTTGTCATAGACGCTGTTTTATAAAAAAAGTGCGTAAAGCTTGAAAGAGTAATTTTTGTTGCGCAACTTTCCCAAAGTAATACCTAAGACAGTCCTTTATAATTGTTTAAAAGATTGATTTGTTATCATGGACCCATCCTATTTTAGAAAACTATATTGTATTCTAAAGCTGAAGATATGGTGACATTAACTAAGTCTTGTAGTATAATAAAAAAGTTCTACCCTTTATGGTAGATTCATCGGCCTATAGTCGTTATCGTCTGACCAATGCCTTTTATCAGCAAGCCGTCATGTATTCTAAATGCCATATTTGTCATTCCATGTATTCATGGTAAACACGTTCTCAGAATACTCTTGACACAAAGATCGCACTTGCCATTAGTGTTGGCCACTTGTTATATTCGTCACTTAAATGTATGCAAATTCTTCAATTTAAATCTACACTTGGCTTGTATATTATCAATTTTAAAAATTTAGGCTGCGTTCAGGAGTATTACCGGTGGTAATGGCAGCGGAGCAGAGAATACGCACATATATAGATAGTCAAGCGTTCTGGGTCACATCATTATTTTGAACGGAATGTCCGCTGAGAATAATAATGGTTTCGGGAACGCAGCCTAAACCTGTACAAACTATTGTTTGTATGTCTGTAGAATATCGATAAATTCAAAAGACATTGACGACGAGGAGAGGAATAAAACAATATTTGTAATGAAATTAAATAATTTGTTATTATTATAAAACAACACATCGATATGATGTATTTTCTAGTCATTACCGTATTTTTTTTGATATAGCGATGAAAAAAGTTAGTAATTTGTTTTGACAATATCACAAAACATAAATGCATAATATTATAAAAGTAGGAATCAACATGATTTACTACATAATGTAAGAAGCATCAGGGCAAATGCACATTGATAGAATGCATCAAGATATGTTCATGTGAGATTTTTTTAGAGAAAAAGTTTTAACAAAATCTACTTTTCGTTGAACAGACTAGTAAAATTTAAAATCTAAAACTTGACAAAATATGAATACGTACTTTCTAATAATTTCAAATTTGCAATAACAATACACTACTTGAAAGCACACGAGAGATAACAGTGGAATACTCTGAAAACTCATGTGCTAAGTTATGACAGACATTGTTCATTGACTAATTAAGCTCTGACATGGCAAGAATGAAAATTAAATTATTTATAGTTGATCAGCATGATAACAAAATGACTGGAAAATACATGTGTTCATCACAATACCCTATGACATAGTTTAATTTAACTGAACAAATTAAAAGCTCTAAAATAAACAACAGTCTTAGAACATACAAGTTATTTACACAAAGATTTGTTTCATATAAAAATATCCTACTGTACATGTAACAATCATCTCATTCATATAGAAATATAATTTGTTTCTATGTACATAACTAGAAACGATAGTAAAAATAGTTAAATCTTTTAGGAATCGTCTATTCACAAAGACTCTGCGACACACACCCGGCGAGTGCGTTCAAGGCACTTGTCATATTAAACGTTTCTTTACAATTGACTTCTCGTGTTCACGACTACGATAGGGAGAGTGAGATACGAGTCAATCCGCTTTCACCTACGTTCAGCACATTTTGGCGACTTACTGGTCGATGGTAAAACATTTTGATAAGCTTGGTTCCGTTACTGTTTCGTCCATCTGTCAAAGATGTTTTTCTCGAAGCTATGAAACGTAGAGGTTTCAATTTGCTCCGATGGAAAAGTTAAATTAAGGTTTCCATGATATACTTGGCTCAAATTTGCTAGAATTTGCCGGTCCCAAGATCTCGTAAATACCTGAAGCATTAATTAATATTTGTAATGGAATAAATATTGAGACGTAGTTTATTTGATATTACTATGTGCAGATGTGTTACGATTTTTGAGATATGAATACTATAACTTTGTACTTGCATTTATTGGAATGTGTATTTATTACTAATCATGCTATACATATACACTTAATAAGATTAATTAATGAAATAATTAATAGAGCGGTTTGCCAAAGGAAATCGCATAGCGACCGAATACAAAAGCTATTTATAAGGCACAAATCTAGCCAAAGTTAATCCCTAATCGTTTATTTTGGGCATCAAATTATCTTCGTATAATCTCATAATTAGTTTCTAAAAGCGTTTTCACTGTCCTTAATAATACTTTACAATGACTAGTTGAACGTGTTAGCTCGCCGAGTGTGTCTCGCTACGAAATATAGTATGCCCCAATACCGGGTGCAGTCTCAGGCAAGGCAGCGTTTCTCTATGAATAAATATCAACGTTCTGAGAAGGAAGTCAATCGTTATCACACACATCATAATCACCTACAAAAATACAAGGTTTTATCAACAATCACGTCGCAACACTATCGTACGTTACTCAACAATGCCCTAGTACAGTTTGGACAAAATTACTTGACGTGTCTGTATGCAAGTAATTGTGCAGTTTTACGATAAAACTCGGTGTAAAGACCATTGAGTCGAGTAAGATCTGTATTCGTAATTATTGTCCCGACTAATTTCGATATATTTGCACAAAAACACTAGTTTATGTGATTTAACCTGCACGGAAGCCACGGCTAACTTCAGACACGGACATTTATTTCATACAAACTGTACCAGGTGTACAATAGACGCATTAATTAGAACACTAACACCTACACTCCATTAAGACAAGAGTCCAGTGTGACTGTGCACACATCGCTATTCAACATTATCAGAATCACAATTCGAAACTCATGTCTGTCATGGATATTTTTAGCTAGACCTGGAAAATGATTTTATTATTAGACGTAGCGAATATAATTTATGGTGGCTTACATAGTGACGGAGGACATTTAAGTTAACTTGGACGTTTAAACGCGCCATTCTACATAATTGACGTCACGAATTATTACCATGGTCATGAAGATAATGCTGAAGATTTGCTAAACTGTAATAAATATAAGTAATCTTAATTATATCGAACGTGTCTTATCGGTTCTAAATCAATGGTTAAAGTACATTGACAGGCAAAATACTGATTAAAATTAACAACCTATACATAACATCAACAACGTTGGCAGATCTATAAGAGTGCCGCGTGACGCGACCACCTAAGTACTATGTACTGGTGTAACAGTGGCTACACACAAATTTATCATACATAATAATATGGTAACTAACAACATCGGGAGTGATTTCGATGATATGGTTAGGTTATACATAATCGTTTTGAACACTTGCAATAAAGTATTTACAAAGATAAAACAAATGTATCGAAGAATTCAGATTGAAGTCGTGTTGTAAAAAATATTTATATATATTCCTAGCTCTTTTTACACTATGTGAGAAACGACGCAACATCACTCAATTTGCAGAAATGTGAGCTAAGATAAATGCGCAATAAATAAGATAAAGTCTTGGTTAACCCCCCGGACGAGCAGCACGTAGCATACAGCACGTGGCGCGTAGCACGTAGCGCTATACATGTGCCGGGGCGGCGCGCGTCACAGACGCATTGGTCCCACTTTGCAGTACAAAAGCACAATATAATCTACATGTAATTACAATAGGTCTATAGACAGATCACAGCCTAAGTTCAGTGTAACGAGTGGAGGTAATGAGAGCGGCGTGGTGCTCTCAGCGTCAGGTTATTGCCGCCACATCCGGCTGCGGTTTCTGCAGACCGTCTTCGTCCCGCGCCCTGTGAGACAACACATTGATCGAGTTAAAATGAAGGACGGGAGATACTTGGTGTGTGTGTGTGTGCATCTTTGAGTATGTGTGTGCGTCATGGCGTGTGTGTGTATGTTTGTCTTGGTGTGTGTGTGTTGGTTAGTTGTTATGTGTGTATGTCTTGGTTGCGTGTGTGTGCCTTGGTGTGTGTGCCTTGGTGTGTGTGTGTGTGTGTGTATGCATACCGGTAGAGCGTGGCGTGTGGCGGCGCGGAGCGGTAGTGCGCGGCGAGGGAGCCGGTGCGGCGGTGTGTGTGCGTGTGTGTGTGTGTGTGTGTGTGTATGCGTACCGGTAGAGCGTGGCGTGTGGCGGCGCGGAGCGGTAGTGCGCGGCGAGGGAGCCGGTGCGGCGGTGTGTGTGCGTGTGTGTGTGTGTGTGTGTGTGTGTGTGTGTGTGTGTGTGTGTGTGTGTATGCGTACCGGTAGAGCGCGGCGTGTGGCGGCGCGGAGCGGTAGTGCGCGGCGAAGGAGCCGGTGCGGCGGTGTGTGTGTGTGTGTATGCGTACCGGTAGAGCGTGGCGTGTGGCGGCGCGGAGCGGTAGTGCGCGGCGAGGGAGCCGGTGCGGCGGTGTGTGTGTGTGTGTGTGTGTGTATGCGTACCGGTAGAGCGTGGCGTGTGGCGGCGCGGAGCGGTAGTGCGCGGCGAGGGAGCCGGTGCGGCGGTGTGTGTGTGTGTGTGTGTGTGTATGCGTACCGGTAGAGCGTGGCGTGTGGCGGCGCGGAGCGGTAGTGCGCGGCGAGGGAGCCGGTGCGGCGGTGTGTGTGTGTGTGTGTGTGTATGCGTACCGGTAGAGCGTGGCGTGTGGCGGCGCGGAGCGGTAGTGCGCGGCGAGGGAGCCGGTGCGGCGGTGTGTGTGTGTGTGTGTGTGTATGCGTACCGGTAGAGCGTGGCGTGTGGCGGCGCGGAGCGGTAGTGCGCGGCGAAGGAGCCGGTGCGGCGGTGTGTGTGTGTGTGTGTGTATGCGTACCGGTAGAGCGTGGCGTGTGGCGGCGCGGAGCGGTAGTGCGCGGCGAGGGAGCCGGTGCGGCGGTGTGTGTGTGTGTGTGTGTATGCGTACCGGTAGAGCGTGGCGTGTGGCGGCGCGGAGCGGTAGTGCGCGGCGAAGGAGCCGGTGCGGCGGTGTGTGTGTGTGTGTGTGTATGCGTACCGGTAGAGCGTGGCGTGTGGCGGCGCGGAGCGGTAGTGCGCGGCGAAGGAGCCGGTGCGGCGGTGTGTGTGTGTGTGTGTGTATGCGTACCGGTAGAGCGTGGCGTGTGGCGGCGCGGAGCGGTAGTGCGCGGCGAAGGAGCCGGTGCGGCGTCGCGCGGCCACGGCGCGGCGCAGCGTGCCCGGACGCACAGAGTTGCGGATGCCGTGGTAAGCCATCCTGCACATACATACACATATACAGGTTGGCGATTTAATCACCTGCACTGCTTCAACATGGTGTAGTATTGATAACATATAACATATTAGACATAATTTATAATTTGTATCTTTAAGCAATCCCGTGTTAAAGGACTTGATAATTATTCAAAATTTTCATAAAACGATATGCACCCTGCAGTACGTTGTCCATATGCGGACGGCCCGATCAAGTAGATGCTTGACTCGCTATCTCTAGATATACATACCTACAATGAGTTCAACGTCCGCGCTATGTCTTTGACTCTGCATACAAAATTTAAAATAACATTTTGATGAAAAATTAAGGCATGTTTTTTTTATTGATATGGGTAGTATTTCGTGGTCTGATTCACCTGCTAGAAGGATGCAGGTGATTAAATCGCCACCCTGTATAACGATACCGAGCCTGGTACGACTCAGGAGAGACTATGTCATACCCCATTATAGGGCCCGAAGTGGCACAAAAAAACAAGATTGAGACACAAAATGTAAGAAATTAACGTGAGGTAACCTGCATGCCTGAAACAACGTGTGCAGTCTGCTAATCCACATTAGTCTAGCGTGGTGGACTATAGCCTAATCCCTCGTACTCTGAGAGGAGAACCGTGCCGAACAGTAGGACAGTATAATGAGTTGATTATGTTATCTATATATATAAAAGAAAGTCGTGTTAGTTACTCCAATTATAACTCAAGAACGGCTGAACCGATTTGGCTGAAAATTAGTTGAGAGGTAGCTTAGAATCAGGAAACGGACATAGGATACTTTTTATCCCGTTCCCGTGGGATGTGATGACCGAATTCCACGGGTGCGAAGCCGCGGGCAGAAGCTAGTGTTAAATATAATATTACCTGGGCGCCAATGCTGCCACGGTGGTGACAACGAGCACGAGCCAGTACACAGGCTCCTTGATGGTGTTCAGCATGACGTGGTACGTGGAGGGCAGGTTGAGGAACGTGGCGCCGATGGACTGGTACACCAGCGTCAGGACGAAGAACGAGCCGAGCGAGCCCGCCAGCGCCAGCAGGTGGATCACCGTCTGACAGAGGAAACATTATTTAGTGACAATACCATTGATCGATCGATTTTTAGGTGGAGGACTCCAGCGATCTTACGAATTATGAAAAGTCGTAGAACAAACATTGTTGAGAATCACGTTACGACGGTATTAAAAGGTTTCTGACATATTTCCATTAAACCTACAATTTTATGTTACACTAGCTGACCGGCAGCGATTTTCTCGTTCTTCCAATTTCAGTGGGAATTTCCTAAAATCCCGTAATAGTGCTAACCTACGCTACTTATACAACATGTAACTGAATAAGTGCAAGACCTCAAACACACCAAATAGAATATCGAGTCATTTTTATAATACACTAGCTTTTGCCCGCGGCTTCGCTCACATGAAGCATTAGGAGTAAAAATGGAAAAACCTACATTGATGATCCCCTCTTTGTATGGGTCTGGTTACATCAGAGAGGTCAAGCTGTATCTCAGGATCCGTTCGATTAATGGGGATAAGAAGTTCACCAGTTTTTAAGTTGGAGCATATACTTTCTAACAGTGATAACAAAATTAAAATCCGTAACAAACACAAGCATATTAAATATCACATTTTTTGGTTCGGAGTGGTTTAAATACCCTAACACGCTCAGTTTTTTTAATATAGTCAATGTACAGACACAGTTTTTTTTTAAATTTTATAATAGTAGAGATCTATGCCAAATTTTTTCAAGAAATTAGTTATATGTAATGGCTGGCTACTGTATGGCTGTACTACAGTAATACTCAAAACGACTACTATATCAGCGCGCACTCAATAACAATATGTGCAAGTAGGTTTCATTGCAGTTTTCCATAACTAGAGCCACTGATGGATCAGGGGGCCACAGTGTAAGGCATTGTAATTATTTTTCGGAAAAATTTAAATATTTTAAAAGCCACTGTAATTAATTCAGTAGTCGATTCTGAACATGATGCGTCTGAACCCGCCGGTTTATTAACTCCAACTCTCCGTTTATCTAATACATGACAGTATTTCAAATAAACTTGCAATACAGTGTAATTTAGCATGTGTTCGTGATGTAAAACACCTAGTTGGCCATTAAAAAGGTTTATTTCACTCATTACAAAGGCGTGCAATTTTTATATGTGCTACTATATACTATGGTATGTAATGGTGACTTTCTATGCGATGTCATATGAAATTTTAGGCGTTGTTTTTATAAGAAAGCAAAAAGTAATCTAATTCTCCCATGCATTCTATATCACCACAACTTACAAGTTTATAATAAAAAAGCTGCATGGAAACATCGATAAGTTTATATATATATATACATTGTATGTAATATTCTACCATTTATAATTGATTTTTTTAACATAGGTACATAGCATACAACGTTATGGGTACAACCGGTCGAAATCATGCGATAACATTCAGTTATAGAAATTATAATGACACAACTTATTGCTCAGAGTGCATTTGAGTTTAATTCGTTCATTTGTCATTGTACGATAAGACACAGATTAAAAGTAGAAGTATTTTGTTATCATAAATAATATTTATGTATCTACTTTTATTCTGCTAATATAATATGCAGCTATGAAGGGTTTATTTTTATTTCAAAAAGTATTAATAATAGTTAAAAACGATTTTTATCGAATATAAAATCACAATCACAAAGCGTTATGGTATAGGTTAAACGTTTAGGATTATGTTTAATTTTTTTCTAGTTAAGTTGGTAAAACTTTTTGGGACTTTTTAAAATATGGGATATATTTCACGTATCCTACGTCATAAATTTCAAAGTTGCAATAACTCATATTTATACATATTTAATTTTTTAAATATGTTTTAGTGACTAGGCTCGTTATTATTGCCATGAGATTAAGTAAAAATGTGCTTAGATTACTCAAATAAATTAAATTGAAATTAATCACCTTCTTGTGTAAAATAAATATATAATTGTATTATTAATTTCTAAAATAATACGCTTAGTAACAATGATAAAGATATTTTGCGATCTGTCTGAAGACCAATAGAGTATGTCTTGTGTTAAGATAACATAAGGATAGGAGAACAGCGTGCAGACTCACCCAGCTCCTAGTCTCGATGGCGACGTAGAGCAGCATGACGACGAGGCAGCACGTCATGCAGCAGACGCCGAAGGACCAGAGGTCGACGGTAGTGTCCCAGTAGGCGAAGGCGGCCGTGAAGAACAGCACGACGCTGATGTACAGGCTCTCGGCCAGCACGGCCCAGAACGAGTGCGCGCGGTAGGCCAGGCCGCGCCGCGCCGCGCCGTACAGCCCCGGCCGCTCCGACAGCAGCGCCGCCGGCGCCACGCGGTCGTAGGCGCCTGCGCACACACACACACATACACACATTGTAACAGAACGAGTGCGCGCGGTAGGCCAGGCCGCGCCGCGCCGCGCCGTACAGCCCCGGCCGCTCCGACAGCAGCGCCGCCGGCGCCACGCGGTCGTATGCGCCTGCGCACACACACACACACACATTGAGCTGGGTACTGTATCAACCTGCAAGTGGCTACGGCTCGTCCACGGTCCACCGCGTATCTAGCTGCGAGCTGCATACAGCGCTCCACGCGCGAGCGGCTCGCAGCGGGCTCGTGCCTACGTACTCATTTGATACCGTATCTGATACATTACATGCTACACTGCTAAGTGAGTACCCAGCTTTGTAACATCTCGCTTCGGACAGCTCAAAATAACACCGCTATAGCGATATCTTCAATAGTTCATTTGTCTTTCCATTGTTTTCCTTAAATCGCTTGTAGATGTATTTCGGGGGGAGCGGAATCATTTGGGAAGGTTAACTCTGGATCAGAGACAATTAGTCACAACTTAATTGACAGAATGAGCCGTTTTCCAACATCGCCAACCCTCCCATTCCTACCTGCACTCATTAAAATAAATAATAATATATTTAGGAAATTTGTCCCCGGTTAATGGCAATAGGCTCGCCCCCTATTACATGGGCCCTAAACAATACCGGCAAAGTGATGGTGTACATTAGTACGCCTCTGCTTAACGCTTCGGGGAATACAGCTATACAGCTATAGAATACATAGAACCACCTGTTGGACAGCACATATTTACTTGTAAGACTCACCGATAACAATGGGCGGCAGCGCTGTGAACATGAGGTTGTAGGTCATGAGGTGCACCTGGTCGATCATCACCATCGACGAGAAGCCGCAGTACAGCTGGTACCAGAACACCAGGAACACGAATGTCTGTACACAACATTATCATATCAATTCAATAAGCTCACATCGATACGTCATGAATGAAAGTTGAAACCTTTAACAGTTAAGGAAAATATCGATAGAAAATCAGCACATCACTATAAATCTCTTGAAGGTGTTACCTTGGATTAAATTGGAGCTCATGTGAGAGAAAATCTTTGAGAGTAGCAAGGCCATGATTTCAAATACTATTTTTGTCTAGTGGTCAGTGAGCGCAACGTTATTGGGTTTTTCTATGAAATTCCCTCCCGGAGCTTGGAGTTTGGAATGAGACCTAAACATACCGGCAAACTGTGGGTGCATATTAGTACGCCTCTGCCAAACCCTTCAGGGAATACAGGCATGATGGTATATTATGTTTATTGTATTTAAAATACATTAAAATTTGAAGTCGATACAGGTGGCAAGACTGAATCGTAACGTTAGTCATCATAAAAGGCAACACGATGGTACTTACGGCATTCTTGAGAAAAAAGTAGAGTATCATGCGCGCGAGGCGGTCGTAGCACCAGTGGCCGTGCACCAGCAGCAGGCGCTCGATGAACTTGAAGCGCGACACGGCGAAGTCCGACGCCATCACCGCCTGCATGCCCTCCTGCCCCGAGATACCTGCCGCACCACACCCAACATCAGCGTCAGCAAACGTTACCGCGACAACGCTATACTTCCATTTTTAATTCTATTCAGTAAATTGACAGTTGAAGGGTTACCAGGTAAGTTAGTGAGGTGGTGTAAGAATAAACTAAATTGAATCAACTTAAGTAATGTACTTACATGAACAAACTTTTTATTTATATTTAATAACTTCAAAACACAATATAAACTATTAAAAATTGTAGAATTTGTTTCTCAGTAGTAAGGTAATCTATAAAATGTCGATAATGACAAAAGTAAATAAAGTAAAATTACATTTTTATTATATTTCACATCTTATTTACGAATTTTTAGTTTGATTTTATATTAAACCATTGTTATCATTCATTCTTTACGCAAAATCATTCACTACCCCAACACTATTGGTTGTAGTGTAGTATCATTATTTCTCTTCGAACTGTCAAAGTTACTGAATACAATAAAATTAAAAGTCGATGTTTAGTTTCCAAGTTATTGGCCCAACTTGTGGAACGTTGGTGCCAGCGTCGCGACAATATTGGCAGTTTGAATCGATATCGATGAATATTCGGGAAAAAGACCTATTGGTTTAGCCTCACGTACGCACGAGTACGTATCAAACTCTCATTGTATGGAGACTATATAACGAGAGGCAATGTATACTTGATTTGTAGCAGTGTGTATGCACAGAGACTGATATACATTATGTCAGGCTATGATCTCAGCTTCGTAAACTGCTATGAGCCAAATTAAATTCGGAACAGTCTCATTATATCGATATTAGAATGATAAAAGACAGGCATATTATCGATATGAGAACGTCAAATACGAGCATATTTTTAAAATTACGTGTATTTATACATATACCTACTCCTACCTACTCGTGATTATGGATTTAGTAAAAGATTTGAAATCTCGAAATTAGTTGTTATTAATAATTATACTCTTGTAACTTGTAACTCTTCAAACGTTTTATATATATTTAAGAATTTATCTATTTTCCCGACTCCTGCCTTAGTGTATTAAACTGTATTGTTTTTCTTTAACAAAAAGTTAGCCCGGTATCGCGGGGGATTTCACAAACATACAATTAACGGACACAAGTGTAAGTGTACTAAGGACCTAAATTAAAAACGCAACAGAATTTGCGTGTAATTAACTGCCTATTAACATATCGGGAGCTTAGTTGGAGGTGATGGAATAGCTTCTCAGATTAGAAACAAATACCTTAAATATTACATGAGTCAATACTTGTTTGTTTGAGTCAGGGTATAGTAAAATTGTAGGTAACTCACCGATGCCGACGTCGGCAGTCTGTATCATGGACACATCGTTGGCGCCGTCCCCGATCGCCAGCGTTGTGACCCCCAGCTCTTCTTTCACCGCCTAGTTGGAAAAACGGATATTAATGTGGTGGAAAGAGTTATAGGTTCACTTAGATAATGATCAAAGAAGGTGTGGCTTTGAAGTCTGATCTTTGGCGGTAGCGGGAAACGTAATCTCAAGACCGTTGCCGGTAGGTAACAGGCTAATTTTGGCTGTTACACATAACATAACATACCATCACGCCTATATTCCCCGAAGTGTTAGGCAGAAGTAAATACTAATGTACATTCACAGTTCGCCGGTATATTTAGGTCCTATGTAATGGGGGGCGAGCCGTTAACCGGGCACAAATTCCAAACTTTGAGCTGCTACTGGGAATTTCATAGAAATACCCAATAATAATTAGCTCGACCTGGAAATTGACCCCAGGACCTCTAGCATAGCGGTCGTGCTCAGGATCACTTCACCGGTGCGTTCATTAGAGATCTCGGAGCCCGCTCCAGAATGTGCTATGGCTGGCCGTGTGTTTTTAGTCGGTAGGAATCCGACGTAACTCTCCGCCTTTCCTTCTGAGAGACGGGGCATCCATGAGGACTTTCGCGCGAAAAAGAAGGGTAATGATTAAGCTTTAAGTGGAAGTGAATGCATGGTGACTTTCTCTGATTTTGGTGATGTAATTGAGGTATGTATACCTTGACGATGTAGGCCTTCTGCAGCGGCGTGGCGCGGCAGCACAGCACGGCCGAGCAGCGCCGCGCCAGCGACAGGAACGGCGCCACCAGCCCCGAGCGCCGGTCCAGGATGTACGTCAGCGTGCGCCCGTCCACCACCAGCGCGCGGCCCCCAGCCCCATACCCAGCCCCACCACCACCGTCCACCACGGACCCCTCCAGGTAGTTCTTTATCGTTGATTCTGCGTGCTCCTGGACACATTCAAGTTATTTGAGATTTTAGTCAACATTGTCCAAGGACATCTGCAACATCAGAAGAGTTGCTGATGCGGTGCTCAGCTTTAAGAGACTCTAAACATTCTTTTTGTGATTTTCTTTTTCAATAGATGTCACTGACGTTATCTTTAAGACGTAAGTTCAGAGTGTGAAGGCAAATTTCGACATGGCAGATGGGACTCGCGGTGGCTTTGTGGTTATAGCATCTGGTGTATCTAACCAGAAGACGCAGGTTCGAATCCTGTCTTCGAGTCGATTTTTTCCTTCACTGAAATAACTCTAAAACCTTACCATAAGTGTGTTGTTAAAAAATCTTTCACAAAAGTGTGTTGACTAATATAATAGACACAACAGCTCATCACGCGGAAAAAGAGGAAGGGATCGCTGTGGCAGAACTATATCCAGCATATCCATCCTTTGTCATGCTTCAATTGGTTTTCTGCTCGAATATAAGCTACTTACTAGCTTTTGCCCGCGGCTTCGCTTACCTGAAGCTATATTGGGATTAGATTAAATGGATCCTAAAAATGATTTAATCGAAACCAACAGTGATGATCTCTTTTTTGTATGGGTCTCTATACATCAGAGAGGTCCAGCTGTATCTCAGAATCCATTCAATTAATTGACATAAGAAGTAAGATGCAGCCTATACTTTCTAACAGTGATAACAAAATAAAAATCTATTCAGTAGTTTTGGCTCCAACCCATCACAAACAGGCAAGAATTTTAAAAATCTCATTTTTGGATTTGGAGACGTTTATACACCCTAACCTAGTTTTTTTTAAATATGTTATCTTCAATGTACAGACAAGGCTTTTTTACAATTGTATAATAGTAGTTTATTAGTAGTTACATACATACATACATAAAGTCACGCCTCTTTTCCGTAGGGGTAGGCAGAGACCACAGACTTCTACTTGCTACGATACTGACATACCTCTTTAGCTTCATCCACACTCATCAATCTTTCCATACATGAACGTCGGTTTAGGGTACTCTTGACCGAGTCATTTTTCAGAACGTCCTCAATCTGATTTCGGAACGTTCGCCTAGGTCTTCCCCTTCTTCCTTTCTTTAGTAGTAGTAGTTTTTCCCTTAAAAACAGCAGTAGTAAGATAGGTGCGTGTGGAGAGTACCTTGTCCCTGGACATGAGGTGCAGCAGGTGGTCGCCCTGCGAGAAGAGCGCGGCGGAGTAGGCGATGTTGATGGCGGTCTCGGGCTTGTCGCCCGTCAGCAGTAGTAAGATAGGTGCGTGTGGAGAGTACCTTGTCCCTGGACATGAGGTGCAGCAGGTGGTCGCCCTGCGAGAAGAGCGCGGCGGAGTAGGCGATGTTGATGGCGGTCTCGGGCTTGTCGCCCGTCAGCAGTAGTAAGATAGGTGCGTGTGGAGAGTACCTTGTCCCTGGACATGAGGTGCAGCAGGTGGTCGCCCTGCGAGAAGAGCGCGGCGGAGTAGGCGATGTTGATGGCGGTCTCGGGCTTGTCGCCCGTCAGCAGTAGTAAGATAGGTGCGTGTGGAGAGTACCTTGTCCCTGGACATGAGGTGCAGCAGGTGGTCGCCCTGCGAGAAGAGCGCGGCGGAGTAGGCGATGTTGATGGCGGTCTCGGGCTTGTCGCCCGTCAGCAGTAGTAAGATAGGTGCGTGTGGAGAGTACCTTGTCCCTGGACATGAGGTGCAGCAGGTGGTCGCCCTGCGAGAAGAGCGCGGCGGAGTAGGCGATGTTGATGGCGGTCTCGGGCTTGTCGCCCGTCAGCAGTAGTAAGATAGGTGCGTGTGGAGAGTACCTTGTCCCTGGACATGAGGTGCAGCAGGTGGTCGCCCTGCGAGAAGAGCGCGGCGGAGTAGGCGATGTTGATGGCGGTCTCGGGCTTGTCGCCCGTCAGCAGTAGTAAGATAGGTGCGTGTGGAGAGTACCTTGTCCCTGGACATGAGGTGCAGCAGGTGGTCGCCCTGCGAGAAGAGCGCGGCGGAGTAGGCGATGTTGATGGCGGTCTCGGGCTTGTCGCCCGTCAGCAGTAGTAAGATAGGTGCGTGTGGAGAGTACCTTGTCCCTGGACATGAGGTGCAGCAGGTGGTCGCCCTGCGAGAAGAGCGCGGCGGAGTAGGCGATGTTGATGGCGGTCTCGGGCTTGTCGCCCGTCAGCAGTAGTAAGATAGGTGCGTGTGGAGAGTACCTTGTCCCTGGACATGAGGTGCAGCAGGTGGTCGCCCTGCGAGAAGAGCGCGGCGGAGTAGGCGATGTTGATGGCGGTCTCGGGCTTGTCGCCCGTCAGCAGTAGTAAGATAGGTGCGTGTGGAGAGTACCTTGTCCCTGGACATGAGGTGCAGCAGGTGGTCGCCCTGCGAGAAGAGCGCGGCGGAGTAGGCGATGTTGATGGCGGTCTCGGGCTTGTCGCCCGTCAGCAGTAGTAAGATAGGTGCGTGTGGAGAGTACCTTGTCCCTGGACATGAGGTGCAGCAGGTGGTCGCCCTGCGAGAAGAGCGCGGCGGAGTAGGCGATGTTGATGGCGGTCTCGGGCTTGTCGCCCGTCAGCAGTAGTAAGATAGGTGCGTGTGGAGAGTACCTTGTCCCTGGACATGAGGTGCAGCAGGTGGTCGCCCTGCGAGAAGAGCGCGGCGGAGTAGGCGATGTTGATGGCGGTCTCGGGCTTGTCGCCCGTCAGCAGTAGTAAGATAGGTGCGTGTGGAGAGTACCTTGTCCCTGGACATGAGGTGCAGCAGGTGGTCGCCCTGCGAGAAGAGCGCGGCGGAGTAGGCGATGTTGATGGCGGTCTCGGGCTTGTCGCCCGTCAGCAGTAGTAAGATAGGTGCGTGTGGAGAGTACCTTGTCCCTGGACATGAGGTGCAGCAGGTGGTCGCCCTGCGAGAAGAGCGCGGCGGAGTAGGCGATGTTGATGGCGGTCTCGGGCTTGTCGCCCGTCAGCACCCACAGCACCACGCCCGCGTCCAGCAGCGCGCGCACCGTGCGCGGCACGTCCTCCTGCAGCCGGTCCTCCACGCCCGTGGCGCCCACCAGCGACAGCGCGCTCTCCAGTCGCGCCAGCGACTCGCGGATACGCTTCTCTCGACCTAAACATCATTATGTTCCATTATGGCCGCTACATAACATACCAGCACGCCTGTATTCCCCGAAGGGTTAGGCAGAGGTGTACTAATGTACACCCACAGTTCGCCGGTATGTTTAGGTCCCATGTAATAGGGGGCGAGCCTATTGCCATTCACCGGGCACAAATTCCTAACTCCGAGCTGCTACTAGGAATTTCATAGAAAACCCAATAATACTTTGCTCGACCTGGGAATAGAAACCAGGACCTCTAGCGTAGCAGTCGCGCGCAGGACCACTTGGCTAATGAGGCAGTTTATTTCAATATGTCTAATATTCGCGTGAGCTTCAGAAATCAGTATAAAAAAAATTGTCTTTCCACATAAAATAACATACGATAATAATGATAATGGCAATACCGTCTCCAAATTCCAAGGCACGGTTGTGTGAAGCGAGCCACTCCTCCCACAGCGCCGGCTGCATGGTCCGCTTGGCCATGACCAGCGTGCGGAGCCCCGCCCGCGAGTAGTCGAGCAGTAGCGAGCGGGTTCTGTCGCACGCGGCCTGCTCGGCCGAGCCGGCGCGCATCGGGGCTAGCGCAGCCATTACCGTCGAGTCTGCACCTTTCACGTACAGCACCACCTGATTAATAAGGATAAATAATAAAACATTTATTTCAGACGTTATAAATAGTGTATATTTTAACACATAATATAATAATAATATCCCTTTATAGCTTCTGCCCGCGACTTCTTCCCCGTAGCGTGATGATATATAGCCTATAGCCCTCATCAATAAATGTGCTATCTAACACTGAAAGAATTTTTCAAATCAGACCAGTAGTTCCTGAGATTAGTGCGTTCAAGCAAACAAACTCTTCAGCTTTATATATTAGTAATAGATAATAGATTAATACGAAGGGACGTTTTTGGTCTGATTCCTGTAGTAGGAACTGAAGCCATTTGCGTTATGACGTCATGCAGGATTGCAGTATATAATATACAGTCCGTTTTTTTTGACTTGTCTTTTTTGGTAAACAAACCCTGCCCGATGCGAAAATCACAATGTTTTTCTTTAATCACGCACTTGATGTAGGAATAGTTATTTGTTATGCAAGGCTGCAAAGTTGTTTTTTGGCGCGAGTACTTGTATTGAAACCTGAGCAAGCGAAGTATTCTAGGATTCAAATATAGATTCCTGAGCGTTTCGAGGGTTTGAAAGGTACGAGACGCAGAATAACTTTGCTGCCGAGCGAAACACAACTTTTCACCTCACTACAGCGAGGAAAATACTAGGTGCAAAAAAAAAACAGCAAATATTAAATGAGTTCGGCATTATGTACCGCTTGCTCTAACTCTGCAGGTGTTAAATTTATATCTTCGTCGCTACTGGACTCACTCATATTATAAGATGTCTTACGATTTTAATCTAAAATTAAAGATGGGTAAGTGAATTGAAGGAGAAGAAAATTTTAAGTTTTTTTTATGCAGTCGTCTTACTGGCCAGTGCGATTATTCTAAAAATGTGGTTGGCGCATATTATTGCTGTCGATATCGATATTATTTCTGTAGATATCGATAGTATTGCTATCGATATCGATATTGATCCTGACGATATCAATGTTATTGCTGTCGATATCGATGTCATTGCTCACAAAATCGCTATTATTGCTGTCGATATCGATAGTATTAGTGTCGATATCGATAGTATTGCTGTCGATATATTATTGCCGTCAATGTCGATAGTATTGCTGTCGATATCGATAGTATTTGTCGATATCGATATCATTGCAACCGACATCGATAGTATTGCCATCTCCATCCATCCGTATTTGCTGTCGATATCGATAGTATTGCTGTTGATATATTATTGATGTCGATATCGATTTTATTTATTTCTATATCGCTATCGATATAGAAATAAATAAAATATTTATGTCGACATCGATATCATTGCTGCCGATATCGATATTAGATATCGATATTGATCCTGACGATATCGATGTTATTGCTGTCGATATCGATATCATTGCTCACAATATCGCTATTATTGCTGTCGATATCGATAGTATTGCTGTCGATATATTATTGATGTCGATATCGATGTTATTTATGTCGATATCGATATCATTGCAACCGACATCGATAGTATTGCCATCTCCATCCATCCGTTATTGCTGTCGATATCGATAGTATTGCTGTCGATATATTATTGATGTCGATATCGATTTTATTTATTTCTATATCGATAGTATTTATGTCGACATCGATATCATTGCTGCCGACATCGATATTAGTGGTGTCAATATCGACACCATTGCTGTCGATATCGATAGTATTGCTGCTGATATCGATATATTATTTTCGATATCGATGTTATTGCTCACAATATCGATATTATTGCTGTCGATATCGATAGTATAGCTGTCGATATATTATAGATGTCGATAACGGTATTATTTCTGTAGATATTTGTAGTATTGCTATCGATATCGATATTGATCCTGACGATATCGATATTGATGCTGACGATATCGATAGTATTTATGTCGATATCGAAAGTATTTATGTCGACATCGATAGTATTGCTGTCGATATTGATATATTATGATGTCGAACCGATAGTATTGCTGTCGATATCGATATTGATCCTGACGATATCGATATTATTGCAGTCGATATATTATTGACGTCGATATCGATATTAGTTATGTCGATATCGATGGTATTTATGTCGATATCGATATCATTGCAACCGACATCGATAGTATTGCCATCTCCATCCATCCGTTATTGCTGTCAATATCGATAGTATTGCTGTCGATATATTATTGATGTCGATATCGATTTTCTTTATGTCGATATCGATAGTATTTATGTCGACATCGATTTCATTGCTGCCGACATCGATATTAGTGCTGTTGATATCGATATATTATTTTCGATATCAATGTTATTGCTCACAATATCGATATTATTGCTGTCGATATCGATAGTATAGCTGTCGATATATTATAGATGTCGATAACGATATTATTTCTGTAGATATTGATAGTATTGCTATCGATATCGATATTTATCCTGACGATATCGATATTAATGCTGTCGATATCGATAGTATTTATGTCGATATCGATAGTATTTATGTCGATGTCGATATATTATTGATGTCGATATCGAAATTATTTTCGTCGATATCGATAGCATTTATGTCGATATCGATATCATTGCTGCCGACATCGATAGTATTGCTATCGATATCGATATTGTTCCTGACGACATCTATCTTATTGCTCACAATATCGCTATTATTGTTGTTGACATCGATAGTATTGCTGTCGATATCGATATTGATCCTGACGATATCGATATTAATGCTGTCGATATCGGTAGTATTTATTTATTTACATATCGATAGTATTTATGTCGACATCGATATCATTGTTGCCGACATCGATATTATTGCTGTCAATATCGATACTGTTGCTGTCGATATCGATAGTTAAGGTGTCGATATATTATAGATGTCGATATCGATATTATTTCTGTAGATATCGATAGTATTGCTATAGATATCGATATTGATCCTGACGATATCGATATTATTTCTGTAGATATCGATAGTATTGCTATCGATATCGATATTGCTCCTGACGATATCGATATTGTGGTTCGAACCCCACCCATTGCACGAGGGGTTAACAAGAATACTAGTAATGAGCGAGCCACATTGCTAGTAAGCTTTTTTTTTAAAAAAAAAAAACGCTATTATTGATGTCGTTGATATTATTTATGTCGATACTGATATTATTTATGTCGATATCGATAGTATTTATGTCGATATATTATTGCTGTCGATATCGATAGTATTTATGTCGATATCGACATTGACCCTAGCGATATCGATATTATTGCTGTCGATATATTATTGATGTCGATATCGATATTATTTTCGTCGATATCGATAGCATTTATGTCGATATCGATATCATAGCTGCCGACATCGATAGTATTGCCATCGATATCGATATTGTTCCTGACGACATCTATCTTATTGCTCACAATATCGATATTAATGCTGTCGATATCGATAGTATTTATGTCGATATCGATAGTATTTATGTCGATGGCGATAGTATTGCTGTCGATATTGATATATTATGATATCGATATCGATAGTATAGCTGTCGATATATTATTGATGTCGATATCGATGTTATTTATGTCGATATCGATAGTATTTATGTCGACATCGATATCATTGCTACCGACATCGATATTATTGCTGTCAATATCGATACTGTTGCTGTCGATATCGATAGTATTTATGTCGATATCGATAGTATTTATGTCGATATCGACATTGACCCTAGCGATATCGATATTATTGCTGTCGATATATTATTTATGTCGATATCGATATTATTTTCGTCGATATCGATAGCATTTATGTCGATATCGATAGCATTTATGTCAATATCGATATCATAGCTGCCGACATCGATAGTATTGCCATCGATATCGATATTAATGCTGTCGATATCGATAGTATTGATGTCGATATCGATAGTATTTATGTCGATGGCGATAGTATTGCTGTCGATATTGATATATTATGATATCGATATCGATAGTATTGCCGTCGATATTGATATATTATGATATCGATATCGATAGTATTGCTGTCGATATATTATTGATGTCGATATCGATATTATTTATGTCGATATCGATAGTATTTATGTCGACATCGATATCATTGCTGCCGACATCGATATTATTGCTGTCGATATCGATAGTATTGCTATCGATATCGATATTGATCGTGACGATATCGATATGATTTTCGTCGATATCGATAGTATTTATGTCGATATCGATATTGACCCTAGCGATATCGATATTATTGCTGTATATATATTATTGATGTCGATATCGATAGCATTTAAGTCGATATCGATATCATTGCTGCCGACATCGATAGTATTGCCATCGATATCGATATTGTTCCTGACGACATCTATCTTATTGCTCACAATATCGCTATTATTGTTGTTGACATCGATAGTATTACTGTCGATATCGATATTGATCCTGACGATATCGATATTAATGCTGTCGATATCGGTAGTATTTATGTCGATATCGATAATATTTATGTTGATATCGATAGTATTTATGTCGACATCGATATCATTGCTGCCGACATCGATATTATTGCTGTCAATATCGATACTGTTGCTGTCGATATCGATAGTATAGTTGTCGATATTATATAGATGTCGATATCGATATTATTTCTGTAGATATCGATAGTATTGCTATAGATATCGATATTGATCCTAGCGATATCGATATTATTGCTGTCGATATATTATTGATGTCGATATCGATATTATTTTCGTCGATATCGATAGCACTTATGTCGATATCGATATCATAGCTGCCGACATCGATAGTATTGCCATCGATATCGATATTGTTCCTGACGACATCTATCTTATTCCTCACAATATCGCTATTATTGTTGTTGACATCGATAGTATTGCTGTCGATATCGATATTGATCCTGACGATATCGATATTAATGCTGACGATATCAATAGTACTTATGTCGATATTGATATATTATGATATCGATATCGATAGTATTGCTGTCGATATTGATATATTATGATATCGATATCGATGGCAATACTATAGATGACGGCAGCAATGATATCGATATCGACATAAATGCTATCGATATCGATGAAAATAATATCGATATCGACATCAATAATATATCGACAGCAATAATATCGATATCGCTAGGGTCAATGTCGATATCGACATACATACTATCGATATCGACATCAATAATATATCGACAGCAATAATATCGATATCGCTAGGGTCAATATCGATATGGACGTAAATACTATCGATATCGACATAAATAATATCAGTATCGACATAAATAATATCAGAATCGACATCAATAATAGCGTTTATTTTTTTATGATGCTATTATTGATGTCGATTCTGATATTATTTATGTCGATATCGATAGTATTTATGTCGATATCGACATTGACCCTAGCGATATCGATATTATTGCTGTCGATATATTATTGATGTCGATATCGAAATTATTTTCGTCGATATCGATAGCATTTATGTCGATATCGATATCATAGCTGCCGACATCGATAGTATTGCCATCGATATAGATATTGTTCCTGACGACATCAATCTTATTGCTCACAATATCGCTATTATTGTTGTTGACATCGATAGTATTGCTGTTGATATCGATATTGATCCTGACGATATCGATATTAATGCTGTCGATATCGATAGTATTGATGTCGATAGTATTTATGTCGATGGCGATAGTATTGCTGTCGATACTGATATATTATGATATCGATATCGATAGTATTGCCGTCGATATTGATATATTATTATATCGATATCGATAGTATTGCTGGTGATATATTATTGATGTCGATATCGATATTATTTATGTCGATATCGGTAGTATTTATGTCGACATCGATATCATTGCTGCCGACATCGATATTATTGCTGTCAATATCGATACTGTTGCTGTCGATATCGATAGTATAGTTGTCGATATTATATAGATGTCGATATCGATATTATTTCTGTAGATATCGATAGTATTGCTATAGATATCGATATTGATCCTAGCGATATCGATATTATTGCTGTCGATATATTATTGATGTCGATATCGATATTATTTTCGTCGATATCGATAGCACTTATGTCGATATCGATATCATAGCTGCCGACATCGATAGTATTGCCATCGATATCGATATTGTTCCTGACGACATCTATCTTATTCCTCACAATATCGCTATTATTGTTGTTGACATCGATAGTATTGCTGTCGATATCGATATTGATCCTGACGATATCGATATTAATGCTGACGATATCAATAGTACTTATGTCGATATTGATATATTATGATATCGATATCGATAGTATTGCTGTCGATATTGATATATTATGATATCGATATCGATGGCAATACTATAGATGACGGCAGCAATGATATCGATATCGACATAAATGCTATCGATATCGATGAAAATAATATCGATATCGACATCAATAATATATCGACAGCAATAATATCGATATCGCTAGGGTCAATGTCGATATCGACATAAATACTATCGATATCGACATCAATAATATATCGACAGCAATAATATCGATATCGCTAGGGTCAATATCGTTATGGACGTAAATACTATCGATATCGACATAAATAATATCAGTATCGACATAAATAATATCAGAATCGACATCAATAATAGCGTTTATTTTTTTATGATGCTATTATTGATGTCGATTCTGATATTATTTATGTCGATATCGATAGTATTTATGTCGATATCGACATTGACCCTAGCGATATCGATATTATTGCTGTCGATATATTATTGATGTCGATATCGAAATTATTTTCGTCGATATCGATAGCATTTATGTCGATATCGATATCATAGCTGCCGACATCGATAGTATTGCCATCGATATAGATATTGTTCCTGACGACATCAATCTTATTGCTCACAATATCGCTATTATTGTTGTTGACATCGATAGTATTGCTGTTGATATCGATATTGATCCTGACGATATCGATATTAATGCTGTCGATATCGATAGTATTGATGTCGATAGTATTTATGTCGATGGCGATAGTATTGCTGTCGATACTGATATATTATGATATCGATATCGATAGTATTGCCGTCGATATTGATATATTATTATATCGATATCGATAGTATTGCTGGTGATATATTATTGATGTCGATATCGATATTATTTATGTCGATATCGGTAGTATTTATGTCGACATCGATATCATTGCTGCCGACATCGATATTATTGCTGTCGATATCGATAGTATTTATGTCGATATCGATATTATTTATGTCGATATCGGTAGTATTTATGTCGACATCGATATCATTGCTGCCGACATCGATATTATTGCTGTCGATATCGATAGTATTTATGTCGATATCGATATTATTTATGTCGATATCGGTAGTATTTATGTCGACATCGATATCATTGCTGCCGACATCGATATTATTGCTGTCGATATCGATAGTATTTATGTCGATATCGATATTGACCCTAGCGATATCGATATTATTGCTGTCGATATATTATTGATGTCGATATCGATATTATTTTCGTCGATATCGATAGCATTTATATCGATATCGATATCATTGCTGCCGACATCGATAGTATTGCCATCGATATCGATATTGTTCCTGACGACATCTGTCTTATTGCTCACAATATCGCTATTATTGTTGTTGACATCGATAGTATTACTGTCGATATCGATATTGATCCTGACGATATCGATATTAATGCTGTCGATATCGGTAGTATTTATGTCGATATCGATATTATTTATGTTGATATCGATAGTATTTATGTCGACATCGATATCATTGCTGCCGACATCGATATTATTGCTGACAATATCGATACTGTTGCTATCGATATCGATATTGTTCCTGACGACATCTATCTTATTCCTCACAATATCGCTATTATTGTTGTTGACATCGATAGTATTGCTGTCGATATCGATATTGATCCTGACGATATCGATATTAATGCTGTCGATATCGATAGTACTTATGTCAATATCGATAGTATTTATGTCGATGGCGATAGTATTGCTGTCGATATTGATATATTATGATATCGATATCGACATCAATTATATATCGACAGCAATAATATCGATATCGCTAGGGTCAATATCGATATGGACATAAATACTATCGATATCAACATAAATAATATCAGTATCGACATAAATAATATCAGAATCGACATCAATAATAGCGTTTATTTTTTTATGATGCTATTATTGATGTCGATTCTGATATTATTTATGTCGATATCGATAGTATTTATGTCGATATCGACTTTGACCCTAGCGATATCGATATTATTGCTGTCGATATATTATTGATGTCGATATCGAAATTATTTTCGTCGATATCGATAGCATTTATGTCGATATCGATATCATAGCTGCCGACATCGATAGTATTGCCATCGATATAGATATTGTTCCTGACGACATCTATCTTATTGCTCACAATATCGCTATTATTGTTGTTGACATCGATAGTATTGCTGTTGATATCGATATTGATCCTGACGATATCGATATTAATGCTGTCGATATCGATAGTATTGATGTCGATATCGATAGTATTTATGTCGATGGCGATAGTATTGCTGTCGATATTGATATATTATGATATCGATATCGATAGCATTTATGTCGATATCGATATCATTGCTGCCGACATCGATAGTATTGCCATCGATATCGATATGCTGTCGATATCTATAGTATTTATGTCGATATCGATATTATTTATGTTGATATCGATAGTATTTATGTCGACATCGAAATCATTGCTGCCGACATCGATAGTATTGCTATCGATATCGATATTGTTCCTGACGACATCTATCTTATTGCTCACAATATCGCTATTATTGTTGTTGACATCGATAGTATTGCTGTTAATACCGATATTGATCCTGACGATATCGATATTAATGCTGTCGATATCGATAGTATTGATGTCGATATCGATAGTATTTATGTCGATGGCGATAGTATTGCTGTCGATATTGATATATTATGATATCGATATCGATAGTACTGCCGTCGATATTGATATATAATGATATCGATATTATTGCAGTCGATATATTATAGGTGTCGATAACGATTTTATTTCTGTAGATATCGATAGTATTGCTATCGATGTCGATATTGATCTTGACGATATCGATATTATTGCTGTCGATATCGATAGTATTTATGTCGATGTCGATAGTATTGCTGTCGATATTGATATATTATGATATCGATATCGATAGTATTGCTGTCGATATATTATTGATGTCGATATTGATAGTATTGCTGTCGATATATTATTGATGTCGATATCGATATTATTTATGTTGATATCGATAGTATTTATGTCGACATCGATATCATTGCTGCCGACATCGATATTATTGCTGTCAATATCGATACAGTTGCTGTCGATATCGATAGTATAGCTGTCTATATATTATAGATGTCGATATCGATATTATTTCTGTAGATATCGATAGTATTGCTATAGATATCGATATTGATCCTAACGATATCGATATTATTTCTGTAGATATCTATATATTATAGATGTTTCTGTCTATATATTATAGATGTCGATATCGATATTATTTACGTAAATATCGATAGTATTTATCGATGTCCATATATTATTGATGTTGATATCGATATTATTTTCGTCGATATCGATAGCATTTATGTCAATATCGATATCATTGCTGCCGACATCGATAGTATTGCCATCGATGTCGATATCATTGCTCGCAATATCGCCCATATAGCTGTCGATATATTATTGATGTCGATATCGATGTTAGTTATGTCGATATCGATAGTATTTATGTCGACATCGATATCATTGCTGCCGACATCGATATTATTGCTGTCAATATCGATACTATTGCTGTCGATATCGATAGTATAGATGTCGATATATTATAGATGTCGATATCGAGATTATTTCTGTAGATATCGATAGTATTGCTATGGATATCGATATTGATCCTGACGATATCGATAGCATTTATGTCGATATCGATATCATAGCTGCCGACATCGATAGTATTGCTATCGATATCGATATTGTTCCTGACGACATCTATCTTATTGCTCACAATATCGCTATTATTTCTGTAGATATCGATAGTATTGCTATCGATATCGATATTGATCTTGACAATATCGATATTATTGCTGTCGATATCGATAGTATTTATGTCGATGTCGATAGTATTGCTGTCGATATTGATATATTATGAAATCGATATCGATAGTATTGCTGTCGATATATTATTGATGTCGATATTGATAGTATTGCTGTCGATATATTATTGATGTCGATATCGATATTATTTATGTTGATATCGATAGTATTTATGTCGACATCGATATCATTGCTGCCGACATCAATATTATTGCTGTTTATATCGATACAGTTGCTGTCGATATCGATAGTATAGCTGTCTATATATTATAGATGTCGATATCGATATTATTTCTGTAGATATCGATAGTATTGCTATAGATATCGATATTGATCCTAACGATATCGATATTATTTCTGTAGATATCTATATATTATAGATGTTTCTGTCTATATATTATAGATGTCAATATCGATATTATTTACGTAAATATCGATAGTATTTATCGATGTCCATATATTATTGATGTTGATATCGATATTATTTTCGTCGATATCGATAGCATTTATGTCAATATCGATATCATTGCTGCCGACATCGATAGTATTGCCATCGATGTCGATATCATTGCTCGCAATATCGCCCATATAACTGTCGATATCGATAGTATTGCTGTCGATATATTATTGATGCCGATATCGATGTTATTTATGTCGATATCGATAGTATTTATGTCGATATCGATATCATTGCTGCCGACATCGATATTATTGCTGTCAACATCGACACTATTGCTGTCGATATCGATAGTATAGCTGTCGATATATTATAGATCTCGGAATCGATATTATTTCTGTAGATATCGATAGTATTGCTATCGATATCGATATTGCTCCTGACGATATCGATATTGTGGTTCGAACCCCACCCATTGCACGAGGGGTTAACAAGAATACTAGTAATGAGCGACCCGCATTGCTAGTAAGCTTTTTTTAAAAAAATAAACGCTATTATTGATGTCGATTCTGATATTATTTATGTCGATACTGATATTATTTATGTCGATATCGATAGTATTTATGTCGATATCGATATTGACCCTAGCGATATCTATATTATTGCTGTCGATATATTATTGATGTCGATATCGATATTATTTTCATCGATATCGATAGCATTTATGTCGATATCGATATCATTGCTGCCGACATCGATAGTATTGCCATCGATATCGAAATGCTGTCGATATCGGTAGTATTTATGTCGATATCGATATTATTTATGTTGATATCGATAGTATTTATGTCGACATCGATATCATTGCTGCCGACATCGATAGTATTGCTATCGATATCGATATTGTTCCTGACGACATCTATCTTATTGCTCACAATATCGCTATTATTGTTGTTGACATCGATAGTATTGCTGTTGATATCGATATTGATCCTGACGATATCGATATTAATGCTGTCGATATCGATAGTATTGATGTCGATATCGATAGTATTTATGTCGATGGCGATAGTATTGCTGTCGATATTGATATATTATGATATCGATATCGATAGTATTGCCGTCGATATTGATATATTATGATATCGATAGTATTGCTGTCGATATATTAATGATGTCGATATCGATATTATTTATGTCGATATCGATATTATTTATGTCGATATCGATAGTATTTATGTCGACATCGATATCATTGCTGCCGACATCGATATTATTGCTGTCGATATCGATAGTATTGCTATCGATATCGATATTGATCGTGACGATATCGATATTAATGCCGTCGATATCGATAGTATTTATGTCGATATCGATATTATTTATGTTGATATCGATAGTATTCATGTCGACATCGATATCATTGCTGCCGACATCGATAGTATTGCTATCGATATCGATATTGTTCCTGACGACATCTATCTTATTGCTCACAATATCGCTATTATTGTTGTTGACATCGATAGTATTGCTGTCGATATCGATATTGATCCTGACGATATCGATATTATTGCTGTCGATATCGGTAGTATTGCTGTCGATATCGATAGTATTTATGTCGATATCGATAGTATTTATGTCGATGGCGATAGTATTGCTGTCGATATTGATATATTATGATATCGATATCGATAGTATTGCTGTCGATATATTATTGATGTCGATATTGATAGTATTGCTGTCGATATATTATTAATGTCGATATCGATATTATTTATGTTGATATCGATAGTATTTATGTCGATATCGATATCATAGCTGCCGACATCGATAGTATTTCCATCGATATCGATATTGTTCCTGACGACATCTATATTATTGCTCACAATATCGCTATTATTGTTGTTGACATCGATAGTATTGCTGTTGATATCGATATTAATGCTGACGATATCGATATTAATGCTGTCGATATCGATAGTATTTATGTCGATATCGATAGTATTTTTGTCGATATCGACATTGACCCTAGCGATATCGATATTATTGCTGTCGATATATTATAGATGTCGATATCGAGATTATTTCTGTAGATACCGATAGTATTGCTATCGATATCGATATTGATCCTGACGATATCGATATTATTTTCGACGATATCGATAGCATTTATGTCGATATCGGTATCATAGCTGCCGACATCGATAGTATTGCCATCGATATCGATATTGTTCCTGACGACATCTATATTATTGCTCACAATATCGCTATTATTGTTGTTGACATCGATAGTATTGCTGTTGATATCGATATTAATGCTGACGATATCGATATTAATGCTGTCGATATCGATAGTATTTATGTCGATATCGACATTGACCCTAGCGATATCGGTATTATTGCTGTCGATATATTATTGATGTCGATATCGATATTATTTTCGTCGATATCGATATCATAGCTGCCGACATCGATAGTATTGCCATCGATATCGATATTGTTCCTGACGACATCTATCTTATTGCTCACAATATCGCTATTATTGTTGTTGACATCGATAGTATTGCTGTTGATATCGATATTAATGCTGACGATATCGATATTAATGCTGTCGATATATTATTGATGTCGATATCGATATTATTTTCGTCGATATCGATATCATAGCTGCCGACATCGATAGTATTGCCATCGATATCGATATTGATCCTGACGATATCGATATTATTGCTGTCGATATCGATATCATAGCTGCCGACATCGATAGTATTGCCATCGATATCGATATTGTTCCTGACGACATCTATATTATTGCTCACAATATCGCTATTATTGTTGTTGACATCGATAGTATTGCTGTTGATATCGATATTAATGCTGACGATATCGATATTAATGCTGTCGATATCGATAGTATTTATGTCGATATTGATATATTATGATATCGATATCGATAGTATTGCTGTCGATATTTATATATTATGATATCGATATCGATAGTATTGCTGTCGATATATTATTGATGTCGATATCGATATTATTTATGTCGATTTCGATAGTATTTATGTCGACATCGATATCATTGCTGCCGACATCGATATTATTGCTGTCAATATCGATACTATTGCTGTCGATATCGATAGTATAGGTGTCGATATATTATAGATGTCGATACCGATATTATTTCTGTAGATATCGATAGTATTGCTATCGATATCGATATTGATCCTGACGATATCGATATTGTGGTTCGAACCCCACCCATTGCACTACCGACGTGAACCTACTCGTAACACAAGCAATCTAGCTTAGCACGAGGGGTTAACAAGAATACTAGTAATGTGCGACCCGCATTGCTAGTAAGCTTTTTTTAAAAAAAAACGCTATTATTGTTGTCGATATCCATAGTATTGCTGTCGATATTGATATATAATTGATGTCGATATTGATATTATTTATGTCGATATCGATAGTATTTATGTCGATATCGATATTGATCCTAGCGATATCGATATTATTGCAGTCGATATATTATAGATGTCGATAACGATTTTATTTCTGTAGATATCATTAGTATTGCTATCGATATCGATATTGATCTTGACGATATCGATATTATTGCTGTCGATATCGATAGTATTTATGTCGATGTCGATAGTATTGCTGTCGATATTGATATATTATGATATCGATATCGATAGTATTGCTGTCGATATATTATTGATGTCGATATTGATAGTATTGCTGTCGATATATTATTAATGTCGATATCGATATTATTTATGTTGATATCGATAGTATTTATGTCGACATCGATATCATTGCTGCCGACATCGATATTATTGCTGTCAATATCGATACAGTTGCTGTCGATATCGATAGTATAGCTGTCTATATATTATAGATGTCGATATCGATATTATTTCTGTAGATATCGATAGTATTGCTATAGATATCGATATTGATCCTAACGATATCGATATTATTTCTGTAGATATCTATATATTATAGATGTTTCTGTCTATATATTATAGATGTCGATATCGATATTATTTACGTAAATATCGATAGTATTTATCGATGTCCATATATTATTGATGTTGATATCGATATTATTTTCGTCGATATCGATAGCATTTATGTCAATATCGATATCATTGCTGCCGACATCGATAGTATTGCCATCGATATCGATATCATTGCTCGCAATATCGCCCATATTGCTGTCGATATCGATAGTATTGCTGTCGATATATTATTGATGTCGATATCGATGTTATTTATATCGATATCGATAGTATTTATGTCGATATCGATATCATTGCTGCCGACATCGATATTATTGCTGTCAACATCGACACTATTGCTGTCGATATCGATAGTATAGCTGTCGATATATTATAGATCTCGGAATCGATATTATTTCTGTAGATATCGATAGTATTGCTATCGATATCGATATTGCTCCTGACGATATCGATATTGTGGTTCGAACCCCACCCATTGCACGAGGGGTTAACAAGAATACTAGTAATGAGCGACCCGCATTGCTAGTAAGCTTTTTTTAAAAAAAATAAACGCTATTATTGATGTCGATTCTGATATTATTTATGTCGATACTGATATTATTTATGTCGATATCGATAGTATTTATGTCGATATCGATATTGACCCTAGCGATATCTATATTATTGCTGTCGATATATTATTGATGTCGATATCGATATTATTTTCATCGATATCGATAGCATTTATGTCGATATCGATATCATTGCTGCCGACATCGATAGTATTGCCATCGATATCGATATTGTTCCTGACGACATTGATTGCACGAGGGGTTAACAAGAACACTAGTAATGAGCGACCCGCATTGCTAGTAAGCTATTTTTTAAAAAAATAAACGCTATTATTGATGTCGATTCTGATATTATTTATGTCGATACTGATATTATTTATGTCGATATCGATAGTATTTATGTCGATATCGATATTGACCCTAGCGATGTCGATATTATTGCTGTCGATATATTATTGATGTCGATTAAGATACTATTTTCGTCGATATCGATAGCATTTATGTCGATATCGATATCATTGCTGCCGACATCGATAGTATTGCCATCGATATCGATATTGTTCCTGACGACATCTGTCTTATTGCTCACAGTATCGCTATTATTGTTGTTGACATCGATAGTATTGCTGTCGATATTTATATATTATTGATATCGACATCGATATTATTTATGTAGATATCGATAGTATTTATGTCATTATCGATATCATTGCTGCCGACATCGATAGTATTGCTGTCGATATATTATTGATGTTGATATCGATAGTATTGTTACTGATATCGATATTGTTCCTGACATGTCGTCAGGAACGGTGTTATTGCTCAAAATATCGATATTATTGCTGTCGATATAATATTGATGTTGAAATCGATAGTTTTTCCATCGATATCGATTTTTTCTGCCGACATCGATGTTATTGCCCACAATGTCGCTATTATTGTTGTCGATATCGATAGTATTGCTGTCGATATTGATATATTATTGATGTCGATATCGATAGTATTGCTGTCGATATTGATATATTATTGATGTCGACATCAATATTATTGCTGTCGATATCGATATTATTGATGTTGATATCGATATCGTTGCTGCCGACATCGATATTATTGCTGTCGATATCGATATTATTGCTGTCAATATCGATATTATTGCAGTCGATATCGATGTTATTGCTGTCGATATAGAAAATTATTGTTAAGATGTTGTATAACTGCTGACCTGTCCGCTGTTGGTCCTGATGGCGACGGACATGCACTTCCTGTTGGCGTCGAAGTGCTGCACCCGCAGCACCTTTAGGCACGTGAGGTCGCCGCGCACGCCCAGCTCGAGCTCGTCGGGCCCGCGATTGCGCAGCTCGTACCCGTACGCCAGCGCCGCCTCAGCCAGCGCCAGCTCGTCCGGACTCTCCGCTTCGTAGCGAATCAACTGAATATAACAATAACCACATTACCACATTATCCTGGTGGTCCAAAGCGTGCCTGAAATGTTAGAGGTCCTCGGTTCGATACCCATGTTGAGGAAAATCTTATTGGGTTTTCTTATGAAATTCCTAATAGCAGCTCAAAGATTGGATTGGCTCGCTCCTTATTATGAGGGACCTAAAACATACCCGTGAACTGTATTATGTTATATATTAGTAGACCTCTGTCTAGTACATAGCCCCCTTCGAGAGTGTTAGGCATTATGGTATGTTATGTTAACAATAACAATTTATTTAATCAGTTGCAAACATGCATACTGTGGAGGGCCGAGGTAACTCACGCCTTTTTGAAACTACATGCTACTTTATTAGATTACATTAAAACATTTGTACAATCACCGTAGAGAACTGCTGCGGAATTACTACGGATTCTATGAATATGAATTGATTTATAGGTTTTGTGGGTTCGATCTCCACACGGTGCAAATATTTGTTATACTGGGTCTGGGTGAATGTGTATGTGAGAATTAGCAACTATGATACCGGAGAAATTACTAGTGTAGGATAAAGTTTAAAAATAAACCGGCCAAGTACGAGTCGCACGAACCAAGGGTTCCGTACATTTTTTTTATTATATGATTAACTTAAAATTTTTGCTTTTCGAAATTTTTCCTTTCCTTCAGGGGAAGTGAGAAAGAACCCTGTAGGTTTGGATTCCCTTGGGTCTTGACAGACAGACAGAAAACAAAGTGGCCCTATAAGGGTTCCGTTTTTTCCTTTTGCGGTACGGAACCCTAAAAAGAACGTTGTTAGATGCCATGGTAAAGCCCAGGCTATATTTAGCTATGTTTCTATATCAATTTATATTTAGAGCCCAAAATAAATTTTTAGAAATTTTTAATCTGAATCATATATATATATATATCATATACGATTCATCATAAGTGGCATATTCATATTAGCCTTTTTTATGTGATAGCAGGCAAACTAGCAGACGGAACGCCTGATGGTAAGCGATCACCGCCGCCCATGGACACCCGCATAGTTTGCATCTATCTATCTATACTAATATATAAAGCTGAAGAGTTTGTTTGTTTGTTTGATTGTTTGTTTGTTTGTTTGTTTGTTTGTTTGCTTGAACGCGCTAATCTCAGGAACTACTGGTTCGATTTGAAAAATTCTTTCAGTGTTAGATAGCTCATTTATCGAGGAAGGCTATAGGCTATATATCATCACGCTAAGACCAATAGGAGCGGAGCATCAATGAAGAATGTTTCAAAATCGGGATTTTTCCTTTTGAGAGCTTCCGATGCATGCGCTGCGTAAACGGTTAAAGTTTCGCAAAAATCATATATGAAAGAATTGTTCCGCTTTAAAAGTTCTAAAAAAAAGTCCACGACAGCATATGTCTATCTTTTAAGGTTGGCTCACTATAACCGTTTTTATGCTAACTTTGTTCTAAAATTCGTTTTTTTTTCCTTTTGAGAGCTTCCGATGCGTGCGCTGCGTAAACGGTTAAAGTTTCGCAAAAATCATTTAAGACAGAATTGGTCCTCTTTAAAAGTTCTAAAAAAAAGTCCGCGACAGCATGTGCCTATCTTTTAAGGTTGGCTCACTATAACCTTTTTTATGCTAACTTTGTTCTAAAATTCCAAATGCATTATTTGCGTAGGTGTTTTTATAAACATGATATTAATCCTTATCCAAATAAATACGTTATTCATCAGCCTTTAGAGCGTTTGTTTTGTATCCGTGTGGACCGAGCTTGGGTCCGCTCGGACCCAACAAACGCTCTAAAGGACATATCCTCATTTAGCGTTCTTTTATTATTCATGTTCCCGTGACATATTTTACTAAAGTTCCGCTCGGATACTCAATACTCAATTATCAACTAACAATATTGGCTATATCTTGAAGTGAGCTTCAATCAAAACATACTACAAGCCGCTGAACGGGATCATCATCTTCTTACCACCTGCCAAGTTTGCTTGAACTTGAACGCGATAATCTCAGGAACTATTGGTCCGATTAGAAAAAATCTTTCGGTGTTAGATAGTCCATTTATTGAGGAAGGCTATAGGCTATCATCCTGCTAAGACTAAGTAACTATTCCACGCGGACGAAGTCGCGGGCGGAACCTAGTACTAATATATAAAGCTGAAGAGTTTGTTTGTTTGTTTACTTGAACGCGCTAATCTCAGGGACTAAAGGTCCTATTTGAAAAATTCTTTCAGTGTTAGATAGCCCATTTATTGAGGAAGGCTATAGGCTATATATCATCACGCTACGCGGACGAAGTCGCGGGCAGAAGCTATATAAGATTAACTTTTAGACTGTGACACGTTTTTTGGTTTCACATCAACATGGCGCGCACTTCTACAAGCTACAAGTCAGACAATAACAAATTCAAAAAACCCCTGTCTTCATTAAATTAATTATTACAGGGTTTTTAGGTAAGTTATTTTTAAACATTAATTGGAGTAATAATTAATTATGATGAACTGTAATAACAATTGTGTTATTGTGGTCAATGACATTAACATACTGCAAATTTAGCACGAACCAATATCTCATTGTTTTAAAAACGGACGGAAAATATTTTAATATAATACGGAAAATATTTTAATATAATACGGAAAATCTATATATATAAAAGAAAGTTGTGTTAGTTACTCCATTTATAACTCAAGAACGGCTGAACCGATTTGGCTGAAAATTGGTGGAGAGGTAGCTTAGAACCAGGAAACGGACATAGGATACTTTTTATCCCGTTCCCGTGGGATGTGATGACAGACCGAATTCCACGGGGGCGAAGCCGCGGGCAGAAGCTAGTATTTTAATATAATACGGAAAATATAGTTATCTTATTTACTTGAATAGACCTTAAATTATTGAATCATAATAGTCCTAGTGATCGGGACATATTATCGGCAATGTATGTACTACTTTCAAAATATGGGGGATGTTGTATAGATACTGTCCCTATCCGCCAACAGTCATATCAGTCTGTTTGTAGCTACTAATGACCCCTAATGTAATGATGGCCAATAATGTTTAAATTCCACAAAAAGTCTATCATTAAATTTTAACAACAAAATCGATGAGGTTTAAAAATCATGTTGGGCAAAATATTCGTACAAAATGATTTTTTTCGTTTTACATTCAAAACCAGATAAAAGTAGGTATTGTTTATAACAAAACTTAGTTAATTTTCTTGAAGTGCCTATCAAACTTATAAATATGAGCGTTCGAGTATAACATTTGTTTATTTAAAAAAAGAGAACACCATGTTTCTCTAGTTTAGAGAAACATGGTATTCGATATTTTTACGTGGGAGAGCCATGCTTTGGCTCGAATGGGCCGGCTCGACCGGAGTAATACCACGGACTCGCAGAAAACCGCCGTAAAACAACGCTTACATTGTACTTCGCCGAGTGAGTGAAGTAACCGGAGGCCCAAACCCTTTTCAAATACCGGCAACGCACTTGTGAGTACTCTGTTGTTGCGGGTGTCCATAGGCGGCGGTAATCGCTTACCATCAGGCGACCCGTCTCCTCGTTTGCCCTATCCCATAAAAAAGAACGAATTCGAGTATCAAAACGTAAGGCACTCACTGTGAGACCCGAATCATAACCAGCTTTGTGTAGACCAGTCTTAACTGACGGCTCTCGTGCCAATCATCGTGATATCAGATCGGCGAAACATTTGAGAGCATACAAGAGAATAAAAAAGTCTGGGGCAGATGGCAGCCGTTTTTCATCCTTATCATTAAAGCAATAAGGTCGAAGGTAAAGCAGTCACCTTAGGTACTCACCGTGTTATCAACTGATGTGGTCGGTATGCTGGTGTCATCTTTGCTACCCATCATGATCTTAGGCAGTCGTATCCTGAGAGGAGAGCCGGTGGACGGCGGTGGCGACGGCGTGGTGGAGCGGGACTCTGTCAAGCGAGCGTATCTGATGACAATAGGAGGAAACATTGTAAAGAAAAGAAAGAAAGAAAAAAAAACTAAATGTCCAGACGGATTTCTTGTAGGTAAGTGAATATGTGTAGTCATTTAGTGGGGTGTTTCGAAAATGTTACTTAATCCTTCTATGATTGCATTCGACGTGGGTTAAAAAAATGCGTTTCATAAGCTTTGGTATTATGAGTTTTTCGAAAAGCCGTACTTTTGCAATAAGGTTTCACTTTTGACACACCATTCACTGACGGTGATAAGTACTAAAAGGTGATAATGATTTATTTATTTATTTAGTATTCACAAAATCCACAGCTCTTAAATATAACATGTTCTTAAAAGCAAACCATCTTACAGCCAATTACGGATTTACAATTTCTATGATATAAAGATACTCTTTATTTTTCTTGTGCGAATTCCGAAGTATCATCTTTTCACCTGGGGAGTCGGCACGGGGGCAGGGTATTTTGGCCTCGTACCAATTAAAAATCAAATCACTTGCCATCCTTGCTTTATAGTCATTGGATTCGTGACGTTCGGCACGACTGATATAGACACACTGAGGCCATTAAATTATTGAAATTTGAACTTTATGTCAAAGACAAGACTTCCTGAGATGAACTGAGTAGGGTATACGATAAGCTTGAATTTCGTTAAGCTGGAATCGGTTAGAAGTCGAGATTCCTATAATTTTTCTATGTTGATGTCGGAACTTACAGTGGCTACTTACTTGTCGTTGGAGCGCAGTGTTCCGTTGGACCGGCTCGCTTTCCCGGACGGGACCTGGTCGCTGGAGTTGGACATGCTGAGCTGCATCGTGTCCACGTGCGGCTGACTCACCATCACTGTGTTGCACACCGCGAGGATCATGAGGAACTCGCGAACCTGAAATATGGACTTTATTAGTACTAACCGCAGAACATGATTCTCTTAATCAAAACTGTTGTTCCGAATTGTCAGAAGGTGCTCGGAGTTTGGCTTGTGGCCGGTTAATGGCAATAGATTCGCTGCCTATTGTATACATTCTTATGACACCCGGCAGCGATGGCTTATCGTGCTATTAGTCACGGAGGGATCGACCGGATTTCGAAGTGCTAAGAATCGTCACCCTTCTATGGCTTCACCATAACAAGCCCCGCCTTAACTTGCAGATCGGTTAATTTAACCTCCCTTATTACTATAACCTTCTTAAAGCTTTAATTATGTTTTGTCTTGTTTTCCCCGTCACAGAATATAACATTTCAAAACACGTTTTATATTTTTATGAATATGGGGGTATGTCTTTACTAAGTCACGAGTCACGAGCCGCTCATAGTTTTAGAGTAAACTACAATTGACTTATGCGTTACGGAATTTCCACAAGCAGGCGAACTTCTTTTTTTATGACATTTCTATTTTGATTAAGATTTTAGGGAAACTAAGTCTCTGCTATTATAAAAGTGTAAAAAAGTTGTGTCTGTACATACATACAGAAGATATTTAAAAAATACCAAGTAGGATGTGAGGATGATGAGGTGACGCTTATATACCCTATATAAGCGTCACCGAACCCAAAAATGTGATTTTTTAAATTCTCGTCTGTTTGTTACGGGTTAGCGCAAAAACTATTGAATAGATTTTAATTTTGTTATCACTGTTAGAAAGTATATGCTCCAACTTAGAAATTGCTGAACGGATGCTAATCGGATCCTGAGATACGGCTTGACCTCTCTGGTGGAGACCCATACAAAGAAGAGATCACTGTTGGTTTTTTATTCAACCATATTTGGGATCAATTTTTAAACCTGTTTCAGGTGAGCGAAGCCGCGGTCAAATGCTATTCTATACTAATATATAAAGCTGAAGAGTTTGTTTGTTTGAACGCGGTAATTTTAGGAACTACTGGTCCGATTAAAAAAATTATTTCAGTGTTAGATAGCCCATTGAGGAAAGCTATAGGCTATATATCATCACGCTACGCGGACGAAGTCGAGGGCAGAAGCTAGTATAGAATAAATGTGTTCAGACATTTACCTTTTGCGTGTGTTGAGCGTCGTTGCTGTCAAGTAGATGTTGGAGGAGCCGTCTATTCGGTGACACACTAGTGATGGGCGTGACGATGGGCGGCAGCTCGGGCGACGGCTCGGCGGGCGCGCCCGGCGGGTGGTCGTAGTCCACGCCGCTGACCGCACAGCGCCGGAACACCATCTTATTCTCCGTCAGCGTCCCCGTCTTGTCACTGAACAAGTAGTTGATCTGCCCCAATTCTTCGGTTATGTTCAACGCCCTACATTCAGTCCTCGTGTTCGTCTCTGGGTCGTACATCTGCACGTCTTGGTGTATATGGTACACTTGTAACAACTTAGTCATTTCTATGGTGACATACAACGACACTGGTATCATGACTTGCAACGCTATGATGTATGTCCAGAATATGAGAAGCCCCTCGAAAGCCGGTTTGTTGACGTTCGTTATGAATGGAGTAGACTTGTAGGATGAAGCGTAATAATAATCGTCCAACCACATCTTGCAGCCTACTGCACCGCCGCAACAAAGAAATAGTAATACTAAGACACACCATATCACATCGGTGTTCATTTTTTTCTCTAAACCTGAACACTTGTATCTTGGTCCTCCATTGTTGAGCATCGCTTTGGTCTCGTGTCCCGCGTACACGACGATGCCCTCTACATAGTCTGTGTTTTTGATCGTGCAGTCTCTTAGCAGAAGGTTCTCGGAGGTGAGCGGTACTCGCGACCCGTTGGGGTGTGAGATGCAACCCGTAAATCTATATATTTTTGTGGATGGTCGCTCCACTTCCACAGAACTTCTGAATTTGATCGGGCTGAACTCGGCTTGCTGTAAAATAAAACACATTTTGTCTTTATTAGTCAAAATCAAACGTCCCCGTGAACTGGGTCGCAAGTCGTGGCGATGGCGTTACGAAGTTGATTGTGTTATTTTTTACAAGTATCGGAGAAAGTGTTCCCACGCTCTGCTTTTTCGGTGGTTTGCATTGCACGCAAAACTAAAAACAGCATTGTGTTACTCATACAATTATAATTCGTCCCAATGACACTAGAACTCCGGACGAATTTAGATTAATACGTACTTACAATTATTTATATACAATTTGTTACATTTCAATATCATATACACTAAGAGACAGACCCAGATGCATTATTTGTAGGGCATATAAATATTTTTCTGCGCGGGAACCTGAACCCGTTAACTGTGACGCAGAAGCGGATTGCTCATACCCTGATTATCAGAGAGACTAAGAATCATACCATCGAGTATGATTGACTGTATTGATTGAAACTAAAATAATTCGTAATGAAGTTATACAGAATAAATCCGAAATGGAACTGCGTATACACTTGGAGTGTAAATAACATTTGTTTCAAATCTCCCTGTACAATAATTCAATGAGATTTGTTACACACTAGGTGGCCTTATAGTGATGACATTCTGACGTAAGTCATAAATACGACGGCACTTGAAGGTAATCAAAATTCCCGTGAAGTATTTGTTTGATATGACGAAGTTATTTTGTGTGTATTTGGATTAAGCACCATTCAAGCATACTAGTCTTAGTCGCGGAGCAATAGATCAATGACAGATACGTTTAATAATGATTGCTTATAGCACAAGATAATTCACAAGTCTACAAATTAAAAAGGACTAGTAAGTCATGTACTTCCAACCGCTTAACAAATAAATATTTGACTGATTCGCGAGACTCAGGATCTTTCAAAAGATTACCTTCTCCTTGAATCCAGGCACAACTAGCCTTTGTTTCAGGTTGGTCTCCCCATCTAAATTACATGTATCTAAGTAGCAGATGCCGAGGGAGTTGGAGGAGTGCAGCAGCACCATGTCTGCCGGCACCGGCTCGTTGTTCGACAGGTGAACTAGGTCCCCGACACGCACATCTCGCCATTTCACTCGCACGTACCGCTCCGCAGATCTGTCAGACAGAAATAGGAACAATCAATAGTGTCATTAGAACAGCTCAATAGATTTTTATGCATGCAGTTATGAGTGGCATAATGTTGAATATAGTTTTTTTTTTATTATGGCGCCACACTTTTTGTGTATTTGCCAGTGTCAAGTATTAGAGTAATCAAATTATATTTCCCACCATGGGATTGCTTGGGATTGTATTATAGCACCACACTTTTTGTGTTCGCCAGTGTCAAGTATAAGTTGTTGAGTTGCCCCAATAAAACGTTAGAAACTTTATTGAGGCTTCGATGGAGTTTAGGAGTGAACCCAAAAAGTCACGATTTTCAATTTTATATCATTTGCCTACACTCTCACACGTTCACGAACACTTAATGGTTAATTATCCACCATAATTACACATTAAACTTCGGAGAAATTAAAGTTTTGAAAAATAATATAAAATCGACAATGTGCACTTTTCATTTTCCCGCCTAAACTCCGAATTCATATAGAATTTGTTTCACGCCTTCAGTCTTTAAATAGCGAAGGAAAATGTACTACTTGCATGAAGTTTATTTTTCTGCATATAAAATAACCTCTTTTTAGCGTGGGGAGATCATTACGGATAGCGGCATCACGGCCTGTGGGAAACCGTGATGTTGGACCGCCATCGACAAAAAATTTAGACTTCAACCGCTCTTGTTCCCAAATAGCATTCCCTGAATTAAGTCTTGTTAAGCAATTTCATTTATTAATTTAATATTGTATATACCACAATATTAAATGAATAAATGAAATTGCGGTAAAAATAGATAACATTTTAACCGCTACTAAACCATTTGATGAGGACTTCGAATACTCAAAAGTCCATAAAAGTGAGATATTACTCAAATAATGCAAATTCTCTATGTAGCGGCACATGTTCCGGGATTCCAATAGATAAGATAAAACGGTTGCATAACTGCCATGACTAATTCATATAAGTGAGACACATAATGTGAAATATTAAGCACACATGAACAGACTGTTCGATTATAATTCGTTATGCAATCCATCGATATTCCATTTAAGAGTAGGTACTATGGAGTACTTTCCTCCCTCAATTACCATACTAGAGTATGGTAATTGAGGGAGGAAAGGCGCCTTGAAGGATTTTATTCACGGCGACCTATTGAGATCCATTAACACAAGATAATATTGATGGGTCGATTAAACTTTACTCAATGAAGGATGGGTTGATTAAACTGTACTTCAGGCAGGCTGTTGGGTGGAGAAGCCTAGACTGACCTTACTCTGGTGCAAGACTTCGTGGCCGCCCAAAAAGGCTCTAGCGAGAGCCAATGTCACTACATAGGTAGTATAAAACAAATTCGCTTCCCACTGTCTGTCTGTCCCTATGTATGCTATATATCTTTAAAACTATGCAACGCATTTTGATGCGTTTTTCTTTAATAGATAGAGTGATTCAAGAGGATGGTTTTAAGCTATTTAACATAACCCTACGACTCTTAACGGGGACGGGGACGGGAACGGGGTAGCATGGGTGAAACCGCGGGCCGATCGCTAGTAATACAGAAAGTAAAGCAGCACGCCATAACATACCAAAAGTATACTCATGTGTGTGTACACCCACTGTTCGCCGTTATGTTTAGGAGCCATGGAGGCGAGCCTATTGCTAGGAAAAGTCGGCAGAATAAGGAGAAGCTGAAAACCAGTACTGCTTGTTCCATATAATTTTTAAAACAAGGTAAACCGATAGTATTATCTGTTGAATATTTTTTTCCCTCTTATAACTGCAGGCGTAGGCTATTGGCCAGGCTATATTATGTTATGTAACACTGCCATCTATGGCGAGAAGAGTAGTGAAAAGTTACGTTAACAAACGTCATTCAAATACGTCGATAAGGTGAGATATGAGCTGTAGCGTCACCGCACCATACTTATGTAAACGTGCGTAAATCCTACTTGGTCTATTTGACAAAGATTGTTTTGTACAATCATTTTAAACACGTCATTGTAGTCAATGTTATCGGTGGGAGGACCGGCGAACACTATCTGTGCTATTGTAGTTCAACAAAATTCGTGAGTAAAAGCAACAGGTCGAGATTGTAGAAAGATATCCGGCTCGGAGCCATACTTTCTACGATTTGAATGAAAGCTAAAGATTATTTTGCGATAGACGATAAACATTGTTTTTTCCAATGTTACTGTCTTTGTTTGTCGGCTTGTTGGAATAACAATGAGTTTATCATCGTCGCCTGTCACGCGTAGACTCATTCAATTATTCGAATAGCAATATCGAGAGATGTCTTATTCCGTGGCCTGAACCAGTTTTGTATTTTATAAAATGAATCGAGACATATTCATTGTTGCTTTTCAAAACAAAAATACCACGTTTGTCTTTGAATGTATAAACACGAAATTAAATAACTATTGTATGTATGTTATTTATAGGGTAGGTAACATTTCTGTCAATAACTCTACCATGGTAATAAATCACCTCGTAAATAATTATTGTAAGTTTGTAACAAAAAGCAATGAAGTAACACTTGAAAGTGTACCTAATGCTGTCGTGACCCGTTATATGAGTAATAGCCAAAACAACACTACAAGCCGGCTCAAATGTCGTAGACCACAACTAAGTGCTGAGTGACGATGACGCAACGGAGGTGTTTACATGGCCAAAATCCGCGAACACCGCGTGTATTTTTAACGAGAGCTATTTCAGGCATTTTCGTGCTCAATACTTCAAGTGATATTTTATTTAGACTGTTGTAAGTACTGTGGGTTTGTTTGTTTTTCTGGAGCAATAAATAAATCAGAAGTACCACAACATAGTTGTTGGTAACGTTGGAATTAAAACAATAGTGTGTGATGTATACAATGTGGTCAAGTGCGGCCCCAGTCAGCTCAGCAGTCTGACGTGCCGCCTGAGAATCTGTGTCATCGACACAATGCAACTATTAACTCTAGTTTTATGTTTATTTAACCAACGAAACGACAGATTAAATTACGGCTCATATTTAACAATCAGTGAATGTTGAAATGAATAGAATTGAGAGTCAGAGTAACTAGTCTAACTGCTACGCATGTGTAATATTTTGTAAAAGCGCGGAATATGGGTTTGAGCTAGGTTGATGGCATTAGCTAAGTGGTCCTGAGTGCGACTGCTACGCTAGAGGTCCTGGGTTCGATTCCCAGGTCGAGCAAAGTGTTATTGGGTTTTTCTATGAAATTCCCAGTAGCAGCTCGGAGTTAGGAATTTGTGCCCGTTTAATGGCAATAGGCTCGCCCCCTATTACATGGGACCTAAACATACCGGCGAACTGTGGGTGTACATTAGTACGCCTCTGCCTAACCCTTCGGGGAATATAGGCGTGATGGTATGTTTATGTTAAATTTGATTATTGTTTGATTAGTTAGCATCGTATAGCGAAACATTCTTGATGATTTTACCTGCCTAGCATGCGTAGACGCACATTTTTATTCCGACAACACATACAATGTAAAGAAAACAAGGATAATTATGTCAATATAAATCAAAGTTCTACGTTGAATAAAAAAATAAAAACAGTATAATGTGTCATGATGAAAACAAACGTCTAACGACTGCGTACTAAGAAGGAAGATATAAAAACTGTATGTTTACTAGATATTGTGATATCGATCGATGATGTAAGGCGTATTGAACGAATTTGTAAACTACTAAAACGTACATTTATGAATCATCGCACGAAAATTACATGTGTTTGTACAGCAGTTTGAATACTTGAAAAAACAAAGCTAGTGTCGTATTCTAAAGTCAACTTAAATCAATATGATGATCATCTCATAAAATGTTCACGGGTATAGATATGGCCTCTCCGATGACGCAATGACAGACAGGTAGGATGAACTGTCTAGGAGATAAATTATCATGAAGCTTTCCGAAGATTTTTCGCTTCCCTTCTTACCAGATCCGGCTGGATATCAGTATTTTACACGAAGCGACTGCCATCAGACCTCCGCAACCCAATTTCTGGGTAATACCGGTATTCGGAGGATAGACTGGTTGTCAGGCTTTATTTGCTCTGCTGACTACAACTAAAATTTTTACTGTCGAAGATGTTCGTATGACAACCGGGACCGACGGCTTTACGTGCTCTCCGGAGCACACGGAGAGCACGTGGTCACCCATCCACACACTGACCGCGGCGTGAGATCAGTTGTCCAAGCACGAACACTTTCGAAAACGTATTCGTATCGAAATCGAGAATAATTTGTATGAGAAGGAGCTTAATGAACGTAGATGAAGCGAAAGTGGTGTGCCCGGATCGTAACAAGTGTAGTCTCTGCCTACCCCAATGGGAGACAGATGTGAAAATGTGTATGTATGTATGTATGAGATTTTTAATAGAAAAAAAACTCATTCGTTTACGATACGAATTCGATAGTGGTTCGTGCTTGGGCGAAAGCTTAGTTATTACTTAGCCACGAGCCCCTCCTATAAATATTCTAAAATACATATCTATATATATAAAAGAAAGTCGTTTTAGTTACACTATTTATAACTAAAGAACGGCTGAACCGTTTTGGCTGAAAATTGGTGGAGAGGTAGCTTAGAACCAGGAGACGGACATAGGATACTTTTTATCCCGTTCCCGTGGGATGTGATGACAGACCGAATTCCACGGGGGCGAAGCCGCTGGCAGAAGCTAGTAGTAATATAAATTATCATGAATCTACATGTTAAATAGGTAAAATCAACGATTTCAGCGCAGATGAAACAAATTGTGCTTCTATAATCAACTCCAGATGATACTCGCAATATAAGCACTACAGCTTAAGTAAAGCACTATCTTTTAGGCAAATTTTATTATAAGTTGGAAATACTGGGGACATGTCATCTTTCAGTATAATTGTTTTTAATTAACTGGATCCCAACAGGGAAACAGGCAAACAATAAAAGAGCGAGCTCGATAGCGAGTAGAGTGCGGGGCAGCGGCAACGGTTTCCCTTCCGTTATTGCCAACAGGTTGGACGGGCCCTTCATACAACACTGGCAGGCCTTACATGCACCCATATATAGGGCTTGGGGCAGGTAGAATCATGTTAATTCATTTTCATTCATTCAATTATATTTATTTATTATTTTTATATTATTGTGTGTTAAAATATGGACTATTTATAAGTATCGTCTGAAATAAATGTTTTATTATTATTAATAATACACCTTTTCCTTTTTTGGACTCACCGCAAATCCTGTTTTTACATAATTTAAATACTTAACTAATGTAGGTACTTTCTTGATTTCCGATTTTTTATTTCAATATAATTAATGTTTTATCCTGAGTCATAAGAAGCAAAACTATAAAAACAAATTGTTATAATAAGTATTTAGTAGTATACGGTGGAAACAGCTAGAGGAGACCTTTGCCAAGAGCCACACTACCGTACCATTTCATCTAGGTACTACTACTTCACTGGAAATAAACCATCGGAAAGTCGTTGCAAATATGGTGAAGTTATCAAGAATTGCATTCGCTTACATTTATTTCCAGTGAAGTAAATTTGACGAAATGGTAGAGCAGGAACCTAGATTAACGGTCATATGAATCTGAATAACATAATATGAATAAATTGTATTTGAATTGTAGGTATTACGTTTGTATGGGAAATTCGGTCTCTTGATAAGTAAAAGTAGAAAAAAAAATCACCTACATTGTCAAATGATTAATTAAATGAGGATCGACAACGACACTGTACAATTCATCGGTGATAACATTGCCAAACACTAATGAAATGCTATCCCACATTTGATAAAGGCTGTACAAATATAATATGATGTAAAGATAAAACCTTACCTATGTAGAGTAGGTAATATTATTTAATAAAGATAATAAAAATGATTGTATAACAGCTTAATAACGGCGATATGATGGGTTGGCGTGCAGCGAGTGCCTCGTACGACGAGCAATTTATCTCTCCGTCGAGAAGTCTCAGCTCTCGCATCGGCTAGGTCTCGAGCTCGACAACCAATGTCATTATAATGATCACGATCCTTCACAGTTTTGACTAGGAAATTGTTATTAAGAAGTAATTATATTCCAATTTGAAAACGACAACAATCGCAGCAATTAACAATGGCCATATTTTAGGCTATTAATAATATATTCATATCGAGGAAAACATGACAATGTTTACACAACGTGGTTTAGTACAACAAAGAAGGCTATAATTATAACAAGAATTTGGTTGGCTCTGTAAATGAGTAGTTTCAAAATGTGTCTCATATTCGCTAAAGCAAGATTATTAGCAACCATCAGATATTTTCGTACCAATTCTTAATTCGTTAGCCTGATTCTACATGAAGAAATCTGTATCGACGATTATCGGTTTCATTGTTATAAATTTACACAACCTTGTTATTTTTTATGTAACCTAAACGTGCAGGGCCGGTAGGTCATTTTCTTAAATGTGTTAATTTATAACGTTTTTTATGACGATGATTTAGCTTCGGCATTTATAGGACTCTAACTCGGGGAAGTTAATAACATTTTTGGTGGCACTCGTACAGTTTTTTTTTACAACCCTATTTTATTTGATATTCCTCAAATCCCAACGATTCTACAAGAAGTTTTATCAGCGAAAACCGTATCGTAGTGACGACATAGATCTGGTCAGTGCAGGCAATGTGAAGGTCGAAACGTTCACTATTGGCCTCAGCCACCAGGCTTAATCTCGCGCAATTACAAAACTCATGCTCTTCCAAATCATGATTTTAATTAAGTATATATATGCAAAATGAAGTGTCATTTAGTCGAAATGTGAACGCGTGTAAGCGTTAATTGGTCGTTTCTGTTTGAAAATAAACTTTACGATTCTTTTAAGACTAATGACATGGTTGGATTGTTACGTAGGTACTGCTGGTTCTTTTTGCAACTGTATCAAATGATAATAAAAATAGGTAAACAGCAAAAATATTAATATATGTAGTTCAATATAAATAGGTCTTCATTGCCCCATTGGAGTAGGAAGCGAAAATAAACCTTGTTGCTTTAGGAAGTTTGTAAATGATTAGTAAACTACCATAAAGGTTGAATCTTTATACCTTTATAAAATTCTAAGTCGAGTGACATTTGATTATTATGTACCTAGTGTTATGTTTATCATTTCATAAAATATTATATGGCAATTATCGTAAAAGGATTAGTAGCAATTGGTGAAATCGAATTCACATCAAATTTAAGTCCCTACGTATCCAGTTTACGTATTACTTGCCATAGTAGCAAAGACCGCTGAGAGGTACTTTAATATCCGCGAAAGTTGTGGGCAAAATGTAACGCACTTTGCTAATAGAATATCTACTGACGTATCTTCCATCACTATGTGATCATTACTGTGTTTTTCTCTATAACGGTTTCCAGCGGGGCCAACGATCGTTCCCTGCGGAACTCCTTTCCTCAACGGAGTTACTTTGACCTATATGACGAATTCTTTATATGCTGAGTTCTAACAAAGTTTAAATTTAGTCATTCAAATAACATACTGTGTAAGCCACATATTGACTAGGTATTCCCAGTTTCTACGCCCAGCAGTTTTGACCAAAGGTTGACCGGTCAGTTACTATCTTCATTTATAAATTCTTGTTTGTAATTATAACATCACATGGCCGGTATTCCCCTCAGATTGAGTCGACATTACTTCTGCGTCATTACTTCCGTTATTTTGATAAGAAAGCGGCCTCGATTGTTAATCTAAATTCAATGCCGAACGATCAATGTCTCCATATCTACACACACCTCATGCATGTTAAACTTTGATAACCTTTACTTCACACGAATTGCTAACCAAACATTTTTAACACCGTTTGATTTACCATTTCAAATACTGGCAAGCTAAACTACCACAGTTACTTTAACAATAAAAACTAATTTCAAATATTTACATTTAGTTCAGCAGCATTTTTTGTTCTCAATTACAAAAAAGCTGGTTTCGTATACGTTTTTGTCTTCAGCTAATTGTTAATTATAGACAGCCAACTGACATTTGCATAATTTGCAAATTGCTTTATTTATTCAGAACGAGAAGTAAACGGGTGATCGTTTATGCTTAGGTAAAGTAGTTATTTCAGACAAAGTACATAAGAAGGAACTGTTAGCGGCTAAAAATAATAGTAAAGAGTTAGTCATCAAAGTACTTAGGAAAATTGCTTTGTGAATACCCACCGCCGATAGATGCAATGGTCGACGCGACACTAATTGCATAGCTATAATTACTTAAGCTCATCACTGTTAAAGCCGCGATTGGTTAGACCACCCACTGTTTTGTGTCAATTTTTTTGTGGGAGAGCAATGTTTCGGCACGAATTAGGCAGCTCGATCAGAGTGATACCACAACCTCATAGAAAATCTGCGCGAAACAACACTTACGTTGTGTTTCGCTGAGTGAGTGAGGAACCCAGTGGCGTAAATCCTTTTAAAAGCCGGGCAACTCACTTGCGACTGCTGGTTGCTGTGGTGTTGCTGGTTTCCATGGGCGGCAGTAATAGTTTACCATCAGGTGATTCGTCGGCTCGTTTGCTCCCCTACACCATAAGAAAAATTGTTTGATAACAATATTGGTAAAATTATTATCGTCAAAAAGATAATAATAAAAAAAACCCGATCGACGCACCTGAATTCATACGTTTGTGATAATCGGGAACATATTATATTTGATATGTTTTTAAAGAATTACATAGAAAACCTTTTAAACAACCGATATCGATATCACTTGAACGTCCCCGGTTTCATATCTATATCTATACTAATATAAAAAGCTGAAGAGTTTGTTTGTTTGTTTGTTTGTTTGCTTTGAACGCGCTAAACTCAGGAACTACAGGTCCGATTTGAAAAATTATGTCACTGTTAGATAGCCCATTTATAGAGGAAGGCTATAGGCTATATATCATCACGCTACGCGGACGAAGTCGCGGGCAGAAGCTAGTATTTTATAGACAGTGAAAGATATTTTAATGAAACGGGCAATGTCGATCCACAAAAATGAATTCAGTTTTGTAAAGTACACGGTACCGGCACCGACCAGTACCTTCATTAACTTTCCGCTGATCATAATCAGCATTTGGCAGTAAGTAATCAAGATTTCAAACGACACAGCAAACGTTTTTTTTATGGGATAGGGGAGCAAACGAGCACACGAATCACCTGATGGTAAGCGATAACCGCCGCCCATGGACACCCGCAACACCAGCGGAGTCACAAGTGCGTTGCCCGCCTTTTTAAAGGGTTTGGGCGTCCGCCGGTAACCTCACTTACTCGGCGAAACATAACGCAAGCGTTGTTTCACGCCGGTTTTTTGTGAGGCCGTGGTATCACTTCAGTCGAGCTGGCCCATTCGTGCCTAAGCATGGCTCTCCCATGCGTTTCACACAAAGTTATGTACTTATTATTTTAATTTCATTTCAAGGTTCCATTTTGTTTTCAGTTCAAATAATATTTATTGATTAAGTATTATATTACTAGCTATTGCCATTTGTGTCACCGAATTATATCTGTATATATTTTGTTATCCCTATCAAACTTTGTTTATTTTAAACAAATCTTTGTTTATTAGAGCCACTTTTAGAGGAATCATTAAATGTTTTATAAGCAATACAGCTTGGTTTGCCTTCATTTCTATTTTTTAAAACTTTCACCTGTTACATCATATATATCTTTACGAGTAGTTGTTTTAAGATCCATTAAAAAATACAAACAATTATAGAATTTTGCGGGACACTGTTCCTTTTAGTGCAGTTCAAGTTGAGTTTCTAATGTGAGTGCGCCACTTAGACGTGTGTTATCAAATATCGAGATTTGGCAAGCATACCCAAGTTAAACAATCCGCAGAACAATGAACACAGCGTACTCGCTTCATTTTCATCACCACGTTTGTTATACACTGTCCAGCCTTCTAGAATGTTTCTGCTAGTACCAATCGCAGAACATGATTATTCAAAGTCAAAATGTTTTATTTCAATTAGACCATTAAAGAAGGTACTTTTGAAAAGTCTAAACTAGTTGCACGGTTCCAAAAAGTGGGTCTTATGGAGAAGAGCAGTCAAGAAACTCCATAGATACTCTTTTTAAAATAAAATAATCACAATCACAATATTAGCTTTACAACTTTGTTTTAAATAGTTGCGGAGAATTATGCAGTTTGAGGTGTAGGCTTTTTCAATAAATTACAAAAAAAATAAAAAGAGATTGCCACAGCAGATAAAGAGCTGACCAGCCCCGACAGACAGCACCCGTTCACGAGTATGACGTGTGTATCAGCGTGGTTCGACTCAACGATATTGTAGGGAATAAAACGACCCAACACACAACGCCACTATCAGCAGGACATTTCAGTGAGCATGACAAGCTCAGACCGCGGTCTTATTGTCCATGCAGTTCCCAATCTAAGATTTGGATAGACTTATGAAAGCAGGGATAAAAGAGACGTCCGCTTCCGCGTTTTATTGATGTCATTCGCGCATACTTCGATTTAATGTTGTCCCATAACCCTATTTGCGGTGTGACTGTATCACTTTTACTTTTTAACATTAGAAAGTAATGTGTTGAACGACCTGCGGTAATATACTTGGGTTTAATCTGATGTAAACAATTTTACCGGTTATGTTAGAGATTGATCGTAGGCGAATACTTAATTAAAGGTGCCATAACCAAATTGGTTGACTGATACTTGTCGAATCATACCTTGGCTTAAACAGGTTTTAAGTTTGTTCCAATTTACTTTTTTTGGCTATTCGTTAGAATTTTAGATCTCAAACTAAGGAGAAATTAACGGAATCACGACAATTTCATTGTTAATACTAACACATACCTCATTGTCAACTACACATGAGTGTAAGATGAAGCTGTATGGAGTTTTTATAGTCCACGGTTCTTTCAAAAGGCCATTTCAGACATTGCCTTGTATTATAACTCACATAAATAAATATATTTACTACTAAGTACTGTCTGGATTTTACAAGAGACCATTTCTCTGAGTTTGTTTCGGCATTTCTTCTCAGAGGTCGTCTGTTAGTAAATACCTGTAAAATGATTGTATAAAAGTGTCCTTAAAAGATCTTTTTACAGGAATAAACAACAACAAAAATATTATTTGTGGAGGAATCAGACGGCACGCTCGCGACATGGTCATGTGAAGCACCAGGGACAGACGTTCCAATATTACCTCCAAATCAAAACTAGTTACAGCTCGTATGCTGAAGATGTCACGCGGAATACTATCGCTAATGTTGTCAATTAACTCGGGGATGATATTTTTTTTAATTGTTTCAGGCTACTTTCCTCTGAGGATTTCAAATTCAGGTCAGAGCCGTACCTCAATTAATCTGAGTAAAACTTTAAAGATAAATGGCAACATTCGTTGGCACACACATACATACAGCTATTCTCACCCTAAGCGAATCACCTTCTCCATTCCGTGTGTCCGTCAATATCTGAATATTAGTATTAAATAGTTTATTTTACTACTAACTAGAATATAAACAAATTGATACAACCGCATCAAACTATTTGAATTAATTACACATTTTAAATTAGTAAACGTGTTTCGTAATCAAGAGTTCAAGACAGATAAAGTAGTTTCACTTTTCCGAAATGTTGATACTTACGTACAACAGCGATGTACAATTAAATGTTCTAAGGTTTAGAACCAATCTAAGGAAGCAGACCCTCACATAGTTAGGAAAAAGTCTCGGAGGATGATATTTAGGTCTCATGTAATAGGGGGCGATCCTAGGCAATAGGCTGGGTACCTTAACCGCTACACAAAAAGTCTCGGAGGATGATATTTAGGTCTCATGTAATAGGGGGCGATCCTAGGCAATAGGCTGGGTACCTTAACCGCTACAAAAAAAGTCTCGGAGGATGATATTTAGGTCTCATGTAATAGGGGGCGATCCTAGGCAATAGGCTGGGTACCTTAACCGCTACAAAAAAAGTCTCGGAGGATGATATTTAGGTCTCATGTAATAGGGGACGATCCTAGGCAATAGGCTGGGTGCCTTAACCGCTACACAAAAAATGTAGTCTAAGCATTCCAAGTAAGCTACATAGTTAATTTACTTTCTTAATATCTGTCTAACGGCTTCCGATCAAACAAGTTTGAAAGCTTTACTTTTTTTTATGAGATAGGGGCAAACGAGCAAACGGATCACCTGATGGTAAGCGATAACCGCCGCCCATGGACACCCGCAACACCAGAGGAGTTGCAAGTGCGTTGCCCGCCTTTTAAAGGGTTTGGGCCTCCGGTAACCTCCTTCACTCGGCGAAACAAAACGCAAGCGTTGTTTCACGCCGGTTTTCTGTGAGGCCGTGGTATCACTCCGGTCGAGCCGGCCCATTCGTGCCGAAGCAGGGCTCTCCCACGTTCAAACTATTATTATTACACGTTCTTTATAGCACAGAGATTTCATGAATACGTACTTATTGAATGAAGCTGTTGTGGTAGTAGGTACCTACGTCCAGTTTATTAAATTAAGTGACATAACTGATATTGCCATTGGATCACATTAACCTTCCGCCTACGCAACGACATCTCACTGGACATGCACCTTGAATATAAGCTTAGATGACGTGATTTTAAATTAAACCCACGCCTTTGTCCATAACTGTCAATAAACATAGTCTTGAGGAAACTGCCTCATAAGCCTAGTGGTCCTGATCGCGACTGCTACGCTTGAGGTCCTGGGTTCGATTCCCAGGTTGAGAAAAGTGTTATTGGGTTTTTCTATGAAATTCCCAGTAACAGATCGGAGTTTGAAATTTGCGGCCGGTTAATGGCAATAGGTTCGGGCCCCTATTACATGGGATCTAAAACATACCGGCGAACTGTGAGTGTACATAAGCCTCTGCCAAACCCTTCGGGGAAAAAAAGCGTGATAGTATGCTATGTTGAGGAAAATTAATGCATTTAACAATAAATACTAACGCAGGTTCAAAATTACATGTTTCGACTATTTCGTACAATACCGTGGCTGTTAAACAAAACACGAATTATTACGCTGAGTCGCGCAGTACCGTTACCTACTCGCTTTCTTTTCTGACGAGAGCCTGCGCGTGCGCCGCCGCCCGGGAGAAATTCATGATCCAATCGTATGCGGAACGATTTCGCGGAACAACATGGTGAATGAAGGAAAACATGTTTATTATTACACAACCAATGTCAATGTTGGGTTTACCAATTAGCATAGTAACCGTAAAATAAACAGACAAATACCATTTACATTATTAAGCAATGTTTAGGACTTTAGAACATAAAAATAACATAACATAACATGTACACCCACAGTTCGCCGGTATGTTTAGGTCTCATGTAATAGGGGGCGAGCCTATTGCAATTAACTGGGCACTATTCCTAACTCCGAGCTGTTACTGGGAATTTCATAGAAAAACCCAATAACACTTTGCTCGACCTGGGAATCGAACCCAGGACCTCTAGCGTAGCAGTCGCACTCAGGACCACTTAGCTAATGAGGCAATAGGATTTTAGGGTTAGGTTATTATTGATAGAAAACATAATATTTCCTTAAATGCGGTAAGTTTTATTTCTCTGCCGCCAGAACCCTATCATTTGCATACTTTACATTAAAATTAAATTAATTAAATTATCGTTACGGTACCTACTATTATGTATAATGTATGTATTGTGGCAATTTTTTTTACTTAACTTTTATGGTTCCCGCTGTCGTGAGCCTGAAAGCCAGTGCTGGGCATTTGATACCCAGCACATGCTGAGTTGTAAACCGGTAACTTAGGTATGGACATGACGACAACTTTCTTTCTTTTATACCTTAGTTATTTGTTCTTCCCTTGTTACATGTATCTAATTTACTTTGGATGTTTATTAGTATTTGATGTGTATATGTTTATGCCCGTCTATTCGTCTGAATAAAATGTTTCTATTCTATTTTATTTGTACTTACTATAAATTTGATTTGAAAATTAGGTCACCAATTCCACGTTGTATTTCTACCTCTAAATAAATTTGGTCAGTAACACTCAAAATCAAAATATGACATCGTAAAAGAGCAAAGTTACACAAAGGAAACATTGTAACGTTTCCTCTTTCGATAATAATTAACACACATGATAAATAATATGACATAATTGTGATCTACAAAGGCAAGTACATAATAATATAAAATGAAACGGAAAGTCAGATAAAACGCGATTAGTTATGTTTGTTGAGGCAAACAATCAAACAATAGTTAGTGAAGTTGAAAGTTAACGCTCCGTTGTGACATTAATAATGGAGAGGGCGGTGCGGTATTGTTTACGGATAAAAAGTGGTGGAACATTTCAATGTCAACGTGCACTTAAGTGAAACTTTCTACAGAAAAAAAACACAATTAACTTAATATTGCGACAGGACTGTTGCAAATAGCAAATGACAGAACTGACATACAAACACAATTCATATGGCAATCAAATCTATACAAAGAGGAATAAATCTTCAATTTACTAAATAAAATACAAGCACACAGGCCATTTGATGGTAAGCGTCACTCGTAGCATATAAAAGACCAGGCGATCTGCTGCGCCAGCAGTATCAGTTGCGCGTTGCCATCTTGAGACTTCAGTTCTTATGTTTCATATGCACAGCAATTTCACTGCCTTCTAGCGGTAGAATATTGGGCAATGCAAATATTGGGTGCCACCCCAGACGAACTACAACATCGAGGTTCAACCAACTAAACTCTAAATCAATTAAATAATGACAAGAGAAAGAATCAGACACAATCAAGCTAATACATTAAGTTTCTGCGTTTGTTCCCAAATCCAAAATAAATACAATTTTAGGTGTTCGTGATCCGTCTTTTGGCCGTAGCACAATTTATTTAGCCGAGTTCCGTGACCTAGGAGCTAGTCTCAATGTTACTTGGCCCTACAGGCCATGAATAATTTAAGGTTGAGGAGAGCAACTAGTATAATTGTAAATTGTAATATTTAAACGTTGTAGTAATCAGTAGGAAGTGACAGGTCGAGATCGGTCGAGATCTCAACTGGCCTCGGTCGACTCGTTCGCACCTGCGGGCAAAAACAGTGCCATGCACTGATGCAGTGCCTCACTGCCTCGCGAGACTCATTGTGCCTCGGTTCAAACCGGATGCTAGCCAACCTTCAACTACCTCAGGGACTTGGAACTAGTTCCGACCATTACAATAGACATTATGTTATAAATGTAACAATAACAATGTACACTAATTCAAGTTTTTCTAAAACGTTGTCACGGATGCCAACCAATGCTACATTTAAATTTATGAGAACATTTACAAAATAAACCAGTTTGTTTATACGCAGAACCTACGAAAGCGAAACAATTTTAGCTCCAAAGGAATGATAAAACCGTGTCCTATAGATGGAATGATCTTTTCGTGCAATATTGGAGTTGTGCCAATGTTGTTTTGCACTCGCAGACAATGTCTGAATCCCTGTATTTTCGAATTCCTACTGCTAACAAACTGTGCGCTTGTTGAAGGTCGTACCCGTAAATTTAGCAAAATCTGTGATTGCCGATGACGGGCGCCGAGCTCATAAACATGGCGTCAATATAAATTTTATTAGTTTGCCCCAGTGCATGTCGTCCCGCACAAGGAAGACCTTCACAACAATTCAGCTCGTTACAACACTATCATAAAGTATTATCATAAATAATGTTCACAATTTATACAATAAATTTAAAACAATTCGTCCTGACAGAACTTTTGTACCAATTTCTTAATCAGACTGATAAATAACTGAACTGTGGAAGTAAAATGTTGAAGAAGCAGTCTTCGAGTGGTTAAATGAATAATTTATTTATTTATTACCTTTATTGAAAACAAAGTAAGTACACAGTTACATAAAAACACTTAAATTAAAGCAATTAATTTAATTAGCCCAGCTGGAACCGTTAGACAACCACTAGTTTACTGAAAGTGGGACCACGGGCTTTTCACAAAGATCATCGTCATTAGTCGTCAGTTGTGCCATGCATCAATGGCACAACTGACGACTAATGACGATGATGTGTACTTACTTTGTTTTCAATAAAGGTAATAAATAAATAAATTCAATCTCTCAATGACAGTTTTAGGGACCCATTTTTTTTTTATAGGATAGGGGGCAAACGAGCTGACTTATCATCATCAGGTGATATGTCTGCTCAGGTACCATCAAGTAAGCGTTTAGCGCCGCCCATGGACATCAGCAACACTAGAGGAGTCACGTGCGTTGCCCGCCTTTTAAGAGTTTGGGCCTCCAATATCCTCACTCACTCGGTGAAACAACGTAAGTTTGACGCCGTTTTCAGTGATGCCGTGGTATCACTCCGGTCGAGCCCGCCCATACGTGCCTAAGCGTAGCTCTCCCACGGTACAATATTTATTCTGACTTCCTATTTCATGATTCGTTAAGTAGACTTAACAGATACAGGTGACACGGATACGCAGACAGGGTTCATTCTACACGCCACTTGGTATCGATTGACATTGACCGTGCATCGTGATTCGTGGTCACTGTTCTCTTTGCCGCATGCTTGCCATTAATATTCTAGTACGATACGATGAAGAATAGTTTAACGTTTTTTGTAATGCAATCAATGCTGACTATCGTTAACGGGAGTACGAGTAGGAGGCGCAGAACACTAACATTTGATTGAAACGAGTATTTTATTAGCCCTGATTGATACACGCGATGTCTACAGTTGAACGATAAGAATTATTATCATGATCTTGTCACGCTTACTTATATCAAAGTCGACAAATTATGATGATTAATGATTATTCAAAATATGCGAAGGTGTCATTTTATAAGGCTAGGCGTTGGATAAGCTGATTAAACTTGTAATTGGCGTTAACATTAACTCACTTTGTTAAAAGTAACGTTTGCATTTTTTACATTGTCCATCGACCATCAAGAAGAATAATGAGGAAAAAATATATCCTACGAAAAACAATCTATATATATAAAAGAAAGTCGTGTTAGTTACTCCATTTATAACTCAAGAACGGCTGAACTGATTCGGCTGAAAATTGGTGGAGAGGTAGCTTAGAACCTGGAAACGGACATAGGATACTTTTTATCCCGTTCCCGATACTTTTTATTCCACGGGGGCGAAGCCGCGGGCAGAAGCTAGTTATTATATACTCTTGGTACCACACAATCGAAATATGTTTTTTTATAGAGTTGGCGATATTCTCAACAACGATGGAAACTTAATGAAGTCTGTAGATCAATTGTTCATTAAGTAAAGCCACCAAAAAAAGTAATTAGAAGGCTGGCGGAGCTCATTCAAGGTCTAATTTTCCGTGACAGTGCAAGACTCGGCTAGGAGGGGCTCTGCGTAAGGCCAATATTAGGAAATTAATTAACCTAGTGTCCACTATAACATTAATTTCGTTAGTTTTGGCTACTATACTACGATGTGCAGGAGGAAAAAAACTACTCATTACATTTTTTACCATATATCTTCTACTGTTCGAAAGAAGGACCCTATCTGAAGAAACCACAAAAAGAGATGAGGGGAGATGGCTGGAATTTTTCTTAGAACGATGTTGTTTAGATTATATCAGTTGACTAGCCCTGAAATCTAGAAAAGTCTGCTTTATATACCAAAGCATTCATTGTCTAGATGCAGATCTATCCAGATCGGGTTGAATTATTTAAGTCAAAGCCTAGCTCGATTATCAGTGAACAAAAGAAACATTACTGAATAAATCTCCGGTGTCCTTTCAACTGTTGCCTGTACCAGCGCGAGTTCGATTCTGCTATGGGAGAGTAAAACCAGGTGACTCATCCTCGGATATTTTTTGTATTCCTGAAGCTGCCTTTATATTGAGCGTTCTAAGAGTATTTCCAGACGAATCGCATTCCTTTCAGGAATTCAGACAAACAGTCGGGGGTTTTCCCATGTCTGTCCCAAGTTACTACGTAATTATACGGAATCTGATAGCAGCCCTACCCATTACAGTCGAGATTTAAATAGGATGCCGGGGCACAATGAATCGGCCATGTTTTAAATAATCCTGATCATGGACATACCTTTATTTATAGACTACAGGGATGACCAGCATCTGGCGGGAATTGTGATGGTCGTTGATTAGGAAAGCGTTAAAATAATCAAGGGCCGATATGATGGAAAAGGAGTGAATGATGAGGTGATGGTTGACATGAATGCAAGAAAAGGGCATGCTGAGCTGAGCTGACCACAAATAAATTGGGATGATGATTTTAATTACAAAGAACTAAGATTTAATCTTATTGCTATAACGTACCATTATATATTTTTATATTTAAAAAAAAAATGCTTACTAGCAATGCGGGTCGCACATTATTAGTCAGTCGCACATTATGCAGTATTCTTGTTGACCCCTCGTGCTAAGCTAGATTGCTTGTGTTACGAGTGGGTTCACGTCAGTAGTGCAATGGGTGGGGTTCGAACCGGCAACGACATGATCGCAAGTCCGACGCCCTAGCCTTTAGGCTTACCGAATATTGCCTAACACCAGCATTTTTCCTGTACAGTAACCATGCTTAAGATTTGTTTCTTGCAGGAATCGGAAAAGGACATTGTTCAAACACAGTGCCAATCATGGCGTCATTTCCGTAACACATTTTTTTTATTAAATACCTTGTTGACATTATTTTCTATTACAAATTAATAGCCGTGTTCCATTTATTGCTAAACGTTAACTAAAGCTATTTAAAATAATTTCGTGTCGTTTTATTTATTATCAAAAACAATCATGAGCGTACGTTGAAAGTACACTTGATTATCTGCGTGCAACGAACTAAATCGCTAAACACTACGAGGGTCAATTACTGTTGTCACGTAAGCTGTGGTAGGTGTCTTATACGTGCCTAAATCCTCCGCTGTGAAAAGGATATAGGTGTAGTGTTTGTAAATAGTATTAGGAGCCCCGTTAGCAAGCTATCGTTAATTGAATTATGTTTCTGCAGTGGAAACAATACGGGCGCGGCAGATCGCGTCAGATAGGACATTATGTCACAACAGAGCGAGAAAAAAGAAAAACAGCGAGAAAAAACTGAGCCAATATCTTATTGTTTACAACGTCAGGAGCTAAGGAAATGCGCTATATGAGCCTATGAAGAGCCAATGAGCGGTAAACAATCGGATAATCCATCTCAATTGTTGGTCCTGCGACGACGTTGAACGGGCTCTACATCACGCTAAACTCGTACTACTCGCTGAGAGTTCAAAATACCAATAACGAAGTCCCTGACTGCAGTTTACGAAGGTTAAAGAACGTATTTCTTTAAATATGTACAGAATAGCTATTCACACGAGACAATATTCACCATATTGCTATAAAAGCAACAGTCATAGCTGCGACAAAGGTCGTTACGACCGCGAACATGGCTAGGGAGTGGTGACCATATAACTGTTTTAACATTTAAGATTTCACATTCTAACTTTTAGACTAGCACGCCTAGACACGCCTTACAGCAGCACTGATTGAAATGTAAACAACATATAAAGTACACCGATGACGCATTAATAAAAGTATTTGCTCTGACTTTTGTGTGTTTTGGAGTACGTTGCCCCAGACTACACTAATAACAATAGCGGGACTGTGCTCTGACAGACAACATTGCATTATGTGATATAGGATCGCCGTATCATCGAAATTTATCAGATTGGGACAATCGATCAAGCAAAATTATCAATGAATTAACTCTGTATGGATCAGCAATGACGAAGACGCTGCCGTCACGAAAATGTTCTTTTACTTCTGTGTCAGCCAAATCTGTTTTACATTTTTAATAAATTCACAAGTTTCACAACCACGTGTAGGCAGTATTTTTAATTTTTCAGCAAGTGTATAGAACCACGTACGACGTAAAGATATTAAGAGAATGCGAAGTGATTAGCAGCAACGAACGAGCAGAAACAATTATCATACAGTCAATACACAATTAGCGCGATTAAAAATAACGTGGGTATTATTCAATATGAGGAAGCGTTTCTACAAGCATATAATAACCACCTATTAGAAGACAATCAACAGGAAACAATACAAGTATACCTAATCGATGAGTCGTGTTAAGAATCGAAAATAATTTTTGGTATCCAAATTCTAAGCCATAATTATCTAACCAGACTGATAATAACGTCGATTTGACTTTTACAATGTCACTTCTAATTGACTGGTTATGAAGAAAACTTCATAGGTACGAATACACATAAACTTTGATTTGAAATCATCATCATGAGTAATCTACGAGTTTTGGGGATCGTCGCTGATTACCCAGAGCTAAATTCCTATTAGAAAGTAATAAAAATTTAGTTTTCTGTCATGATTTAGCTATCACAACATAGTAACATTGGATTCAGTTGAAGATATCGAGAAAGCATGACATGCTATGACTGAAATTCTAGCATTCAAATCACAACTTAGTACATTCCAGTTGAAATTCACTACAGTAAATTACAATTGTCTCCGTTTTAAGGCAGTCAATATACTGGTCGACGAGCTACTTGTTGTTTGATGAGTGGATAAAATGAATTCAATTTATCTTGAATCTCTTTAATCCAATAACTAGAACGTTAGGCCACGTTTACTGGTTTTTCAAGATCAATGAAACCATCTTACTTATATCACTCCAGGTTTCTATGTTCACTCCTTTCGTTAGCTCTTTCTTATGAAAATTCTCCTGGACATATGCCATGTGGAAGCATAAAATCATGGGAGTATTCCACCACCTCTGTTTTTTTTATTTATTCTGTGTACAGCGGCTATTCAGAGATAGGCCCTTAGCCTAATGACATCGGCTTTTTAATACCTATTCGGGGCTACAGGCATCGAAATTTTTGTTAGTGTAAATATTGCTTCAAATATTGACGGAAATGCCAATTTTGTTACTTCGTGGGGTGCTAAGGTCGCACCAACAAGGTCAATGTGAAGCGCGCAATTAGAGGTTTCATTAGTTAGGTTTCGTATTAACACCCATCACTTACTCCGATTATTTTTCATTACAAAAACAAACAGACACGTGTAATTAACTAATTATATAAACTTAGAACGAATGTAGCTGTTACTCATACTGAGAAATGGTATAATAGTTAATTATATGCATATATACGAATAGTAACCAATTTTACGTCGGTTGGATCGTAGTTTCAATTGAAAACGACTGAAGAAATCTTTGGCATAATAATCGAAGGAAAACTCTTACAATAACTAATAGTTTCCATGGCAATTTGGACAACGAAAACGAAAAATCGTAGTTTGCATGATATCAAAATGCAGTTATGGTAGAACCAGTTGTGTTAAATTGATACGTATCGTATAACATTGAGGTTTAGAGGTAACTGAATCTATTAAATGTCTAACAAGGTAGGGGTCACTTTATATATGGTTGCTTTATGGGTAAACTGCAATCAGTTATCAGGTGGCCATTGCTTTTATATTCTACTAAGGTGGTGTATACCCAACATGACTGTATCATGACGTTGTTCTTTGAAAACTATATTTTTGTCCTAGTTTATTATCAACTAGCCTTTGCCCGCGGCTTCGCTCACCTGAAGCTATAGTAGGATTAGAAATGGTTTCCAAAAATAATTTAATAAAATCCAACAGTGATGATCTCTTCTTTGTTTGGGCCTCTATACATCAGAGAGGTCAAGCTGTATCTCAGGATCCGATTAATTAATTATGATAAGAAGTTCACCAGTTTCTAAGTTGGAGCATATACTTTCTAACAGTGACAGCAAAATTAAAATCTATTCAGTAGTTTTTGTTCCAACCCGTAACAAACGTAGCTTTTCTACAATTTTATAATAGTACAGAAGAGAAGAGATGTACAAACCAGAATTTAGTTTGAGCCTCACCGGCCTATCTGATACACTCACCTCGCTTTTTTAATACAACCTTTTTTAAGTGTTCTAGTATCTTAAATATTGATTACATGACATGTGCCTAAACACTGGATCTACATAGTTAAGTAATTTGATAGTTTTTGTTATTATTGAGGTGCTAAAATTCGACTGCTGAGTTCGTCTTGGTCCACCGCATTGCCAAATATTCTGCCGCTATGCAATAAATGTGCCAATATTATTGTATTTCGGTTTGAAGTTCAATTTAGTTTAGAAATTACTGGAAAAATCACTTGCTATCAGCCTGTTCTCTTAAAGCGGCTCATATATGCTACACTTGTTTGTCGTCTTACTAAAAAAAACATTGTATATTCATAAATGCTTATACCTATAAAGTGGTTTTTTTAGCAAGGTATTTTTTTACAAGACGTTCAAAAAAGTTTGCCTTGCTGAAAACACTGATTCAGTACAGTTGCTTCTAGTTTTAGAAGACCTTGAATTTTAACGAACTTTCAGGAAATAGGTAAGCACCCAAATTCAACACTAATGTTGAACAATTAACATCTCTTATCGCAGTTAAATTTTAAACAATCTAAGAATTGCCAGAGATAATTCTCTGCTTAGATTTTTTTATTTCATTTGTCAATTAACTCTTGTCGGTTAGTCCCGATTGTTTCTGTTCCACAGATCTTTAAAAACTTTTTTTTTATTTATCACGTGTTAATGAAACCCTCATGATTGGTGAGTTCTAGCTTTGTTTAAACGTGAAAGGGTTAACGTTCGACGGTCGGCTACGCTGGAATCTGCCCTTTACAAACACTCAAGGCACTTTAACCTGGCGTGGGATTGCTCAAACAAATTAATCATAATTACCTGGTGTCCCGCACGCTGTCGAACTGAGTCAACAAATTAAACATGAAATAATTATGTTGAACTACGTTACTGCCAAAGTCATTACTGTAACTATTTTTTAGTCTCTAATGTTACGTTAGATGCTTTCACCCCTCATTAAAAAAATACAAAATTTCTCCAATTAAAATAATTAAGTTACAAATTATCTCAAGTGCAAAACAAAAGTTTTACTTTATTCCTTCTACTACAGTTAAATATAACTAAGAATTTAAACAAAACAGGTACATAATTAACGGTGCATATTTATTTATGAATATGATATATTTAAATTAACACGATTAAATAATAAATAATGTGTAATAAGAATAGTTTTTGTAAATAAACAATCAATCTTATACATTGTATAAAACTGCAACTGGACGATGTCCAGAGTCCAGATTGAGGATAATTAAGAAAAAATAAACATAATTTGACGGGTCTTTAGAATAGCTACAGAGGCCAAAATAATTATCTTTAGAATATTTTTAACTGCCTCAATAGCCAAGTGGTCCTGACCGCGACTGCTACGCTAGAGGTCCTGGGTTCGATTCCCAGGTCGAGCAAAGTGTTATTGGGTTTTTCTATGAAATTCCCATTAGCAGCTCGGAGTTAGGAATTTGTGCCCGGTAAATGGCAATAGGCTCGCCCCCTATTACATGGGACCTAAACATACCGGCGAACTGTGGGTGTACATTAGTACGCCTCTGCCTAATCCTTCGGGGAATACAGGCGTGATGGTATGTTTTGTTAGAATATTTTCATTGGCTATTTGTTCTTTGTACGCGCATCACCCGAACACTTGTGCACGAAATTGATGCGGTTATATTGCTGGGAATCTAACTTAAAATCTGGTGCATGTTTCACCTTGATATGTTTCCTAGAAGCAGAGTTATTGTAAGTAGTAGTAGTATATAGTAGTAGGTATAGGGACAACAGCTGTACATACCATCACGCCTGTCTGCCCCGAAGGGTTAGGCAGAGATGTACTTAAGTACACCTACAGTTCGCCGGTATGTTTAGATCCCATGCAATAGGGAGCGAGCCTTTGCCCTAAGCCGGACACAAATCAAGCTCCAAACTGTTACTGAGAATTTCATAAATAAACTCAATAACACTTTTGGTCTACCTGGGAATCGTATCCAGGAACTCTAGCGAAGCAGTCACACCACTACCACCGACCACTAGGCTAACGAGGCTGTTAAGTTTGGGCAAGCTAAAAGTAGTTGTTTCTGACACACACGAATACAGACATTGAAATAAAACTACCGTGGGAGAGCCAAGCTTTGGCACGAATGGGCCGGCTCGACCGGAGTGAGACCACGGCCTCACAGAAAACAAAAAAAAGGTTGTTTTTCGCCGAATGATTGAGGATACCTGCCCGTCATTCAATAGAAAGGCGGGCAACGCACTTGCGCCTCTTCTGTTGTTGCGGGTGTCCATGAGCGGCGGTAATCGCTCACTATCAGATGATCCGTTCGCAAGTTTGCCCACCTATCCCATAAAAAAATTACCATTTACGGATTTTATCGCGTTGTATTGATATTAAGTAATTCCCGATGATGTTAAAGCTATCAGTAGACATAATCAAATTAGAACTATTTGCTTTAAAAACCGAGTATTATAATATAATACTCGGTTTTTAAAGCAAATATATTAGCTAGCCTTATCAAATATATTAAACCGAAGACATTTGATAAGGCTAGCTAATAACCCAGTTCAATAGCGATTGTAGTATGTATTATAAAATGTTAAATTCCTATAATTCGTTAAAACTAAATGTTAATCGTTAAGATATTGTTTAAATAAGCAAGTGTCGCTTATTACACGAAAATTATTTTCTACATTACATTACATACCATTACGCCTGTATGCTTCAAAGGATAGGGTAGGGGGCCGTTCAAGTATTACGTAAGCAGATTTTTTGCAATTATTAACCCACCCCTCCCCCTCGTCAGCAAAAATAAGCAAAGCTCTTACCCCTCCCCCCCATGCTTACGTAAACATTGGTACAATTGATTGATTTACGAGCAGCAGTTATAGTAAGTCTAGAAATATACCTAAACGTATTCATTATTTGTAGGAATCCCCGAAAATGCATTTCGTTTTCTGCATAGACAATTGGCGATATGTGTAGAAAAGTAAATTATTACTGCTGACGTAATCACTATCTAGATCCCCCCACCCCCCATGTCATCAAAAATAAGCAAAGCGAAGACCCCCCCGCTCCTCTATAGTGCTTACGTAATACTTGAACGGCCCCTAGGCAGTGGTGTAATAATGTACACTCGCAGTTCGTTGTTATGTTTCGGTCTCATGTAATAAGGGGCGAACCTATTGCCATAACTAGGCACAAATTCAAACTCCGAGTTGCTACTGAAAATTTCATAGAATAATCTAATTATACTGGTCACCCAGGGAGTCGAACCTGGACTTCGCACTTAGGACCACTGGACTAATGATGCAATCCTTTTATAACTTCAATGCTTTGGGTGTTCACAGCTAACAGTAATTATCAAATTTCAAGTAAATATGTAGAGTAGACATAATGGTTCAATTTATTGGTTAATGGCCGATACGGTTTGGTGTTAATGGAAATTTAACGAATTCAATATTTCTAGCATTATAGGGGACTCAAAAGACGACGATCTCACAGGTTTTGTAAATTTATGTTACTGCCTCATTAGCCCAGCGGTCCTAAGCGCGACTGCTACGCTAGAGGTCCTGTGTACGATTCCTAGGTTGAGCATCGTGTTATTGGATTTTTTCTGTGGAGAGATTTTATATTTTCTGCCCGGTAAATGGCAATAGGCTTGCCCCTTACAAGAGAATATAAACAAGACGGCGAACTATGGGTATACTATGGTATTAGTACATCTCTGCCTAACCCTTCAGCGACTACGGTCGTGATGGTATGTTACTTTTTAACGTATACAAACACAAGGCGGAATCACGCTTACCCCACAAAGTGTCGACAACTACACATATCCCTTGTCTATAAAACGGTTAATTGAAAAACTGGCACGCGTAGCGACACTGTACATACTTTGTTTTTGTTGTGCCCTGAAATACAGTTCTATCAAATTAAGGCCCACTTGCACCAAATTTTTAAATATGTTGCACTTGCACCAACTTCTTAAATGTGTAACCCGATCCGTAAACCGATCTATATATATATAAAAGAAAGTCGTGTTAGTTACACTATTTATAACTTAAGAACTGAACCGATTTGGCTGAAAATTGGTGGAGAGGTAGCTTAGAACCAGGAGCCGGACATATCTTTTAATCCCGTTCCCGTGGGATCTGATGACAGACCGAACTCCACGGGGGCGAAGCCGCGGGCAGAAGCTATTGTATTTAAACACAATTTTTTTATGAAAAATTGTGTTTAAATATGGTTTAAACAGATTTAAGAAGTTGGTGCAAGTGGCCCTAAAAGTTCAACGAACTATTTGTAAGAAAATTTATGTAGAAATGAGCATACATTAGTTAATTGTATAAGTAGACTTGGAGAATGGAGACATATCAAGAAAATGAATGATTACCTTATCTAGTAATCAGTAAGAAGCGAATATCTCATAAGTAGTAATAATGACTGTATTTAAGTACATGCCACCTACATTAAAACAGAAAATAACTGTTCAGAACTTATCTAAAATACATGCAACCGTATATTACCGTTTACTAAACAGTAATTAACGTTCAACGCCGACGATTCATTCGTATGAGACCGTTTTACGATAGCGGGCCCGAGTTGAGCACGTTAGCTGATCGTGGTGACGCGGACAACCTCTAAGTTTGCACAAGTGCTGGCTTCACTACCCACGTAAAGTACTATGAGTTTATGGAAAATGACGCACACACTAAGTAATAATATCTACTATGTACTATATTTAAGTACTTCTGCAATCTGTATAATAACTGTCATATCTATAACAATTAAAACCGCCAAAGACTACTTAAGTAGCAGTTAAAGGAACCGTTTATACTACGGAAACTCGAGCACATATAATACATGAACGGCGAAATATTTTTTGTAATATTTTTCCTGGTACACCGTGGGCATAAATATGCTTATTTACCTGGAGTCGGTTAAGCCGAGTTGGCTGCTACCAGAAAGTCATCTACATAGTACAATCCGTAAACGAGTATAGTATAGAGACCTATTGGATTTTCCCTACATTATGCACAAACAGAGGCGAATCCTGCCTGCAAGTCGAATTTTTCCTTTACTAAAATAACTTTATAATCTTTGCCTGAAAAATGCAAAAGAAACACAAAAAGATACGTGAAATGTGAAATATTGTTCATCACTTCCATAATAACAACGCGAATACAACGATACAGTCACAAGGTAATATAGAACTCTTGTTGTTTAGCAATACTTATCTATAAGGCTAAGCTAAATTGCGCTGGAAATAAAACTTTTATGGAAGCTCGTCTGAACGCAGACCTTCGGTAGGCTATAAGAGAATTTAATGAAACGACCTACTTCGCAGACGTTGGCGTTCAATTTGCGCTATGATTGTTATATTTGCATAGAAGTAATTATTATTATATTATCAAACACATATACTTCCATAAAACTAATTATAGAGGTCTTTTAAAAAAAATAAGTATGAAATATGGAGCACGAGACGAAATAATTGCCGATTTTGATATTGCGTTCGAAAACCCACTTTACCACGTTATTTTCTTTTATGTTTATGGTTGTCACGATTTCATAATAATGTCTTGAAGGCATGGAGCTATCTGCACTTTGTTCATCGATCACGTATCGACAGTTGTCAATAATATTCTTGAGCAATTAGCCACATGACGTGCAATTCATTATAATTTCTCGGAAGTGAGGCAATATCCAGCTATTGTCGAACTCCTTGTTTGTTAACCGTTCCATAATTGAGTAGATGTTTTCAAATTATAAACTCACTGGCTGTTGCCCGAGATTTCACTCATCCTGCCTAAGGACTATTCGAAAAGGTCATAATTATGTCCTTCACCAGAATCCAAACTATATCTATGCCAACGTTCATCAAAATTTTAAAAAGCTTCAAACAGATAGACTGACTTACTTTCGTATTTATAATATTAGAATGAAAGTATGGTTGAGAGATCATACATTTATTATTAAACGGAATCGCGACTGAAAATTTCCCAACAAATTTAGGCGAAGGCATAAATTGTCTGTTTGGTTAATCACACATGTTAAGGACATAAACCAACGTACAATTATTATGACTCGATGTAACAAAATTTACGACTGCACTCCATTGCGACTTAATGCCATTCGTTACTTAATTAGTAGTAGAAACTTTGGAGAACGATTTATTTTTTAATGGATCCGCATTTAAAGCGATAATATATGAAAACAAGCTGACGAGGTTCCGTTCAGGCGAAAGATTAGATTTTTTATTATGGATCAGGTGTTGCAAATCCTTTTTGGTGTTTCAACAAATCAACATGTCACAATTCTCTGAATAAGCTATGAGTCAACTGCAGAAATTTCCTCGCCTTAATTTTTATGTACTTGGTAATATTATAATCCTGTAATCGAAACATTGATAAAATACGTGTACTGTACGAATTGAATCCACCCATTGAGATAATCTCCGTACATCGTAACGCTGATACCGTTATCAGCACGCGCACACATTTCATACAGCTTTACTTATTAAGATTGTCTAATGTCCTATTATCAAAGGCCTATTCTTTGTGGCCTTGTTTAATGAGATGGAAATAAAAATTACCATCTTGATAAGCATTGTTCGCAATTGTATTTTCTCATATTTTAATTACTCATTCTTTAACAGACCTTGCCGGTTTCAAACGAAAATTACGTTTTAATTCGTAAAACCCTTTATCATAGTTTATTATAAAAACATGAACTTGAAACTACTTCATAAACTGTGACTGATTAGGTTCACAAATATACAATCTAGGAAGCTTTATTGTTTAACCTTTTTTTAACAGAAAACTTGAACTTTAACTGTAATACTTGTCAGTCACGCACAAGCACATGTTGTAGTGCGAGGTCTTTGGGAAAGGCATTGTGTACCAGGCCTTGACCAATGACCCAGTTAGAGACGAGCTAGCGTGTCCAGATAGTCCAGTCCGTGACAACCCCCTCATTACACATTCATTCGGAAGGTAATCACGATCCCACACTAATGGCAGTTGGGCCGGTTCGACCACTCAGAACTGTCACTTATTCAACATAAAATATGTAGCCATCGATGTTTTTTGCCGTTAATGATACTACGGGTATGAATCGGTTCTTTATCAAACGTTGTCCACCCATTACACTCGAGTAATTGAAAGATCTAATGGATATTTTATATTTACTGCTACTGCATGAGTGGAGAATGAGCTTCGGTTCAAACAGACCTTGGAAATTATGTCTTAAAAGAGGATTATTTTACAAGGCCCCGTCCGTGCGAACTTCGGAAAATACCGTTACGTGGTAACGTCATATTTTTCCCGTGCTAAACTTATTCGAAAAATTAGCACACTGAGGGCATTTCCTCAAATACTTACATACACACATCAAAAAGTTTGCGATCACTAGCTTAAGCTGATATAATTTTTTAAATTGAACTTTGTCAAGAAAAAAATTTTTTTGTGTTTTCTTTCAATAGAAATGCCCTGGTTGAAATAAAAAAATAAAACTACTTTTTGTTTTTATGAAAAAAATTGAGTACTTAATTAAAATCATAATGTAATTGTAAAAGATTTCGATTTTTCAAAGTGATCGCAAACTTTTTTCGATGTGTGTACAAATTATTTGGATCATAATAATTGGTCCAGATAATAGTAAAATCACTAAACTCCAACTGCATAATTTACATACATCGGTTACCGTTACCTATGTATGTTACGGTAATATGTACTATAGCTGTTAGCACAAGAATTGCACAATATGTCACATACTAAGCAGTGTGTAGAAAAATGCTTACCACGATGAGGCAATCTGTAGATTTTGCTAGGTTACAACGTTCATGCTGCAATTACTCGACAATGAATACCGATAAGATATTTTATCAAATTAGTTGAACATCCGATTTAAACGGGATCAATAAAAAAAAACTAACTGTCACATTATCAAAATTATGGTTTAGGGTAAAACAGTTTTTTTTTGTGAAAATTCTCTTCTCGTGGACCTCATTTTTCTAATCCTGTTGAAAATTTCTACTCTTTTCTTAGTACTTTCTTTCATAGGGCCTGACCTACTGACTAAATTTTAAGTTTAGCTAAGATATAATGTGGCATTATTATTAAAAAGATTCTTCGACAGACAATAAGGTTTAATAAATTTTATGGAATAAACACATTGATTTATCTAGGTAAGAGAATAAATTAACGTAATTTAATTAACGAGTGGCCATTAACACTAATGAAGGTTTTCTAGTCAAAGTGCAATTAAATTATTTGCCTTGGAGTATTGTTCTGGTCAATTTTATTTGAGTCGGTGATGATTTGATGAATGCGTTAAAAAGTTCCCCTGCGCGCAAGTTTAACGTGGGAGAGCTATGCTTCGGCACGAATGGGCCGGCTCGACCGGAGGGATACCACGGCCTCACTGAAAACCGGCGTGAAACAACGCTTGCGTTGTGTTTCGCCGAGCGAGGGAGGTTACCGGAGGCCCAAACCCTTTTAAAAGGCGAGCAACGCACTTGTGACTCCTCTGGTGTTGCGGGTGTCCATGGGCGGCGGTTATTGCTTACCATCAGGTGATCCGTGAGCTCGTTTGCTCCCCTATCCCATAAAAAAAAAGTTTTATCTTTACGTACGAATATTTGCGATACGCAATTAATTGTATGCGTAGAGACAATTTCTTTATTATTCTTTAAAATCCAATGATCATATTGTTTAGTATCGGATTGACATTAATAGATTTAGAAACCCGGAAACATTAACCAATAGGTATAGTTACAATACAGAACTACAATGGCTACGACCTTGATGCCGTTCGACCAATCTCAATAAAATCAATTGAAATTACAGTTAACGAGGTGTGCACGTGAAAGCTGCTTTGAAGTTCGAGGACGGTGTTTGTAGAAGCTATGAAATATTCGGCGACTCATCGATCAGCCGGCGCGTGCTCACAGAAATGCCATAGTACCGCTCGGACATGTGCCCGTTTTAACGTGACACGGAAACTATAGAGGCCAAACTCACCTCTATTAACTGTCACATTTGACATTTAGTGGGGTTTATCAGAATGCAAAAATAATATCATTATTTTTATGAATGGCTATGATATAATACTATATTTAACTTTATAATGTCATTGATGAATGGTATGTGTTGGTATGATTTTGCCATGCATTTTCTTATCCGGCGCTGTAAATTATTGCATTCAAATTTCTTTTTTAAGACCAAATAATTTTAATTATATGATTTTATAAATACAAATTTCAAACCAGGCATAGGTACCTATTATTTTGTTCTCGTCTCAATGTGTGAACTAAATCATAAGTCTAGTGGTGGTGACGCTAAAGTTCCTAGGTTCGATTCAGTTTTTCGGTTAAGTAGTGATAACAGGTTTTTCTATGAAAATCTCAGTAGCAGGTCGAAGTGTCCATTAAAACACCATCACAACTATATTTCGCCAAGAGTAAGACAGTGGTGTACTAATGTAAGTCCCATTGTAATAGGGGGCGTAGGCGAACTGTAGTGTGGCGAACCAGGTGTGATGGTATGTTTTAACGAGTTCGGTCGATGAAGCTTTGCGGGAATATAAATATTTTATGATCTGCAAGCACCTTTAATCGAATTTATGGCTTATGTCAAGAATCTGATCAGATATTTTTTTTTACGAGCAGACGGATCACCTGATGGGAAGCGAAAACCGCCGCCCATGGACACCCGCTACACCAGAGCAGTCACAAGTGCGTTGCCCGCCTTTTAAAAGGGCTTGGGCCTCCGGTAACCTCACTCACTCGGCAAAACACAACGCCAGCGTTGTTTCACGCCGGTTTTCTGTGAGCGCCGTGGTATCACTCCAGTCGAACCGGCCCATTCGTGCCGAAGCACGCTGACATCATAATAAATAAAGGATATTTCTTATCTTATCTTATCTTGTTTAGGGCCGAGGCAACAAGGCCTCAGTGCACTTCGAACCAATGGGATCTTTTGTGCTTCCCCTAGATAACCTATTCCTCGTCCCCTCTCAGTTCTGCAAACAGCTCTTCCATGAGCTTTATAATGAGCCCTGGGGGTACGAGTCCTCTGGTCTTGGATAAGCCTGACTTAAAAGGCACATTCGCTTTCTAGCCTATATAAAGGATATTTACAAAGAAATAAAGGTCACATTTAATATGAAAACCGAACAGTATTTCTTTCGGAAGTGAAAAGTAATAAGTAAACATTATATCCGAAAGCTTTGCCGACAAACTTGCTCAGTTTCCATCATGCGCCTGTAATATTAATGGGTGATTTATTACCCGTGTGGTTGTGACGCCCAACCGCTTCGTGTAGCAAACATCATAAGAAATTCACTGTATGTCGAATGAATTACTTATGTGCTGCTCTGTGGAAGCGTGGATGATGTATACGCTACATTATGAAGTTGAGACTATAGTACAGTTATTTTTATTAGGTCTCTGGTCTCCGAAAATGCATTTGCGCATTCCGCGAACCCGAACACGGAAAAACATGGAGTAGTTTTAGCTGGGACGATTGTGGTTAAATCGTCATAAAGGTTTTGGTTGACTTCAGTCTTCCTTCTTCGATGGATTCCTTCGGAAGACTTTTACCGCGGGAAAATGCTTCTATCCTACGGGGAAACGGGCGAAGCTGGGCCGGGCAATTAATACCTATATTATATTTAAGGCTCTGCTATAATAAGCGGCTAAGAGTAAAGAAGTAGGCGATAAATACTAGCATAACATACTTAATGTATTAATTATCTGCAAACTGCCTCATTAGCCAAGCGGTCCTGAGCGCGACTGCTACGCTAGATGTCCTGGGTTCCATTTCCAGGTCGAGCAAAGTGTTATTGGGTTTTTCTATGAAATTCCCAGTAGCAGCTCGGAGTTAAGAATTTGCTTCGCCAGAATTTGCCCGGTTAATGGCAATAGGCTCGCCCACTATGACATGGGACCTAAACATACCGGCGAACTGTGGGTGTACATTAGTACGCCTCTGCCTAATCCTTCGGGGAATACAGGCGTGATGGTATGTTATGTTATCCGCAAGTTATTACTCTTTTTTTTTTAATAAAACTATTTAACCAACTCCAAAAAAGGAGAAGGTTCTTCTTCCGATATTTTCGTCAGTTTTGGACCGATTTTAATAATATTTTTTTCATATGAAAGAGTGTTGTTACCTACTCCAAAAGTGATCCCATTCAAATTAGTTGAAGATCTGATGATAAACGTACAGATACAAAGATGATATCGTCTAGGTACGTAAAATCCCGCTCGTCACTCAAAATGTTACAAGATGATAATAAAATGATTTATAATATACCTAGTTATTGTTAACAGTTATTTTATTATAAGTATTATATATGTTTTGGATATAGTTACCTACTACATATTTGAGATGTGGATTGTAGAAGGCAAAGTTCAAATGCGTTAAAGGGATCGTTAAAATATTGTTGTAATAAATTGCAACTTGTGGAATTCCCGCGGACGGAATTCTGGGTTGTCATGAAGCTAGTTTCTCCCCGCAACTTCGTTTGAGTGGAATGTACAGTTTGGTCAAAATAACTTTGCATGTGTGTCTGAAGTTAGCCGCTTCGAACAACCGCGCAAGTAAAATCATTGGGTAGGGCATTACCTAAGTGTTTTTATACAAAATTATTAAAATTAGTATCTAAAGACCAATAATATTTACGTTCTCAATTATCTTTAAGACCTAGATGATGTATTAAAATTAAATATACCTAATAAAAAATAATTAAAGGTTTAAACTTGAGGATTATATCCCCTGGAATCGACATTATGAGACTCTTTAATTCGGAAAAGTGCAACAGGTAGGTATGTGGCATAGGACCAATAGGGTTTCCATTGTGTATGTAATTTGTTACTTGAACTTGTTTAAACTACTGCATAACAAATGATATCACAGATTAGATAACCCATATAGGTCAAGTAGGTACCAACGGAATTGGTTTAGTAGTTAAGTATAGGCGAGAAACACAACAAGTCTACTCTTACATTTACAACATTATTTCACTATGGCCAGTAATTTTCACTTATTGTAGGTACTTACAATTAACAGGTTAAGGTATATCTCATGTTCTGCTGAAGCAATTGAGATGATGACTAGAGGTGATAGGCAATGATTTTTCTTGGACAACTAATGTATAATCAAACAGTCCACTCTACCCCATAAAGTTTTATGGAAACATTTTTATGTTGCACAGAGCAAATATTTGTATGACCACAACAGGTACAGGTAGTTTTTCCGGGTCTTGGCATTTGTGTATGTGAGAATTTGTTTGTAAAAGCAACACATCCTAGTCAAGGTTTTTTTTTAATAAACATAATTATTATTAGGAAGACTAACATCAAATGTCGAATGTCTGGGCGAAATAATCCCAATATGCGGACTGATCGCCCGCCTGGTGCCTGCCGGCGTCCCCAAATTATAAATAGAATAGAAACATCAAATTTATTAAATTATTACATGGTAACAAATGCTATTTCTGTGTGGCACAGCGGCAGATAAAATTATCCCTAACAAAAGCTGTATCAATAGGAAACTTTTGCCCTATGAATACCTACACTATGGGGCATTTTAACCTGTCACATATCAAGTTCTAGAAAGAATGCAAAATCTATTATTCTTTGAAGCCAGGGCCTTAGGTAATTTGCTGAATTAATTGATTAACCTTCATGTTTCCTGTGGCTGTTACTTTTCCCATCAACCCATTTACTGCTCCACCGTCAGGCATGGATCTCCTCTATGAATGAGAGGTGTTAAGGTAAAATGTTAACCCAACTGCAGTAAGGGACGAAAATTCACAGGAAAACAATATCATATTATTTCCTGAGGAGTCAATCAATTTTTATCTCTATATATATAAAACAAAGTTGTGTTAGTTACTCCATTTATAACTCAAGAACGGCTGAACCGATTTGGCTGAAAATTGGTGGAGAGGTAGCTTAGAACCAGGAGACGGACATAGGATACTTTTTATCCCGTTCCTGATACTTTTTATTCCACAGGGGCGAAGCCACGGGCAGAAGCTAGTTTATTATATATAGTAGGTACTTACTTCTTGAAGACTCTACAAAATGAGTTGTTGATTCTTTTATCAGAATTATGTCTCCTGCGGTCTTCAAACAAGTCTTTGATGGCAGTTACTCCAAGCACAAACAACACAGGCAGCATGGCTACCTCTTTACCAAATGCACTGATAGCAGGCACCCAGTTCAACAACACTATGAATATAAAGTACACATTGGCAATCCTGTGAAATTGTTCAAATAAGTTCTTAGGCAAAAACGACAGGAGCGTATATTTTGTAGTCCTAATTTTATTGTTGCATCTTTTTCCATTAGGATGGTCTTTGGGTGGCGTTTTTTCTGGCACCAGATGATTTGGAGTGACTATGAGATGGCGGGTATCAACCGTGGGCTGTTGCCGCCGCAGCAGCCAGAACGCGGCTCTTCTCCAGGGGCTCACGACGGACGTGCGTCTGATAGTGTAGATGGAGTCTGATCGCGATGCCTGCCGTGAGTGCATGCGCACGGAGCCGAGGCGCGGCTGTGCACTGGGTGCGGGAGGTTCCCGGTGTCCCGGCGGCAGGATGAAGTCCGTGCGGCTGCCGGCGCGGCTGTGGCCGGGCCCGCTGCTGGGTCGCCCGCCCTCGCCGATCTGCCCGTGTGACAGCGCGCGCTGGTGGCCGCGCATGGCCGACTTGAGTGACGGCCGCGGCGCCGAAGGATTCCCCGCAAGCATTGGAGTCCCTCCATGGCTCACAGACCTCGAATGCCCTTTCGCTTTCGGAAACAGGTAAGTCTGCTCCGGTGCCCCGGGTAAACAAGGCACGGTAGAAGGTGTCTCTCCACTGCCTTCCGTTGACATCTTTAATCATCTGAACAGTATTATCCCCACTTTTACCTTTCATTTAAAACTGTTGTGTCGCGACACGGTGTTTGGATCTGTGATTTAGGGAGAATGTACCGTCCGTTTCGAAACATATGGTTGGAAGTCATCTGTTCACAGATTCACACATCACTAACATACTTATTTTCCGAAAACACTAAACGAAGAGATAAGGTTTTTAATCCACCGTATAATCCACATTCTTCACAATTTTAATTATATTACAATTTGATCACCGCCGTGCGTTTATACACAAGAGAGAATGAAACTTAAAAACAAGCAAAAAAGACGAGACGAACAACTTGATCTGACTGACAGACTGACTAAACTGTACGTACATAATGACAAATGTCAAAGTGTCTTGTCATTCGTGACATTTTTTTTTTTAATTTGTTCTTTGTTCGTTCGTTTCTTACAGAACAGGCTAAGGTCAAAAACCATGCTGCCTAATTTTTAATTTTGCAGATAATTCTTTCATGATTTCATACCTACTGTCATATTTAGAATTGCCAGCATAAACTTCTTTCGTTCCATGGTAAAATAATATATATTGTTCTCTTTCCACGATACCCCACACAGTAGTGTCAGGGATGTCATGATCAATCGGAGTGCAGCCGATACTAGTATCTCTTAGTAGTCTGTGCGTTTCCATGCCCGTCGTTTCGGTGCCCGTCGGGTCGTGGATACGGGTCCCCCAACTCTGTATACAGGGCGGGGTACAGTATTTTACTTACCACACTATATCTATATCCATTGAATTACGATTAATCGCCTATTTAAATCTTAAATTAGTGACGTAGTAGTTTTTATTGCAATTGATAATAAATAATGATGTATGTATCTTTTATATTAAACTTTCACAATGTCTTTACTTATTAACGTTCTGTGTTTTTGCATCTTACATTAAATAAGACATTATTGTTTAGAACATCATCATGTGTAGAGTAAGTTATTATTAATTTTGTCTTGTCTGTATTCAAAATTCAAAACTATTCCAATTTCGTCAGACCATTTTTATACCTATGTACTCTATAAACATCGCGGTGAACGAGGCGATAGGTTTCATCAATGTAAAAAATCCGTCTGGTAAATGAATATACTATTCGAATTTTATACAGGTCCAAATACCCAGGGTTTTCTGAAAATTCTCCATGTATGTTCCTCGATTTTAGATAGTTGATAGTATGACTATTTATTTTAATTTTGGGGGAAATTCTTCTGGTACTACTTTAAAAATGTAAATAAAAAATTGTCACACAAATGTTAGAAAAATATTTTTACGCTTGAAAGGGTATTTCCGTATTGTCCCTTCGCAAAAAATAAAATCAAAGAACTGCCCCTAAAATTAAAATAAATATTTATAAGTCATAAACTATCAAAAATTGCGGAACTACTTGTACCACTATATAACAATATTCTTCACACTTACTTATTCATGAAAGATTCGAAAGGTACATAAAAATCGACCAGTTAGCATCACTTGCGCATCACTAACTCACACGTCGACGTCACCGAGGTCGGCCATATTCTTTCCGACATTTTGACATTTACCTCCCGGTTTGCTATTGCAATTTCGTATTGGAAAATCTTCTCTTGTAACTTTCAACATGGATGAAGAATACGACGCAATAGTTCTGGGAACTGGCCTGAAGGAATGCATTCTAAGTGGAATGCTCTCCGTGTCCGGAAAAAAGGTATTGCACATTGATCGTAATAAGTACTACGGTGGTGAATCTGCCTCAATTACCCCGTTAGAAGAATTGTTCGCAAAGTTCAACGCACCAGCCCCTGACGAAACATACGGCCGAGGTCGCGATTGGAATGTAGATTTGATTCCTAAGCTGTTGATGGCAAACGGGCTTCTTGTGAAGCTGCTTATTCACACGGGTGTGACCCGGTATTTGGAATTCAAGTCTGTGGAAGGCAGCTATGTCTACAAAGGTGGAAAGATTTCTAAAGTGCCCGTAGACCAGAAGGAGGCGCTGGCATCTGATCTTATGGGGATGTTCGAAAAGAGACGCTTCCGAAACTTCCTTATCTACGTTCAAGACTTCCAGGAAGATGACGCCAAGACCTGGAAAGACTTAGATCCTAGCACAGCCAACATGCAGTCGCTTTATGATAAGTTTGGCCTTGACAAAAACACCCAAGACTTCACTGGGCATGCTCTTGCCCTCTACCTCAATGATAACTACCTCCAGCAGCCAGCTATTCAAACCATTCGCCGTATTAAACTGTATTCTGATTCCTTGGCAAGATATGGAAAATCTCCCTATCTGTACCCTATGTATGGCTTAGGTGAGTTGCCTCAGGGCTTTGCTCGTCTCTCTGCTATTTATGGAGGCACTTATATGCTAGATAAACCTATAGATGAGATAGTTCTTGGAGAAGGTGGCAAAGTTGTTGGTGTACGCTCAGGCAATGAAATTGCCAAGTGCAAGCAAGTGTACTGTGACCCCAGCTACGTGCCAGACCGTGTTCGCAAGAAGGCTCAGGTGATCCGATGCATCTGTTTATTGGATCATCCTATTCCGAACACAAAGGATGCTTTATCTACCCAAATCATCATTCCTCAGAAGCAAGTAGGCAGGCATTCCGATATCTACATATCTGTTGTGTCATACACACACCAGGTGGCTGCCAAAGGCTGGTTCATTGCCATGGTGTCAACCACTGTTGAAACGAATGACCCCGAGAGTGAGATCAAGCCTGGTCTGGACCTGCTGGGACCTATCAGGCAGAAGTTTGTATCTGTCTCAGACTACTATGAGCCTCTTGATGATGGCACCCAAAGCCAGATCTTCATTTCCGAGTCTTATGATGCTACCACACACTTCGAAACTACTTGTTTAGATGTGATTAAAATATACAAGTACGGCACTGGTGAAGACTTTGACTTCTCCAAAGTAAAAGTTGAGCTTGGAGAGGAGGAACAGTGAACTAAGATATATCATGTTTATGTACATTGCTTGTTAATTTTATATTTGTCTAAGAACTGTTCTGGCAACAATAACAATATTCTTTAGGGATTTTGGGTTAACAATTTTAAGAGCTTAGATGTATCAGCAGTAGATCAAATATAAATCCATGTACAATGCTCCCAGTGGTTCCAAAAATGATTATGTGCATTTTATTGCCAAAAATGAAAAATATTATTTAAAGGAATTTATACTTTATTTAAGGCTGCTTTTTAAGTATACAAAGCTATATTATGATCTGCACAAGTGGTAGGTTATTTGTACCAGTTATGCATTCCAATTGAGTTTGGCAATTGTTTGATTCTGTAACCATATCATACTTGTAACAAGTCAAAATTTGTGAATGCTCATTATACCTGTATGTTGTGTAAGATCATGAATAAAAGTTATAAATAAGAGTGGTGTTTTATTCTGTAACAAAACATATGTAAGTACACAACAATAAAAACAGTATAATTTTTCCTTATATGAGATTTATACTTAAACTTTTAAATAATTTAAATTTAACACCAATTTATTATTGCTAGACTAGATGAGTCACAATTCATAAATTCAAAACATATTTGATAGAATACAAGTGGTCATTTCTACAACCAACAAATATGTAGTCTCCATATACTGCTGGTGAAGAAAATATTTCATTTGGCAAACTGTGTTCTACTAAAACAACTCCACTTTCTGCCTCAAGAACACACAGTTTTCCATCATTTGATACAGCTAGTATGAGCTTGTTGTTCAAAGCGCAAGGGGTTGAGTAAACTGGGCAGGTAAGTTCCGTCTTCCAAAGCAGACTTGGTTGGAAATTTTTAATGAGTAGGCTGTATACCTTTTGATCATGACAACCAAATACCATTTGCCATTTCAGCTCATCAATTTTTTTTACATAGATTGAAGAAAATATGTTGCCTTTTGCACCTTCATACTTCCAGATCTGTAATTGTAAATATTTTTAAACCTAGAATGTGTTGCATATAGAACTATAATAATCATCATCATAAACAGCTTGTGTCGACACACTGCTGGGCATCCGCTTCTTCATGTCATTGATCTAACTTATAGCATAAGTCATAACATATCATCACGCCCAGAAGGGTTAGGCAAAGGCGTACTAATGTACACCCACAGTTCGCCGGTATTTTTAGGTCCCATGTAATAGGGGGCGAACCTATTGCCATTAACCAGGCATTAAATTCCAAACTCCAAGCTGCTACTGAGAAACACGGCTCGACCTGGGAATCGAACCCAGGATCTCTTGCGTAGCAGTTGCGCTTAGGACCACTAGGCTAATAAGGTAGTTCGTTGTCGTTCGTGCCATTGAACTATTTCTTATATTTTTATAAGTTCATTTTAAACAAACAATCATAATGAGCACAAAAACATATTCACAATGACGCAGAAGGAAAGGAAATTGCTAATTAGCCACAATGAACTACTACTATTCACCCTGGATCATGTAGAAAAAATATAAGGTATAATTATACGCCCATGAGTATTGAGGAGTACCTATTTATTACCTTGATACCCTTCTCCACAGTTCTGCAATGTATGTCGCCGCCGACTTCAGTGAACACAACGTATTTATCGTCGTCATAGAGCACGGGGCTGGCGAATACTGGGCTGGCGAGGGTGCCGCGCCACGCCACTACGTTCGTGCCGGTTTGCACGCAGGCGCAGACCCCGGACAGCGTGCCCACAAGCACGAACCTGTTCTTAGCAAGCACCAGGTCAGCAGATATGGCCTGGTCGGATACTTGTATAGTTTCTCTCAATGCACCCGTCTGAAAGTGTTTCAATAAAAAGTTTTTGGGAATATATTCCCCGGTCGTGCAATATTACTGTACTGAAATTCTCAGAAGCAGCCCAGTTGTTTGAGAAGGATTTGTGCCCAGTTAATGGCAATAGGCAGGCCCCTTATTACCTAAACTTATCCGGCGAACCGTGGGAGTATACCTATTAGTACGCATCTGGGATGGGTAGTTTACTTGTTCCCGTATGGGTAAGGGTAAGTAGGTAAGTACCTGTTTGACTATTTATTATCTTCATGAAAACAATTAATAATATTAAGCAGACGAAAGTTACCAAAAACATACGATTACAGATACCTATAAAACGTTATCAGTATAGCGTACGATTACAATATGAGTATGTACGAGGTAGGTATAATTAGGCCGTATCTACCCAAACTGAGTAATTTCTAGTGAACAAAGGAATCCTGAATACATGCCGTGATATCAATACATCTGATGTTTCCATCGTACGACGCCACGTACAGCCACCCCTTACAGCACACGGCTTTGCTCTTGATCATAGAACTGATATTGATCCTCCAGTTCTCTTTGAAGGTGTCCAGAGAGAAGCAGACGATGGTCCCGTCGTACCCGCCGACCACGCCGCACGGTGACGTCACTGCCTCGTCGATGTAACAGAGCACGGCCGCTTCTATCCGTGTGTTCATGGTTAGCATGCCTTTTAGTGAGCCAATTATTGCATCCAATATCACAATTTTGCCAGAGTGACTTCCTACTGCGACATACAGGTTGCTGAAAAAGTCGGTTTTTACAGACTGAGTTCAACTTAGCATTCACAATAGACGACGCTGTTACAGGTGAGTGAGTAAGTGGCAAAAAATCGAGCATTTTGAAATGACAAAGTATTGTTAAATGATTCTGTCTAGGTATCAGATTAAGGTCTCATGACGTCAGTTTACTTTTTTAAATAAATAGTGTACGAGATTATTTGAAAATAGGAAGTAGGTACTCGTACGATATATATTTTTTTGTGCATATATATCTGCAATCAGCCCTAGGCTATGAACAGTTTTGAGCATGGCATCCATGTCGTGTCTCAGCAGGAGACTTCATTCTTTATCATTTGTCACCAACGATATGGTACCATTTAAAATAAAAATAAAATAATTGAGGCGAACTGTCGGCCAAGTGCACACCTATCAAGAATTAAGAAAGTAGGTACCTACTCTTCTACAAAAATAATTCAAGCAGAGCCTTAGTTCTTATGGAAATGAGGCAAACCATATACAGTAGGTACACAGTACGGTGTAAATATGTGTATGTCGTAAGCTCTGACTATATGCCACAAAGCCCAATAGTAACCAAAACCAAAACATCAAATATTACCTCTTGGGGCAGTTATGAGTAATGAACAGAATGAATAAGACGTTCGACGACGTCGTGTTCCTCGTCTTTCCACTGGTCCTTCTAGTGGAAAGACAGCCCCAAGTAGACATGTTATCAGTAAAATTGTGTAGTATAAATGTGGGTAGTAGTAACACAAAATTAGAATCACTAGTCAACAATTCAATTGTTTGCTTAATCCTTGGCAGCCAATCAAAAGCTTTAACCAAAAAAAGAAGTTGTTAGAATGATGGAAAAACTTAAAAGTATACTTACAATCCAGTCTGAAATAAAACTGGGGAAGCATCAACACACTTGGCTGTGTCATATGACCACATCACATTCAACTCTATTGGGTCAGTGGAGGACACAATGCTTGATTTTTTGGTAGACACACATTCTATATGACTCATATCTTCGCTGTCTGACCGTGACCTCTTAATGCGCTTTTTGGATTTTTTCTCATCAGCACTTATTTGTTTTTCAGCTATTTGTATAATCTCATCTATAGTGTTGTTTTGTGTCAACAAGTGTGGCAGGATCAACTTGCCAAATTGTGGGTGTGTTATAGATAATTTGTTACATATGGATACAGCTAGGAAGGATGTTCCTCCCAGGGAGAAGAAGTCTTTATGCTTCACTTGATCATATGTGAAGTTTTTACTCATTGCAGCTTTTAGTTCTTTCAGGAAGCTTATTTTTAGAGAATCTGTATTTTGTTGTGGCCTGACCAGTTTGTGAAACATCCTAGATAACAGCATTTTAGATATTTTCCCATGAGGATTTGTTGGTAGATTATCTACCCTCAAAATTTTGTCTGGCCAATGTTTGTCATCAAGTTTACATTTCAGAAAGTCTGATAACTCTTGGCTGTTGAGAGTTTCTGATGAGAAGTACACAGCTAGCAGCATTGGTTTTGGAAGCCAAACACAAGAACAAGTTTTAACTCTTGGACACTGCATGATGGTGGTCTCTATGAGCTGCAGATTAATTTTATGGCCGAATCTCTTGATAATATCATCTCTGCGTCCTCTGTAGTAAACAGTACCATTTCTCATTTCTCCAATGTCACCAGTGTCAAGGAATTTCAAAGAATTCTCCTCATCAGGACCCATTGACTTGTTTAGAATGACACATTTTCTAGTTTTGCTTACTAGAATAAATAATTCACATTATGAGATTGTCTTTTTTGACAAGACCATCTTTATGAAGAAATTACTTACCTAATATAATTTTTCCTGTGTTTTTGTTTTCTTTAGCATTATCAACAATGAGCTCTGTTTCTGAGAGACAGTTCCCTAGTGGTATTTCCCTGTCAGTCAGTATTCTGTTCAGGTCAAGCTCTGTCACACATGCCCAGCATGACATCTCAGTGACTCCATACAAAGTAAATATTCTAGTCTTATTTTCCCAGCTTTTTAACTCCCTTAACCTTTTAATACTGTTAAGGGGTTCCCCACCAAGTGCTAATATTCTTAAAGTTGAATTATGACATAAAATTTTGTTCTTGATGTCATTATTAGAAAACTGTAAGAACTTTGATGGTGTTGTTTGCCATACTGTGACAGAATTTGCTCTGTTTTCAGGAAACAGTACATCTGCTCTGTCCGGTGCAATAAGAAGAGATGCCCCATTGATGCATGCCAACAATATTTCTACCATTGAAGGGTCAAAAGTAAGAGGTGTTGAGAAGAACACAACATCTTGGGTTGTAATGTTAAACATTTTGGTCAAGTCATCTATGTTAGGCTGTATGCATTGTATGGGAACCTGAATGTGTTTTGGGTCTCCTGTGCTTCCAGAAGTCATTGCAATAAATGAATGTTGAGCTACATGTTTGATGTGTGGCTCACTTGGAATATCACGGTTATAAAAACTTATTGTCAAATTAAATACAGACACGGTGAGGTCAGGCTCTTTGCCAAACAGCTCTTTGTTGGTATCATTTTCTTTGTCCTTGATGGTTATTATGATTGTGAATTCAATATCTTTGGCTATAGACTCTATATCCTGTGCCGGATCTATAAACATAAAGGTTGTACAAGATTTGTGGGCTCTGGAAAAATTAAATACACACTTATCATTATAAACAGCAGAAACAAATTGCACTGCATTATATATTTTTAGAAAGTTATAGTACTCACGCAGCTATCACACATGGTATGATGATGTTTCTTTTTGAAACTAATCCAATAACGCCTTTGTTGCATAGTAGTAGCTGTAGGTTCTGCGATATGTATTCACACACCCCATACAGCTCCGAGTACGTGTAATTCTTGTAGACACCATTGTCGTACTGTCGCACGGCGATATTCGATGGGTACTTTGCACATGTTCTGACGAAAACATCGTAATAACCACGCTTCACTTTCATTTGCTATTTATTTTCTAATCACTGATTTCTGAGACACGAAATCGAAATTTTACCTTAAGTATGCTTCTAAACATAATATTTGTTTCTCAGAAGTTAACTGCTGTGTTCTTTTTATAACATGACTAAAGAATAATTATAATGTTTACCAATTTTGATTTTGTTTTGGATTTATTTATTTACACCTGCGAGCGCTATTTGATCGACTGACTTTTTGGATTTGTGAATTTGTGTCAATTTGAATGTCAATTTTGACATTTATTTAAATATTTTCATTTGTCAAACTAATGTCATCATAAAATTAGAGTTGCCAACACATGTTCTAAATACTACAACCACTGGAAGTGCACTTGCAAATGCAATACTTTCAATCAATATTGAAAACACTGTCTACGCACCTATAGCGACTGGTTTTACTAAAAGTCTAAAAAGCTTAGTACTTAGGTACATTTATATAAATGGATTCTAATATTGACACAGAAAAATAAAGCTAATGCATCCAGTAGCCCAGTTAGCACTTTAGCAGCAGTACAATAATCTATAGTCTATAAATAAATCTATAGTCTCTGCCTACCCCAATGGGAGACAGGCGTGAAAATATGTATGTATGTATGTACAATAATTATATTCAATAAATTAACGCCATGGAATACAATCACACATAAAATTTTCCTGTTCTCAATAGCTGATTCGTACCTAGTACGTATAAAAAGTTCCCGTATTTATGGAAATTCTATTCATATGTCCACCCTTTTTTACCTTATAATTTCTTTACCATAATCTACCATAGGCACAAAGTACAATAAAAAATATTGAAAACCATCGGTATATCTTGACTAAAAGTCTTTTTATATTTTGATTTCTTTTTATGAATACTCTCTCTTCTCACATAAACTCTGGTCCATTTTTATTGCGCTTCTAAAAGTTCGAAATAATTACATATTGACATGGTAAAGATAAGGTCGAGAGCCTTTGCTAACTTTGACTATCTATCTATAAGGACCCGCCTCTCATGATCATTCCCCTCTGTCAAGGTAGTGGATTAAAAAATCTAACGCGTTTATCAAAACTGTTTCCGAAATCGATTTTTCATTAACAGAATCGTTTCCGCTCAGTAAGGTCATCATAAATGCTCCGTGTAAATACCGATATACGTGCAGTTAATGTATGCAAAAAAATATCTAATATCTTATTTAGATAAAGATGGAGTTATTTTCCGTATGTAAGTATTAAAGTTCATTTATTTCTATTTAAATCACATAATACAATTTATTAATAAAGATCGAGGACGTTATCGATTCAATAATCGAGTATAAAATAATCGTTTAGTTCAAGCATGCACTCCCCACGAGACTACCCGCACTCCCCACGAGACTATCCGCACTCCCCACGAGACTAGCAATTTTTTTTTACTAACAATATCAGCCTTCTGCTAATACACGTAAGATTTAAATTTGAAATATCCATCAAAATGACATTTTTTGATTTCAATTATATATCATCCAATAGGATGTCACCATTTCTGATTTCCAATTATAGGTCTTAATGCAGAATTACCGTTTTTTGGCAATTATAGGCCTTATATATATTATGACATAATGCATAAAACTCGAATTTTAAAAAGTGTAGCGAGACTATGTCCCTCTTTTGTTTTGTCATTTAAATTAATGATGTGATAGTGTTTGTTTACGATTTCGAATCGATATCGATATTATTTTCGTGTTCAATGTAAGACCAAATTATAATAATTGCTAAAGATCACTAAAGATGAATATCATGAATTTATGATATCACTATATTTTAATAAAATAACATTTTTGGAAATGACGTAACTAAGATTATTGATTATTTTTGATATCCAGTATTAGATATTTTATTTGTTACTTTTTCAGATCTACAAAAGACCTTCATTTAAAATGATTTAGGTGTGATTGATAAATAATAGCTTCTTTAATAGCTTAAGCCATTGCGAATAAATTTATTGACAAAAGAATTTATAAATTAACATATTTAAATCGTATTTCAAAAATCATTGAAAATGATTTCTAAGATACGGTATGGTTAGAAGGTCTGGGGTTTCTTTTACCGCTTAGGTGGAAAACCAGCACATGTCCCGCCTGATGGTAAGTGTGTATATAGTGTTAATGTACCCTATTATATGAACGCTTGCAACACCTGGGGTATCACTCGCCCGTTGCCGAACCTGTAAAAATCTTTTCACACCCGGTAGACAACACACAACACCGGTACCCCCACTGCCAACATAACGCTTCCTCGCGGAGCTCTGGCGATCTTGCTCACCGTTAGGAACACAACATAGTACAGTCACAGATAATAGAATACTAGTAGTACAGTGCTATGTTATTTGGCTACTATTTTCTGCAAAGTGTAGGTGTGTCCCCAGTTGGGCAGCTCCAATTGTAAGTGAGTTATTCAATTCCACTATGCCCTGCCTCTTGGGGTGTTTCTTCAAACACATTATTTTCTTTTTTCGTTAACCGGCTCAAAGAAATAACGAGAGTACGGAACACGACATACCATCACGCCTTTATTCCCCGAAGGGATAGACAGATGCGTACTTAGCGAGGGCGAGGCTATTGCCATTAATCGGGCATCAACCCTTAATTTTATAGAAAAACTCCAATAACACATTGCTCGACCGGGGAATCGAACCCAGGACCTCTAGCGTAGCGTTACTCCTACTTATATCTCGTGGGAAACAAAATGCTCTGTCTAGTGCTATTCCTAATATATCAGCCTGGCAAAGAAAAGAAAAAATCAAAATGAAAGAATCAAACTAATTCGTATCAAAGTATTTGTAACATAACGTCCCCAATATACGCTCTATCTATACTAATATTATAAAAAGGAAAGATTTGTATGTATCAATGTATGTAACAAATAAACTGAAAAACTTCTAGGCCGATTTCGTTTTTTCTTTCACCATTTGAATGCTACATTATTCAAGATTAACATAGGCTATAGAATATGTATTTCGAAAAGTTTGCGATTTCTCTCACCCGTGCGTTTATTTTCCAATTACATAGTATGTTACACCTATTTATCTATACCTAAACAGTTCCTTTGTTTTGTATTTCATTAGCATGCAATGAGAGCATTGCATTGAAAATAATTATGACGCAAGATATTAAAAAGGTGTGTATGGATGATTTTAATTTTGCAAATAAATAATTACATATAAAAATAATTTGTAATCTTGTTACGTTTTTCTCCATTCTTCCTAAAATAATCTATCGATATAAAATATCGACATAGTAGCTTCCTAATTATTTTTATTGTATTATACGTTCGTATTGTTGTCAATTCTTGTATGTTGACGTATTTGACCTCTATGTGTGCGTAAATTGTGTTAGTGGTGAAGAATTTAATATGTGTGAGTTCGTGGCGATACAAAATGATTTTGAGTATGTGTGCAGCAATGTCTATGTAGTGTTTCCTCCCCCCGCACCAAAAGTGACAGACTTTTTTGTTCATAGAAATAAGCACGTCACTTGTCCTGGGATAGATAGTCAAAGTTTGCTAACCATTGGACACCAACCTTCCTTCTTTGTCCAGACATCTTGGTATCGCAGTATTGTAGCAGTTAGGAATGTTTTATTGTAGGTAATGAGATTGTCCATGGAGTTTCTTACCCGGATCTTCTCCGTATGATTAACTCTGATTAACTAGACTTAGGCCCACTTGCACCAACTTCTTAAATGTGTTTAAATTGTATTTAAACACGAAATTTCTATGAAAAATTGTGTTTAAATTCAATTTAAACATATTTAAGAAGTTGGTGCAAGTGGGCCTTATTGCTAGAATGCTATTTAAATGCGTAGAAAATTATTTGTTGGTATGTATAGGTACCTAAATAAAAATCAATGGCCCCATGTATGAAATCGTCACTTGAAAACAGCTCAACCGATTTGGGTGTTTTTTTTTGTTGTTTTGTTAATGAACAATGTTTGCTTACGAGATATTTTTTAATTTACCACAAAAGTCGACTCAATTTTCGCAGGCGTAACGATTTCATTCTGCGACTGGATTTAAAATTAATGAATCCGATAAAGAAATCATATTGTCGTCATGCCTAAACAATATGCCATGCCATGCAATAAATAAAAATAAATAAAGAAAATGCCTAAAGGGTAGTTATGCACATGCACCTCGACTAGGTAGGTAGGCCTAGTTGTACGAACCCTACTGGGATCTACTTCCTATGACATGCTATAGGTACATTATTGTGATAACGAGACGTGCAAGGACAATATTAAATTATCCGAAAGCTGGTACTGAATTTGCTCGACTCGAGAATCGACCTGTTATTTAGCAGCCGCTTATGACCATTACCTACACTAAAACAAGGGCCATAGGGGGAAGAACACGATACAACATAACATCGACATGCACACCTGTGTTGTGCACATAATTATAGACACAAAGACTATTTAACCCTAACCCTCTTGAAATCCTACAGAAAAAAGGAAGTTTTCCCGAATTTGCCACGTTGCCAATTATTCTTTAATTCTAAACCTTTTTGGGCATATTACATAGGTACCTACGTTACCACAATGAGAGATCATATTTCCCAATCCTGAGGAAAATTCGTTAATAATATTTTAGTGTAGATATTTATGTGTGCACTGTTTTTTATGGAATAGGGGGGGGCAAACGAGCAGACGGATCACCTGATGGTAAGCGATTACTGCCGCCCGTCCACCACGGGCGGAGAGGAGTCTCAAGGGCATTGCCGCCCTTTAAACGGGATTGGGCCTCCGGTATCCTCACTCACTCGGTCAAACACAACGTAGGCGTTGTTTCAAGCCGGTTTTCTGTACGGCATCACACCGTAATTCCGTATCACGTGGTATCACTCCGGTCGAGCCGGCCCATTCGTGCCGAAGCATAGCTCTCCCACGGTAACGCTGTTTAAGCAACTAAGTAGGTAACTAACATGCTAAGTAAGTTGGTAGCGTACATACCTACATACTTACTTAGTTTTTGATATTTAGTGTTTAGGTGGATGACTCATAAACAATTATAACACACGTGCACCTAAGTATATTAATTTAAAAGTGCAGTTCTTGTTTAGGTACCTACGTCACTCCCTATCTGACTAGATACTACCTCGCGAAGAACATATAATGTGCAACACTGACGATACAATAAAATAAATGTGTTTATAGCATCAATAAACTAAGGATTTGTGTCAACGCTTTGTACAAACACGTTTTGTTGTTGAATGAAATATCAATAATAGAAGTGGCTGAAACAAGTTAAGTTACAAACATACAAAACTGAATTCAAATTCAAATGTTTTTATTTCAAATAGGTAAGCTTTTGCAAGCGTTTATAAAACTTTATGATTCTAGTTGCACGGTTCGAAAAGGTTGATCCTATGGAGAAGAATCCGGCAAGAAACTCCATGGACACTCGAATATCGAGTCTTTATAATAAAGAAACTCTAAAGTCATTTTGAGACACTTAAGCATATTTTCTTCAAGATATTTGTTAGGTTTACCAGCTTAAGGCAAAACTGGTGGCTGCACTACAGTCGTACCTATAACGACCATGGTAATGACAATTTGTGCAAATAGGTTTCAGTTTTCCATGACTCCAGCCACTGATGGATCGGGGGCCATAGTCCACACACATTAAAAACTACTGTAATGCATTCAGTAGTCCATTCTGAACAAACCACACTCAAGAAACAGATAAGTACGACCCAACTGTCTTTACATAGAGTTTTTATCGTTTTATTTATCATTATTGCACATTAGTGAAGTTTAACAATATATATTTACTATATCCCTTGTATCTTTATTGTTTGTGTCATAGATAAAATAGATTAAAAAAAATATATAAAATTAAAATAATAAAAGATAAGTATCATCGGTTTTTTTTCTTGCTGCCTCATTACATTAGACTAGTGGTCACAAACGCAACTGGTACAAGTTTAATTCCCAGGTTTAGCAATGAACACAGGTTTACAGAGAATTTCATAGTAAAACCCAGTAACACGGGTGTATACCTAGTAAGTAATATTATAAATGCGAAAATAAATCTGTCTATTTGTTTGTTACGTTTTCACGCGTTAACGCCTGAATCAATTTTGATAAATTTCGAAAAGGTCTTTGAGATGCAAGCGAAACAGCAAACAATAGCTAGTTCTTCTATAAATCGTCCAATTTACAAAAACCATGCATGCTTAGATATTTTTTTTTTGCGTAGGTATTTAATATGCGTTATAATTGACTCTTTTATAATTTCAGTTACTTTAATTGATGTAACCCAACCATTTTATTTATTTTATTTTATTCTTTAGAAAACTTTTTTATGAGAAGATCTATGAATGTCGCAGAAGCAAAAGAAGCATGCAAGAATCGTAGCAAGTGGCAGTCTATAGTTTCTGCCTACGCCTGTGGGAGAAGGGCGTGAGTATATGTATGTATGTAAACTTACAGTTATTCATTTAGGTAAGTAACGTAATTTTAATTAAATAAACAAATAAAAAAATTGCCAAAAAATATATACTCATAGAATATTATCTCATGCATACCCTTGAGCAAGAGAATGACGAATGCAATTTCATCTTATCTTACATAAGTATACTTAAATAATAAGAATGTAAGTGACCCGTGTCTGTACATTGCTTATATTAGCAAACAACTAATTTGGAGGACTGAGAATAAGTAACACAATAGTAACACAACAATAGTAAATAATAAGTAACTCATTTTCATTATGTGAAACCTCCGTAGTGTACATACAGAGCGCACAAATCAAATCATATAATAATATACCACGTATGTTTGTATAATAAATAAAAAATGGGTAATTTAATAATAAAAATTGCAATGCCGAAACAGTTATTTGAGATTTTTATGTATGTATGTCTGTTTATATTTCCATGCTTCACGTCAATACAAATGTGTACAAATTTTTGAAATTAACTACTATAAAGGTCAGAAATAAGATTTGTATTCAGAGGTCAATAGCGATAAGTATGTTAAAAATATGGAAAACCAGAATCATTTTTTCTATGAGATTTTTCGAGGTAGTTAGTTGAAACTTGGACAGGACAACGTCTATCAGGCCAGCTAGTAAAGATTAAAATCGAGGTTATAAATTATCACACAATATTAATATTATTATAAAGGAAGCATACTGAAATCCTCCTCTTTTGGATTGGTTGGAATATTAACCTCTTATTATCCAATAGCCAATTTAAATAACTATGGGATATTAAATGTAATTAAAGTTATATGAATCGACGCATAAAAATATCTTTGGCCAAAGTTCCTTAACTGTTGTTAATAAATTATATTAAAACACAACTTTTCTCAATACGTCGAAAAGTTCGCCAACTTCGTATCGACTGCAATGGTACCCCTAATGGCCGCATGCAGCGCGGAAGCTCGCACTCGCCCCTAGTCGTAGAGCTACAGCCTGCTTAGGTGGTAAGAACGGGTCGCGGAGGCTCTGCGGCTGAACTGACCTAAAACGTGTTCGGCAAGTGAACGGGCCCAATCAATTAGGGGCGGTCAGCGATCCGCCAGAAAAGAGGGCAGCGCGCGCGCTCTCTAAGGAAACTCGGAAAATGGTGGCGGGGCTCGGCGGGGTGGGGCGGCTCGTCGGGAGGGTGCGTGTCCGAGAGGCGCGAGCGAGCATCGATCGAGCCATGCTCAGTCCGCCGGGGCGGCCGGCGAGAGCGCGCGTGTCATGCGCTGCCGCTGAAATGGCCGGCGCTCGGGCGCTCCTAACCGCCTGCTGCTGCTGGTGGTGGCTGATAACCGCAGCCGGTGAGTATCTGCCACATATCTTGCAATTTTTTCTCGCCTTAACCTTGCACCCGATCAGCTGTTTCACACGTCGTGACCCTCAGAACGGCTGATTCGGTCGACACATGACTTTTCACGATTTCCCCCCGGCGTTGCGTACGTTACATGCTTTTCGTAGCATTTTCACGACTACGGTGGCGTTCTGTGTGTGATTTATTAACTTGCACCCTTTTTTAGTCTCAATACGATCGCGTGGAGGCTCTATACCTTAATTTTATAAAGGTTTAGTAGCCTTTTTTGTAATTCTCTTAGGGATAAGTAAAACGTGTCAAAATAGATTTTTTGGTGAAGTCCGTTTGAGTATTATATCATTTGTTGTTATATAATAGTGCGTGTGTGGTGTCGCAATCGTTGGTCGGGGTTGTCTCCAGCCGGCACTGGTGGGCCCGCGGGTATCGTGGGCAGGCCGGCCGCGGCTCGTCCTTGCCTCGACCACTAGCTAAACAAACGTTGACATTATTACGTAATACCACGGTGTACTGACACATCTGCGTAAATATTGATCATAATCACGCCACTGTGGCCGAGGAAGTCAGGATTACAGTGCAGGCGTGCATAACCGGCAACACCTGCCGACAGTCGGACACGACACAAGTACTCACTATTGTACAATATTAAAACTCTTTTTGGGACACTTCCGATATTATTTTCTGTTCTATGTTACCATCATATCGATAATATTACAATACTTCGACATAACTATGTATTTTAGAATAGTAAATGTTTTGTTGATCATACAATGCATATCTGTGTATTACAAAGTAAGATAATGTTAATAATTTAATCCCTTTTAAAAGACTTCAACGCGCTCAAGCTGTGATTTGATGTTGTTCACGCCGGTGACATCTGAAGCCGGTAGTAATTTCCTGTCTTATAAATACATTAATCATATCACTACATTATGTATAAGGACATCTATTTAATAAATATTTATTAGTCCCGATAGATCGAATATTTCTGTCGCAAAAAAAAACAAATTTTAGTGCAACAATCGCATTTCTACGTATGGAATATAAATCAAATACATGGAAAATAAATTGTTTACAAATTTGTAAAATTAATCTGTAAAAAGTACGTCATTAGATCTACGCGTGATTATCTACTGTAACAATATTACATTTCATAAACAGACCAGAGAGTAACATATAAAGTTTACGGCGGCAGATCGAAATATTCGATCATTATAATCGTAAACGAATTGCATTCAATACACCCGTAATATTAGTTGTCTTAATTTTTACTTTATTCATAAACTTATAAATCCGTGAAGGTAATAAACTTATTTCTTTCTTTATTAAGTAATTAGCCCCAGGCCTTTCCATAGTAATCCTGTACCATACTTAATTCTTTAGAAATGAATTCCTAATTCTGTCCGCAATTAATTGCTTTTTTATTGTTTAGTTATTTAATTTATCCAGCTTGAAAGTTCATCTAGAACATGATCAGAAAATAAATAAGAAAAGGTTGAAATAAGCTCTCAAAGATCTTGATTAGATACATAAAATCTTGATTAAAGCTTGAAGCTCTTACAATAGGTAACAATACAATAAAAGTTGAATGAGATGCTTTGCGGAGCGGCCTCTGCGAGATAATGAAACTTCAATGAGGCTCTTACGTAAACGTGCACACTGCGAAGGGTGCAGGTGGTATACTAGATTGTTCTAATCTTATACATATTCGATAAGGAATTCTTGTTATTCTTTCGTGAGCATATGCCTACACTCCGACAGTCAGTCACTACATCAGATATTAAATAATAATGAATGGTACATGCATGGATAGAGGCTGCAACACCGCTTTTTTGACCATGGGAGAGCCATGCTTCGGCACGAATGGGCCGGCTCGACCGGAGTGATACCATGGCCTCACAGAAAACCGGCGTGAAACAACATTTACGTTGAGTTTCGCCGAGTGAGTTGGGATTCTGGAGGCCTAAACCCTTTTAAAAGGCCGGCAACACACTTGCGGCTCCTCTGGTGCTGCGGGTGACGTGGGCGGCGGCAATCGGTCACCATCAGGCATTCTGTTCGCCCCCTCTGCTACAAAAAAACCGCGCACGTTAGCCTGACATATTCTTTAAATATTCAGTACATATCTTCAGTATTTTCGCAACCTGTATCCTCAGAGTATTGGTTATGTAGTTATGTCTCTTTACTGGTGTAATTAGTTACGACTTTCTGGATGAAAGTTCGAAATATAAAGCATTAAAGAAATAAAATAAATGCTGGGTGGCTATTAAGAATTGATTAGCACATAGTTGTGGATGTACTGGCTGTGTTGCCCGCGATGATATAAATGGTTGGCCATTATCGTGGGTGGTGAATTTACCAAAATCCCGTCTTAATTCTCAAAATTTAGATTACATGGAACTCCTGTGCAAAATTTGATGCAAAGTAAAATTTCGCGGTTCCAAATAGTCGGTCTATTTGACGACCAGTATACGTTGTGCTGTGTTGTGTTATCTGTTAGTCACTCAGTGATTGTCCTAGTAGATGAACTTACTTATTTTCCCACATTCTAGCATAATAAATTACTATGCTCATATCATCGTCTTTCAGTCATATTAGCACCCCGATCTTTCCATAGCCAGTCTGACTGACGACAGAGATTAACGACCGCTTTTCTTAACCGTATCGGTTTTCCAACTTTGTTGAAAACGTCAAACTTTCTTGTGAAACTGGGTCATTAATTTGAAAGTCGGGCGACCCAATCTAATGTAATTTTATTAAAGTTTTGCTTTTGATTGCAATAAAGGATTTAAAAATTGAATGCGAATAAAGTTTGTCGTAAGTTTTTTATATGATTAATTTTTAAAAGTAAAGTTAATTAGGGGTTCCAGAATACTTTTAAATAGTATTTCCCAATATTGGAGGTTTACTCATATCATGGACTTCCTGCTTTATTAGTTTGTTGATCGCAAGCAAGACTGTTGAGTGAGGGATCCTAGCGGTTTTTGATTAGGAGATTTTCAGTAACAGTTCGTTTTGATTTGTAAGCTAGAGTCCAACTACTATATGAAGCTTAATTAAATAAGATACTGATGAAGACCCTTCGAGAAGAACCTTCGAGAAATACACGATGCTATGTTATGTTATTTTAAATCAGTGTGACTGATGTAGGTACTTGCTTTTTCTTCGAATTATGTAATTCCTAACAAGCTTATAGGAACTCGAATAGAAACGAATAATCTTGTCTTATTTATTATAAAAATATCAATGAGACATTATAAAATGGCTAAAGGTAAATTATATTACGTAAAGAAACGCAAATTTAGAAATAGGATACAGAAATGTTCTAAATGTCTAGAATAAAAGTCATAGTTTTATCTATTGTACATTATAAACGAGCAGAGGAAATGACAGCACTCAGCTCCTGACTGATGTTCCAGTTTGATTGTGGAAGGCAACGTCATTATTTCATGTCAGACGATGGTTAGCCTTTTTTTAAATAGAATTGCATGAAAATGTCACTGGCAATGAACCATCCTGTTTTATAGTTAGAATGTAAAAAATATAATATTATATTCTTTGAGCACGCGTATTCTTGGTAGGTATATTAAGTCTAAAATTGGATCTAGATTTCGTGTTTAGGTATAACCTACCCATTCCTCAAAGTTAAACAATAAATTTCATTGAAGGTATTCAAAGCAATAGCAGTCTACTAATAGGTACAAAGTAGAGTTAGTTTATGGGTTCTGAATTCGTTCATTGAGTACCTATTCGATAGTTTGGTCAAAACAACTCTAGTTAATGTTAATTTCCTCATTATTTTTTTAGTCTTTTCATTCGGTATCTTGAGTAAACAGACGCGGCTGCATGTTAATATTTTATCACTACCATCACTCCCGCCACCAAATTTTTGGAGTATATAGATAACCTACGAATAAGCTGGTCATCAGGATTTTCAAGCTTCTTATTAATTACCACTAAGGATTGTTATTGCTATTCATACCGGTACCGATGGCTTAAATTGGTCTCCGAGGCACAGAGGAGTCTGCGATGTCTTGAGAACGGTTACCTATCGCGACAAGCGCAGCTTAACCTTCTTCCTCGAGGAGATGTACAACTAGTCAAATAAAATAATATTTTTTTTATGAATGTTTGGAAAAATAAGGACCCTCTTTGGCCCGCTTTATAAGTGTATCCTACTGAAATAAGCTATAAATCATCCGAAAAGACTAAGCTGCGGGTTCACGACTACTATGTAGGTTACAAGTTGGCAGTAAGCAATTTAAAAATGTATGCCAGAATAATTTGATTTATGTTGTTGGCAACTCTTGGCTCCGGATACACGTCTCGCAGCCTCGTAGCAAGTGCGTGGTTTTAAAAAGTTGTTGCATTCTACCGATTTAAAAAAAGAAAACTGATACAATAAGATATATTATTATGTGCAAATAGGTATATATATTTCAAATTTATATATAATCTACTTTATTATTTACCTACCTGCTAGCTTTTCCCCGTTTCAATTGCGCCCCAAAAGGACTAAGTATTATTATATCTACTTTATTAATATTTATGTACATATAAGGGAGTGCTCAAAGCGATAAGCAGAGATGTATTTATTGTTATCAAGTTCATGAAAACAAGGATATTTACATATTTAGAAACTGATTTCTAGACAAACTTACCTATAGTCATGATACGGGAATCTATGAGCTCTTTAATATAGCAAAATGTAATTAAAACCTCCTTACATACACTTGAAAAAATAAATAAAGTTGAGACCAATAATTAAAACGTATAAAACAAGTGGATTTTTTTAAATAAGTACAAAATTTTAACTTCACGTTATATGTACGTGTTTACAAAGAAAAAACATATATTTAATTACTTTTGTTTGGAATAAACTACATTTTCGCGTTAAGGTGGGACATAGTTGTACTGACGACGGTAGGAGTCGTGGGTGGCACAGAAAAACTAATGAACACTTTACTAGATCAGGCATCAATTCTTTTTATGTGATGGGTGGCAAACGAGCTGACGGATCGCTTGACGGTAAGCCATTACCGCCGCCCATGGACATCCGTAACACCAGAGGAGACGAATGCGTTGCCGGCCTTTTAAAAGGGTTGGGGCCTCCGGTATCCTCGCTCGCTCGGCGAAACACAACGTAAGCGTTGTTTCAACTCCGGTCGAGCCGGCCCATTAGTGCCGAAACATGGCTCTCCCACGGTAAAATACATTGCATTTATACGAGACGATAAATACGCATAAATATAAAGGTTAGGTAATTGCATCGCATAATAATAATAATAAACACCGTATGGTACTACTTGCGTACTATCTTATCTACTAAATCTGTTTGGAGAGAATAATCTGTTGATAACGCTATTGTACTCCGCCGCAAAACAGGTGTTATGCTAGCATTGAACTGTTTAGCAGGCACTTAACATACCTTTTAGTTTAATATCGAAACATTACTATATTTTGAGTAAATTACATCACACATTATACAAAAATTAATAGAAAGAAATATAAAATAAATATTTATTTATTATATTCTTTATTGTACACCAAATTAAACATAGGGCAGGACATATTGTGATTCATATCATTCGGGCAATTTACAGTTTATTTTGTGGTAAACAATACTAACTAACTAAATACTACTAACTGTTACAATAAAACTAGTAAAAACACGTCATATTTAAAAATATGTATATTTGTAAAAGTTTATCTCTCCACCTATAAAAGTCATAGAGTCTGCAACAATAAGTGATACGAGGTGTTACTAAATAAACCCATTCTCGGAATGCTTTCGGCGTGGGAACGTTTGGTCGACACAAATACACGTGTCGGTATTGACCGGTATCCTCTTATTGACATACACGTCACCCCCTCGCGCTGGACCTTCAATATTACTCCAGCAGGATCTAAAAGAGGCGTTTCTGACTAACCAACGGGATTTACGGGTACTAAGTTCCATGTTTTTGTTTTTTCTGAATATCTCTACTATTATAAAATCGGAAAAAAGCTCTGTACATTGAAGATATTTAAAATAAACCTCGGTTAGGATATATAACGTTTCCGAACCCAAAAATGACACTTAAAATTCTTGTCTGTTTGTTACGGGTTGCCGCAAAAACTACAGAATAAATTTTCATTTTGTTATCTCTATTAGAAAGTAAATGCTCGAACTTAAAAACTGGTGAAGTTATTATCTTAATTAATTAAACGAATCCTGAGATACAGCTTGACCTCTCTGATTAATAGTTAATTATCATGCGCTGAAGGAAAACATCTTGAGGAAACCTGCACGTCTGAGAGATTTTCTCGACGGCGTGTGAAGTCTGCCACCCGCATTAGGCTAGCGTAGTGGACTACAGCCTGATCCCTCATATTGTGAGATGAGACCTGTGCCCAGCAGTGGGACATATAATGGGTTGATTATGTATGATATGTAATCCTATTATAGCTTAAAGTGAGCGAAGCCGTGGGCAAAAGGCAAGTAATTTATATAATGAAATTGAAAGGTATATTTGTGACGTAACAAGGTGCGCTAAATAAACGATTTTCATCAGATTTTCACACATCAATAAACGATTTCGCTTTTCAGACAGTGCGGCAGAGAACAATCAAACCATATTACACTAAAAATAGGTAACAACTTAATATCTATTTTTTCACTATTATTATTTTATTATGGCAATAAAAATACAGCAAGTCAAACGTAATCTATGGAAACATCGTTCTTCGTAAATATTGGATCACTGTGATTTTTTATAGCGGCAATAAAACGTATATTAAGTATTTATTGTTTGTATTACTATGTGTAAAATTTAAGAGGTGAATCGAGATCAAACTGACTCATTTATCAAAATGGTATTTCAAAATGAGATATTATGTGTATATTTTGATCATCAAAACTATGCGTCATGGAATGGATCAGAATTTTTTGAAACTATTTCCATATTTTACCACTTTCTTAGATTGGTTCATAAAGATGCAACACGCAGACTGAATTGTATTAGATACTACATAATTTATAAACAACATTTACTTACTTTATTTACTTGGAAAAACACAAATGTCTCCTTCGTCTATCTTTTTCCAAGTTCTCGTCATGCATATTTTTAGAACCCGCCCCGCAACGACTCAACATCAATAAAATGGTAAATTGAACCCATTACCAAACTGTGCTTCTGAAACTACAGCAGTAACCAAAAAACCGAGCTATGTACCTAATTTTTAACAGTTAGAATATAATATTTTTCCATGGAGTTTCATGCCGGATTCTTCTCCATAGGATCAACCTTTGGGAACCGTGCAACTAGAAGCATAACGTTTCATTAACGCTTGTAAAAGCTTATTTAAAATAAAAATATCTTGAACTTGAACCTTTTTCCTTTCTATTATAAAACGTGATATTATAAAATAAGATTATCTCCTACACCGTGAAAGTACAACACAAAAAACGCACAAAAAACAGACACAACTGCTTGTGGAACAACCAGCTATTTGATCCGTGCAGGGATCAAACCCACAACCAGAGTCAAAATGCTTTGATGGCACAGCAACCTAGCCGCTGTGCCAACAATGTCTGCTAGTTTTATTGATTTTAGTTAAATACAAGACAGACTATTTGTAAATGTTAGTTGTTTCCATAAAAGTGTACGTAGATAGTATCTTCTGCTTACTGCGACGTCACAGTTTAAAAAAACAACGTTAAAAGAAAGCGTGATCTCAAAAGTTCATCGTTCGTTGCGGTGGAATAGAAATACTTACGTATTAAACTAAGAGATCGCGTGCCGCCCGCCCGCCGGCCGCGCGCCCTGTCTGCCACCTACGTACCACCACACAGATGATAACGAAAGTCCACTACGTACAACCATAGCTCGCGAGTAGCGACAGTAAAATTAATTCACAGCTGTTTACCGACCTACGTACTATAAATAAAATTGTTGACTAATGGTTGTAGCAGGCGCAGCATATTAATAATTATATTATTTATAATCTCCTGTTGTCTAATGGTCGCAAAATATGATTTGGGTTTTCGTTTATATTCTCAGTAGCTACTTAATTTGAATTTCTGGCGGGTTTGATGGCAATAGGCAATATATACCGGTGAAGGGTGGGTGGGTTTGGCTATACATATTATGTAATGTTTATCATCATTGTTCTAACAGCAGGAAACCAGCACAAAATGTATTACAAATACAAATTCAAAGAAATCCGGAAGCCAAAAGATTTGATACCTGTTAAAGATTTATTTTTATTTTCCGAAGCGTCATTCGGGGTGTTAAAAGTGGGTCTTCTGTTCTTGTGTGTATAGTGCCTCAACTTTTAAATATTACTGCTACACAAACTTCGTTACGTTATGCACAATATTACGTGTACGTCGGGCTTGCGCTACTGAAACATACAAAATGTTTGCTACGGACTCTGACTGAGCTTATCTTGAAGCGTTATGCTTGTTACTTTCACCTAGTGAATGAATAATAAATATTCGAAATAGCTTCTGCCCGCGGCTTCGCCCCCGTGGAATAAAAAGTATCGGGAACGGGATAAAAAGTATCCTATGTCCGTTTCCTGGTTCTAAGCTACCTCTCCACCAATTTTCAGCCAAATCGGTTCAGCCGTTCTTGAGTTATAAATGAAGTAACTAACACGACTTTCTTTTATATATATAGATAACGTGGCACGTTAGTTCCATGAGAAATAAATTATGGATGTATATTACACAATTTTACTCATAATTTTTTCCAACGAATGAGTTATATCATATTACTATCTGACCCGGCGAACTTCGTACCGTCTAACAGTCGATTCTGAAACTAACGTCACTCAATTGTTTTGCCTTTCCGGAACCCCTCCACTAAGACAAACTTTATGGTATGGTATTAAAGTTCAAATTGGCTTTTAAGTATTATTACGAATCTTTTGTATGGGAATATAGAAAAGTGTTGTTTTAAGACTTTCCAGGCAATTTTTAATTTTTTTCTCTCCGTAAGAACCATCCTCGTACTTTAAGGAATATTATAAAAAAGAATTAGCGAAATCGGTTCAGCTGCTCTCGAGATTTGCGCTTAGCAACAAATTTGACGATTCATTTTTTATAGATAATTATTTTCGTATACATTTTATTATTCAAATATTGTCTTAACCACTGTACACATTATTTATGTTAATTATTTTAATGTTAATATAGTATTAACAATTATAAATATGTTCTTGCCTCTGAGTTCAGACATACTGGTAAAATGGCTTGCCATAACCGCTTGCCAGATCTACCTTTAAATATCATTTAAGTATCATGCAAAACTTTATAGAGAGACTAGTGTATGTTTTTTCATTTTACGCAACGACCTCGTTGATATGTCTGGCCTAATGCAAGATCTTCGCTAATCACGACTGAGGTGTATAATTTTTAAGTTTTAAGTATGATTGTGGATATAAAAAGAGAGAGAGAGAGAGATGGATGGAATGAAAATTTAATAAAAAAATGGTAGTATTCGGATTGGGATGCCATTAATCTAGGTTTCTATTCAACCGATATTGGGATTCAAATATCCAATTCGTAAAAATTTTAAAGCCATCGTGAAAGGAGTAGATAAGTAATAACTCAAGTTAATACCGGGGGAAATTTACTGTTGTGTGTTGTGTGTGGAATGTTATTTATATCTACGTAAATGTTGGAAGTAAGGCCGTAAAATATTCAGTGGTAGGACGTGCTCGGCAACTCTACGTACTACATTGTACAAGTTACAAACTAAAATATACTCGCTAGGAAAGTTTGGCAATATAGTAAGTTACAGAATGTTCTAGACATGTTACCTTCATACTTTTATTGTTGTAACTAAACTATAACAGTATTCATCATACTTTTATTGTTGTTGAATACTGTTATAGTTTTTATCGGTTGACACGCTTAATGTTTTGAAGCGGCGGTAGCCTAATGACTAGGGCGTCGGACTTGCAATCATTTGGTTGCCGGTTCGAAACTCACCCATTGCACTACCGACGTGAACCCACTCGTAACACAAGCATTTAGCTTAGCACGAGGGGTTAACAAGAATATGAGTAATGTGCGTCCCACAATGCTAGAAAGCTTTTTTAAAAAAAAAAAATTAAGTCACGCAAGTTCTTGACTAAGGCGTTAATCTATTTTTTTGCTAAACTACCTCTAAATTTTGTCAATCCGATTCACACAGAATGAGCTCACCGTGTCCTTTGATCGTAATAGATTATAAAATGGGGTTCCAAGTGCTAGTAAGAGCCAACCATTTGCTCTTTTAAAATTTTGGTGCTTTGAAGTAAAAAAAAAAAACAAATATCTTTACCTTTAAGAGAATTATTTTTCCTGAGATATTTTATAATTAAATGCTCTTCGTCTGCAGGATTGATAATTTGCAATCAATAAAAGCCATGTATTTTTTTTACATATTCACCATCACGCTTGTATTTCTCACGCATATGCAGAGATGTACCTATTATACATATATCCATAGTCCGCCAGTATATTGTAAGGTACATGTAACAGGGGGCGAGCCTATTGCAATCGCTTATATCAAACTCTGATGTTCTGCTGAGAATCTCTTAGAAAAGCCTATTAACATCAGCTTTACCTAGTAGCCTAGTAGTAGTAGACTGCCTCGTAAGTGGTCACAAGTGCGACTGCTACGCTAGAGGTCCTGGGTTCGATTCCCAAGACGAGCTAAGTGTTATTGGCAACAGTAGCAGCTCGGAGTCTGAAATTTGAGCCCGGTTAATGGCAATAGGCTCGCCACATATTACATGGGACCTTAACATACCGGCGAACTGTGGGTGTACCTTAGGACACCAATGCTTAACGTTTCGGGGAATACAGGCGTGATGGTATGTTATGTTATGTCTACCTAGTAAGTGAACTCAGGACCCTCACAACCAGTAGCCGTGTTTCTTCGCGGCCCCTAGACCAACGAGCATGCTACCTTGCCACTTACCCGAGTTTATGACCCGTAGTTGTGGTCTATTCAGCAATTTCTAAGTTATAATTTATGACTGACACACTTCAATGTGGGTCACGCAAGTTATGCTCGGTTGTGGGGTATGTATCTATACTTCTACATAAAAAGAGGTACTTAAAATTTGTTAGTTAACTCCGGAACGAATAATTATTCTAAGTAAAACTCATCGGGAAAAAGGTTGCATCGGAAAACTCAGGACGGCAAAAGGCAGGACATTTTGGTAATGGTTGCTGGGAGTCGTTGGATGCAGGCTGCATATAACTAACTGGTCCTTGGAGACATAACTTACTACCTTATCATAAGGTATATTCATTCCCATATTTTTGCCTCTGCTTGTTGGAGTTGCGCTTTTTTGGAATTCTATGTACAAAAAACCGCAAGTGCACACGAAGGGTTTCATACCATTATCTATAAAAGGAGTCCCCTCAAATATTTATTTAATTTTGTTTTTTATTTTATTTATTGTTAAAGCGGCAACATATCTCATCATTTGTGAAAATTTCAACTGTCTAGCTATCACGGTTCATGAGATATCCTAGTGAAAGACGGTCGGACGGACAGCGGAGTCTTAGTAATAGGATCTCTAACCTTTGGGTATGGAACCCAAATATGGTATATGGGTCACGCAACTTGCGGTTGGTTATTGTACCTATTATATCAATCAATCAACATGCAATTGTGATAGGTAGATATTTCCTCGCTTTTTTATAGGAATTAGAGCACAGTAATTTCCGGTATAATATCTAACCTTTTTTTATATACTTACCGTAAACATTTTAAGAGATCAATGTACTTGTCAATTATAATAATTCTTTTACTAGGACCAATATCTTTTCCATTCATTATGTCGTGTTGAGTGAACATACATGTACAATACCGCGGGCATTGCAATGCCCCCTTTTTAAATCGTAATTATAGTAATTTTCACAGAATTGTCATAAAGGTCGGCGGGCACGCAGACTTCTGTGTTTCTTCTTAGAACTCACCCAATTTTCATCGTATTCGATCGTAGGATTCGTAAGATTGCATAGCGGATAGACAAAAACATCTCCGCGCATCTCCTTTAAGTATGGGAGGGGATTGGCAATTTTTGTATAATATATATTTATTTCAAAAGATCTCGTCATTGTTTGTAAGTTTATAATCGGTTGTATCGATTATTATACAATAATATAACATACCTACGATTTAATATACAGTATTATAATTTTAAAACCAATTTGAATATAACTAAACACAATATGAATTGTTTTCTGTAATGTATTGGAAGTTTACACCGAGAAGTATTGAATGAAATAAATACTTATCAGAACATAATTCTATATTTTTTATAGCACGTGCCATCTACACTCGTCTGTTGGATTTTCCGAGTCCTTTTCTTGGAAAGAATGGTACGAACATTTGAAATCTTGATTTGATGGAACCCCATAGTTCGTTGGTATGTTTAGGGCCTAACTATATAGTAGGGGGGAGCCTATTGCCAATAACTAATGCATAAATCCAAACACCAAGCTCGCTACTAAGAATTTCATAGAAAAACTAATAATACTTTGCTCGAATTCAACCGAGGAATCGAGCCTGGAATCAATCGCTCATCAGCCGTGCGCCTGCACCGACTAACCCTTCGGGAAAATAACTCTTTAAACTAACACCTTATCTTTTCCCAAAATTATATATACTAAGAGAACTGTACCCACTGGGCTCCCGGGAATGCCACTCACCATTAATTATGTATGTATACTTAGTAGATACATATATACATGTGTATTTTATTCTATCCTTGGCACTGACACTGATAAGTGTAGCGAACCTACCTTTTTAATATTTCATGATACACCGGCGCCGCAACTTTACATTTCCATGAAAAATTATCTTGAATATAATTTTCTTTGAAAATCTTAGTGGTGACGTCAGCGCTGTTTATTTCCAAGGCGGAGGAGACAGGTGTCAGTGGAGCCTTGATTGGCAACTAGTACTCGACGATAGCAATTTACATGCATATTGAATGCTCCTCTGGGTACCGTAATCATCGTGGCTATAACCCTCTTTGATTTATGAAGTTCATTTTAAAACTGTGTAACGAACACACAGTTTTAAAACGAACTTCATAAATCAATCAATTTAAGTATTGATTTTTCATTGTTCAAACATAGACGGTATTATCGGACGGCTTTATGGATTTTAGTAAAGAAAGAAAAACTGTTATTCTTCTATTAGAGATGAAAATAGTTTTTCTATTGGATCTGTAATGTGGTGAGCTTATATTTAAAAAAACCCATATGTTTCTAATTTACATACATATGTTTAACCAGATTGGATTTGGTATACCTAGTCACCATTCGTCTATTTTCGTGAAAACATACATATTTCTACAAGAGTTATTCAATATGATCTTAATGATTGTACAAAATGTTTTTCATTTTCAAATTCTTTAGAAAATAAAAACGGGATAGCAAATTAGTGTCCGTAGAAGTCACAAACAAGCCGTGCAACTAGTTTTGACTTTTTAAAAGTACATATTATATACATACACTCACACCGTTTTCCCACAGGAATAGGCAGAAACTTTACAGACATTCTACTACATTATACATAACTATACAAAGTACATATTATGTCATGATAGTGTTAGATTGTAAATAAATAAATATTATATAATTGAAATAACCAACTGTCGACCTGTAGTAGATTAACTTGTAAGACTTTATTCTTTCTTCTTTCAATATAGAATGAGAGCAAGAGAAAGTGTGAGAGAGAGAGGAGACTCGTGCTCAGCAGCGAGAGTGAATGGGTTGATGATGATGATGAATTTAAATAAAACATGTTGTCTTTGACTGCAAAGATTATAGGGTCGCCGAAACAAAATTGGGTTGAAATAAGGTATTTACTACTATTTACCTATCTTATCTTATCTTGTGTGGGGCCGAAGCAGCAAGGCCTCAGTGCGCTTCGACCCAATGGGATCTTTTGTGCTACCCCTAAATAGCCTGAGCTTTATAATGAGGCCTGGGGATAAGTCTGCAGTCCTCTGGTCTTGAATAACCATGCCCCAAGAGGCACAATCGCTTTCTAGCTATTGCATGTACACAGAATGTATTCCATGCTGTCAATTACCCTTTTACAATCCCTGCAGGCTGATGTCTCCGTCAGACCCATCTTGTGCAGGAGAACGTTACCCCAGAAATGCCCGGTTAGCGCCCCCATTAAATGACGGGCCTGCCGCCTGCTTGAGTTCCAAATAGCATATTTCTATTTACCTAAATAAAGCATTTGACAGTAAGATAACGCAGTAAGAGATTGCAGGTGTCGCGGCTAGCGCAATGCGGCGCTTCCACTAAATCTAGTTTGACCTCAGTTCACGGCCATCTTGAAAGTCCCGAGTTTTAAAGCCGTTTCGCAATACCTAAGTATAATCAGATTAAAAACTATATGTAATATTTCTTAACTGCCTCATTAGCTAAGTGGTCCTGAGCGCGACTGCTACGCTAGAGGTCCTGGGTTCGATTCCCAGGTCGAGCAGTGTTATTGGGTTTTTCTATGAAATTCCTAGTAGCAGCTCGGAGTTAGGAATTTGTGCCCGGTTAATGGCAATAGGCTCGCCCCCTATTACATGGGACCTAAACGTACCGGCAAACTGTGGGTGTACATTTGTACGGCTCTGCATAACCCTTCGGGGAATACAGGCGTGATGGTATGTAATGTTATGTTATATTTCTTATAACAAAAAACTTTTTTCTCAAAACTTATATTATTTTGTAGATTTCAATTAACCTAATTGAAAATTTGGAAGTAGTTTTTACTGGATTGTTTTTTTTTCCGATCGGCAAGGCTGAAAGGTCGCTTCTTCATCAGAAATAAGAATTTGCTTCGAATTGATGGAATTGGTATGTGCTTAAGGAGGCCTTTTTCTATTCCGAGTTCATATTAAATTTGTAGTGTTTCATTTATGGTAAAATCTCGTATCTAAGTATATTAGTATAGTATGTATACCTAAGTTTTCTTCTTCGAAAGCCCAGTCGAAAACAAAATGTAAAGTAAATATCTCTTGAGATAATCAATAAGACACGATAATCAATCAACCAGCCTGACGTTTTGCTGTACATAGTCCCCAGTGTTCTTCACAACAACCAGTCATCAACGCTCCAGGTTTAGCTGGGCCCAGACACCTTTTTCTGGTGAATCAATGCTAAGAACTTTTTAATACGCTATCTTTACCCGGCCACGCGTTGCTGTGGTTCTTAAAGTATGTACATATACTTACATTTGAAATAGACGCGTTCTAATACAACATTGTGTCAAAATTTCAAAGCAATCGGTGAAGAACTTCCGGTTCTTCATTTTTATTAATTCTGATGAAGTAGGTTAGTAGGTATTGAAAATTAGACATAAACTAACATAACATACCATCACGCCTGTTTTCCCCAAAATGTTAGGCAGAGGTGTACTGATGTACACCCACAGTTCGCCGGTATGTTTAGGTCCCATGTAATAGGGGGCGAGCCTATTGCCATTAACCGGGCACAAATACCAAACTCCGAGCTGTTACTGGGAATTTCATAGAAAACCCCAATAACACTTTGCTCGACCTGGGAATCGAACCCAGGACCTCAAGCGTAGCAGTCGCGCTCAGGACCACTAGGCTATTGAGGCAGTCAGACATAAAACACGTGTAAATATAAAAAAAAAAAAAATTATCATTAAACATTTTCGGTTGTGTGTTTTTCGTGTGTGAGTGTATTGGCATTAGTCTCCCCAAACCTCTCATTGCGCTCATAGACGAGTTCTAGCTAGGTATAGAATTTTTTCGCTACGGCTTCGATGTCATCAAAAATAGTACCTACCAGTTTCCCTACTACTATAAGCTCAGTTTCCATTTAACCTGATGTATATTTAAAACTTAGTTTATTTGCTATGCGGTTACCGAGCGACGGTTACCACCCAAAAGTACAGTATCGATCAGACCCAATTAGGCGTGTGGTACGTTCGGTAAGTACCACTAGTGTTGTACCGGAATCGTAGACCACGGAGACCACGAACTGGGATGGACGGGAGCCATAATTATGTCGTCTTGCTAGTCGGCGTTGCTTAGTTAGGCGGTTAGGCGTTAGTTTACCCTGAATGAGCTACAAAGCCTTTGCGTATCGCTAAATGTAACTAATATTTTTCTTAGAACAGTCCAATTACTTATTGGTTTGGTGTTGACCTAGTGGTAGAGACCCATAATAGCGATTCGTAGGTCGTAGATGCCAATCAAGGCAGTAAAATTGATGAGATTGATTGATTAATCACTTTATAAGCGCGTTTACAGTGAAGTGAAGATATTCTGAGACTTGTAGATTATGTCCTACTACTTATGTGTTTATTTTATTTGAACAGACATTCAGGTTTATGGAATTCAGTCGTATTTTTTTTTATAAAGCTTACTCGCAAATTGCGTCGCACATTACTTGGATTCTTGTTAACCCCTCGTGCTAAGCTAAATGCTTGTGTTACGAGAGGTTTCACGTCGGTAGTGCAATGGGTAGGTTTTGAACCGGCAACCACATGATCGCATGTCCGACGCCCTAGACATTAGACTACCGCCGCGATTTGATGCGGTATATTACAACCACAGGGAACACTCAAACAAGAAGAGATAATAGGTGTTGGCGTATTTTCTGAGTGTAGGTCTGTGCAACTAAAAATGTTGTCCCGAAAGCTTCGCAAGTGTTATCTTATCAAGTGACGTCAAATAAGGTGATCGATATCGATTACATGTGTGAATGTCGCTTGACAAAATTGTCGCTTATCGGCGAGAGGCGGGTGTCCGCTAAATGGAGCGAAATTCGCTCCCCGGAGGGTTCAAGGCCGGAGTGGCCATTCCCCGTGGTGTCTGTGAATATTGGCGGTGTATACTAATAATTTTATCGCTCACCGTCACCGCTATATTGGTCTGTAGTGTAATCGCTGACACCATCCAAATGTTATGGTCGCAACCCTATTGTTTGGCGTAGTTTGATAACGGAATATTCATGGAATTAAAAGCTCTAAATGTCCGAAATTATAATGGTTCCTTTGACAGTTTTGCGTGCAGTAGTAATTGGACTTCCATTGAGTAAATAATAAAAATACCGATTAAGTTTCGTAGGGTTCCTTTCGTTTTCACTTGACTTTGTAAATTCTTATATACATAAATTACATATTTACTAAATTAATTCATACAACTAAATTGAAAGCTTTCTGTTAAAGTAGGTATTTTTTTTCACGTATGGTTTTGTTAATATATTTGGAATTTGTGAGAAGATTCTTGATTTTTTACCTGACTGTGCCAGAAGGAAGGTTATGTTTTTTTAAAAATAAAATATCTACCTAGATACGTAACATGAGCTGGATGTTTTGCAAGTCCCCCAGGAAGGAAGAGGGATCATAACAAAGTGTTTGTATGCTGAGGGATTCCTCTTGCCGCTGGGTGGGTAAAATATGGGTTAAGCAAATATAATATATATGTACCTACCTACCCTATAGAAAAATATATCCAAGAAAATATAAGAGCATAATAACGCTTTCATATTTTCTTGACTCTATGTTTTTAGTCTTCCCGAAATAAAAGGCTAAATAGGCTTGATAAACACTTCTGAGTGGGGCTGTGTTATTTAGTGTTTTTGTGTAAATATTATGGTTTATTTGCACCATCGAAACTTATAACAAACTCACTCATTCCATAAAGTATGTATAGTAGTAGTACTAGTAGTAGTATATTTATCTCTAATGTTGTAAATGCTAAATTCTGAAAAATACTAAGATAATCAACCCCACTGCCGGGCATGGGTTTCATGGCAATGAGAGAGATAAGGCTATAGTTCACCACGCTAGCCTAATGCGGGTTGGCAGAATTCACATGGCGTCAAGAAATCTCATCTGACATGCGTTGCGACCTTCACCGTTTAAGCGCGTGATAATTAACTACATAACTTCGAATAGTAAGAGGTGCGACATATTACACTATTATATAACTTCAAAAATACTAAGTATAATTAAGAATATGGGTAACCCTACCAATTAGTGTTGAATCGCTGATCCATTGCGAACGTCGTCGCACGCGTCGCCATACGTAAGTAGATATACTCCACGACATTTGATGTGCGCGTAGATAAACAGCTGTCACCATAGAGTAACGTCTTTTGTTTTATAATTTAAATAGGCACTGTTATTTTATGAACTTGTTTTTTCTAGAAGGACGTTAGCCAGGCGTAGCGTTTGGCAAGGGGGGCTATAGCCCCGGGCGCTGCATATGTAGGGAGGGGCAACGGCAGCACTTAGCAAGAGATAATAAAATAATCGGGACTAAATAGGTTATTATTTCTTACAATTTCGGTCCACAATGTGCATCATATTCATAAATCTGCGTATCTTGGCAATTGAGCTATGGCTACAAATTGATATTAATATGAACAATATAAAATATTGCATTAAAAGAATTCGAGTTGCAGATTAGCCCCGCTACACGATTATACGCTACGCCAATGCTTCCTATGACTTCTTAAACCTCTATTTATTGCTTTTCAGTGACGATATCTAATCGAAGAAAAGAATGATAAAATCAAAAGGTGGTAGTGATGCATAGACAAATAAATTATTATGTAGGTATACAATTTAATTTATTATTACTTTTATACTGCCAGTCGATATTTCCTTGAAGTGATAAAAATAAATGAGCTGGCAGATATGAAGGGACCTAATGACAGCTATTGCAGCCAAGTGATTTATTACACTTGTACAATTTTGTTTTTCGAACACAGCTCGGCCGATTGGCCGGCGCGAGGGTTGGCGCGTTCACAGGGGTGGCCGGTACCGATACCGACAGGTTGTCGCCACCCCAACACATGAACCCACGCTACTTACCTCGTGGTCGCGTACGGTATGTTTGCTCAATACGAAGTCGGCACCAATAAATCCTGCGCCTAATAATGCCATCTCATGCTTTAATACGCGCCGGGGCCCGCAAATATATTTAAATAGAATTCCGCAGACGAAAAATGTTAAATATATTATAATATAAAGCGATGATCCTAAAATAATTTGCAAACCGCTGGTAACATTGAACTCTAAATCCATTTTTACGAAAATGTTACTTGATTTTCCGTTAGGTGTTACCGTTTTCTTTTATTGCGCACGGGCACGCGACATTATAATATTTGTCGTTCAATTTGTCTTTTTAACTTGCGTCGAAAAGAACAGTCGAAAAATGCAATAAGACCTAATTTAGACACTTAGCAAATAAATGATTTGATTTGATTTGAAAAAATATAGATACTATATTATTCTTGGGTATGTATAAATAGTAAGTAGTAACTAAGATATTCAAGCGATCTGAAAAGTTAAGCTTTCCGCGGTCAATGTGTGGATGGGTGACCATTCTTAAGTCGAAACAATTCCGCTTGTCATATGAATATCTATCACAATCGTTAGCAGTAGTTAGAAGCCCAAAAAGCCTGACAAATTGTCTGTCCTCCAGGATATTTCACGCCAAGAAATTGTGTTGAGGACATGAGAGGCAGTCTCTTGTAAAATATTCATATTCAGACAAATCTCGTCAGAACAGCCATAAAATACTTAGAAAAAGGCAAGAAGGTTGTTGATGATGAGATGATGGTTATTTTGCTAATAGATACAAAAGGGAATAAATATATAAGCCATGTACCTGGTTCAAGTAGTGGGTGTTGTACACGCGTCGCGTTTGTGTCTTTTCCGTCACACATGCCGATGACTTTCTATGTAGTACACGAGGGATGAGATACGCGAAATCTCCAGATGATTTCCACCAGGAGAATAGATCTCGACTCGCTCACGCACCACTCTGATGTCACATTTCCTGGAAAAACAATACAATTACAGGTAGAATGAAAAAAAAATCGTTTGGAAACCATTTGACAGAAGTAAAATTGCGTTTCGAAATTGTTGCTCCTCCATTGCTTGTTAATATTTAACAAACATATTCAGTTCATTTTAATTATTCTAATAGGATTTTTTTTCTTAATTACCAATTTGGGAAATGAGGATAATTCAAACTATTTTACAATGTATCTCTCTTCTCCATAAGACCTACTTTTTGGAACCGTGCAACTAGTTTGACTTTTCGAAATTACCCTTTATAATGGTATAATTGAAATAAAACACTGACTTTGACTTTCCCTACTACAAAGCACTTATACTTAGTTATATATTTACGTCTTTGGGTATAAGTTATATTTTGATCATATTACTTAGGCACTGATTCTTGTTGTTAAGTTACCACAAGCTTACCATGCTCATAATATGTCGTGGCATTCATACTTATTCCCCCGAGGGCCTTCTTGGTGTTGTGTGAATGGAGTGTATCGATATCTTCATCGTCTCAAGGTGCAGGAAGTGGCGAGTGTGTGCGGAACCACATAATAGAGGTTTGTACACACGTGCGTTGTCGGCTCGTTATCTCTCGTGCTGTTTGCGCAGGATTAGGCGCGCGCACGGCGCAGCCGCGTCCACTGTCAAGTTCAAAATGTCAAAGACACGCGTTGCCGAATTATCGAAGGTTACCGCTCCTGCTTTCGTGAACGGCTTACTAGAGATAGGATTTTGACATTTGACACAAGTAATGTTAAAATCCTACCCTACAATAGTGTCGATAGATTTGCTTACTAGACGTAGGATTTTGACATTAAGTAGTTGTGTCAAATGTCTAAATCCTATCTATTATGTGAGGCCTAAGCGTCGAAGCGTCCTTACTCTGAACTGATTTATACTAGAACTATTATAGTATTACTTAATGCGACTCTGAAACCTTACAGCCAGTATTTAATAATATTGTTAGAATTCATAACATAGGATAACGGTTGTACAAACGGTATTGCAACTTATCGTAGTACTCGCCCACACATACGACTAATTCAATCTCTTTTAATTAAATAAAGCTTATCTTTTGTGTATACTCTATGTTTATATTGCAATAACAGGTTTTATTCGCGATAATCCTAATGTACTCGCTTATAATACGGTACTTACTGAAATTAAGTAGCTGTACGTAGACGATTGAGAATTACGAGTAAACGTATGTCTAGTCTTTGGATAAGCACTACACAACACAACCTAAAAGGCAACCTTATTACAATAGGTGTCTGTATTCAAAATGTTCTTATTACATATATAATTATTATTCTGTATTCCCCGAAGGGTTAGGCAGAGGCGTACTAATATAAACTCACAGTTCGCCGGTACGTTTAGGTCCCATGGTCAATATCCGAGCCTGTTGCCATTAAACCGGGCACAAGTTCTAAACTCAGAGCTGCTGTGGAATTTCATAGAAAAACCTAAAACAATTTATCATGAGAATTTTTTTGTTGGGTTTTTCTACGTCTCAATATGAGCATGGTTCCACTCGTAATTTCTGTGGAATCAAATCATAATATGTAGAGCCTATAGCCGCTCCTTACCTTTGACTATATTTGATCACCATTTTTTTTATGAATATTATGATCAAAAGTAGCCTTTTCAACTTTGCATTCTTCCATTTGTTTAATTACTTACTAATACTAATAATTAATCTCTACTAATATAAAATTGTAAAAAAGCAGTGTCTGTACATTGAAGATATTTAAAAAAAATCTAGTGGGTTAGGGTATATAAACGTCTCCAAACCCGAAAATATTTTTTTTTAATTTCTTGTCTGTTTGTCTGTTTGTTACGGGTTGGCGCAAAAACTACTGATAAGATTTTAATTTTGTTTTCACTATTAGATAGTATGTGCTCCAACTTAAAACTGGTATACTTCTTATTTCAATTAATTAAACGGAACCTGAGATACAGCTTGACCTCTCTAATGTATAGAGACCGATACAAAGAAGAGATCATCACTGGTGGTTTTTAGCTTCGTGTGAGCGAAACCGCGGACAGAGGCTAGTATAACATATACGGCTGGATCAAGGTCTTGATACAGAAAGCAGTACTCCTGGACACGCATTGTTACGAGCTTCCTCTTTCTGGGGCAATTTATTTAATTATTGCAGAAACTCCTTAAGACGTGGATAGCTTGTGCCTGTTTAATTCTATTTGTGCATGCTTTGAAATCTACGATGTTCCAGCACAGGATATCAGTTTATATGTTTAAACAACTACATTTTATAAATATAACGCTTAGACTTAGGTTTATGTATTATGCTGCAAATACTGACTTTACTGTTTAGTATTCTAACTCACCGGATGTTGTTTGCTAAGCACATAGTTGCTAAGGATATGTGAAGGACATTCGATATCAGAATTTCAAATATGGCGTTAGAATTGTCAAAGAAAGAAATATTGTTGTGAATTATGAATTTGTGATGAACGTAGGTACCACCATTTATAATGGATGTTATAAAGATTTATAGGTAATATAGTATAGTAGTTTCACTAATTTCACATGGGGGAAGGGTGAAGAATGTATGTAATGTAACATAACATACCATCACGCCTGTTTTTTCCCGAAGGGTTAGGCAGAGGCGTACTGATGTACACCCACAGTTCACCGGTATGTTTAGGTCCCATGTAATAGGTGGCGAGCCTATTGCCATTAACCGGGCAGAAATTCCTAACTCCGAGCTGTTACTGGGAATTTCATAGATAAACCCAATAACACTTTGCTCGACATGGGAATCGAACCCAGGACCTCAAGCGTAGCAGTCGCGATCAGGACCACTAGGCTAATGAGGCAGTTATGTAATGTATTCATTACTTTACTGTAATCTTATCTTGTATAGGGCCGAGGCAGCAAGGCCTCAGTGCACTTCGACCCAATGGGATCTTTTGTGCTTCCCCCAGATAACCTATTCCTCATCCCCTCCCAGATCTACTAATGAGGCCTGGGGGTATGAGTCTGTTTTCCTCTAGTCTTGGATAACCCTAACCCAAAAGGCACATTCGCTTTCTAGCTATAGCATCGCATGTACACAGAAGGAGTTCCATGCTCTCAATTTCATTTTTGCAGGCCCTGCAGGGTTATATCTCCTTCAGACCCATCTTTTGTAGGAGAGCGTTAGTCCCGAAATGTCCGGTTATCGCTCCCACCAAAAGACGGGCCTGCCGCCTGCTTGAGTTCCAAATAGCACACTTTACTCTAATACAATAGTTCCTGAAGTAACGAAACGGCCAAGCTGCATATTTAGACTAAGGTGTAGAGTTATGGCGTGAAGAGTTAGAAGTCTGGCTCTACATGAGATCTAATAACTTTTTGACTGTGTGAACCACAATGTGGTCTCATCTTGGTAACATTTTACATGAAAATGATTTTGGTGAGATACATAAATATATTCATTGCCCAGTATCGTTGATATTTCAGTGAGATTAATTAATAAGTTAATAAAATAGTAGTAGATTCCAAAAAGAAGAAGCAATATAAAAATTCCATGTGGGGAAGAATTGTTCAATGTTCAGCCTTGTTACTGAAATATACCGAATCACTAGGAAACACAGTTAAAAGCAGTCGCAGATTTTACTTTTATTATTTTGATGGTTTGTATTATGTATACAAAACTACTATGAAAAATTGTGTTAAAATACAATTTAAACGTATTTTAGAAGTTGGTGCAAGTGGCCCTAAATGTTAAACTAATGTCAGGTTTATTAAATAATAGCTTCTGCCCGCGACTTCGTCTGCGTGGACTTCAGATAAAAAGTAGCCCATGTGTTATTCCAGACTATAATCTATCTCTGTACCAAATTTTATCCAGATCCGTTCAGCCGTTCTGGCCATCCATCCATCCACACAAACTTTCGCATTTATAATATTAGTAGGATTGGATTCGAACTCGAAACCTTTGACTTGACAGGACAATGGTTGTACAACTAGGCTATCACGGATCCTAATAATTATAAACAATTATCAATAACTATGCTACAAATTAGATTAAGATAAAAATGTTAGATTTATTTGTCTGTTATTTTTAATTGTTATAAGTAAGTACCTACTTTCCGCGCCAGGCCATAATTTATTATTCTAAATAATCGTTATCATCTAAGCGACAAATTGTTTGATGAGAAGTAAATAACTTTAAACGAAATTGAAGTTTAAAAAAATGTCATATCTATCGTATGACGCAATATATTAGCTGATTACACAAAAGCTCCTAGCACCTATAAAGTATGTCGGTGGGTATGGCACGGGTGCGCGGGCGCAGCGGGCGCGGGCAGCGTTGCGTGTCGGCCACCTGTCAGCGCACCGGTTCGATTCCCGGCCACCCCTCGACCACGGCGACCTTATTAACTGAATTTGTATTCCAAAATCTTGCGTGTTGAATGCACTAAATTACCTTGAGATTTTTGAATTTTAAGTATATTATGTAGACTGTACCTGCTGCATAAATTTCTGTTCAAGGTAGGAAAACTAGCTTGGGTTTTTTGGCTAAAGTACTGCATGCTGAAAAGAATAATTACTATTAAAACATATTATGTAAGTACGTAAACTTATCAAAAAAATGATTTAAATTATCCACATCCTCTCAGCCTTTTCCCAAATATATTGGGGTTTCGAGTCTAGCCAAATTTCAGAGTGACTCAGATGCGACAGATTGTCAGTATTTTACACGAAGTAAAAGCCGTCAGACCTTGCAACCTAGTTTCCGGGCATTACCGATATCCTAAGGATAGACTGTTCCTCTGTTTGGGCTTACCACCTTGATTTCTTATTACTGACCACGATTGTCATAAATAAGTGTTCGTATGTCAACTCTCATATAAATTACAATTTATATGAGAGTCCTCCGTGTGTAGGTAGTATTAGTATTAGTTTATTTATGCTAATTAGGTGTACCGTATTAGCATAAATAAACAACACCTTTCAGTAGTACACCTGTGTCTAATGTTATATTGAACAAGTTAATGAAAATAATATTTAAAGCTGCACATATATATGTTTACGGAAAAAATCTACGAAAATTTCTTACTCAATGTAAACAAACAGAAATAGGTCAATTAACAATATCATACGATGTAAAATTATGACTAAAAAGTAGTCGTAGGTACGTAGTTCCGCAAAGCCACCGATTTGCATTGTTGCTATTAATTAATACAACTATTAAGTAATTTTAGAGCAAGGTGTCGATCAGGTGTTTGACGTTTTGCCTACGTAGGTCATACTCGCGCATCATACGATTGTTTCTGCTGATGCGACACGCGCGAGATTTGTTACCTTTCGTAATACATATATATACATCGCGTGATTGTTATTTGAGGCCAAACTATGCAATTTGTTTTTGTCATTTTTTATGTCTTAGGTACTTTCAGGTAGGATATGGGTGACTGGTATTTAATGTAAAATACTTTAACTTGTGTGTCTTGTGATTGTACTGGTCACAATAAACAACTTTTCAATCCCAAAACGAAGTATATTAAAAACTTATTGTAAAAAAACTGCCTTATTAGCTTAGTGGTCCTGAGCGCGACCGCTACGCTAGAGGTCTTGTTCCGATTCCCAGGTCGAGCAAAGTGTTATTGGGTTTTTCTATGAAATTCTCAGGAGCAACTCTGAGTTTGGAATTTCTGCCCGGTTATTAGCAATAGGCTCGCCCCCTATTACATGGGACCTAAACATACCGGCAAACTGTGGATGTACCTTAGTAAACCTCTGCCTAACCCTTCGGGGAATACAGGCGTGATGGTATGTATGTAATTGTAAAAAAAGCAGAGATAGCCTAGTGCTATGACCATTGGACTGCTAAATAAAAGTTCTTGACTTCGAATCTCTGACTTTGCGAAGTCATGGGCATATTAATAGTTTACGCGTTTAAACAGCGAAGGAAAACATCATGAGGAAACCTGCAAGCCTGAGATTTTCTCGACGGCGTGTGAAGTCTGCCAACCCGCAATAGACCAGCGTGGTGGCCTATAGCCTAATCCCTCTCACTCTGAGAGGAGAGCCGTACCCAGTAGTGGGACATAATAATGGGTTGATTATGTACTAGCTGGCCTGACAGACGTTGTCCTCTCCAACTTTGTGTGTGCTGTGATTGTGTTATTGAATATCAGTCCCCCAAATAAGTTTTTTTGCAAATATACGCAATGTACAGACACGGCTCACTTACATTCTTATTATAATTATGTAAGATATGTAAGATTATGTATGTATGTTATTTTTTATAACTAAGTAAGCAATAAATAATAATAATGTAACACATAAGAACATCATATATTACAATATGTTGCTCTATAATTAGAATATACGTAGATATATGAGCCAACCCTAATTCTAGGAACTTAATTTCATTGTCAAGCATATTTATTAAGTAGACAATAGATTGTAGTAAGCGATAGACTTAGATCAATAAACAAAATGTCAAGGTCGCTCCAGTCTTATAAAAGGGCTAGAAATAGCTAGGTAGATAGTCTGTGTTTTGGGTTACGCATGCGAGCCTAGGCAAGTTTATTTTAGACCACATATAATAACTTTATATAGTCTTTTAACAGTGTGTAGGTATAAGTGGCGAGTCATGGCTTCTTTTGAATTGGTAGAAGGGCTCGTGTCTACAAAAGTTAAAACTACGCTGATCAAACGGTCTGTGAAGTTAAGTTCTGTTTGCCGCGGTCATTCTTTGGATGAGTGACCATTCTTAATATATCGAAACCCTTCGGGACGCTCGTAAATTCGTCGGTGCTGGTTATCATAGGAACACCAATCGTTAGTGGTAGGAACACGATCAAATAGGCTCACAATCAGTCAATCCTTCGAATGCTGATATTGTCTAGGAAGTGGGTTGCGGAGGTCTGATGGCAGTCGCTTCATTCAGCCGCAACTGGATAGACTAGGAGCGAATTTTGAAGACCAGTATTGGCTAAAATATTTAATTAAATCTACACAATAATAGAGAATGCTCAATATGAATAACAAAAAATGTCGTTGAGAGTAATTACTTATTTTATTAAGTTTCTTCATTATTCCAGCTTTTTCTGTTGTGGATTCGATCCCCACACGCAGCAAATTTTTGTATGACCTACAGATAGTTATTCCGGGTCTGGGTGTCTGTGTATGTGAGAATTTGTGTTTGTATATGCACGCACGAGACAGTAAAAAACATAAGTGTGCAAATTTTACAAAAAAAAGAAAGAAGTAAAGAAAAAAAAAGAATTCTTATATCATTTTAAAAAGGAACAATTACTTTCAGACCACCGCCGCCGTACCTAATTCAATTTTTGGGCAGTACTGATTTCCTAAATCCCAAATGTGTTTAATGCGTTTTTGTCGGAAAAAAAACCATGGGAGAGCCATGCTTTATCACGAATGGGCCGGCTCGACCGGTGTGATACCACGGCCTCACAGCAAACCATCGTGAAACAACACTTACGCTGTGTTTTGCTCAGTGAGTGAGAGTACCAAACCCTTTTAAAATGGCGGCAACGCACTCGAGACTCCTCTGATGTTGCGGATGTCCATGGGCGTTGGTAATCGCTAACCTTCAAGCGATCGGTCCGCTCGTTGCCCTTATCCCATAAAAAAAACAAAACTACCTACCGATATTCTTAATGAATTGAAAGTTTTGCCGATACATTACTTAAGTCAAAAGGGGCCCGGACACGGGGTGCTGGCACGCGCCACGCGCCGTCTGGCATATGTCACAGCCGAACCCAACTTACCCCTTGCACACCGGCCACTGTTCGCCTTTTACTTCCTACAACGGTTAGGTACCGTAATTTGAACTTATTTGGGTTTTAAGGTGGATGAGTCAGCGATAAGGCAAAGATAAATTTAATTCCTTGATTAATTTCTCTATCGTCATGTGTTTTTTTTTATCTTCTGCCTGTAGGGTGAAGATGGTGTTGTTTATAATGTAGTTAGAAAAACAGTATCTTTATAATTGATAATGCTGGCATTCTTATTAACAGAATTCTTATTTTGTTTTTTTTTTTTCATTATTCTTCGTAGGTATTGATTAAGCTGCTTATAATATTAAGATTTAATTGCTCTTTATTAGGTTTATTTACGTACCTTAATCATTAAAGTAGGCATTTCATTGTATTAATTTGCTCGTATTCATTGTGATTAAAATATAATAATTTGTTTAAGGCACCGACTTCAAACCTATTAGTAAATAGCAAATATAAATAATAGGTAGTATATAATTAATATTAAAACTTTATTATTTATTATTTTTTTAGTTTTGAAGTCAGTTTTTTTAACGTAGTTATTTTTATTTAATATTTTTTGGTTTATTGCTGCATTGTCAATTAGCTATGGGTAGACCTACAAAAGGTTCTGCGCGTCTTAAAAAATACAGATCTCAAGAAACGGGAAAGACAAAAACATTTTTATATAAAAAATAAAAGCTAATGGGCCTACCTATATCAAATTTTTATGGAACCAATTCGAAACAATTCCGCATCAAACAAAAAAAGAATTACGTAAATCGGTTCAGAAACCTCGGCGAAATCGGTGTACATACATAAAAAAAAATATACCGGCCGAATTGAGAACCTACTCCTTTTTGCTTTTTGAAGTCGGTTAAAAACACTCAAAATAGATGTTAAAAGTGTATTATATTCTGTAAATAACTGCCCATTTTTTTTTTATGGGATAGGGGGCAAACGAGCAAACGGATCACCTGATGGTAATCTGATCACCTGATCCACTTCTGTATTATGAAATACATTTTGTGTTTGATTTAGTATTTTTTTTAAATATTCGCGCAAATATGCTAATAAATTGCTGACAAAAAAAAACGTGGGCTGCAGAATTAGAAGAATACCTTTCCGTTTTATAATCACTCTGTTTACCAATAATTATCTTTAAAAGTTCCGAATGTATATTACAAAATCCCGGAAAAATATTTAAAGAATTCTACTTACGCTGTTTTGCCCATAATACACTGTGCTACAGTTTTCTAAGAATTGGTTCCAAGAAACATGTGTACTTAAGGGTGCGCGACCCCTCGTATTTTGAGGTTTAACATAATTACTGGCATTACGTTGGTAGTGGTGCCATCGACCATATGGTCGTGTGCCCAACAAGGTGACAGGTTTCCAGCGCGTGCCGCCTCAAGTTACAGACGACTTCAATTAACTGTTATGTTTATCATACATTACACTGAACACCCTACTTTTAAGTGGTTATTAGTTAATATATATTACACACACCGTCGGGCTTCTGTATCGAAGGCTCGGATTACGCTATACTTTATTATTTCAATATCGACAACGACTGGCAGGTCACAACTGCACGCATTGTTTCCCGCATTCTTTCTTCTTTCCACTTCTGCACCAATCTTCAAACACACTGTTTGTGTATGTGAGAATTTGTGTTTGTAAACGCACCCACGATACAGGAGAAAATCCTAGTGTGGGGCAAGGTCTTTTAAAAAAAAAAACTCTCCATGACTGTCAGCCGGTAATATTCTTATGTGCCTTACCCTTCGAGGAGAATGTGATGATACTCATATTTTGTTTTAATTAACAATGTCTATGTTTATAATCAATGATTTCCAATGTTATCAAGATAACGGTTAAAAATAATAATTAGATGACGCTTGCACCTCGGTAATTACTAAACGTTTCGTGTTAAAACAAAATAACATGCCTAAGTCGATTAATAAAACGTAATTGATATTGTGTCTGCATACCATTGAGTTAAAACATGTTATCGTCCCGTACTCAAGACTATTTTCCACGTATTTCTATGTATTTAATTAAAGTGCAGCTGATCAGGGTTGATCAGGGTTTTTTATGATCTCGACGTCAAGTTGGCAGACCCCATGGTTAATATCATGTTCGGTCAGAACATAAAATAAAATGAAAGAACATAATGGTCGTCATACATAATCGTGAACATCAATAATATTTTCAAAAGTATTGTGTCAACATTTTTTTATATAGTATGGGTAAACGGATTCCGTTTAATAACTGTCTTACATAGTCACTGAGGTTTTAAATTTACTACGGGGCTAGTACTATATGGCTCTATTTCATATATCTGTGCAGGCATAATTATATAACTATAAGTAAGTAAGTTGCAGTACAAACTCTAAAACTCATTAAGTAATATCTGACTCGGTGGTTGTCTTTAGAATGATATAGCTCAATGTCGCATAACTGATGAGTTCCACGTAGGCAAGGGCTGTTCACACAACTTTGTTAATTAATATGCTCTTTGCATCGTTGACACAACGCCTTGTTAAACTTTTACTTGATGGATGAAACCATAATATGTCGCAAATTCCTAAACTTTGAAGGCTTTAAAAGTTTTTTGTTAAATTAAATTACGTACAAATACATATTACACATTAAGCTTCTTCATGTTTTCGCTTTTAGAATATTATTTCTATAGAGATATTGCGATCTACAATAGGATAGCCGAAAAGGAAAAACAGCTGGTAAATACGAAACTGAATCAGCTTATTTTGTGGTTTTAAAGACAATCTAAATTGCAGAATAACGGAAAGTAAAAACTAGATTTATTTATTTTGTACAGCTGAGTTGGCCACCAAGTATGGCATCATGGCAAATAATCCTATTGGCAACATAGTTATAGTGACGCAGAAGTTATCAATTTGAGCTGGTAGAACTATATTCCTGATTTTGTCTAGTTTTGACCACCAAATTACCAAATACTCTGCCGCTAACACATTATTGTGTTCTGGTTTGATGGGGAATTAATGGGTAATGAGACTTCTCAACTGAGGTCTACAGATAACAACGCATAAGTATTTAATTGACGTCTATGAACTGCGGTTTCGCTTACCATAATGTCACAGGTGGCCTGCATCGTCATCTTAACACAACAAAATAATACCTACATATATAAAATGTTGATTGGTTTTCATTTCACTGAAATGGCTTGTAATTTAAGTCCATTACAATATTATCGTTCGTTCTTAAATACTAATGGCTATCGCAATATCCGACTCATAAAACGCATTTAATGCATCACGAAATTGCAATTCTCATAAAGCGTATTTTGGCGCCTTCAAATTGGAACTTTGGTGATTTGAAGATAAGGTTGACGGTTGTGTAGCAGCTTTCTTTAGGTAATGGTGAATTATCTGATAGTTTCTGTATCTAGCTACTATTAAACAGGATAGCTGGGAGAAGTGTTTACGATCGCGTGGAAAATACGTTTTATGGCTTTCAGGCAGTGAGCGAGTGGATGGAGCCCGACAGTGGCAGTGGTGCAGCCATTTGAAATGTAGACGTACTTTTAAAAACTGATTGCGCCATAAACATACACTACAATGTATGTTTTAAAGCTTTATACAGCTTTAAAGCCAAGCGCGACTGTTGGGCTCGGGTCAATTTCCAAGTCGGGCAGTATTATTGTGTTTTCCTATTAAGGAACAGCAGCTCTGGGTTTAAATTGATGCAAGAAATGGCAAAAAGATCACCTCCTTATGGGAGCTATAACACACCAGCGATAGAAACCCAATTTGGTGTTATAAGTTTAAGCAAAACACACAGCGACATCTACCGTGTAACGTACAACACTAGGACGGTGAAATTCTGAATCGCGCAAGTGAAGTTCGCTACGCAACTTGTATATTTACAACCGTCCGGTATACCATAAAACCACAATAGTCGGTAAGTCAGTAGGTCAGCAATAAACTTTTATTATAACCATTGATAGATGATGAAGTTATCTGTGATCCTCGTTCATTATCGATTTTGCGATGTATAAAGTAGTAGTAGCAGTGTCGGCTGGGCTGCAATACTACAGCCTACAGCGACAGTTTACGAGGCAATCTGGAGCATATCTTTTATGTGGGCCGTATCTGAGACGGGAGCAGCGCAGACGTGCCGGCGACAGGACGGCGGCGGCGCGTCGGCCCTCGGCGCCCGCACTACGAGAACAGGGCTGTCTCACGTAAAAAAAAACAACGATTTTCGTAAATGTTGTCGTATTTATGGTTGAAGAAATATTGAACAAGCCGCAGTCAGATAATAATAATTGATATAATAAGAATTGAAATTTAAATTTATTGATCCATTCTTACATAGTAGTCTTAAAGATTAGTTTTACATTTATGTTCTATCTGTAACTTATATAGTATACATTGAATATGGCGATGGTCCCCAAAAAAAGGCAGCGCCTGTCTCTTGAGGGCCTGAGTTGTGGTGTCTTTTAATCAATCAATACGCACTCAATGATTTTTTTTTCTCGCACGTATGCGATTACAAACAGAAAATCAAAAATGCGTACACCCAGACGCGGAATAACTTCTTGCCTAGATGAACCCATAGCAGAGAAACCGATCATTCAGTTCCTACGCTGGTAGAGCTAAAATATAACTATTACAACTCAAAATTATTTAGCCCATAAGTCTTGTAAAAATTGCTTTTCTTTCGTTTTTGTTTTCTATTACTACAATTATTTCCTGTTTGCTGAAACTAGCATCCTTATCTACCGGAACCTATACGTGTACGTGCCATAATAACTGATTATGACAGTTCAGACTATTTTTGTTTTGTTCTCTTTCAATTAATAATCATAGAATTGTACTAAATAACCTTTGCATGGACTACTGAGAAAAGATGTTAATACTTAGGTAGTCTTGTATTTATTTATAAAAAAACCTTCATAAACACTTACACGAAAAAAAGCGATAAAAATAAAACTACTTTACCTTACGGATTTTATTGATATTATTTAATTCCTGACGTTTCGGATCCTTTACAGCATCCATAGTCACGGGCAGAAGTTTTTTAACGTATTAATGTTACAGTTACTATGTAACAGCCAATTATTGTCTGAAACTAGGCTATAAAATGAATGAATACATATTATCTAGTACACGTTGGTATAAAATAAAGATTCATTTCTGTAGTTGAGTTGAGTATATTTTCGTAGTTGATTCATCCCTAAAAACAAGCTTTTGACGGAGGCGTCGCAAATTAGAGCCTCCGTAGAGAAGAGGGCCCTTGACACAATCTGTGGCGCTTGTTAATTCAACAACACATTAATAAAGCCAGTATAAGCCTCATTCTTATGGAACACTTTCACTAGCTTAACTTGAAATTCTTGTAAACGAATATTTTAAGTGGTTATTTCAGAAGAAGTTAAGAAACCATTATTTTACTACGCTAAATCTACCATATATTAAGATAACATACCATCACGCCTGTATTCCCCGAAGGGTTAGGCAGAGGCGTACTAATGTACACCCACAGTTCGCCGGTATGTTTAGGTCCCATAATAGGGGGCGAGCCCATTTCCATTAACCGGGCATAAGTTCTAAACTCCGAGATGCTATTAGGAAATTCATAGAAAAACCCAATAACACTGCTCGACCTAGGGAATCGAACCCAGGACCTAGCAGACGCAGAACATAACAACATAAAACTTAGATAAATATAATTAATAAAGAGACATCGAAAATCTCCTCTGCATCGCTATCAGCTGCAAGAACCCAGAAGGCTGGCTGCATTGCTACATTGAATGGTAGTATTGGTTCTCTGACCAAAGTATAGGCTAGTCTGGGTTACGTGAGGGGTAGTTTGTATTTTGGTTTTAAATTTATTAGTGACTTGTGTCACTAGGAATATTCCCTACAATATGTTCGAGTCGAACCACGCTGATACACACGTCATGCTCGTGAACTGGTGCTGTCTGTCGGGCTGGTCAGCTCTTACTTACTGTAGCAACCCTTCTTTTTATAAGTTTTGAATCTTATACATCAAACTGTAACATTCTCATGAACTATTTAAAACTAAGTTGTAAAGTTTAATATTGTAATCTGAATTAATATATTTAAAAAAAAAGTGTATCTATGGGGTTTATTGCCGGCTCTTCTCCATAACACCCACTTTTTGGAAACGTGCACCTAGTATGACTTTTCAAAAGTACCTACCTATTTTAAGTGGCCCAGTGGTCCTAACAGCGACTGCTACGCTAGAGGTCCTGGGTTGGATTCCCAGGTCGAGCAGTGTTATTGGGTTTTTCTAAGAAATTCCACGTAGCAGCTCGGAGTTAGGAATTTGTGCCCGGTTAATGGCAATAAGCTTGCCCCCTATTACGTGGGACTCAAACATACCGGCTAACTATGGGTGTACATTAGTACGCCTCTGCCTAACCCTTCGGGGAACACAGGCGAAATATATGTTAATTGAAATAAAACATTTTGACTTTGATCCTTAGATGTCATCCTACATTACAGTTATATATCTTAAATGGGGATGTGCGACGTCCCGCGTGCTACCCATGCTTCACGTTACACGCGTGGCGGCGAGCTCTTTTGAAATGCCACGTGCTTTTCATTCCAGTTCATTCAAACCATGCTATCAACTGCTTATTACTGTCACGTATAATGATTTCATTTATCAAGCATTGAAAGTGATAAAGGGAAGTTTCAATCTTGTTTTATAAAAAAAAAACATGTAATATTCGCAAAACGTAAAAAATATACCTCATTATGTACGTAGTTCACTCTATTCTAGGTCTTATTAAATGTTATACATTCTCGTTATCACTTTCCAACAATTACATTTTTTTAACTTTGTTAAAATCATAAACTATTAATAATTGATAATTAAGTAAGTTTTGTTTTTATATGACCTCCATTATTTGTTTTTTGTACGTTATGTAATAAGGTTATTTAATAGTATATTTCTATAAAATATAATAATACTCAACCATCAAGAATCTAAAATAGAAATTGGTTTCAAAAGAGTAGTTATTTTGTGAGTATATTTTGTATGTAGCGAGACGGTTCGTAGCGTCGTAGCTGCTCGCGCTACGAGCTGTAGCGGGCTACGTAACCGGGTCACAAGTGATAGATGGCACTTCGCACACAAACGCTACGAAACACCTAGGCTACCGAGTTCTACTTGGAATTCTAGCTCAATCTCACCTTATTACCTAAGTAGTACTTATATAAAATAAAGCACACAAAAAAAATATATAGAATCAAGATTGTTGAAGAAAGAAACTACATTTATTTGCAAAGAACACCCAAGTACACATACAGAAAATAAAACAAATTACGTACTTGACTATAGTAAAGTACAAGAAATTGTAATGCGAGTAGTAGTAGCATTTATCATTTTAACCGACTTCAAAAAGGAGGGTTCTACGTTCGTCTGTATGGTTTTTTTATGTATGTTTCTCGTGTACAAAAAGTAAAAACTTTTTTTTGTAAAATGGTATTTTATATCTGAGATTTTATCTGTAGATGTCAAATGTTTATTGAAAATAGTAGTGGCTACCAATTACCTTTGGCATGTGTATACATTACTTTGAGGTTATAAAAGCCATGTGTTCCACACGAGGCTCTGTCTCTACGGTTCGGAATCCCCCGCTCTTCCATATTGATTGAAGGAATATAGGCCACTATGACTTTATTAGGTCATAAAATATTCCTGGCACATACGAAACAATAACATATTGTATATTATTGTCTTGTTTATTCCAGTTTTTATGGCATCTATCACGCATTTTAACGGACATTGTAAATCCAAGACGGTTTACAACCCAATGAGTTACTATGTACTAGTACTAGCCTCTCTTTTTGACGAAATACCGAAATGCACACATGCGTCCGTCATTGTGTAGCTCAACCATTATAAGGAGCTCAAGATTATAATAATGATCATCCATAATTCCATACTAATATTATAAATCTCTGTCTGTTTGTTTGTTAAGTTTTCACAACTAAACCGATGAACAGATTTTGATGATTTTAAGTATAGAGACAGATTCGGCCTTAAACAAGGACAAGGCTACTTTTTATCTCAAAAAGTCCTTTGGGATGCGAAACCCCGTGCAAAACCTAGCTGATAATAATATTATATTGTAATGTTTTTTCGCCCATACTGTCCTACTGCTGAGGAAAGGCCGTCATAACTTTCCTCATTTTCCTATTGGTGTATTTCTCAGTTTTACCTAGTACCGAAGGGGCCAGCTCGACTGGAGTGATACCACGGCCTCACTTACTCGGTGTTTCGCCACGTGAGTGAGGATAGCGGAGGCCCGAACGCTTTTAGAGGGTGGGCAACGCTTAAGACTCCTCTGGTGTTGCGGGTGTCCATAGGCAGCGGTAATCGCTTACCATCAGGTGATCCGTCTGCTCGTGTGCCCCCTATCGCATAAAAACAAACTATACCTATGTTATGTTATGTTAGGTTATGTTATGCTATGTTTGGTTATGTTATGTTATATAATTTGTTACAGCCACCGAGCTAGACTTGCTGGGCGCTCTGTCGCTGCACAACACGTCGCGCGCCGGCGTCACCGCCGCGCCGGGCATGCAGCCGCAGCACACAGCATACACGCTACAAGGTAACACACTACATAGGTACACGTACGAAGAACGTTTAATTCCAAAACCGATCGAGTAAATATTTGCATATGATAACGGAGAATTTCTCTACGACTCACGTATTTCATTTTAAATAGGTCTGCAATTTAAATTGTATCTTCTTTTTATTGAAAGTATTTATAGATTTGGTAAACAATAATTTCAACCATTTGAATGATTTCGAAAGCAACAGAATAGTAGACTTTGAACACAGATATTTGCGTAAACTGCATTTCCAATGCTTCCCCCATTATTTTCACGCCAAACACCAGACAGATTCGGAAAGATTACATAACGTAGTTTATAAATTTAATAGTCCCATCTGTTTTTGTCACATGATATTGGAGAATGATGCATAGATAATATTGAACTTTGAGTTAGCTTAGTCGTGTCTAAAATCATCTGTCAACACAGCCTAGACTTACTGGAGTCATAGTAATGGTAGCAGATAACATTGCGTACAAAAGTTCAGCTAACAAATAATCCTGTGGAATATTCAGTAGTGACTGTCGTTATGATCTCTGCGGCCATTCTAGACGTTGCAAATAAACAAAATAAACGAAGCCTCATTAGATAACTGTGACAATATATTCTTGCTAACCAACGAATCTGTGTCTCATTAGCCTAGTGGTCCTAACCGCGACCGCTACACTAGAGGTCCTGGTTCGATTTCTAGCTCGTGTAAAATTCTCTATAAAATTCTCAGTAACAGCTTGGAGGCCATAGTCTCGCCCTCTATTACATGGGGTGTCTAAACATACCGGTGAACTCGGTTACCCGGTGTACATTAGTACCTACTTCTCTGCCTAACCCTTAGTCCCGGGAATACAGGCATCTTCCTCCGAGCATTTTCCCAACTATGTTGCCGACCCCGACCCCGCTTCCAGTCTAACCAGATGCGGCTGAATATCAGCATTTTACACGAAGCACCTTCAGACCTCCGCAACCCAATTTTTGGGCAATACCGATGTTCGGAGTAGGTATAGACTGGTTGTCAGGCATTTTTGGGCTGCTGACTACCACCAACAGTTGTCAAAGATGCTCTGCTTTACATGCTCTCCAAGGCACGGAGGGGTCTCGATGTGTTAAGAATGATCAGCCATCCACACACTGACCAATCCATGCTAAGACCACACATGTAAGTAACTTACACCTTAATGGCGTAAACACGGCTGTGGTCTGCAATACACTTCAGTTGCAATTCATTCGGTCCGTCCATTAGCAGGGCTGTAGGTGCGGTACACTCACAGAATACAGTAATATAGGTATCAGTATCGGTGCTCTTTAATGCGCCTCGGTACGGTCAGACTTACGTGGACCGTATCGGTTTCAATTGATTACCGATAGTCGATCCATGTATGGTATTTTATTTTGATAAGGGGTAGCAACACAAGTTATTGGTGTAATGGATTTCATTGCTCTTTGCGTGGAGTTGTAACCTAAAGAGGTCGCTTTTGATCTAACAGAAACTTTTAGAAAATGGTAATGAACTGCTGTAATTTTAAGGATTGGTTTTAGAGGGATAGTTTATTAGCTTTTTAGTCCCCCAGAAATTGATTAGGTTGTCGGTTGTACGATTGAGGGTACTAAGTAATAAAAGTGACCACGGGTAACCCGTTTTAGTGCCATCAGGCCTGTAGTCTCGAATGTTAGAGGAGTTCTGATGTACACTGATAATTCGCCGGAATGGTAAAAAGGAACACGCCTCAAACTCGGATTTGACTGAAATTGAGAATTTTACTGAAAATAGGAATCGAACCAAGGACGGTTCGATTCCTATTTCCAGTAAATTTCGACTCCTTATATTATTTGTCTGAATCGGGTTATAGTTCGGTTTTTACACTGTTAATAACTAGGTACCAAAATAAAATCCTTTGACGCCCCAATGTTTCTGAAACGCGAAGGGTCTATTAATAATGTTGTCACATTGTAGATTTATAACTGCCTCATTAGCCAAGTGGTCCTGACCGCGACTGCTACGCTAGAGGTCCAGGGTTCGATTCCCATGTCGAGCAGTGTTATTGGGTTTTTCTATGAAATTCCCAGTAGCAGCTCGGAGTTTGGAATTTGTGCTCGGTTAATGGCAATAGGCTCGCCCCCTATTACATGGGACCTAAACATACCGGCGAACTGTGGGTGTACCTTAGTATGCCTCTGCCTAACCCTTCGGGGAATACAGGCGTGATGGTATGTTATGTTATGTTATGTTGTAGATTTATGTAGGTATGTTGCAAAATGTAAAGATGTTGGACATGACACAGAATTGATCTCACTTCCGTGGTTGTTGTTGTTGGGGAGACATCCATTGTGTTTCTCCATTCTACTCCAACGAGATTGATCGAATGGTATCCATGTATTATTATGACGTTATTTTATGATAGTGTGGTTGCTTCCCCTAAAATCGTCTTGATTTTATTTAAACAATCAATTGTTAATTTATATATTTTTATTTTGTTATATTTAATTTTTGTTCTTGAGCCACGAGGCTCCAATAATACTTAAACAATTAAAAGGTAACTTAACTTTTATACCTAATATTATTTTTTATTTTAAAACATATAAAGATTATCATATGAATATCATTTTGTAAATAATTAAATATCATAACACAATTTGTTAATAATTTACCTACAGCAAAATTATAATAATTAGCCAATCCACAACATAAATGAGGCAGTGTATTCATTAGGCCGAAATTAAATCAGTCAGTTCCCAGTTGTTAATGTAAATTGATTGTAATCCGGCAGCGTGTCCCATCCGGCCCGGTCCGGCCATCCGAGCGGGTCCATTAGCGGCGGGGCGGTAATCCACCGGCAAATATCCGCAATCCCTCTCCGACCGGTGATTAACTGGCCCAAACCGCCCTGAATATTGTCACAACTCTGCAGGGATGTCAGAAAGGTGTTATTAAAGGTTTTCTGACTTAGCTATTATGGATTACAATAAATGCTGTTCAGAGATACTTTGAATAACGAGCGATTAGATATGAGATCTGTCATTTGATATTGATATTGATCAGAAATCAGTATTTGATATTGATATTAACGAAGAAAAAAATGGAATGTCCGTACATTTTGATATAATATTATAAAAGAAATGGAATTAAAGCGTAATTTGCATCGTAATTCCAACTTATAAATACACTTGGATTATACAAAATAAAACAAATCATCTATCTTCCTATTGGCAATGTAATAAAAAACTACCCTAATAAAACATGACACCCTTAACAATGTCTAAAAAAAAACAAATTTTATAATTAAAAAATATGTCACAATGTCTATCGTATTGAAGACAACCCTACGAATTCGGAGCCCGTTTTCGCTTTTCACTTTCGCGTAACCTAATCCTTGCCATTACGCGAGTTGCGTGCAGCGGTAATTGTCGGAGGGTGTTCACCCTAATTGTGGGGATCACCGTCGGGGACATATTGTCTCGTCGACTCAGTCCTGGTTCAAGTGTCAAACGCCAAACGCTCGGATTAGGGACATAACGACAATGTTGTAAATATGCACCATTTATGGTGACACTTTGGCTCATTCACAGAGTATGGGTGATGGGTGAAGTGCGAGTCGTACCAAAGGTTCTGTATAATAAATGAAATTATACAGTCATGCGGTGATATTTCATTCATTGTCTTCTGTTTTCAAAAACTAAGATTTTCTCCTGTATTTTATAAACCCAAATTTTAGATGCCCAAACATCCAGCCACGAATAACTGTCCGTAGGTCATATATTATTAGTAGACATGTAATGCTTGAAGTCACACACAAAGATTAAACTATAATTAAGATGAACAGAAACCCAATTTATTTGTTAAAAATATCTATTATTTTATTAGTTTCCTCTATGCCCATTGTTCACCAGACTTCAATTATTTTTATCTTTATATCGAATATTCTCGGTAATATGATACCGTTATACTTTAGTTACAGAACCCTAAAAATAAGATTATCTCTAACACAAACAGTGGGTAGAAAACATGAGACATTTCTCGCTAATGGTGTTCACTGTTCACTATCACTCGAAGCTTTCAGTGTCAGCGGAGTGTCGCTGACAGTCGGTCTATGCTTAGGCGGGCTTATGAATGATATTCATGCACGTTGTCCGGGTCGTCATGTCAAGGACAGAGTCCGTCTGCTAATAAATAGCTCCGATGCCTGTGGCGAGCGCCGCGAGCGTGACGACTCGATTGGGAATGCTGATGGCAGTATGCCCATTGTGGTAAACGCTTTAAAGGCTGAAACAGCATGAAGTGTATGAAATACAGTAAGTAGATACATATTATTTAGCAATGATTGGCACGGTGGTCAGGCGATCTGCCCTCTGCGCTACAAGTTGCTCGCATGGAATATAGGAGAGATTTCTAGTGAGGGGCAACGCTTTTTTTAAAGTAAGAAACCAATAGTTATTTGTTATGCAAGGCTGCAAAGTTGTTTTTTGGCGCGAGTACTTGTATTGAAACCTGAGCGTTGCGAGGGTTTCAAAGGTACGAGACGCAGAATAACTTTGCTGCCGAGCGAAACACACAACTTTTCACCTCACTACAGCGAGGAAAATGCTAGGTGCTAGAAAAACAGCAAATAATAAATGAGTGTTTATTTAGTTTAAAAATTAAACTCAATTCGGCATTATGTACCGCTTGCTCTAACTCTGCAGGTGTTAAATTTATATCTTCGTGGCTACTGGACTCACTATATTATTATACGATGTGTTACGATTTTATCAAAATCTGTGAATGAATGTGAAGTGAATTGATTAGAGAGAAGAAAATTTTGTTTTTGTTTCATGCATTCGTCTTACTGGCCAGTGCGATTATTCTAAAAATGTGGTTGGCGCATTGACATTAAATAAGTATTTATGCAATTTCAGTGGACCCGGTATAGAAAATTATTGAATATAAAGGTTCGAATTTTAAAAACTCTTTCCACGCTAACGGACAAAATGCACTTTTGCACGCAGATTTCGAATGACAAACTGAATCTTTCCGAGCTTGTGAGGTGAAAAATATTATTTTTATATAAACGATGCGATACCACTGCTGAGCACAGTTCTGAATTCAAATAATATTTAAAAAAATATGTTCATGAAGACTAGTGAAATCTTATAATTAGGATCCGATTTACCATCGCCGGATAAATTAATCGGAGGGAAAAAATATTTTTTTTACAATTTTAATCGTTTTTATATACTTATAAAAATTGTCAACCGTCGCATTCCTCATTTAAAAGATATCTAACGTAAATAATAAAAATACTCCGTCACTGGTGTGCAGTGATCTTCCTCGCTCAGTGAACTGTAACAAAGCGGCGTCGGAAGCTTAGTCACGTGAAAACACGTGCTTAATTAATGCAAATATTCATCGTTTATATGAACTTGAGCTAGTGACATTGTTCGTAAGACTACAAAATCGGGCTACTAAGACCAATGGCATTATTTTGTCATGGTGAACTCATTCTTCGTGAATTGGATCACTATTAATTAACAAAAATGTAAGATAGATATTAGTTTTATCATTAAGACGTCCAACACTTCTATCTACCCGTGACGTGATTAAATAAAATATAGAATACAAAAAACGCGATCAAATCCGTCTTTTTATCTATCTATACTAATATATAAAGCTGAAGAGTTTGTTTGTTTGTTTGTTTACTTGAACGCGCCAATCTCAGGAACGACTGGTCCGATTTGAAAAATTCTTTCGGTGTTAGATAGCCCATTTATTGAGGAAGGCTATAGGCTATATATAATCACGCTACGCGGACGAAGTCGCGGGCAGAAGCTAGTTTCTCCTACATGTCAGAAACCAATAATTCTGTAGGTATCTGTGAATAATCAATGCAAGTGTTAAATAAAGTGTCCTTTTTAATTATCGTCTATTAGAAAGATACTTCAAATCTTGTGAAGTTTTTAAGTTAAGCAGTTTCAAAAGTAGATAATGTTAAACTGATAAAGTTTATTAAGCAATTAACTTAGCACTTACAATTAGTTCCTGTAATTAATGGCGTTGTCCTACTTTTAACCCAGAGATTTTATATTTAAATAAAAAAATAGTATACATTTTAGCGAAAGAATTAATCCAACTCAGGTATTATTCAAACCTACGTCTTTTCTGGATAGTTTAATTTAACAATTTACTTCGATTAAATTGAGTGTTTTTTAATAATTAGCCGATTGGCTTCTACAAAGGCATCGGTCGGTTATGCCATATACTGACTCCGAATTTATATCTTTTTTATAACCAGGGCAGTTCCAGATAAGTGATCAAAAGGCGAAGATAAACTCTTAATGATGAATAAAATGAAGTTGTAAACTAATAATAACTGCCCACCCACAAACTGGCTTCGACCAAACAGGGTAGGTTGTTTTCTGATAGAGGAAAATGTTTAGTAAGAGAATGGGAAAATCGGTGTGTCTCTAGGCTGAATGTAAAGCATCGTACCTATATAAGAATTACAAATTATTCAATGAATGTTTTTCCACGATCATCGGCATTAGGAAAGGCAAGAAATTTTTTTTTTATCAGATCTAAAATAAACCTTGTTGGCTAGACTCCAAGGTCTACTTTATTTCTACCTACAACCTTTTGTTATAATTTTTGGACCATCATGCATGATCCTACTAGTTCTTGTCCCAAAAGCTATGTTGGGGTCTATACACTATGTTAAAGAAACCTTGTTCGATTCGAAAGGGGCATAGTCCTAATCAAATCACCAAATAAAATAACAAACATTAGATATTCATGAAAGTAAATATAGTAATGAAGATTAAAATTCACGATTTTCGTCCCTAAATTGCGGCAATTACCCCAAAATGTAGCATTTTTTTTTATATGTGATATAATTATCATAGGCCTTAGTAGGTATGTTTGGTACCCAGGGACAATGTTGCTATCACCGTAAGTATTGTAACCGAATCTGGATACCTAACAATACCTTCACGGATCAGACAGAGTTTTCTTAACATATTTATATGAAGCAACAACCATCAGGCTTCCACAACCCAAAGTCTGAACAATACCGATATTCGAAAATTAGACTGGTTGTAAGATTCTATGGTCTTATGATTATCACTAACGACTGTCATAGTTATTTGTAAGATAACCGGGACCGAAAGCCTTATATGATATGGTATTGGTTTGTCAAATTATCTCAAGCTCATTATCAACCCTCATTATGTTATAATTCTATCAATCGGTCAAGTGCTTCAATTCTATCAATTGCTTTGGTTTTAAGCCGTCGCATAGCAGATGTACCAATTGTAATTACACAAAAGGAACTTAAAATACCGAATCTAAAGTCTATAAATCAAGTTGATTTGCGTGTATTTCAAGATATTTTAATTGCGGCGCGAGCCACCACCACTTCTTGCGCGGAACGAAATGCTAAGAAGTGGCAGGAATTTTCAGCACTTCATAAAAAGAGAGAAAATGCAAAAATTCAATTTTCATGGAAAGCCACCGAGTAAGTTTACTAGGTATCATGATCTCGAAATAAAACTACTTCTTACAGATTTTATTACGATCCATTAAAGTTTCTTTTCATTTACAACTTTAGGATGTTAACATTATCAACTTGTCAACATATGCGCTTATTGGAATTAGCTAACGTATCTCATCCCCATGTTAGAAGGATTGTTTATTTCGATAAAATATATGTAAGCCTGCTTTAATTCTAAACATTCTGTCAAAAAGTGTTGGAACGTCTGAAATAATAGACCTATTTTATATGTTTCTGACATCAGGATTTTATAACAATAGATTTGTAGATCATGCAATTTTATGATGCTAGAATCTAATAAAAACACGAATTTAATTTAAAATAGTATCTATTTATCCTATTCAGATCGACAAACCGCGGCACGTGTGAGGAAGTGACAAACGACTTCCAATAAAATATATCCATCGCGGGGACACACAATGAGTGTTTACACAAAGCACAGTCAATATTTGTACATCCCCATACGAGGGTAGTTCACAATTAAACCCCAACATATCTGGCACATCCTTAATACCTTTACAACAGAAAGTTTTCAAATATAAAGTCTGTATAATATGGCAAAGCGATTTTGGTAATATCTCCCTAGGAGTTGTTTGTGTTACCCTAAATAGGGGAGCCAGTGATTTACAGGTTAATATGACACTTTAGCACAATTTATTTAGTGTAATGTGCCTCATTTTAGTTAACGGTTAGATTGACGTGATTGGCTGGGTTTAGGGGTAAATTCCAAGGTCAATTTGAAAGCAGTTCAGTATCGTTATTTTTTTAAATCCAGGAACTGACTAAGGTATAAAAAATGGACAATAATTATCATAACTATAAAACACGTGTAAAACAGCTGTTTATTATTTACAAGCATAAAAACTCAGCTGGGGGAGTATTACAAAAACTTGCAAGCGGTTTGCAAGCACGGTACACAATCTATAAACTGGTGAAATATTACTCTACGTGCCACTTGGGGCTTTGAAGCACATAACGTTGACATTATCCATTCCCGCTCGTACCATAAAATAAAACAAAGTATAACATAAAAATTCGATTTCCATAGATATTTTGCAAATATTTTAATAAAGGAATATTAAAAAACCTTTACATAATAGGTACATCTTCCCCATGTTATTTCAGACGAATGAAATATGAAGCAGGTTTGTAAGATTCGCTTACCCCTCGGTAAATCGACCTAGGGTTGCTACTGCTAATTTATTTAGAGCTCTTCGTACAAAGCTGTTTTTGTATTACACTCAGTTATTTGGAGGTCTACTGTAAATGGTTGATTTTTCAACTATATCTATTGAGTGGAGCGGTGCGAGCTAATTGATATTAAATAATAATTGAGGCTAGGGGAGCCACAGGGCCACGAGAGACTATGTATTATTCATGATTTCCGTGGAAAGCGATTTCGTACCAAACAGATGTTTTTCATTTTTGTTTGTGTAATGATTATAATATCTTGAACTTGTATTTTTAGTATGTTAATTTATTGTAATAAAATATAAGGAAAACAGTTTGGTCCGAGTTTCGCAGTTCTATGGTTTTGTGCTTGCCAACCCCAATAGAACGTATAGAAATTAGAAAATAATCCTAAGTTTTTACTTTTTGACTTTAATAAACTATCAAAATTAACTTTTCCACAATTTCCTTGATTTTGGTCAACTTTGTAATGAGACGTGGCTACATTCTAAATGGACGAGTGACATAAGAGGTATAGTAAAAGTGCCAGTCTTGCCGTTAAAAATAATTATATTATTCACGCTTGCATTATACACACACGTAACTTCTGGATTACCTACTCATAGAAAATCAGTAAATAACGGTCAAATTCAATTGTATTTGTTGATGAAGTCAAATCCGTCTAATCTTATTCATTGAGCAGTGTATCACATTAGGTATTCAATCCACTTACATTAGCTGTCGCCGTCTTTCAAAGGCTTACGTAATCGTCGTTTGTTCAGCGGGTTCTTGGAACTATCTCCCCCAATTGTTTTTGTTAAATCTCGCACAATAACACGAGTGTATAAGGCTCTGTATTCATTGAGGTGATTGTAAAATAATACCAACAGGGATTCGTCGTAAATTTTCGGTCGTTTTCCCGAAAATCGTTCTCGTTTTTTTCGAAAATGTTTTGATTTTTCGAGGTTTGGATGTGAGAGCATTTTCCTTAGTTGCATAAGATGTGGCTAATAGCTGCTTGCTAAGAGTAGAGTGGGTCGCAAGATGTCTTTCGGTTTCGACATTTGTAAATGTGTATGTATGTAGGTAAAAATGGCAATAGGCTCGCCCCCTATTACATGGGACCTAAACATACCGGCGAACTGTGGGTGTACATTAGTACGCCTCTGCCTAACCCTTCGGGGAATATAGGCGTGATGGTATGTAGGTAAAAAAATAAGTACGGAACTCTAGTGACCAAGAAATAGGGAATAGAAAAAGAGGTTTAGCCGCCCTTTTAATCCTACAAGCCAATCTTAGACAACTCAATTACTTATATAAAATAATGTACCGAACAGAACCATGTCCACTTTTATGAAAATGTTTCGAAGGGAATAGGTTGCGTCTTTATTTCGGGAAAATATTACAGCCAGTGAGTACACAGAGCTATATCAATTACGTAGGTGTGTCTGAACGGGGGAGTCATCGAACTTTGGGGGTTGTCGGAAAACTTTCTTATTTTATCGCTAGAACTGATTTAAGATATAATATCTACGGAGAATTGAAACTTGCCGAGCTGAATCAATTGAATATTCTATTGTATTCATGATGCATTTCAAATACTTTTTCGATGAAGTGAAGGGGAGCAGATTCTTCAAATGGTGATTGAAATAACAATAAACATTCTAGAACGCGATTGTCTTTTTCCTGTTAATTCCTACGACACAGTATTATTACTAATGTAGGTATTACCGCAACCAATGTTATAGTTCTATTGTATTTTTGTTCAATAAATAATTTATTTATTTAAAGTAACGTTAGTTTACATGAACATTAAATATGAATGTATTTTTTCGTGGTAAATAATTTTATTTCAAGGCACTATAACAGGTTAATGTTAGCAAGCGTTTTTCTCAAGTTTTCGGCCTGGCCTAGAAATAGCGTAGCAAACTCAGAAGTAACATAGAATGAAAAACTCAGAAGTAAAATACAAACATAAAAACTCAGAAGTAAAATACCTTTTTTGAATAGTACAGATTTGTGAAACTGCCTTGAAGAGACCGGCACGATATTTAAGACAAGATTTAAAGATAGAAAGACCTGTTTAATAAAGTGCGAAATAATCATATTTTAGGAAGCAAAAGCGTTGTCACTGGTTGTCACGATGAGACACGCAAAATAACTCAGATACCACGATCGCTTATCGTTACGGCGTATAGCTTAATCGAAGGGTGTTGATTAACAGCGACTGTATAAACTCACGTTTTAGTTTATGATGAAATGCTCGTTAAAAACTCCCTTGCTTCTCGGCATGACGTCCGTGACAGGTCACGTGATCGGCCGGCGACGTCTCGACCCCCGCGTGTAGCGGCGACCATTTCTTACTACAGCCGGCAAATAAAAATGAGGAGTTATTTAACATCAAATGTATTTGGACTACTTAACCTTCAGAGGTTACGTTTGTAGTTCACGTCTCGAATTACAACCGAAATAAATCATCGCAAAAGAAACCGCGTGATTTGTTTTTGAATAATTTATTCAGTACAGATATACTGAATGACAGATTTATTAGTTTGAATTCTCGTTTGATACCGTAAAATGTATTGTCGGTCGGCGGCGGTCGCGTGCCTATGCCTACGGCCGTCCCCTTCTGCGCGATTTACCCTCGCCACGGGGGGGCCATCGCGTCATTCATGTGAGATATTATTTCGTCATCTCGCTCCACCCTCCGTGATTTAAATCTTTGTGTGTTGCGCACTTTATTTTCCGCTCGTGATTCCTGAGTGTGATTCTGCTGACACATTCCGAATGAATCAATGGGGTTTATTTATATTCGTCTCCAATTGAATATTTCATCAATTCTTGATCGGCAAAGGAATTATTGCGGAAATATGTATTGCACTGCCTCAAAAACTGCCTCATTAGCCAAGTGGTCCTGTGCGCGACTGCTATGCTAGTGGTCCTGGGTTTGATTCCCAGGTCGAGCAAAGTGTTATTGGATATTTCTATGAAATTCCCAGTAGCAGCTCGGAGTTAAGAATTTGTGCCCGGTTAATGGTAATAGGCTCGCCCCCTATTACATGGGACCTAAACATACCGGTGAACTGTGGGTGTACATTAGTACGCCTCTGCCTAACCCTTCGGGGAATACAGGCGTTTATGTATTGCAAAGAGTTTATCTAGAGACAACAAGCAAAGAGTTTATCTACTTGTATGGATTTTTAAAATAATATTATCTTTATTGACCATTTACAATACCACCCGACCAAAGAAGTTATTTACTTCTCTACTATTATAAAATTGTAAAAAAGCTGTGTCTGCACATCTCTACTATTATAAAATTGTAAAAAAGCTGTGTCTGTACATTGAAGATATTTAAAAAAAAACAAGTGGGTTAGGGTATATAAACGTCTCCAAATCCAAAAATGTCATTTTTAAAATTCTTGTCTGTTTGTCTGTTTGTCTGTTTGTCTGTTTGTCTGTTTGTCTGTTTGTTACGGGTTGGAGCAAAAACTACTGAATAAATTTTCATTTATATATCACTGTTACAAATTATATGCTCCAACTTAAAAACTGGTGAACTTCTTATCTCAATTTATTAAACGAATCCTGAGATACAGCTTGACCTCCCTGATGTATAGAGGCGCATACAAAGAAGAGATCATAACTGTTGGTTATTTATTTAATAACTTTTATTTGATAGCCTTTAATTCAACTAAATAATTGAGGTATGTCTCATTTTATTCGGTTGAGGAAATCCCGAGATACAGCTTGACCTCTCTATCGTATACCTTCTGATAGTAAGGAGGGATCATTATTGTTGGTTATCTAAATTATGTTATCAAATGCAATTCTTTTCTTGATTCACGTAAGTCAGTAGGTACTTGATAAGTTTTTGTCGTATAAAATTACTTAAACTCAAACATATTATAATCTGTAACGCTGTTACAGTATTATAAAAGGTTACGGTTTGAATTATTTGCATTTATATTGGAACTGGAGATAATTATAGTAGTACATATACATAAGTTCTCATTAGCCTCATAACTGCCTCATTAGTCAAGTGATCCTGAGTGCGACGACTACGCTAGAGGTCCTGGGTTCGATTCCCAGGTCGAGCAAAGTGTTATTGGGTTTTGCTATGAAATTCCCAGTAGCAGCTCGGAGTTAGGAATTTGTGCCCGGTAAATGGCAATAGGCTCACCCCCTATTACATGAGACCTAAACATACCAGCGAACTGCGGGTGTACATTAGTACGCCTCTGCCTAACCTTTCGGGGAATACAGGCGTGATGGTATGTTATGTTATATACATAAGTTTACGTAATAGTCTTTCGTCTATTTCAAGAAACGCAAAAACAATGCGTTTACATAGGAGTAATGAAAGTCAATCCCAAAACCAGGACCGCCTTGTAATACAAAGAAATCGTCAAGCACTGACTAGATCTTTAGAAACAAGAGGTGAGTATGAATCGCGGTTGGCGAGAGATCGTGTGCGACAAGATAATTCCATGACTGAGGAAAACTCACAAGCGCGTGAGATGAGGCTCATCTCTCAACGAAATCGTCAACGTGCAGAGAGAGCCGCAGAGAGTAGTGAAGAGCGCGCTGCCCGTTTGACTGCAGATCGTAACAACCACGCGAATTTCAGGTCAATGGAAAATTCACCAGAGCGTCAGACCCGCCTCAACTCTCAGAGTGATCGTCAAGCTGCTACTAGAACTACGGAGTCTGCTAGCGTCCATGATATACGTTTAGCCTTGGATCGTACACATCACGTACATAACCGTTCTCTAGAATCTGATGAGCAGCGTGAATCCCGACTCGAAAGTGCCAGAGAACATTATGTGAGAATGCGCGAACAGGTATTGGATAATGCACGTACTGAACGCGACAGAATCAATGAGGTGCGCCGTGAAGAAAGTGCTGAGCAACGAGCTGAAAGACTGACTGGAGATCTACTTAGACATGCGCTGACAAGAATGACAACATAAGAAAAAGAAATAGTTGCGTCTCCGGTTTACGATAGCATTGATGAGGTACCACAGCCGTCGACTGAAAAATGTATGAATGGCATTTGCTATACTATCAATATAAATTACGAGGAATACGCTTCAATAGGTCGTATGACAGATATATGTATATATATATATGTATATATTGTAGAGAATTAAAATGGAGAGAAGAGCCTAAAGGTTTATGTTGCACAGCGGGAAAAGTTAAGTTGGAACCTCTGCAGGAGCCCCCTGAACCACTCAAATCCCTTATAACTAGACAACATCCCATGTCAATCTAGACAATTTTTAAATGCAATACGTGTTTATAACGGGATTTTCCAAATGACCTCTTTCGGTGGCAAGGAAATAAGAGAGGGTAATTTTATGCCCTGTTTTAAAATACAAGGACAAATATACCACCGCATTGGATCACTCCTGAAATTTAATTTTTGCATCAATAATCTCAATTAAAAACTGCTCAATATATTAATGTAGCATGCATGCTGATTTCTGACACTTACGCGAATATTACACATTGAAATGAAACTACTTTTTACGAATTTTATCGGGTTGTATTGAAAATATTTAACTCCCGACGTTTCGAACCTTTCGACCGTTTCGAATTAGCGTACAGGGTTCGTGGCCAAGATTGATATAGAGTAGGTTTCTTTCTTTCTTTCTTACTGGTCCGATTTGAAAAGTTCTTTCAGTGTTAGACAGCCCATTTATTGAGGAAGGCTATAGGCTATATATCATCACGCTACGCGGACGAAGTCGCGGGCAGAAGCTAGTAAGTATATATATTTATATATATAGTTAACTTAATTTGTGTACTGTGTAATCCCTAATAATACCTACTAGCTACAAGAATATATAATGTTCTAGTCTGAAAGTGTTAGTGTTTTTTTTATTAAAAATAAATCTAAGTCATGCAACTTTCTTTCAGTCCCAATATTAAAACCTATTCGCTTTATGTACAAATGAATGATATATCAAAGTATGTATACATAACATATAACTTTGTTTTGTCCATCACATCTCCGCATCACGGCAATAAAGCAGTTTATAGTGTATCTCGGGAATTTCAGCTGCATTGCAGCATTGCACTGCGAGTCTGCGGATCAGTCACCGAACTGAGATTATCTTAGGTTTGGCAAACTTCTGTACACAAGTAGGTAAAAGCGTTGCTGCCAATAAAACACTAACTCGATTTGATATCAATTTGTTAAACAATAGTATTAAATTTGGAATTTCACCATCGTAGTATTATAATATTTTTGACAGGGTCGGCAATACGCGAGTGATACCCCTCGTGTTGCAAGTGTCCATAGACTACGGTAACTGCTTACCATCACGCGGGTCATATGCTTGTATGCCGCCTTAGTAGTATAAAATAAAATAAAATAAAAAATTCCATGCAATATTATTGTGAAACTCACGATGGAAGGAGTAATAACGTTCCTTTAGGCTAAAAAGCTTAGCTCACAAATATGCGCCCCTAATTATTTCATAGAAAAACTGTGAAGAATTTTAATTATACCGTCGTATAAGTTACAGTGGTTATTACAGTAACAGCTATTCGTTCATTTGCGTGTTCAAAGTGCGTGCGGCAGTGTCGTAGCGATCCTTAAAGTCGGCTTAGACGGCTGTCTAATGAGGTATAATGCACTCCTTTACTACCCTGATAAGATATAATATGTGGAAATAAAACTGTGCAGCGATTTCCGAACCTCCCCACAGGTAAAGTCACATAAAAAAGTGCTATTTACCAAAATCATATAGTTAGGAAAATAATTTCGAACGTGAACCACTTGCGACTCTACATTTTTAAAAACATTGTGTTATTTAAGTTTAACTAAATAGCTTATTTTGCCCATATATAACAACACAAGTTAAATCTGCCCTGACATGACAATGTTTTTACGTAGATATCTCCAACAAAACCATGATAAAACCATTCGTCATACGTCAGACAGGCTTCTGATTGCTTCGATACGTTTTTGGTCTTTGACAGTTTGATTGCTACTGTTGTTTATTTACAATGTGCCTGGATATTTCCAATTTAAAGTTTTGACTACTGTTTTGGTAACTTTAAGACATCTATACTTACCTATATAAAACAAAGTCGGGTTCGCATTTATAACTCAAAATATAGGATAAAGATATAAGATATATACTTTACTCTACACCAAATTAAACATAGGATAGGACAGAAATCAAACAATGGGCGGCCTTATCGCTAACTGCAATTTCTTCCAGGCAACCTTAGGATGGACATAATTATCTAGACTGAACTTACAAATGAATATCTTTGATTTGTTGGATTTGTCTTCACCTCGAAAAGCAGAATAACTATAAAACATCGAAAAAATATACGTAAAATAAAATTACGAAAAATTGCTTTTCTTATATATTTTGTATCGGGAACGGATGGTTTATTTCACAGAAACAAAACACGTATAAAAAAGAACATGGCGTTGTATGTTGGTTACCGTAATGCCAGTAGATGGCGTTGTGTGCATTGTAGTTTGACAGCTGGTTTTTTAATGTTAAGGGCAGGATAACGTGTGCTAGTTTGTAATGTTTATCGAGAGTTATAACAATAAACTCGCTCCCTTAATACAGATGATCTAATAACAACCAGCTACATGTTACAAAATAAAAACCGGCCAAGTGCGAGTCGGACTCACGCAGGGTTCCATACCATAAATCGCGTTTGTTGTATGGGAGCCCCCCTTAAATATTGATTTTATTTTGTTTTTAATATTTTTTGTTATAGCGGCAACAGAAATACACAATTTGTGAAAATTTCAATCGTCTAGCTATCGCGGATCTTTAGATACAGCCTGGTGACAGACGGACAGACAGCGAAGCCTTAGTAATAGGGCCCCATTTTTACACTTTGGGTACGGAACCCTAAAAACAGTCAACATTAAAGTTTCAAATACTTAGAATGACCTTAAGTGGTTGTCACATAATGACAACATGTCTGGTTACAAAATAGCATTCGTGCGGCCGACAGCTTTTAGCTTGTTGGCCGTCACTGGGGGATAGAGGGGGGGGGGGAGCAAACAAGTGTGCTGTTTATTATTCATACAAATTGCACGCTTGTGAAACAGCTGGCATGAACTATTTTCCATTCATTTAATAAAATAGGTGTACCTATTGGTTACAGGACAAATTCGTTCCACTAAAACTATACAAAATCTATAAACATAACAAACCATCACGTTGGTATTCCCAGAAGGGTTAGGCAGAGGTTTACCTCCTAATGTACATCCACAGTTTGCCGGTATGTTAAGGTATATATAACACCAGGCAAAGCTATTGTGATTAACCGGGCAAAAATCCCAAACTCCGAGTTGCTACTGAATTTCATAGAAAAACCCAATAACACTTTGTTCGACTTGAGAATCAAACCCAGGACCTCCGGCCTAGCAGTCTGGCTCTGGACCACTAGGCGAATGAGGCAGTTTCAAATCAGAAATCTATAATTATTGCAAGAATATAGCTAACTTCTCCAATGACAGGGCCGCACTTAGGTATATATAACAAGCCAATATTATATAAGTCGACATATTAAGACATAATTATCCTACTAAGCTGTGCTGTGCCCAACAGGGTCTATAATTGATTCCTAGATTTAAGCCTACCATCTGTTTTATATATTTTTGTACATTATGGAACGCAATAAATGAATAATGAATATGAATATGAATATTTTTAAAATATGAGCCAGCTTCGCGGGCCCAAAGTTGACATCCACTGGCCACTCCTGTCACGAAGTAAAATGTCATAGTTGAGTAAAAGCTTTTATGTCATTTTAGCGTGTATGACTATAAATAGATAATAGGTACCCGACTCAGAAAACTTACGTGGTTAGCCTGGTAGATTTGGAATATCATATACAAATGTTAATAATACTCCCGGGGCATTTCAGGATTGTGGGATTCCACATCGCGGGATTGTAATTTCTAAATGAAATCTTATAGAGAAATCTGTTAATCTAGATAATAGTTCTGGCGAGCCGCCAACGCGCCTCGATCGTTACCCGTCAAGGACTTGGAGATCACGATAATATACATACCGCCATACCAGCTGATTGCTGCTTGTGATTTATATAACTGCAATACTGACAATTCTGTAGTTGCGGACCATAACCAAAGGCCATATTTAAAGCCTAATTTCTTGAGTCCCATAAATTATAATTGATCATCTAAATATTTTGTTGACCCGTCCGCGGTTTCACCCACGCTGCCCCGTTCCTAAGAGTCGTAGGGTTATGTTAAATAGCTTAAAACCTTTCACTTTAATCTATTAAAAAAACCTAGTTATAAAGATCTAAGCATACATAGGGACAGACAGGGAGCGTAGTGAAGTGCTTTTTAGGAATTTCTACATAATAAATATGTATATCAAGACGTGTAGGCATGTATTGTGTATGTATATTTTAGGAGAATCTCGTTCACTGCAAGTGGAGGGCGCCGCGTTCGACCGCGCCGCGGAACTCCTGCGCCGCTCGCCCGAGTTCACTGTGCTCGCGTCGCTAAGGCAAGAGCCCGCCAACTCGGGCACCATCCTATCGTTCTCACATGGATACAACAGGTAACCATACCCTGCAGTTTATCGATGTTGTATTACTACTAACTACTATTTTAGTTAATTTTAAGTCCGTAGATCGATCTTGCTTCTAAATGTGTTTTATTTTTAGTTTATTTAATGGTATCTACTGTGCAATTTAGTCGTTATTATGAAGTAACATTGGAATAAAGCTTAATAATCATGACAAATAAAGCTGTGCGGATCATTAAAATCGATCGCATTTATTTTTACTAATAACGATTACATTATAAAAACTCAATCATTCTGTGCGTAGCGCGTGTCGTAGCACCTGCTACGCGGCGTAGCACAGTCCGTAGCAAGCCGGTGGTTGTTGATGTTTCGATAATTAAATTGTTGAAGTTACGATTTCACGACTTAATTATATATTCATCTGGTACCGAGTAGTGGAACACGATGAGCCACTGGCGCTCGCACGGGCGCGGGCGCGCTGTGAGCGGCGAGCGGCGAGGGCGCGGGGCCGCCGCAGTCGACGCGCCGCCGCTCCGCACGGTGAGTTCTAGATCTCAACATCGCTGCGCGCGCACGCATGTCGCCCGCACCGGCGGCATGCGAGCGCGCGTCTAGGGGAGAATCATGTATCTTGGAATGTCCTGTGCCTCGGAATGTCCTCCTCGATCCATCCGTTGACCTGATTGCGCTCACTGTCACCTCTGCATGGATGTATGTGTGCGCGGACGGGCCGGATTGCATGCTCCCCGCGCCGCCCACCGCCGTCCGTCTTGTGTTCTGTGTCTTGACGTGTTGTGTTCTGTATATGTCCGATTGCCCCTCCAATCCATTTCTCGATGTTCTTTCTGTACCTGGATGTTGATGTTAGTCGTGCGCCGTGCGGCCGACCGCATCGCAAGTTCGCGCTACCTCGAGGGGACTCCGCCGAGCTGTTCCGCACTTGCATTCCAAGCGACATGGGAATCCTTTTTGTCTCGTATTGTGTCAACGCCACGCTCGGTGCTCTCGCCGAGTCGTAATTAACTATTCGGTTAAAAATTCTCCCTTAAATGTACGAAAGCGGACACCGCGAGCAGGGCGCGGCCCCGCGACGCCCGGAGCGAGTTACCCGACACCTAGGCGTCTCTGTGGACACCGAACGCAATTCGTTCCGAGGTACATGGTCCCCCATCCTGGCCGAGCGATATTGAGATGTAGAGCGAGCCGAGGTCCGCTCGCGGCCGGTCCCGTCCCGTCGCCGTTCAATATACCTATGTGTTGTTTGCTTTGTTTATGTGTACCTCGGAACAGTATGCGAGGGCGGCGCGGAGTCGTTCCGGGAGCGCGGCGACTCTCGGTGTGATGTGTAGTGCAGCTGTTGGGGTCGCAGGTACCTGGAGGTGCAGTCGAGCGGGCGCCGCGACGAGGTGCGGCTGCACTACGTGGCGGCGGGCGGCACCGCGCCGCGCGTCGAGACGTTCCCGTTCCGGCTGGCGGACGGCGCGTGGCACCGGCTGGCGCTGGCCGTGTCGGGCGCGCAGGCCACGCTGCTGGTGGACTGCCACCCGCTGTACCGCCGCCTCATTCCGCCGCCCGACCGCAACTTCACGCAGCCGCAGCTCGCGCTATGGCTCGGACAGAGGAATAGCAAACATTCCTTATTTAAGGTACGTACTCCTTTGATTTCACCAATTGTTATTTTAATGAAGGAATATTGCGACTTGTGGGTAGTCGTAATAAGCAAGTGCGCAAGTCCAATTTTTCCTTCACTAAAATAACTTTATAATCCCAGCATGGAACATAACAAAATCACAAAAAGAGAGGTCACCAATTATTCTTTTACACATATATAAAAGGGCTCACAAACATTTTTCTTAGTATGCGTACCTAAGATGCTCAATACCTACATTAAAAATAATGTCTCTCATTCCAGGGTACATTACAAGATGTAAGACTGGTAAGCGGGCCTCACGGCTACCTGGCACAATGCCCGGGGCTCGACTCGGAATGTCCCACTTGTGGGCAATTCGCTCTTCTGCAAGCTACTGTGCAGGAGCTCACTACACATATCCATGACCTTTCACTCAAGGTGACTAAATATGTATTTAAAAATGATAATTAAACCTAAATTTTTTAGAAAAATACGGGCAACGTGATGAACAGTTAATTTTGTATTCTTAATGTGGTATGACTTCAAACATGTAAAAAATTGGCATCTAAAGGCAGAAACACAATAAAATCCAGGCACACCTCCGACACTTCTCAGACAGGTTCCGATACAGATTTACCGTGGGAGAGCCATGCTTTGACACGAATGGGCCGGCTCGACCGGAGCGATACCAAGGCCTCACAGATAACCGGCGTGAAACAGCGCTTACGTTGTATTTCGCTGAGTGAATGAGGATATCGGAAGCCCGTATCCTTTTAATAGGTGGGCAACGCCTTTGAGAATCCTTTCTCCTCCGACCCGTGTTACGGGTGCTCATGGGCGGCGTCCGTCGTAAGTTTGTTTATCAGACAACAAACGTTACAACGACGTGTCAGGGTCAGTAGAGAGGGTGGCCGTTCTATACGTAATACCTTCTAATAATTATTCTGTTGTCCACCTTAATGTTGAAATATGTTAACGTTGCAGTTAGTTGGCACGGAGGCGAGGTTGGCGCGGCTGGAACAATGTGATTGTCAAAAGTCGTGCTTCTCCAACGGTACGGTGCACGCCGACGGCGCCACCTGGCAACGAGACTGCAATCGCTGCTCCTGTGTGGTATGATGATAAACTACTTCTCGTTAAGCTGCTTACTAAGAAAACTTGTACCTCTTGTATCTCTTCAATTGCTCATATAAAATAAGTCCAAAACAATCAAGTTTCAAATTCAAACGATGTAAGAAAAAGAAAGAAAAGCATCACACCATATTTTCTAGTTGAATTATGTAACACCTTTTGTAACCATATTTGTAAGCAAAAAAATATTTGAATTTGAATTTGAATGCGATGTTGTTGTCTGTTGTAATAAGGTTTCTAAACAGAGAAGGAAAACATACAATTTATCTAGAGCTACATGACGTTATTGTGATTCTCCTTGTTCGTTGGTTTCAGCACGGCGAGATAACGTGCAGGCCAGTCGAGTGCGATAGAGCTGATTGCAAGAACCCGGTGCTGCATCCGGGGGAGTGTTGCCCAACATGTTTAAGTAAGTACTCTATTAGGTCTGCTATTGCAAATGTATCAGATTACATAGTCATTCAATGGCACTGAATGACATAATAACTCAAAAATTAGCAATTCTGGAGCCATTGAATGACTATTTTGATACACTAAAATAGTGGATTTGGGGCCTGTTACTGCATGTTCTGCTGTTAACATGGTACCATGAGTGATTTTTCTGTTCTTATTCAACTCAACTTAGTAAGTACACTCTTCTATTTAATGCCATATTAGTCCAGTATAAGTTGAAAATATAGTACTGAACCTTACCGTACCAGTGCCTTTCGAAAGTTTAAGTGTACGAATAGCCTATCCAATGAATGCGTGGTCAGCTTAACCTGGAAATATATGAATCTTTTAAATTATTATATTTCACCCAAAGTTGCGACTGAGGTCACTCGCACAAAATTTCGACTGAATCAAAACAATTTGTTCGTGATTTTTCAGGGCAGTGCCTTCTGAAAGGAACGTTGTATGAGCACGGCGAGCGTTTCGCACCGAAGGAGTGCGCGGAGTGCGTGTGCCACGACGGCAACATGCAGTGCACGCGCGTGGACCCCGAGGTGGCGTGCCCGCCGCTGCCCTGCGACGTGCCCGACCAGTTCACCGTGCCCGGCGAGTGCTGCAAGTTCTGTCCAGGTGGGCTACAGTTGTACACTAGTGTGCAGAGAGAGAACCCGAAGATGATGAGGACGATAGTATGCTAAAAATGTTAACACAACAATGGTAAAAGCGGCTCAACTATTCTTAAATCGTTAGAAATGGAGGGAGGAGAGCTCCCTCCATTTTCTCACCATAGTTTTAACCCAGCTGTGGGCACATTCAAACTGGCCTGATAAAATACTACTACTGTAATGTAACTCTTGTTCGGCTTTATCCAGGAGTGGACTACTGCAGCATGGGGCACTCGTGCGACGAGAACGCGACGTGCATGAATCTCAACACCAAGTACATGTGCAAGTGTAACCAGGGCTTCCAGGGCAACGGACTTTCTTGTCAAGGTAATACCTCTATACATGACCAGGCTTAACAAATAAGTGTAACAGCTTAAACTCCTTTCTATAAAGACGGAGGTTCTCTGTTCTAGATATCTTTGCAAGTATTTGCAAACTATTTATTTATTTACCTACTTCGATTTCATTTTTTATCTGAAGAAGGATCTCCCAAGATAGTCACAGCTGTGTGAGCTTATCGGTTCTAAAGATAAAACAAAGTCAGTCTTCTTGCTAGCGGGAAGCAAGGTTCAGTTGGTCAGTTGGTTTTTCCTCGATTACAACTATTGTGTGCTTTACTCAATAGCGAGATATATAGGTCGCTGCACGACACTCAAAACTGGAGTCTGATAATCGTGTTGCTAAAATAAAGTCACTGAATCACTCCCAAAATGTCCTGATGGCATCTTCTGGTCTGATGAACTAAAATGATCACATTAATGGATAACTGCCTTTCAGATGTGGACGAATGCCAGCGTGCAGGTGGTCTCGACGGCCACCACTGTCACTCCAACACGAGGTGTGTGAACGTAGTGGGCAGCTACGTGTGCCAGTGCCTACCAGTATATACAAGAAGAGACAAGTTCAATTGTGTAGAAGTAAGATCTTCTTCTCTTTAACTTTCGGTCAATATAACGCGATTTCCTTCGTTTTCGGTTGTCGTAGAAAAAGTTTGTAATGCTGACAGCTATTTTAGCTTTGTGTTCACTTAAGCAAATCCATTGAGGCATTAATAACTTTGTATTTGAGTTTGTTGTCATCGTATCAAGATATAACTTGATCTTTAAGCTAATGTTAAAAAAAATACGATAATTGATGATGATGTTTGAGTGGAAGTTACCCTGTCCGCAGGTTGCTTTTGCGTATTCATAAATCAACTATTTGAAGACAGTAAGTACTAACTGATGTAAAATTTGTGCATAATATTATTATTTGGTTTTGTTCAGGTAGACGAATGTGCGGGCGAAACGCACGGGTGTCACGCGCACGCTGTGTGCACCAACACGCCCGGCTCCTACACGTGCCGCTGTCGGGAGGGATACACCGGCGACGGATACGAGTGCTCACGTATGTACCTTACTCAATACGTCATCCAGATATTTATCTGTACAAAATGTTTCTCATTTGATTTTGGTTTTCATCGATATACTTACCTAAGCAAAATAATAAAGTAAGTAATTAAGTACATATAGCTTTCTTTTCTTTTTTTTTCAAACCTTAGAATCGTTAGTGCGTTTACAATTTTCACAAAGACAGACAAAGAACAACAACCTGTATGTCATACAAATATTTTTTCCGACAAAGATCGAATACATCGATTAGAAAGAAAAAGGATTTATTGACACGGTCAAGGACACTGCATGGAGTAATATAGGCAAAAAAAAAACTAAATTAAACTATAAAAAAAAAATTTAAACAAACAAAAAAATAATATTGCCCACGGGCGTGCGGAGCCGATCGCTCAGCCATTACACCAAAACGATATAGACCTGAAAATAAAATCATTATCATTGTTTGGATTTATTCCTTCTTATTCTTACATTCCTTTGTGCAGCAATTTGCACGGGCGGGTGCCTGAATGGCGGCGTGTGCGAGTCCCGCGAGCAGTGCGCATGCGCGCGCGGGTTCGGCGGCGCGCGCTGCGAGCGCGACGTGGACGAGTGCCGCGCGCAGCCCCCCGCCCCCGCAGCCCCCGCCCCCGCCCCCGCCTGCCCCCCGCACGCGCTCTGCGTCAACACGCCCGGCAGCTACTACTGCGTCTGCGCACAGGGCTACCGCCGGGACGCCGTGCTGGATACTTGTCAAGGTGCGGCCCCATGCGAGGCGAGCTGGCTGGCTGGCTGGACGGTAGCTAGGAGAAACTACGCTGATCAAGCGATCTGCAAGATTATGCTTGCCACGACCGGTGTAACACATGGAGACCACTCCGTAATACCATCGATTCCAATTGCCATACGAACACCTATGAGGATCGTCAGTCAATACCAAAAAGCCTGACAGCCGGTTTATCCTTAGGAAGATATTGTACAAATTGTAGTCATATTGCAGTCGCTTCGTGTAAAATAACCTATAATTATGTTCCATCAGACGTGGACGAGTGCATCGAGGGTTTCCACACGTGTCACCCGAGCGCGCGCTGTGTAAATATCGACGGCGGCTTCAGGTGTCAATGTGATTCAGAGGAACACTGTGAGTTAAGTGAGTATCAAACAATGATGGTGAATTCATTTTCTTCTCAATGATAATCCGGTAAATATAGTGCCTGATGTGAGTCACTTTTAGATAGGCATATAAATTTGAGAAATTCTTTATTGCCATAGCCCATTTATTGAGGAAGGCTATAGGCTATATATAATAACGCTAACCAAGTGACTATTCCACGCGGACGAAGTCGTGGGCGGACGCTAGTATTTCATAAAATGCGTTGTATTGCAGGTTGTTCGTGGCAGGGCCGCATCCTGTCGGACGGCGCGTCGTGGTCGGAGGGCGGCGGCTGCCGCGCCTGCGTGTGCGCCGCCGGCGTCGCCACCTGCGAGCGCGCCCTCTGCGCATGCGACTTGCACGATAACTATACTACTGCGGTAACTAGAATTTCTCATTTTTCACTCCAAACTGTATGATACGGTCACTAGTTTTTGCAATGTTTTTGTTTCTTATGAAGTTGCGGTAGACTTTCGGATTCCAGCAGCTATGAATACCAAAAGTTTTAAGACCCTAGTTGGCCCAGGTGGTAGCTCGGTACTGCCGGGTCCGCGGACGAATGCTACAGCGCTCCCGTAGGCCCGGCACCAAAGTGGTGCGTGAAACGCCGAGGTTGGTTTTAGTCGGTAGATCGCTCTTTTCAGAGCAGCGTCCGACACACCCCACCGTTCTCCACGGAGTGGTGGATATTGCATAAAGCATTTCCAACCCCGTCAACATGAAAATAGGTCGTAGCTACTGTGCAGCCGCTGTCAGAAGATTATTCTGTCCTGAACCCATTTCTTTGCCCAGATCTACAGGCGTCTGACTGCCCTATGAGTCTAGTGGCCCTAAGTCCACTACTACGCTAGAGCCCCTGGTTTCAATTTCCAGGACGAGCAGTATTAATTTTTTCTATGAAATTCTCAGAAGCAGCCACCCGCAGTTCAATAAATCTCAAACACTGATGTTTGAGATTTATTGAACTTTGAGTGTACTCTGCTGCTGCTATAACGTGTCCGTCAGACTGGATCGGCCCCGCGGAATTTGATAACGAGACCGCTTTCATTTTAGTTAGAGGCACTCAATGGGCCAGGCCAGCCTGACACTTTCAGCCCGGCTCTGTTCGTACCGCGACTCTACTTAAAGTATTAGTTGTTTCGTCAACCGGCCTCATTGGTACGTGTGTTGTCAGTTGCAGAGCACGTCCCTGCCGAGCGTGGCGCCGGCCTCGTGCTGCCCGCACTGCGAGGCGCGCTTCCACTGCCGCCACCAGGAGATGCACCACGTCACCTTCCGCAGCGGCGAGCGCTGGCTCTACCAGTGCCAAATCTGCGAGTGCCTCGTAAGTACCACACTATGACCTTTTAGATTTTGTGTAGTTCTGGTCATCAAAAGTTGGACTATCGTTCGCTGCCTTCCCAACGGTCCTTGTGTGTGTAGGTACAGTATAGGCAGATACGTAAAATATGAGTTACAACTCTAACACGGGGTCATCCAATGGAATGGAAAAAGGGTAAGTATGGTCAAGGGAGTCCCTTGACACTTTAATTAGTCATATTTACTATGACCAGTTGCCAGTTCATAGTTTTTCGTCTTCTCTGTTGTTCTATCCTCTATATCGCTTGTTTGCAGCTTGGTGAGGTAGACTGCTGGGAGCCGGAGTGTGGAGAGTCAGGGGCGGAGTGCTGCGCGGGGGGCGGGGGCGTCGGGGGCGAGGGCGGGGCGGGGGAGTCGCCCCGTCGCTTGGAGCTGGGGGCGTGCGCGCCTCCGCACTGCGCCGCCTGCACGGTGCGTCACATACCCACCAGATAGTGCCGGTGTGACGTCACGGGGGCTCGTAGGGCCCGCGTGATGTCTACTCAGCCCTCTGTGACACCGGCTCTCATTGAGGTTGGCAGGATGATAAATTCAGTCTGTCCCTTTATATGTTTAACTTAAGCTGTTATGGCATAACATTTGTGCCCCATATACTTATATAAAAATATCTAGTTAAGGGTTGTTTATTTTTAAGGATAAAAAATAAAGTACTTAAATAATTACTGTCATTCTTACATAAAAAATAATGTTTGTCAAGAAAATATTTTATAAAGCTGAAAGTTGGCAATCTTTCAAAAGATTTCCTCTTTATCGATGATTAGTGACAAGGTCAGTTAGTATATAGTTTGGACGTGTGTAATAATGTTAGGTAGCGTCTGCCAACCTCGAGGGTCCGCGCCTAGCCGGCGAGCTGTGTGCTTCCACTAATCGCTTGTAACGTGAACCCGTCCGGCGCCTGTGCCTCGGCGCGGTGTCGGCGTGTGATCGCATTATGCTTGTTGCAGGGCGGCCAGTGTGCTACTTTGGTGAGCAATCTCGCGTGTTGTGTGCATCGGTAACCATCCCCACTCTTCTTATTCATTCATACATCTGCTCTGTTAACACGTGTTTATTTTAGCTTGAGTCCTCGATTTACTTACATCGGTTCAATGATCGGTTGGATCTGATCTTCATTGCTAGACAGGTAACGAAGAAACATGCAGACCATCCCTGTGATATAGACGTAGAACTTTGTCGGTTGCGTACTTTTCATTTTATTTCTTACAAATTCATTCACAATAAATTTTAATAGAAATATCGCACCATAACAACATTTTCATTAGTTGTCACATCCGTAGTAGTACAACTCCTATAAAATGTGTGCGTTTTTTTAAACGTGGCAACACCTATTAGTGTTGGCATGTTTAGAAAAAACATACAGAATGTATTAAATCGAGGACATTCATTCTAGAATCATTTTATGTTGCATGTTTAATACTTTACTCATTAATTACATGTCATTATCTCTCGCTTCTATATGTTTTGAGCATCTTGAATGCGTCGCGCTCGATTTCGCTTCCTTTATTGTTTTGCAGACATAACTTATAAAATCGATTTTCCGTTATTTTTCACTTTCCCCCACTAGTTTAGGAATTAGATAGAATTAGAAAAATAATTCACTACACTACATTTAAAAATATATTTTACCCCAATATAAAAAAGCTGTATTGTATATACCTATGTACAGCGTAGTGCTAGTCATAGATAGTTTTGGAAATGAATTAGAGTTAGGTTATGTTGTAACTGATCGCGTCGCGTCGCGTCGCGTCAAGCTTTGCGTTGGCTTGTCGCGAGGCGAGGCGGCGAGGCGGCGGCCCCGGCGCTACATGTGTGTGGTGTGCAGCGGGCGGCGGCGGGCGCTGGCGGTGGCGGGGCTGGCGCTGGTGGCGCTGTGGTGGGGGCGGGGCCGCGCCGCGCACCGCAAGCACCGCGGCGCGCGGCGCTAGAGCCGCCCTGAGCCCGACGCGAGGCACTCCTCTATTTATTCTAGATAGATCTAATGTTACCGCGGCGAGCGCCCGCGAGCCCGCGCCGCGCCTTCCAATTCTAAATTTAACCTAAGTCGATCGCTTAACATTATTATCCTAGACTCGGAGTATTTAGCTGTGGGGCGGGGGCGGGGCGGGGCGGGGGCGGGGCGCGGGCGCCGGCGCCGGCCGCTCGGGAAGGCCTAATATTGTTTAACGAAGTTTGGTGAGCGACTGAGTGAAATCATTAGTGCGTACGTTTGTATAGTGTAGTATGTTAGGTGAGTAGCGCATGCGCATGCGGCGGGCCGCCCGCTCGCCCGCCCGCGCCCCGCGCCCTGTTGTAACAAATTTTTCATAATATATTATAGTTTTTGTTTGTCTTTATATATAGAGATCGTTTTTTCTTGTATAATTTGAAAGTAACCAAAAATAGGTACCAAATATAGAAAAAGATATGATTGTTTCTTGATTTTCATAAAGCATTTTAATGCTTGCATGTTGTATTGTGTTCAAAAAATTACGATTAAAAAGATATCCTCGACTTCAGTGTTACTTATTGACCCATCACCCCCGATCACTAAGAAATAAACCAATTTTGTCAACAAGACATTTATTTAACACATATTTACTTAAGACTTTAAACAATTTTAATTGACGTTTGAAATAATAATTTAAGTATATCATATCTAGATTTTCCCTAAAACATTCTTTCAAGAGGAGACTTACGTTAATAAAATCTTCAAATCACTTTTGGTACTATACTGGTTCATAATACCTCAGGGCAATGTGATATCCACAAATCGAAATCTGCAGTAGTTCACGAAAGAAATTATAAGGAATTCAGAACATCCACAAAAGCGCATGTACCTAGTTACCTACATTCAGAAAATTGTCCTGTCAATTTGTATGATGTCAATATCCAAGTATCAATATCTAACTTCGCGCTGCATTCAGCGTACTTTTAATATTAGAGATATGTTTAGTATTCTGCATTTGGTGCTTTTCACAAAAACAGCACAGCACTATTTGTTAAGCACGTCTCTAGTATTACAATACGCAAACGGCATCCAAATATGAGGAAAATATATAATACGAGGAAAGGTTCATTACTATAATATGAATTGACACTTTATTGTGTCGTACTTATATTGAGTTATCGCAACATTATTCAAATGTCGATATAAGATATTGTCGAAAATAGAGCTTAGTAGGTAGTAGGTACATACGCGGCGATCATTTGAAATTCAGTAACAACTCGCGAAGACGTATTCGCATCGACATCGAGAATGATTTGTATGAGAAGACGGTTAATGAACTTAGATGAAGCGAAAGTGTATCAGGATCGTAGTAAGTGCATATCTATAGTCTCTGCCTACCTCCCAATGGGAAACAGGCGAAAAATATGTAATGAGACTTATAGCAGAAAAATTCTCGATACGTTTACGATACGAATTTGATAGTGCTTCGTGCTTATGTTCCTGATAAATTAAACGACCGCCACTCGCTTAGCCTTTTGGGTTCTGAATTCCGTATATTCCGGTGGTGGTTTTTTAGGCTGGTTTTTAAGTAACGCTAACCGCGCGCTGTCCGTCGGCGCTGACAGCAGAAACGCATGAACTTCTAGCTTTTTAGAATAATCAGTGCGTGCTTCGCTAGACGTCAGCGTACGGTCAGCGTGACTCTAAAACCAGCGTAAAGGGTCGAGTTACATGGGGCCGTCGTGCGCAAGCGCGGCGGGCGAGGTGAGCGCCACGAGCGGCGGCGGCGCATGCGCGAGGCAGGCCACGCGCAGCGCCTGCGCCTGCGCCTTGTGGCCGCGCGCCTCGCCGCGCTGCACCGCGCCCGTCACCAGCGTGTACGCCGCCGCGAACAGGGTCACCGCCTGCAACCAACACACAACATCCACATAAGTACGAACCCATCACGCAACGTCATAATGATGATGTTTGATTTTTTTTCGGAAAAATGCGTTTTTTGACCAATTGTTAGCTTAGCCAACAGTCTAATATCAGACTATTAATTTAAAAAATTACCCTCCCAACGTTGGAGAGTTAACAATATGGCGGATACTTAACCAACTAACAAACCAAGTTTGACTATAGTCAACATAGACATTGAAAAACTCTATAGCTCTTTAACCATTACTTGACGAAATAACCGGTTATACAGTTTGACTACGGATCTAAAAATTAGGCCTTAGAGGAAGATATAAGTACCTTTATAACACACAAGAAAATATTTATGTAGGTAGTTGCAATCTATCATGTAACAAAGTTGGTATAATGAAAAGCCAGGTTTTAAAACCTACACAAAAAGAACGAAACAAAATGCTCACCATAACAATAACGATGGCTGAGGAGAGTGCTGACAGTGAGTTGGCGAAGTAGCGCAACTCAGCGAGCGCCGGGCGCAGACAGCCCATGCTGTACAGTGGCACGTCACACATGTCACCGCGCTGCAAACGTTAAGCATAAATTAGGATAGCTAGGCTAATGTTTCCTGAAGTGGCAGAACTCATAACCGTTCATTTAGGCATCTGCGTCGCTAAATATTCAGTCGCTAAAAAAATTGCGCTTGTATTCCCCGAAGGCTTTAGCAGCGGCGTACTAATGTAGGTACACCCACAGTCCGCCGGAATGTTTAGGTCCTATGTAATAGGGGGCGAGCCTATTGCAATTAACCAGGTTAATTTCATATAAAAACGCAATAACACTACACTCGACCTGGGAATCACAGGATCTCAGGGCTCTCGCATAGCAGTTGCTCTCAGGACCACTAGGCTGATGAGGTTGTGGCGATATTTAAAGGCGTGTAGATGGATTGCAGCAATTAAAACGTCGGTTGGAAGTTCGAAGTATAACGGCTTTAATTAGAAGCGATAGCAAGTACAAGAAACACAGATAGGATAAGACGCGAAGATTATAGGTCAGAAAGAAAACACTAGGAAGTTAAATGATACGATACAGTTAAATTTAGTGTTCCGACTTAATGGGGAACCTTACCAACTGAGGCCTCAAAATGACAATATGCGAGTGATACCTCTGTTATTGGTGGCGTCTGCTAACCATCTGTCCTAGGTATGCTTGTTTATCATCTTAGTATCTAGGTAAAATAAAAGAATTAGTCTGTAAAATAAGTTTGAATGTGTACCTTCCCATTCCACACACGCCCGCAGCAGGCCGGTGGTAAGGCGCGACGATGTTGATACCAGTCAGAGTATGACTGGACGCCGCAGCATCGCAACTAAAAAAGAAATTCCACACAAGTTAGTTGCCCCACGTCAACACTTAAGTAGCTACTAAACATTTATTGAAGGTACCGTATACACCTTCTGCCGAGTTTAATGTATCTTTTTGATTAGCGACGTTTACCGATCTTGGGCCAGTCGAAACCACTGAATCTCAATTATTTCCACTATATCGTCCTAACATTGGCCCCGTGGGCTATCCTGCGATCATTTGACGTCCGACGGCAACCATTCGGTAACTGCTTTGGTCCACCGAAGATCACCTCGTCTTGTCATCTCCAGTTAAGTCTCGCGATAGGTGCATCAAATTTCTACTTAATGTATAATATGGTATCCAAACTCATTAGGTACCTTAAACATAACATATTGGCGAATCTATGGTAATTTTCCAGGAAACGAGGGCCGACATCTGAGATGCGATGAACCCGAGTCGATGCCTTGGCATTTCGAACCGTTAAGGCAACATTCTGGGATGGACAATAGACCATTCCGAAGTAGGTACGGCCGAAATACCTATACGCCTATGACTGTACCTCAATCTGCATGGCTGCAAAGGAGCTCCTAACAGCGGGATCGTAGGCGTCGATGGCCATAGCGCGCAGCATGCTGGAGTTGAGCGTCACTGGCTCGCGCACCGCACGCGACAGCCCCGAGATCGACGACATTCCCACAGACAGCAGTACCATCGCCACGCTCACTAGCGCCATCAACTGCAACCACACTCGACATATTTAATTAATAATACCTATTTGCCTATGGGACACTAACAGAACTTGCAGATATTCAGCAAGAATTCGAGTTCAAGTTCAAATGTTTTTATTTCAAATAAGTTTTAACAAGCGTTTATGAAACGTTATGATTCTAGTTGCACGGTTCCAAAAGGTTGATCCTATGGAGAAGAATCCGGCAAGAAACTACATGGACACTCATGAGCGATGATTCCCTTACCAGGTAAATCCTTATTTCTGACAGCTCCTTAAATTTATATAAAAGAGAGAGATATTATTCTTCATGTTTAAAGTTCTTTCCGATTTCGATAATAGCAACTAACCGTCGCAGTCAACGACATCGACTTGGTGTGGTAAGGGACGACGGTGGAGAGCCAGCACGTGGGCAGGCAAAGCAGCGCGCCCGCCATGAACAGCACGCTAGAGCTCAGCTCTACGCCGAGGTCCGATGTCCAGAAGTAGTACGACATGCGCAGCAGGCTCCATGCCACTGAGCCGCCCAAGATCGCACCACCGCTCTATAAATCAAACTTATATTCAGACAAAACAGAAACGTAATTCGACGGCCTAAACACTAGGTGCCACTTCCACCAACTTGTTAAATATGATTAAATTGTATTAAAACACAATTTTTCATTGTATATTTGTGTTTAAATACAGCAAACATATTTAAGAAATTGGTACAAGTGGCCCTAGATGTTCTAATTTCAACTAGATTCCTTGAAAATATTTTTTGCCTCAATGTGTGCGATGTGCCGTATATCTGGTACCAAGAAACGTTTCGAATAGGGCAATGAAACACTTTTCTTTTTCATTTTGAATATCCATAGGTACTAAAACTATCAAAAACTGAAATCAAGTAATTAACAGATTTAGGTAAATTAGTTCAGCAGTAGGTAGCTATTCTGTAAGACGATAAGCATTTAGAGTCTAGAGTCTTGCTGAAGAGGAGAGATTTTTTTATGTTCCATGAGACCGACCCTTTGATAACTACTTATTTATCAGCAAGAATTTACTCACAAGCAGCAGGCCAGCACACGCAAACAACACCAAACCGCTGCTTCTCATTCCGGCTCTATTTTTAATACTTTTTTATTAAATATTATAGTTTAAAAACGGTAATACAATTTCAATATTTATTTCTGACAACAAAAGTCACTCGACCAATTTGAAAGTATTTTAAAAATCGATTTGATTGGCCAGTAATATACATTTTATTACTTTGATTTTGTAAAAAGATGATATATTAATTAAATTTTATGAACGCTTGTAGAAATAGGTCGCGGTTTGTTGTCCTCATGATAATATTATTTATAATAAGGATAAATTAATAAGTAGTGATTTTGTGAGTTTTACGTTTGAGGTTTAGCCTCAGGAAACCTTATAATCAATGTAACGTAACCAAAAAGATAACACCTCCACTCATTGACTTCTAAAAGGCATTTGACTGTGTAATATCGTGTAAGACGCAATGTATACTTTTCCATTTATGGTGTAAACCATTTCATATGAGATTAACTCGTATACAAATATCTATAATCAAATAATTATGCAGATTGTATATTTATTATTTATCTAACACAATACAATTACTGTGGAGTTCCTCAAGGACTCACTTTAGGACCATTGAGTCTAAGTTCATCATAATGAATGTTACTATCTTGCTTGAGCTATGCGACTCAATGGGCCCACCCAATCGATATCTCGAATGGCCTTGAAATGGAGTCAAGAAGAATGATACTTTTAGCGAGCCTCACTCGTAAGACAAACATACCAAAGAGGCACTACGGTATGGATATATCTTAAGGTAAAGGAATGAAAATATGTTTAATTTTATCGTTAGGTATACGAAAACTAATCGATTGCATGTACTGATTTTGCATACTCGATGAATTATAATGAAGTAGTTATTCAGTTTTCTCTTATTTATTATGAGGATTCTTGCTATTTTGGGAGAACGTTAACTACCTATACATACAAAAATTTCTAGTCGTTTACCAATTTCCGAGTTCACATGTGTAAGTAGGTATTTTGTATATAGTAGGTACCCAGGATTATAAGAATTACCACTGAAGCTAATTAGCCGATACTGACTACACTACGCTTCCTTCAAATAGTGCTTAACTTACGGACTAAACAAACGATTAGGTATGTATTAAGCAGAATCCGTGAAATGTTCTACATAACATTCACGTTATAGGTATGTAATTTAGCGTTTGTTTTATATCAGTTTTTAAAATGTAGGTAAATGTACAAGGCAAATTAAAATGAATGAATTTATAAAATAGTGGGTGCGTCGAATTGTCGCCACTGATTCCTGTAGTGTTCTGTGGGCCATAAATTCTCAAGCACTGTTCCTGTTCTTACTATGTATGGTCCTGACGCAGGTGGTTGAGGGGGAGGTGTGGGAGTTCGGACAAGATGGTCCTGGAAGCATTATAGTCGATTATAAAGAAGGGGATTTTTCCCTGTTCCAGAAAAACCGAGAGATAAAAATAAAAGTAAGTCATATCTGATAAGTAATTGCGGGCCTGCCGATACAAAACATCCATAGCCATGCATTAAATACTCCGTTTAGTTAACTTTGGCACCAACAAGTGAGCCTTATATAAGCGTGTTAAAAACAAACTAATCGAATTAAACATTGATTCTTTATTAGGTTTTACATTCAAAGTAACTAAGCTATTAACTACTCAAGGATCATTGTTGCATTTTACGACCGCACGTGAAATCTAAACTTCTAAACTAATAGTTGATTAGATAGTCTATTTGTCTATTAATAGTCTATTTGTTTGTATTGCATAGGTTCTGAAACTACTGGACGATTTGATAAATTCTTTCACCATTAGAATCCCCACATTATCCCTGATGAACATAGGCGACATAATGTGTTTTTATAATTTTTGTTTTTTTTTTTGTTAAATACCCGTGCGAAGTCGGGGGCTAGAACCGCTAGTGTTTAACAAACGAAACACAATTACTCGGATTCCGATACAGTTAATCACGTGGTTGCCAGTCCGAATCCTTCCCATTTCACGACGTATGCTTGTGCAAGAAGGGATAACAATACTAATAATTTAAAAAAATAAAAAAATATTGTCAATACCGCGTGTTTCAACCACTACAGAGAATTTATAGGTAATTATTAAATAATAAATAAAAGGTAAATAGTTTATTAATTTGATAGGATAGCTACTTTCTCTTATTAGTATTCTTTATGATATAAAAATAACGATTTGGTATAACTTCCCACGTATGGGTACAGTCACGAGCACAGATATGTATACACTTGGCAAATTTCAAAAGCGATTTTCTCTTAATGTATTAATTGAAATTTTATGATGGTGTTATGAACATATTATTTTCGAACCAATGCTTTAATGATATTGTTATTATCTCAGTTTGCAATCGTCATTTCAATATCGTCAATCAAATCGTCATTTAATAACAATATGCTTTCGAATTTTGGTAAGTGTATACATATTGATGCTCGTGATTGTACACCTCGTCGTTCCCAGACGTAGATTCCGATACGCTCCCTAGACTGAGGTCACTACTTGGACTGGTGCTTATTACCAGCAGGGTAAAGGCTGCACTAGAAACACTGATATACAACAATTTGATATTACATTTATTAACAATAACAAGACAAGGCAAATTGACATTAAATAACTTATGAGTGATTCCACTAAGGCTAAACAGATCCGCAAATATGTACAAATATATACATAATATGATCCATATAAGGCGCGGCTAACAGTGATAACGAGTTTAATATCATTGAGGTAACACAAACATAGGACTAGACTGAGAAGCTGCTAAATTATTATGAACGGCGAAGCACTTTGGTAGTTTATTACTATTCGACCTTATAACAATAAAGCTTAAAAATTATCTACCAAGATTAATTAATTAATTATCAACCTATTAATACCAAGATTTTCGATCGTATAAAGACATTTATTAAGTTTAAGAAGGAATAATAGGTGTCGGACATGAAGGAACTTGAAACAAAATGGAGTTTACACCTCCTTAGACCAGTCGCACTGATGGAAAATTTGTGTCAAAAATACTCAGAAAATAAGATAAATATTATTTTTTACCCACGATGGAACGGAGGTGTAAGCGTTTGGGTTTAGAGGTTGTATGTTTATGTGCAAAACAATAAAACTACGTAAACAACATTATTGATAACACATTTCATTGCATCACCAGTCTCGTGGTTGAATGTTTTTTTCACAAAAATATTATAATCAGAATTCTCTAAGCCTACTTTAATAATTAAAGTGCTCTAGTAATAAGCTATAATTATATAAATTGTGTAATAGTCTACATACCTCTCTGTCCCGTCAAACACTGCCAAGGCGTATTATAATTTAAATGGATCTGCACAAAAAATCTAGGGCAATCTGAATTTACATTTACAACTATTGTAGACAGCCCTAACGTCGTAGAAATCATAGATATTTATTTTCCTCTTTTTGAACCGTACTGCATCAAACTTTAGGATCAATCTGAAGTTGCGAGTACTGTAAAGGAATAAGGTATATTTTTCTATGGTCGCTCATTGCGAACGGAACGGTTCACTACCTAAAAAGAATATCTTCGATAAGTGTGGACATATTATAGACCTAGAATTCAATATGAAACTGACAATTTGGGCTCCATGAGTTTGGGAAATTCGCGAAAAAATTGAACAAATAAGTCGTCAGCTGACCTTCAAGTACGCGAAAAAAATATAAATTATATGGCAAAACTCCCGTTTCGAACATCCGACCTGTCTTCGCCTGCCGATGTCGACTGACTTGATCGCTCATACACAACTTCAAGTTTACATTACGCTAACCTTGATCAAGTCTGCAGAATCGAAATCGACTTGTCATGCACTGAGAGTTTACCGGACATCGCTTCAAGCGCTACAAACATGAAGGCGAACTGAATCGTGTAATCTTAGAGCAAAACTATTTGTATCAACGAGACTATAATACGTCCATGCCTCAAACATTCAATCTAAAACCTCTGTACATTTAACTACATACAAAAATAGCCTTTATTTATCACAACAATTAGTCTAATTTTCGGGTCACAAGCTTTTGGCCTTCCTGTCTTTCAGTAGGCTGGTGATGAAGAACTCGCCGGCTCTGTACGAGGACCTGACGAGGGGGCCGCTGGCGGTGTACAGGAAGCCCAGCTGGTTGCCGCGCTCCTGCCACTGCTGGAACTTGTCCGGGGTGACGTACTCGAACACCTTGAGGTGACGTTTGGTCGGCTGCATGTACTGGCCGAGCGTGACGCACTCCACGCCCGCCGACCGAAGATCTGTGCACATACCATATTTTGTATATAGAGTTACAGCCGACTATTGTGGTGGTTCTGTGGTTTAGTGGTTCGAGTACCGGACTGCTGACCACGAGGTCGTGGGTTTTTTTTTATCTTCTTTAAAAATAGCTTACTAGCAACGTGGGTCACACATTACTAGTATTCTTGTTAACCCCTCGTGCTAAGTTAAATGCTTGTGTTACGAGTGGGTTGGTTTCGAACCGGCAACCACATGATCGCAAGTCTGACGCCCTAGCCATTAGGTTACAGCCACTTCCCACGGGTTCGATTCCCACGGGACACAAATATTTATGTGATGAATATAAGTGTTTGTGTTCGTCTTGGTGTTTCTCTTCTTCAATCTTTATGCAATCGGATGGATGGATAGGTTTAAAATAGGTATTTAATAGTGTGTTTTTTTTTTCGGTTTGTTGTGCGTCATACGGACGAAAATAACAACTTTTTCTTTCTTTCTTTCTTTCTATCATAGTCGAAAAGTAGTTCAAAATGTTTCAATAACCTTTCATAGTTTGTTCCACTTGTTCGTCGGACTCGCCCAGGCCCACCATGATCGATGACTTGGTGATCAGGTCTGGGTTCACTTCCTTAGCTGTCTGCAACACCTTCAATGTTTGATGGTACCTGTACGAGCATATAAACAACAAATTATGTCACAACACAAGCAATGTTTTTCACATGGGAGAGCCATGTTTCGGCACGAATGGGCCGGCTCAACCGGAGTGATACCACGGCCTCACAGAAAACCGGCGTGAAACAACGCTTGCGTTGTTTCGCCGAGTGAGTGAGGTTACCGGAGGCCCAAACCCTTTTAAAAGGCGGGCAACGCACTTGTGACTCCTCTGGTGTTGCGGGTGTCCATGGGCAGCGGTTATCGCTTACTATCAGGTGATCCGTGTGCTGGATTGCTCCCCGGTCCCACAAAAAAAAGTTTAGAAGAACAGGTTCACCCGTCAAGTAACAAATTATGGACACAGAAGAATATAATTATTATTCTGCAAATTAAGATTTGAGGTGATTGTGTAGTCCAAGTGAAATAAACTATAGAATAAGTACTTATTGTATTTGTATCGAGACGGTAATCCTCCCCGTTTCTTTGTTTTTAAATATTGTCCTTCCAACGGTGGGCCCGGTGCCCATAGGCGCCCATAGCGACGAATAAAAATATTACTTAATAGGATGGAAATAAAGGTCAAAGCAAGTTGTCAAGCATACTGCGGTATTGTTTTTGTACTGTCGACCGTTAACATTGAATTTTCAACTTTATGTCCATATACATAAGTTATATTTCTATTTTGTCGCCTAAAAATACCTTGCCATGCCGTGCGGCCATTGGGGGCCGGGCATAAGATACTATAAGCAGGGCAAAAAACCAAACACCGAGCCGCTACTGAGAATTTCATGCTGCACCTGGGAGCCGTTCTCACTACCAAAAACATGCGTCAGCATTGACACTATAGTACGATAACGGAGTATGACAACAGCAAGTTAGTTTGACATACCCAGCTCTAGGGTCCCTCACGAAGGGCGTGAGTCGCTCCACAGTCTCGATGTTGTGCGCGAACACGTCCAGGCCGCACGTCGCTATCGTCTCGATACAGTCCCGATTCGCACGGAAGTCAGGCACAAGACATTCTACCAGAATCTCCTTGTTCCTGACAAATAAGCACTATTAAATTTTTCATAATAAATTATATTTCTTTGTTTAAGTAAATAGACCTTTTCAAAACACTTTTACAAATCAATAGTTTACATTTTTAGGATTTCATTGCTGACAACCTCTGAGAAGAAAAACACTCAGACAATCATGGTCTCCTGTAACATCCAGACGTAAGTAGTAGCAATATGTGAGTATTAAAACGCAGGGTAATATCTGAGATGGCCTATTGAAGAGCCATAGCAGATTTGAGTAGACCAGTCTCAGTCTTGTTATCGCAATATTGTACAAGCGAAGATTGTAACATAGTTTATTTTAAAAGAGTGTCCATGTAGTTTCTTGCTGGATTCTTCTCCATAGGATCAACGTTTTGGAACCATCCAACTAGAATCATAACGTTTCAAAAACGCTTGTAAAAGCTTCTTTGAAATAAAAACATTTGAACTTGAAGTCACTGCATAGCTCAACCAATATGTAGGGAGTTCAACAACCCGTCGCATGACGACACCAATTATCAAACACAGTTAGCACCAGTTAAAATCTAGCCTACATAGTACATTTTCTTTATAATATAGAACCTGTATCTTGAGGTACCTGATTGCTGAGGTGCTGATTATTTAGCAGTTGAAATTATTTATACAATAGGCCTCCCTGTAAACTTCCAGAAGGACCGACTATACCTGACTGCATCCACAACTATTTTGATATAAGCTGCGTCTATGACGAATTTAGGGTTTGAAATATTTCTAAGTTTTTCAAGTCTTGTAGGTTATTAGGCAACTTACTGTCGTTTAATTTCTCTAACAGTTTCAGCAATATGTGACGAGCCTCCATCAGGCAGATCTGTATAAAAGAAAAGCAAACATTATTGAATTTCTCTAAAAAGGTCACATGCATCGTACTCGAAGCACACATAGCATGTTTCTCTAGGTATATAGTGTGGATGAAGTTGGTTGATACATAAATACACTAATGCCTTTTCCCATAGATAAAAACGACGGAATACCTCTTGCTATGATTCTTATATACCTATTTTAATAACATACCATCACGCCTATATTCCCCAAAGGGTTAGGTAGAGGCGCACGAATGTACACTCACAGTTAGCTGGTACGTTTAGGTTCCATGTGATAGGGGGCGAGCCTATTGCCATTAACCAGGGAACAAATTCTAAACTCCGAGCCGCTACTGGAAATTTACTAATTTACTAATGAGGCAGTTACCACTTTTAATTTGTCCACATTCAAACACCTTGCCATGCCACACATGATGGTTTCCATTTACTTATTTATTAAAATCTATCAGTGGGCTCACCGTCTCTGTCGACGGACGTGAGGACGATGTAGCCGAGCCCCCACTGGCTGATGGCGTGCGCGGTGTTGCGCGGCTCGTGGGGGTCCAGCGGCGGCGGCCGGCGCGACGTCTTCACCGAACAGAACATGCAGCCGCGGGTGCACGTGTCTCCCATCAACTGTCACAATATTATTTTAAAATACTGATTTAAGGTCGGTTTCTATGTCTTTTTTTATGGGACGGAGGGGCAAATGGGCAGACGGATCGCCTTATGGTAAGCGATTACCGCCACCCATGGACACCCGCAATGCCTGAGGAGTCACAAGTGCATTAATGGCTTTTTAAAAGGGAGTACGCCAAATTTGCCACTTGATTCGCTTAGTAGGATAGGATTTTGACATTACTTGCATGGGCCTTACGCCAAAATCCTATCGTAAGCAAATTGACTGACAGATTTGATATTAAAACTAGCCATTAGGTACTGCAATGGCCGTGTCTCGTAACTAAGTAATAATTACAATGACTGATCAATCTGTAAGTTTAAGTGCTTGTCATGATCAGAGTGTGTTTATTCTTAGAGTATCAGAACCCCTCTGTGCCTTCGAGAACATGTAAAGCTGTTGTTTCCAGTTGTCATATATAAAATCAGTTGTTTCTTAGGATATCAGTATGCATTGTAAAGTACCGATAGCCAGATACATATGACTTCCCAGTCATATGTAACTAACCTAACCTAACCTAACCAGAACATAGTTGGGCAAAAGCTAGACGACTAAAGATTAATTCAGCAACACCTGTAATGACACCTGGAACCCAAAACAAATGTTTTGCATTGCAAATTAAACTGACTAATCAAAAATGTGTTCAAATCGACTATGTTTAAAGAATTGTGCAGTCTATTAAATGCCTGTGCAAAATCTGTATGAACAACTTACCATAATAGTTGCAGTGGATGTTCCATTCTTGCCTCCACTCCAGCATTCACCAATGTTGGGACACCGAGCCTCTTCACAGACAGTGCTCAGCTTTAACTGGCGAAGCTGCTGCTTCAACTCACTGAACTTTGACCCTGGCAAAAAACTACTAATTGAAACTAGATGGTTAAGTACACATGAATGTAGATGAAGCGAGGGATAGGGGAGCAAACGAGCAGACGGATCACCAGATGGTCAGCGAGAATCGCCACCCATAGACATCCGCAACACCAGAGGAGTCACAAGTGCGTTGCCTGCCCTTTAAAAGGGTTTGGGCCTCCAGTAACCTCATTCACCCAGGGAAACACAATGAAAGCCCTGCTTCACGCCGGTTTTCTGTGAGGCCGTGATACCACTCCGGTTGAGCCAGCCCATTCGTGCCAAAGCATGGCTCTCCCATGTGTATTCCAATGGGAGACAGGCATGAAAATGTGTATGTAAATACACATAGCAGTACCTATAGTGTAGAGTTGAATAGATTAAGTTGCCCAGAAATGTTGTTGGGTAATAGCGAGTGTGTTTACAGCTAGTAACAGCTAATAAAATACACTAAACAACACAAAGATTACCCGTTGGTATGGTTGTTTTCAACCATGGTGGCAGTCGTAATCGTTCTGTTTCGCCCTTCTCTCTCTTCAGTTTGCCCTCATAATCCTGCCAATCCTTTGGACGGTCTTCAGCCACAAAATCAGCTAAGCCTGGCCCCTCACGCAACTTCTCTCGAATAGCATCAAGCTTGCTTGAGTGATTACATCTCTGAAACTAAAATTTATGGTTTCTAGCAACAATTACAATATTTAATTACCTAAACCAATGGGTTATACCAACCATACTAACCTGGTTTTAATGGATATAAAAAAATGCAAATATTTGATAACAAAAGTCTGGATTCTGTGACAAGTCAACTAAACTGGCAACTGAAGCATTTGAAATTCTAAATACAAATGCCGTCTTTTATTGTTTTCAAGTTTGGTCAGAGAGTCAACTTATGGCAAGACATAGGTATCTTCATCTTTTTTGTATTAAAATGATGCAATATAAAAATAAAGAGTTGCTGCTAAAATCCCAAACAATGATTATAATTATATCTTCAGTCATCAAATAAATATAGTAATGGCATTTGGGATTTCTACCTAGAGGTCTAAAGTTCAGGGCTGGTAACGATATAATATAAAAACCTTCAGTTGGGTTCTTATGGGTTGACCTCCAAACACTCAGCAGTAAACATGATATTTGACATGAACATGATGAAGTTATTTTGTTATTCAGAGGTACACTTACGTCATGACTTCTGTAGATAACAGAAGACTTTATTTTGTTGCGAAACATTTTATTGTGTGTTTTAATAACGCCGTGATATTTAAATGTAAGAAAACATTAGACAAAAAGCAAAGAAATATTTTTTTCAATTTCCATTGACAGTTGTCAACTCAAGTCTCAAATCGTTTTCAATTGACATTGACAATTTGACATTTTGACATCTGTGTCTGTGTCGTGTGATTTTAGGATTTTAGTGATAGTGGTGTACAACGGTGTACACGTCTTTAGTCAATAGTCAATAGATTCATTATTATAATGTGCAGTCAATCAGTGTAAATCATGATTTTTACAAACATAAATTATTGTTAGATTATTGTGGATGTTATATGAAGGCATACACAGGAATTAGTTAAGTACACCAAACGATCTTTTTTGCATAATGCCCATCGGTTCCATTTCTTTTATTTCTTCTTCTCAGGCTGATGTCCTACAATTAATATTACATATGAGTAGTCACTGCAAGTAGTCATATCACTTAGGTAGTCTAGAGGTAAGGAGAATCGTCATATAAGGTTGGAAAAGTATACAATCAACAGCAAACAGCTAAGCAGTAACTAACAGTTCTAAATCCCTCCAGAATAGCGCTAGTAGTAGCAACAGTGTATGAACAGTGCTACCAGTTAGAAGATAATTAAACCATATTCATGGTATTTATGAACAAACCACGGTAATGACCTATTACCATGTCATTTTCTAGGGTCCATAATTTATACTTCCATATTAAGCTCCGTCAATTTTATATACAAAATTCGCGTATAGAAGCATAATTTCACACTTACAATCGTCTATGCATAATGGATGACCTATAAAAGACATCAGTGACCACTGACAAATGCGATTTATGTACAATATTTGGAATAAGATTCAAACGATGACACGAACGTCGACCATGTACAGCACGAGCACGGCACCAGTTTGTTGCGCAAAACATATCACTGAAAAGAAAAGAGAGATTATATATCTTTTCGATCTGAGATATATATTCACTCCTGTATGTTAGTAGCTCACTAGTGATATAAATATTTGTTTGACGACTGAGCGAACTAGCGATGTGCTTTCTATGTATGCAATAGCTCAGAAGACGTACTGGTAGGTAAAAACCAATACCGTCTATGCTATATTCTATGGTAGTTGGAAAAAATACAATATGCTAGTTTGAAATAATAAAAATAAAATAACAATTTTGAATATTTACAAAAACAAAGTGAGAATTTGTTCTCATATCTGTCGATTTTCCTATGATCTATTATTATCCAATAAGGGACGATGGCGGGCCAACGCTTTTTTACGTCGTCGTGTGCAATTTCTATCTCATCTGAGATACAAGAGCTAGTGAGCTACTTCACCCGTCTACTACGTGTCAATCACTTTTAGTTCATTAGTCACATTGAAACTATATCTATAGAGATATAGACATACTTTTTGAAATCATGTGAGCTAAAGAGAGATTAGCTCTTTGGTACCAATAATATCTTTTTTGTCAATAGCCCGCGAGCTACACAACTCTACAGTTGGCGCAAAATAACTTGAACCAAAATGTCGGATGCGCAGTAGTCGATTTTTAGTACATTTTGCTCGCAAATGTACTGCGCAAACTTTCCCCCTCTCCGTTAGTTTTGGATCAAGTTATTTTGCGCGAACTATACCAGTTGCACAGTCACAAGGGCACATCACTACTACTCTTATCTTATTCTTGAATTTTGATGAATGGAGGTAGGGCTTTGTTTGTAGTATAAAATTTTAATTTAGCTTAAATTGTAAGGTTGTATGCGTAAAATAAAACGTTAAATATATTATTTAGGGCTAAGTAATATTAATAATGTAGGTTAATTCCAACTTAGAAACAATAAAACAAATAATTTGTGACCTTGAGCGTAAGCAATACAGCTGTCAAGTCAAATAACCTCACCAACATTTTTGTGAAGGATGAAAACAAGTTATTTTTTGGGGATCCTTCATTGTTCGTAAAGTAATTACAAACCATCTGGATGTTAAAATGGACGAAGCCGTCACGCATTATATAAATTCCCACCCAGCGGACGAGGTAAGTCGATGTCAAATTCTTAATTTACGAGCAAATTAGCTGCAGTGCATCAGCGATTGTTAAAATATTATTGTTCGCTGCAGTTTGGAAACAGTCCAAACTACGTTAGTTGTAAATTTCAATTCTTCCAAAGTAATTATATAATATAATAGATCATTAGTTTAGATCTAGTACTAATTGAAAATAACACTCATTATTCTTCTGCCACCCTAGTAGATAGGGTTAGATTGACGAAATATTTTTCTATAATATTATTTATTGTCTTTGCGGCAATAGAACGAAATTATTTTATCGTTGCTCTGTATTCATCCGCAGGCTGTTCATGTGGATGCCAATGGCCTGACCCTCAATGTCCATGATGATGGTGGAAGCAGGGTGGCTATCATGCATTCACAGACCTTCTCCACATCATTGTGCAGGTAAACAATCACCTTATATTGTAAATAAGTAAACAAATAGTTCTGTCTGTTACATTTTTGTGCCTAAAGTGTTGTGAAATTTGATGAATTTTGCGATAATATTGGACTATACAGGATACAGGATACCTTTAGTCTCTCTAATATATATTTGGGATGTGATGTAGCCACAGGTAATAGCTAGTAAAAAATGAACAATAACTTACTCTTCATATAGGTGATTCCTTTGTTGGATTTTCATTGTTAATTTATACAAAACAATTAAAGGTATTATTATGATTTAATTTGATGATGGATAGCATTCAACCATTCATTTAGGATTTTTTTAAAATTTTTAGTATGCTTTACTGACAGTACTTATATTCTCACTCACCTTGGATGGGGTATGTGTGAATTTCTGGTGATGATTCTCTTGAGGGGGTCAATATAATTGATGACTGAGCTGAACCCCTTGACTATTTTCTCTTTTACTATCATATTCATACACAATGGTAACATCATTGTGTATGAATATGATCTAAATATATGAAGATGTATGTATATCTTACTTTTATCTGTAAACTCATACATACCCATGAATGTGATAGAGCTCTATAAAGATTAAAAGAGATAATACAAATTAAAACTGTATTGTTATTTTGTAACAGGCAAGTATCAGTGAGTGATCAAGTTGTTGAGGGACAATGGGGTGAGGAGATCATGGACCCAGAAGGGCGGCTGGCGGCGCTCGTGGCACACCTCACGGCACAGCAGTCCAGGGCTTCACAACTGCATCATAAGGTACTAACAACAATCAATGCATTGATGACGTGATTGATGGGTGCACTCAGAACTATTACTATATGAATCTAGCATGGAACTGATATTTACATGTTTATTAAACAGGGTCTCTGTGTTTGTGATAGTGAAATTTGTGTTCATAATACATCCACCATAAAGGACAAAATTGTAGTGTACAGTCAAAATTGTTTATAAGAACATTGAAGGGACAGCAATATCAAATTGTTAAAGATGGTTGGTCATTATAAACAGTGTTATTTAAATGTACAGATTGCTTTTGAACCCTTTTTTGGTAGTTATATCCGATATGTCGATATAAATGATTGTCATTATAAATGGTTTTGACTGTATTTTTTTTAATATTTGGCATGAGTGGCAGTGGTCACATGCTGTGGTTGTGGTAGTTGAGTAGCTAAAACATCCACTGTATTTAACTGGAAGGATGCAATATTGAATCCTGCCTGAGATCGATATTTTCTTTCACTGAAATTGATATCACAGGTTGGTGGTTCGATTTTCCAAAAAAAAAAACATAAATACTAGTACTACTACTACTACATAAGTAAGAATGAATGTGGCAGAAGGAAAAGAAGTATGCAAGAAGTAGCAAGTGGAGGTCTATAGTTTCTGCCTACCCCTGTGGGAGAAGGGTGTGAGTGTATGTATATGTATGTATTTAAGTAGTATTTCCTATAGAGTTTTAAAATTTGACAGATGCAGTCAGTGAGAGGTGATGTGGACACATCTATCATCTTAGATAGCTCCATGAGGCTTTTCCATGGCCAGCCAATGGTAAGCAATAATTTATCGAATAATCTTCAGTTGAACTATCAACATTGTTTGTTTGCCATCACATTAAGCCTATTTTGATGAAAATGATAATAGGGTATTTTACACCATGTAAGAAAAAATATAAAAATTCATGTTTACGTAACATTTTTAAAAAAATTAACGGGCAACGTTAGTATTTATTTATAAAAATGCTATGTAAATTTTATAATGCAATTTCAAAAATCTTCTTTTTTAATCTGTTTTATAAATGTCTAAAACGCCATCCGCCATATTGGATTCCGACGCGATGTCACTCCGATAGTTACTTGACGTTACTTGGTCTTTTGCAGTTGTATTGTTTACTAACGAAGTGACGTCACGAGCCGAAGTAGCATAGGGGCTAGCGTTTCCGCGCGAAAATTCAAAATCATAAATTAACATTAGTTTTTAAGGCATTTTTCGGTTTTATAAAACGGTAATAAAAATTCTACTGGTTCATTACGATCTAAGGATTAATATAAAACAGTTTTCAAAAAAAGGTGTAATAACCTATTCACTCATTCCTCCACATTCACTGATGGATGAGTCTTAAGGTGACATGAAATATGTTAGGGTTGATGTCCAGTCTAACCTGCAGTCAACAAGGGCAGGGTGAAATGACGGATATTTGTGGAGGCCTAAGTCCAGCAGTGGACTATTATAGGCTGAATGAAGATGATGATGATGGAACTGCCATCAGAACTCTGCCACCCAATTTCTGCGTAATACCGATTCAAAGGATACACTGACTGTCGGGCTTTTTGAACTTCTGACTGCTATTTAACAATAATCATAGTTTTTTTGTATGACAACTGGAACCTACGGATCTATGTGCTCCCTGAGAGGTCGATTTGTTAAGAATGTTCCACCATCTACAGACTGACCGCAGCAAATGTAGCTTAACCTTCCAAGTTGGTTGTTCAGCATAGTTATTACTGCGCCACGAGACCCTCCTTAGCCATTTACCACTTCGCCGCGAGTCCACCTCTAAAGTGGTTTTAAGCCTACAATGCGACGCGTGGACAGGATGGGTTTGATTTGAAATCTCGCTGACCGAGGTGGGCGTGATTTGAAATCTCGCTGACCGAGGTGGGTGTGAATTGAAATCTTGCTGAAGAGAGACTGGAGAAACCGTGAGAGATTTGTGTATCCTTGTACAACGTAATTAATACCTACTATATTAATGCAGCAATAAGCTAAGTTTAATATTGTACTAGTCTTCGCGGTCTTTTTACGCCAAAGATTAGCGACACATGGAGAGAAATATTGGCTCGCCCATCCAATCCATGCCTCGTTTCGCTGGTCTAAAACCAACTGTAGCCATGAGCTCATCCAAGTTAATACCAAATACGATATAAAATAACTAGTAAAAGGAGTCACTCCCCAGGATCATACTCCGGAGCACATCGTGGTGGAGGTCCCGCAACTGCCGCCGTTGCCGCCGCTGCAGGACATGAAGCGGTGCCAAGACACTGACTGGTTCAACAAGCCGAAACAAACACTTAAAGTAAGATTTTTTTATAAATTAGTTTATGGTCGGGTGGTTCGGTACTTAGCTTGCGTATTTACATTTGTAAATTTATCCTAAGTTAATAACGTAAGTTACATGGGTAAAATTTACATTTTTAAGGGCGGCCTTATCGATAGATATTTACGGAAGTATTTATGTTAGTATAGTTCTCAAATACATCATTGTCCTTCTACGCTTTTCCCAAATAATATTAGTATTTTATACAGTGACTGCCATCAACATCAAACCTTTGGAATACGGGGCTATTTATAAAACACTAATAGCCTCACAGGAATATATTACTAACACCGTAAACAATAATTATTTCACACATAAAACAAAAGAGTGTCCATGGAGTTTCTTGCCGGATTCTTCTCCATAGGATCAACCTTTTGGAACCGTGCATCTAGAATCATAACGTTTCATTAACGCTTGTAAAAGCTTATCTATAATATAACATGAATCGCCAAATGTGTTGCTAAGCGCAAATCTGGAGAGCAGCTGAACCGATTTCGCTAATTCTTTTTTATAATATTCCTTGAAGTACGAGGATGGTTCTTACGGAGAGTAAAATTAAAAAAAATGCCTGAAATAGTCTAAAAACAATACTTTTCTATATTCCCATACAAAATATTCGTATCAATACTTAAAAGTCAATTTGAACTTTAATACCATACCATAAAGTTTAAGTGTTAGTGGAGGGGTTCCGGGAAGGCAAAACAATTGAGTGACGTTACTTTCAAAATCGACTGTTAGGCGGTACGAAGTTCGCCGGGTCAGCTAGTTTGAAATAAAAACATTTGAACTTTGAACATAACATAATCAAGAGAAAAGGCATATAGCCTGACTTTTCTCTCCTTTACAAGCAGTCGGGAAAATCTCTTAGGCATGCAAGTTTACTAGGTATTTACGTATACGAAGTTTTCGTCGACCTTTTAAGCGCGTGATATTTAACTATTAATACGCACATATAAGCAGTACAAAAAAAACTGTTCAAAGGATGATTCATCCCTCGTGGAGTCGGATGGGCCGGTGATGGAGCTAGGCGCTGCCGCGTCGCCGGCGCAGCACAGACATCACAACAAAAAGAGTTTGCCACACAAGAAGAGAATATCCAGGAAGCTCAAGAAGAACAATGGAAACATGACTCCTCAACAGGTCAGCTTTTTATGAACACCATGATTCTCTCTGTTTATTTCGATGATTTTTCTCAAAGGCGCCGGTGCCATCTAATACAAAAAAACTTAAACCCATAGCTCGTTGATTTCTTTAGGTCCCATGTTATAGGGGGACCCCCTTTTGTCTATTACTATAGGCTAAAATAAAATCTCAGCACCATGTATTTAAGTTATCTATGGGCTTACAGAACATAGTGGTGATCAGCTGCACGGACGTGGACGGCCGCATCAGCTGCGCCGATCATAGCCAGGAGCAGGAGATCCTGCCTGACAACTTTGTGCCGCAGGACCACTTGCCCGACGAGACACACCATATCACACACGAGGTACTAAGGACAGTGTAACTATACCACTCTGAAGATGTACGCAAGTTGCTGCGTAGTAGTCACTTCTACTATGAAATAAAAACATAAAACATACCATCACGCCTGTACTCCCCGAAGGGTTAGGCAGAGGCGTACTAATGTACGCCCACAGTTCGCGTCGCATGTAATAGGGGCGAGCCTATTGCCATTAACCGGGTACAAATTCCAAACTCCGAGATTTCATAGAAAAACCCAATAACACTTTGCTCGATAGCGATATTAACACAGTCAATAACGATACTGACACTGACAATGCTGATACTAGTATCTATCTTTGTAGCGGTTATTTATACAACAGCGGCGAATTATACAATATTCGCCGCTGTTGTATAAATAACTACTAAGGCAATAATAATGCAATAGTAAAGTACGACACATCAGAACGCAAAATATGCGCTATGTCTTGGAGTTGCGGAAAATAGCCCGCTATACTATACCTACCATAAGACACCGGTTGAAACTGATAATACCGATACTGACCCCGACAATACCGATAATACAGATTCTGACACCAATAACGTCCATATTGACACCAATAATATTTACACTGACACGAATAGTAACATTATCGACAGTGGTAAAATACATATTGACACTGATAATACCGATACTCACCCTGACAATACCGATAATACCTATTTACCCTATTCTGACACCAATGACGTCCATATTGACATTCATTAAACAGATAATAACAATTCTGACTCCATATAATAACGACACTGACACCAATAACACCCATATTGACACCAATAATAATGATACTGACACGAATAGTATCATTATCGACAGTGCTAAAATACATTATATTAACACTGATAATACCGATACTGACACCGATAATACGATCCGATACGATTCTGACTAAAATAACATCCATATATGGAAAGATTATAAAGTTATTTTGGTGAAGGAAAAATTCGACTTGCGGGCAGGATTCGAACTTGCGTCTTCTGGCCAAACACACCAGACGCTATGTCCACTAAGTCACCGCGAGTCCATGTCGAAATTTGTCTTAAAGGTGACGTCAGTGACGACAGCAAAGTTGTATTTTGTTTTAAATAGTTGCTGAGAATTATGCATCGATACGATCAATAATTTGATCGTTTAATTTGATTGCCACACCACATAAGAGGTGACCAGCCCCGACAGCACCCGATCTCGAGCATGACGTGTGTATAAGCGTGGTTCGACTCAAATATATTGTAATTCATAAAACGACTCGACAAATAACGCACTATCAGCAGGAAATTATTACTATTTATTCCTTTATCAATATAACGCCGAACAACATTGGCAGGTGCGGCCTATCCTGATATGCCAGCTATGCGGGGAGTTCTACGGCGAGGAACAGCTCAAGTTCTATCAGCATCTGAAGCAGCACTACGAGCCACACATCATTATAGAAAATCCTGTGCCTGACTTGGGGATGGATAAGGTACTGATTTTTGTCAAGAGTTATTTAGTCCCAGTAACAATTTGTGTTGTAATTGTACTTCTAATTAGTCTATTTGATCCAGGAAAAAATATCTTTCTGAAAATGATTGTTCAAGTAAAATTCTTGAAAATGTTAAATTTTGCCATTCACCAGATATATGCATATTTGTTACAGATGACCACTTCATGCATAGTAGACAACGTAGCACAAATCCCTGACTCAATAGTAGAACTTTCCTTAGAAAATTCCATACCAAAAACTATGTACCAATCTATTGATAAACACGTCCTCTACACGACGAGCGATAAAACACTTAATTATGCTAATAATAAACTCCAGTATTCAATGGCTAGTATGGACAAAGAGCCTACCGCTGTTCAAGAGGTGGAGAAGGCAGATTTGTATGATACATTAGATAAGCTGGATCTGTACAGCTGTGAGAAGTGCAGTAAGTCGTTCAGGAAGCAGAAGCAGTGTGAAGCGCACATCAAGGAAGCACATTCTGATATGAAGGTATTTTGGTTTTCAATCATCATTATACCTTATTTTCCCTTATTTGGGATGCAGAAAATGTTCATTTTTGGATATTAGGATGCAAAAAGAACGGAAATTTTATATAGATTGAACTTGAATAAACACTGTTGAAAATTGTTATTATAATGTTAATAAACTTACCTAACACCTGTTTAAGATGAAAGCTTCAAGCTAAAAGTGTAAACATTTTGTTAGAGCGCTCGCGCACTTGTGATTTTTAGTCGGGCGATAGTTTGATCGTTCTGGGATTCTCTATGGACTTTTAAGGCAGTGCGCGCATTTGACGATTAGAATTCGACATGAAATTATACACGACTACTACAGCGACTAAACTATCGGTAGACTAAAAATCACAAGTGCGCGTTAGCCCTTATAGATCTTTCTATTCTATCCAATGCCTTTCGACTCATACAGACTAAAAACCGCGCTCGCTTTCCTATCCTATGCGTAGCAGTCACGTCCATGGTATTCTGTAAATTCGCCAGGACGTCTTATTGCTAAATTAACATGTTTATAATTTGAAAATATTTTTAAATATTTCAATTTACGCGATATATTATTTCAACGACATTTGTCCAATCCGAAAAACAGGTTCAGATAGTCCCGGATCTGTATTTTTGTGTCGGTATATGAAATCTTATGTTAACGAAACCACAAATACAAGAGAAACGTCCATCTTGCGATCATGCGGTTGGCGGTTCGAAACCCACCTATTTCACTACCGACGTGAACCCACTCGTAACTCAAGCATTTAGCTTGCCATGAGGGGTTAACGAGAATACTAGTGCGGCCCACATTACTAGTAACCTTTTTTTAAACAAAATGGGTGTAATTAATATAAAAATAGTGTATATCTATCTTCATGTATTTTATTTTAATGATTTAACCTACTAAAATAATCTTTAAGCTAACCTTACTAACTTTAATCTAATAACTTTTGACTGAATCTATGTGTACCGCGCAGTTGAATTTTCAGCTGGAAGACATGGGAGAGTTCAGCGAGCCAGAGGACTTGATGGAGGGAATCCACGTGGCCGTGCCCGAGCCGCACGACTCGCACGAACCGCACGACCCGCACGACCTGCACGACCCGCACAACCCGCACGATGCGCAAGACCACTACGAACACGCCTTGCTGCCGTCTCTCGCCGCGCATACACACACCGATAACGTCAGGCATTGGTAAGTGCTACTGATGTTACATTTTTTTATTGATCAAGTCTGTAAACGAGTTGACGGGCCACCTGGTTGTGGGTAGTCAGTAGTAGTAGCTCATGGACACCTGCAATACCAGAGGAGTACCTGATGCGTTACCGAATGCAGACTGCCAGAGCCTCAACAACCTCAACAACCGTGGTGGAACTGGCTCTTACGCGCAGCAGAATCCGACGTAAGGGTCATTTGACTCGGAATGAGCTCACCATGTCGTTTGATTACGAAAGTGTATTGTACTGTAAAGGATCCTAACCGTCGGGAATTAATAACAAAATAACGCGATAAAATCAGCAAATAGTAGTTTTATTGTAATATCTTATATCGATCAATAGATAAGGATAGACTTTCGTAGATTGTTCAACTGCGAATACTTAAGTTCTTTGGCCATATCTCCAGAAACGAGAGCTCTATGGAAAGGCTGGTCATCCAGGGCCAAGTTGAAGGAAGACGAGCTCGTGGCTGATCTCCAACTAGCTGGACTGACTTTATTGTGAAAGCTACCCAGACTACAATGGTACAGTGCTCTCGTAATGCCACTAATCGTCAAAAATGGCGAAGTATTTCGAAAGCTGTGACGCTCAGAGGAGATAACGATGTCGATGAGAACCCAGCGATTGCACTATCGGTACTACCACGACCACTCTGACAAGAGTGCCCGACTAAGAAGATATCGATCAATGTCGAAGGTTATTGGTTATATAACATCACGCTACGACCAATAGGAGCGGACCATTAATGAAATATGTTGCATAAAAAGGAAATAATAGTAGATTTTGTATTATAAGGGAACAAAGTAATATTTTTACGGCGAGGGCGCTTTTTTGAATCCAGAGCGAAGTGAGGGATTCTAGAGTACTACTAAGATATTCCAAATTTAAAAAGTGTGCGGAAAAGTAAATTGCGGCGCACTTATAGAGGAATACTAGATTAGTAGCCAAGGGCTGTAAGGCATCTATTGCAGCCCGAGATATTTAGGCGCACGAGCGCAGCGAGGGTGCAATTGATGCTTACACCCGAGTTAACTACTCTGCTTTACATCTCGATTGTGAGGTAAGTAAAAAAAACCGGCATTACAAGAATAAAACATTTTAAAGTAAAAGTTTTCCATGCCCGCCTTTTTCATCTTTTTTCAATTTTTTTTTCAAGAACGAAATTGACCTTTGCTGTTCGATATTTAAAATTATCATACGAAGACAAGGCTGAATAGCGAAGCGACCTTTTTTGCCATTGGGCTGAATGCATGATGTCTATTGCCAGTAGGGCATGCAAACCGGATACCCGGATATCCGAAAAAGCCGGATAACCGACTCATTTGAAACCCCGGTTTTTTAGGAAAACAAATCCGGATTTTTCGGTTTTTTCGGGTTTGTTTTTCCTGTTATTGATTTTATAATAAGTACTTTAATTTTCCCAAACAAGATATTAAATTTATCACTGACAAACGTGGACAGGACGGCAAAGCGGCATTAGTTCCCTTTTCGGCCACGTTAATTTAGATCCTTGTCACACTATACTATGCCACGCCACGGCCATTTTATTTTTCGGTCAGTCTGTGCATAGATAGTGAGTGAGTGACACCGACACGAGTGCACGTGTTGTGTTTGACGGTGGTTACATTGCAGTTTATAACAAGGTAAGTTTAATCACAATATTTCTCGTATATTATGCATTGCTAATATTACATGCAGTGAATGAACAAATACTGGTAATGTAATTACAACAGGGATGTTTTGTTAAAGTAATAGCTTTAATTAATTATGTTATTGCGGCATGTTCTTATTTTTGTAAATATGTAATGTATGTATGTATGTATGGCTCCTATTTATAGGTACATTACTAATCCAACTATATATATATATATAAATAAATCTCAATTTCCCTTGGTCATCGCATCACGCGTGAACGGATGTAACAATTTCACTAATTCTTTTTTTTGTTGTGTTAATTATTGTCAGGAGAAGGTTCTTATGACACAAATAATTAAAGAAGTTGACCAGAACATTGGAAAATTTAAGTTAACTTAACCACAATATTAATTTTACATAGCTGTCAGTTGTTTGAAATACATAATACCAATTCGAATTCAATATTTATAGCTAAGACCTGTCTTAGCTATAAATATTGAATTCGAATAGAGAAATATTCGAACACTAGTTGGTTGACCCGTCAGTCGGGTCAACTAGTGTACCTATAAATAGGAGCCTATTTGTATTTGAAGTAGTTTGAGCTGATCACATAAGCACATTGTTACATAGGTATAAACTTTAATGTTTTAAATGTTTTGATTGCGTATGTTAATAACGAAATAAATTGGAATGGTTTTTGGATAATGAGAATGTTAAAAATATAAAATTAATACACAAGATTATGTTTAGGAAAATTTGCTACAATGGCTCTTAATATTTAATTTACAGAAAGAAAAATCATGAAGAGGGCCAGCGATGTAGATGATGCCGATACAGCAAAAATAAACAACGTGGAAAATAAAAATTCTAAAATAAAGCTTATTATTTTCCCAAATAATAAGCTTTATTTTATGTTATGTATGTATAAAGAAAAGATTTTTTGTTATTGTAGCATTTTGACGATTTGTAGATTGAGACTGAATAAGGTACAACTACTAAGTTCTAGCTTATTTAGTTAAAAAAATGCTCATTATTATTAAAATAAGTAAGATAAATGGAAAAAAATACATGGTTTGATTAGACTTCAGCATTTTCATTTATTTACACACATATTTCTCATTTCTTTAATAAAAAAAATAGTAAAAAAAACCGAAAAAACCGAATTAACCGGTTTCAACGGTTTTGTAAACAAAAAACCCGAAAAAGTCGGTTTTCTTAATCAACCCGGTTTTTGCATGCCCTAATTGCCAGTATGATGGTTAGATGTACGCGAATTTTTTGAAAGAGTGAAGTGTTTTTTTTTAACCCTAGAACGCTAATTGGTCACCTACAAGCCCCATTTGGGGGTAATAAGGACCTACTTACCGAATATGAGAGGTGTAAAATCTTATTACTGCCCACTAAAAGTTTCTTCTGGAAAACACCACCTTTGGGTGCACTTAAAGGCGAACCAATTCGTCCTTTTCGAATAGAATGGATGAAAAATCCTTTTCAGACACAGATCGAACTCCACGCGCCGGCAGAAGCTAGTTAGTTAAATAGGTGTGTTTGCGCAGGTACGGGCGCGCCGACGACAGCGCGTGCGCCGGCGCGGCCTACTGCGGCGCCTGCGCGGCCCCGCGCGCCGACCGCGCCGCCCGCGCCGACACCAACCTCAAGGTGCTCAAAGGTATCTATGCCAAACAACATAATCTACGGCTTCGTCTTCTAGCTCAATATTCCCTAATACTTCGTCAATAAGCGAGTCGTTCGTGTTTTGAATTTCGTAATAATTACTCACTTAAGGCTGATCGTTCACCTGAGTCAAATCAAATTTAGTTTATCGCAATTGGTAGATCTATATCGTATACTAGATTCATGACAGTAGTCATTGCGACATTAACTATATAATACACACAACTGACACTGAAATCCCTTTCCTTAAAAATCGTTATGGTCGGGGAAAAAAGTACAAGCATAGTACAAGCTCTGCCTAGTTTGGGACTAGATGGTGCTGTGTAAAAATGTCCCGGAATATTTATTTTATTTATAGTAATGTAAATCGACAGTTTTAGACAAGTTTTTGGCTAGATAAATTTAAAAAAAAAAAGCTTTTAATTCTCATTTATGGGTGTTGTATAATTAATATCGCGACTACTACTGCTATGAATTTAAAATATACTTATTGTAGATCTACAAATTTCTAAAAAAGCAATTTGAATATTGAATTTGGCTTGGTCTCAGGTAAACGATCCGCCTTAACTATCTCACAATAGACATTCTGAAAAATCTATTGTTTTTGGAGCAATCAAAGTAGATACGCCTAGACTAGAAAAAATAATTTGTCAGACGCGGTGTACGGATGATTCTGTAACAACTGTATTACCGACTTAAAACGAATCTCCATAAAACATTTCATCATTGAATATAGTTTGTGTTGCAATCACAAAGGTTTATGCGGCTTATTCGAATTCATTTAGTATTTTGTAGAACAAACATAGCTTTAAATTTAAAATTCTAACAACCACCAGAGGAAATCCTCCGGCGCATCCTCGAGTCGGACTTACCGAACGACAATCAAAACTTCACCGACAACATGATAACCGACACCAACAAAACTCCCGACGAGCCGGCCGACACGGCCGATACGACCGACACAGTCGACACTGTGGAGCCGGCGCCCGAAAGTGGCAAGGTGGAGAAGATGGAGGGGATGGATGCATCGGAGATAGCTTCTGAGACGGAGGGAGATAAGAAGAAGGTGAAGCGGTTTGAATGTCCGCAGTGCGCGCGAGTTTTCCAGCACCGGAACAGTTTACTGTACCACTTGCTGTCGCACAGCGGCAAGCAGCACTCGTGCCGGGAATGCGGGAAGGGATTCTACACTGTTGCAGCACTCAAGGTAATGTCCGATACGTATTTTATTTGGTAAAATAATTTATTATTGCAATAAAAGTTGCGGTTTTACTCGTTTCCCTAAAACACTTCTCTCCAAGGACCAATCTATTTGTAGTTATGTCAAATTTCATCAAAATTGGTTCGATATGTAAGTTGTACGTTGTAAGTGTACTTAAGAAACAGACAGCTGTTTGGTACATATTCACGCCTAAATAGCTTTTTTCGCATTTATAATAACTGTGGATTCTTCTCTATGAGGTCGTTCCATACATACACACATATTTTCACTCCTGTCTCCCATCGGGGTATGCAGAGACTATAGATTTCCACTTGCTACGATCCTAGCACACAACTTTCGCTTCATCTACGTTCATTAACCTCCTAATGCATGATCGTTGGTTTAGGGTGCTCTTAACCTGACCTTTTTTAAGAACGGCCGCAACTTGGTTGTTGTACGTTCGTCGAGGTCGGCCCCTTCCAACTCTTCCATCCGTACTCATCATGTATACTCGTTTCGTCAATGTTCGTTCATCCATCCTCTCTACATGCCCAAACCACCTTAACATACCTTTCTCAATCTTTGTTACTACACCTTCTTTCACACCACACCGCTCCCTTATCACACTGTTTCTCACTCTATCTCTCAAAGTTACCCCGCACATCTCAACCATAGAAAATCACGGTGACATCAGTAACACAGGTCAGGTTGAGAAGCAAAGGAACTTAATTTTCAATAGATGTTACCGACGTCACCTTTAACACATAAATTCAGACTGTGAAAGCAAATTTCGACATGGCAGGTGGGACTCGCGGTGGCTTTGTGGTCATAGCGTCTGGTGTATCTAACCAGAAGACGCAGGCTCTAATCTTGCCCGCAAGTCGAATAATAATTTTCCTTGACTAAAATAACTTTATAATGCTAAAAAGCATGAAAAATGCAAAAATAAAAGAAACACAAAAATATATTTAACTCTTCATGAATTAAGTAGCTTGTTATCAGGCGCGTGCGCTGCATATGATGCAAAAAGCACTGCATACCCTAGCAGTCACGGATAATTTCGCTGATCAAAAGAGTATACAATAAGTACCTACAGTATAATTAATAAATCCGTAAATCGTGGAATTACTAGAAAACTCCTAAACGCTCCAAAATAGCAACGAATCGCAAGTACACCTAATAATCTCACAAGTCACAACGCGCTTTACTGATAGGCGCTTTACACAAATTAATGTACCTAATGTCAACTACTGCGGCTGCCAACGGCAGGAAATGGCGAATAAAAAACGTTCGCATGTAGTGATAGTTCGATTAGATTTTTGTGTCTGTGAACTGCACACATACATGAATTGCACGGGCGGAACGTGACCAACTCCAGCCGCATGGCCCGGGTATTTGTTTTGATGGATTTCCGACCTAATTACGTAGACAAAATGACGCATTTTTGTTTAAAAAGGTTTCATTTGTTCAAATATTAGAAATATTATTTTCTTCTTATGACTCCATATTGTTTTTTTCATGTGACGAGCGGTGTTTTTACTATTTTGTGTACGCGAGTAATTGTTATGGTTTTCTTGCAAGTTTTTGTAGTGTTAATATCGTTGTTTATTTGTTTGTTTCTATAATAATTGTAGTTCTTGCATTTACGAGTCTATTCGTTAGTTTTTAAAATGTTATTTGATTGTGATGTTTGTGTTGACAATGTGTGTTTATTAAAAATTAATTACTAATATAAAACATAATAAATATTAATATAAAAGGAACGTAATCTTAGTATGTATTCTGAACCATGAAAATTTTGAAACTGAAAACCTACTGGTGGCTGGTGAGTTCTCATATAATTTGTTTCTTTTTATAAGGTATCGCTAGCATTCCCCCCGCGGAGCATAGTTTCATTCAGTTGACTAGCATTCTGACCGGAATTTCAATTTTTCGCTATGACGTCACGCGGTGTGGATACTCGAAAAATCAATAAAAAAAACTGCCTTACCTAAGATCAGACCCAGTGCACGCCACTGCTTGTTATAGATTTTTCGTGCTAAACAGAATAAGACTAAGGGCCACTTGCACCAACTTCTGAAATATTTTTAAATTGAATTTAAACACAAAATAACAATAGAAAATTGTGTTTAAGTACAATTTAAACACATTTATAAAGTTGGTGCAAGTGGGCCTAAGACTGCCTCATTAGCCAAGTGGTCCTGATCGCGACTGCTACGCTAGAGGTCCTGGGTTCGATTCCCTGGTCGAGCAAAGTATTATTGGGTTTTTCTATGAAATTCCCAGTAGCAGCTCGGAGTTAGGAATTTGTGCCCGGTTAATGGCAATAGGCTCGCCCCCTATTACATGGGACCTAAACATACCGGCGAACTGTGGGTGTATATTAGTACGCCTCTGTCTAACCCTTCGGGGAATATAGGCGTGATGGTATGTTTGTTAAACAGAATAAGCTTTTTCACATAAGAGATGTATTGGCTTTATGAATTAATAAATATTTTTTACGTCTATTACGAATAACGACAACTTTTCTCATTCATTTAAACGTTTGTTTTATAAAATAGTTGATGTTATTGGAGCATTGTATCTCGTGACTGTAGATCCACAAGCGCGTGCACAACGGCGACCGGCCCTACAAGTGCGAGGCGTGCGGCCGCGACTTCCGACAGTGGAGCGACCTCAAGTACCACAAGGTCTCCATACATTCCGAACAGGTGAGACATTCTACGTCAGCTTAATCCATGCGGGTCTCACTAACAGTAGCGTAGCTGCTATACTTAATAATATTGATTATCTCTACTATTATAAAATAGTAAAAAAGCTGTGTCTGTACATTGAAGATATAAAAAAAAACAAGTGGGTATATAAACCCACAATGGGTCTCCGAACCCAAACTTTTTATTTAAAAATTCTCGTGTCGCTCACGGGTTGGCGCAGAAACTACTAAATAGATTTTAATTTTGTTATCACTGTTAGAAAGTATATGCTCCAACATAAAAACTAGTTAACTTCTTATCTCAATTAATTAAACGGACCTGGAGACAGCTGGACCTCTCTGATGTATACCCATACAAAGAATAGATCATAACTGTTGATTTTTGCTTAATTTTTTTTTATCGTAATATACTAAAGCCGCGGGCAAAGACAGTTTTAAATAATATTGATTATAATTTTCCGGTGACATAAATAATTGTTAAAATGTATTTCAGAAAATGTTTAAGTGCGAGTTCTGCGACAAGGAGTTCGCGCGCAAGTACTCGCTGAACGTGCACCGGCGCATCCACACGGGCGAGCGCAACTACAAGTGCGACTACTGCAACAAGTCCTTCCGCGCCTCCTCCTACCGCCTCAGCCACATGCGCACGCACACCGGTACATACACACACATATTATGACACACTTATCTACATTCTCATCGCTTTTTTCCTACTGTGATCTTGGCTATCAGTATAACCAGATGCAAATATCATTATTTCACACGAAATAACTGCCTCTGAAGCCGATTTATTATGGTTTTGGCGGCGCCAATGCCATTTTTGCTGCGGTCGAGGTGTGAATGGGTGATAATTCTTAACACATTGTCGTCATTCGTAGTCGCGGTTGTCATACGAACATCTATGACAATTGTTAGTGGTCTTATCTTATCTTATCTTGTGTGGGGCCGAGGCAGCAAGGCCTCAGAGCACTTCGACCCAATGGGATCTTTTGTGCTTCCCCTAGATACCTAATCCTCATCCTCCCCAGTTCTTCAAACAGCTCTTCCATAAGCTTTATAATGAGGCCTGGGGGTATGAGTCTGTAGTCCTCTGGTCCTGGATAACCCTGCCCCAAGAGGCACATTCGCTTTCTAGCCAGTGCATCGCATGTACACAGAAGGTGTTCCATGCTCTCAATTTCCCTTTTACAGGCCCTGCAGGCTGATGTGTCCGTCAGACCCATCTTTCGTAGGAGAGCGTTAGTCCCGAAGTGGCCGGTCAGCGCCCCCATCAAAAGACGGGCCTGCCGCCTGCTTGAGTTCCAAATGGCATTTTGCCATTTCGATGAGGAACCTATGAATTTCTTGGAGTGAGCAAGTCCCGTGAGGCTCAACCACTCATCCATGTGCCTCGCCCTTGCGTACTCCCGAAATGCCGTTTTGACTGTGCTTGGGGCCAGTCCTACAAATGGTTCCGGTCCAATTAGTGAGGTTCCAGAACCTTCCCTAGCCAGCTCGTCAGCATGCTCGTTGCCCACAATACCCCTGTGACAAGGGACCCAAACAAGCCTGACCTTGTTTCGCTTTCCCAGCTCATTAAGAGTTCGGGCAGCGTCCATGGTCAGCCTTGAATCGATCCTGTAGGAGGTCAGGGACATGAGTGCCGCTTGGCTGTCACTAAGAATGTAGATGGACCTACCTGTGGTACCGCTACTTTCCATCTGTTGTGCACAGGCAAGAATAGCATATGTTTCCGCTTGGAAAACTGTAGCTAATTTGCCCATGCTTTGACTGACCTTATGGTCCCTTGCATATATGCCCGCCCCTGTACCCGACTCGGTTTTCGAACCGTCAGTGTACCATATCAGACTGCCCTCCTCTGGTGGGTCGAGTCCCTTCATCCATTCTTCCCTTGACGGTAGATGAACCTTGTAAGATCTCTTGAACCAAAACATGGGCTGCATTTTGTCGCAGTGCATGTTCGTTAGTTCGTCAAGGCCTTCCTGTATTTTAAGCTTTGTGTGTCTAGTTCTAGGCTTAGAACTATCCCACAGGCCATTTATTGCCAGTCTGTGTAGTGCAAGACGGGCCTCAGTCTCTATGACAATATGTAGCGGTGCAAGGTTGAGTACCTTTTCCATCGCCGCTGTTGGTGTGGTTTTGAACGCCCCTGTGATAGCTAGGCATGCCGTTCGCTGTAGTTTAGCGAGAGCTTCCCTGCATATCCCTAGTTGCGTCCTGGGCCACCAAACAATGCTGCCATATGTGATTATTGGTCTAACCATCATAGTGTACAGCCACTGCACAACCTTTGGTCTAAGTCCCCAGGTTTTGCCATACGCTGAGCGACACATACCCAAGACTCTTAGAGCCTTGGCTATGGTATTGTCCAGATGTGTTCGCCACGTCAGTTCTTTATCCAGGGTTACCCCTAAATATTTTACCTCTGAGGCCCAGTTTAGTTGTTTGCCATATTGTTAGTGGTAGTCCGAAGCCAGTCGTATACTGATATTCAACTGCCTCGTTAGTCCCGTGGTCCCAAGTGCGACTGCTACGCTAAAGGTGAGGGTTCGATTCCCAGGTCGAGCAAAGTGTTATTGGGTTTTTCTATGAAATTCTCAGTAGCAGCTCGCAGTTTGGAATTTGTGCCCGATTAATTGCAATAGGCTCGCCCCCTATTACATGGGACCTAAACATACCGGTGAACTGTGGGGTTACCTTAGTACACCTCTGCCTAACCCTTCGGGGAATACAGGCGTGATGGTATATGTATGTATACTGATATTCAGCCGCATCTGGATAGACTGGAAGGCGACCCCAAAATTGTTTGGAAAAGGCTCGGAGGATGATGTGCCGCCAATGTAAGCTTATGAAATCAAACATATTTTTTACACTCATATCTAATATCTTGTTTTATTCCTCAGGCGACAAACCTTACAAGTGTACGCATTGTGACAAGTGTTTCCGCGTAGCCGGAGACATGAGGCGCCACATGCTCATACACGACAGGGTGCGGAACAGAGTCGGCGACCAGAAGACCAAAGCCAAAGACCTGAAGGAAGACAAGATACCCGACAAAATCGAACAAAAGGAACCTCCTCCTATAAAGGTAGAACCCACCAAAAACATCAAGAAAATCGCCGTCGCATCCACCACTAAAGCACCCCACATCGTCAAAACCACTGATAAGAAACCTAAACCTAGTAAAAAGAATCAAAGTATCAAGAAAGGAGCTCCCAACGTTACCATAGACCAACTAGACAACAGCTACACTAACAATGTCGAAGTATTCGACACAAGGCAAGTGGGACATTATACTAAATTCAAAGAAGTGTATAGTGACAGTGAGTACAATAAGGACCTAGATAACCCCTTCACCAAACAAATAATAGGATACAAAGACGAACAAACCGAGGAGAGAGAACTAGCAATACTTAGACCTATGTTCAGGAGTAATGTGCTATGTGACACCGTAGAGACTGACAAAACTGTGTTTAGGACTGAAAATACTGATGGCAAAATGCAAGTTTTTACACATGTAGAGAAAGGCAACACTAATTTACCAGGTTCTCAAGTGTCGTTAACGGATATGCGACATTTAGAGCGGGAGGTGAGGAATGACATCCATGGGGAAGCGATAGAGAATGGCTTCTTAGAGAGACTTACAGCACTGTACAATATACCCGCTGTTTGACTGTGATACTAATTACCACTAGTTCCAATTTTAACCTAGTATTAAATTCCCCTCTAGGCGCTACTACGCTCGATTTTCGATACCAATTTTCGTATCGCAATAATAAAAAGACTGTTATTATAAAATACGATTTTTCAAATACCGTTTTGCAAGTTTATATAAGTAACTACATAAACATATAAAAGTAAAATAAAATGCTTTTTAATTAAATTATATAACGAAGCTGTTACCGAAGCTTTGTAGCGCCCTCTAGCGTGATTAGTGGCATCCAAACTTATTAATAGGACCAAGATATGTCAAATATTATAATAACTTGAAAATTTTATAATAATTTAGAGTTGTAATGTTTTGTTAGTATTTTATATCGGCACGAGTTTACGCTAGACATGTTAAGTTAGTTGAAATTTATTTAAAAAACTACGATACACTATTTGCATTATTATGTGTTATTATTTGACAACTTGTGTTTTCTAGTATATTTCTTAGTATTTATTTCTGTATAACTGAGTGATTTTTAATTATTTCAAATCGTAAGAAACACATGATGGAAATGAACTATAGTCAAATTAATTAAATATCTAAATAATAAAGCTTAACGAACGTAGTAATTACCACCATAAAAAATACAATTATACGAATTAAAGTTGCTCTGTAAATAAGATGTCTAGCATGTGCTGAAATAAAGACTGATTTTTTCCCCTTTATTTGTGTTTATTGCGGACAAAGTGATTATTGTAGCCGTTATAAGGTCGACATTTGAGCGGCCATAGTAATACGGCGACCACATAATTTACAAATAGATGCATAATTTTTCCGATTGCGTTCTCAGATTTATAAGAACTCTTCCAAGAAATGTCGTGTTGGTACGTTCGCTGTTCCAAGTTTATTTATAGTCATAAATAAATGCCTCCGATTATCATTAAGTTACATAAACGTAACTACACTTCGACTTGTAATTATATTCGGTAACTTGACAGTTTCAGGGTTACCAGTTTTTGCCAAAAAAAATGATAGTGAGGTGGTGAAGGAATGAATGAAATTGATTCAACTTTAATAATGTACTTACATGAACAAACTTTTCATTTTAAATTTAATAAGTTGTCTTAAAAACACAATACAAACTATTAAAAATTGTATAATTTGTTTCACATTAGTAATGTAATCTAACCAAATTACAAAAGCAAAAAAAGTAAATTACATGATTTTTATTTTTGGTTTGTTTCTATTAGAAGAAAATAAAAAGGAAATAACTTGAATTATGTAATAATTATTCATTATATTTCACATCTTTCTTACGAATTTTTGTTTGATTTTATATTTATCCACTTTTTTCATTCATTCTGTAGTCTACGCAAAATCATTAACTAACCCCACACTATTAGTTGTAGTGTGGTATCATTATTTTTATTCGAATTGTCAAGTTACTGAATACAATTAAAAGTCGGAAGTATAGTTAGGTATGCGAGTCTATACTATTGTACATTGTCTAATATAATATCTACTTGTAACTTATGATAGTTAACTTTCAAGAGAATAAAAGAGTTTCTTGTTATATTTTATTTGTTTTACTTGACAACAGAACCTACGCGCCTACTCCACTTTGTTTCACCCTAGGATTTTCTTCTGTGTCCAATCATCACATCCACGCCTAAGAGTTGTATATACAGTAGCCGTCAGATATATTGTAGCAGACAAGTTGACCAAATACTTCTGAACAATTTAAAATGTCAATAAGTTCCATACACTACAAATTACCGTTAATATCTGAACATTCATTACTTCATTAATATCTGAGCAAATGCTTGTCAATAACTTCTATACATATAACTAACCAAAAATATCTGAACACTTATAACGTCAAGTGTCAGATACACTTGACGTTATAAGTGTTCAGATATTTGGATTGTACTGATGGGAATCAATGTAGAACAAAGGAAGCATTAAGACGACATGCAAATAACGTTTGGGAAACGTTTAGAGGGAGAAATTTTTGTGAAAAGGTTGTTGGTTCCATGCGAAAACGGTTACAGGACGTATTAAATGCAGAAGGAGGTTACACAAAATACTAATCCTACTAATATTATAAATGCGAAAGTTTGTGAGGATGGATGGATGGATGTTTGTTACTCTTTCACGCCAGAACGGCTGAACGGATCTGGATAAAATTTGGCACAGAGATAGATTATAGTCTGGAATAACACATGGGCTACTTTTTATCTGAAGTCCACGCAGACGAAGTCGCGGGCAGATGTTAGTATTTTATTAATGTTGTCTCAATTAAAAAATATTTAGTACCATAATTTTTAATTTCATTACAAAACCAAGATTTTCTTTCGATGGTTTGACATTAACATAATTATCAGTTGCATCACTTGCATCCTAGACAAATGATTTTCTATACAATTTTTATTCCCTTTCCATCGTATTAAAATCACTGATAATGTTTGGTTCATCCTATCTAAAACACAAGTTCGGTAATCTCAGTGTTTGTCTGCGTAGATACACTTGACGTTAGAATTGTTCAGATATTTTTGGTTAGTTATATGTATAGAAATTATTGACAAGCATTTGCTCAGATATTAATGAAGTAATGAATGTTCAGATATTAATGGTAACTTGTAGTGTATGGAACTTATTGACATTTTAAATTGTTCAGAAGTATTTGGTCACCTTGTCTGCTACAATATATCTGACGGCGACTGTACAATGATAATAAATCACATACCTAGGGGCCTTTGACTATCTATCCCTGGACAAGTGACGCGCCTAATTCTATGAACAAAAAAGTCTGTCACTTTTGGTGCGGGGGGAGGAAACACTACATAGACATTGCTGCACACATAGGTACTCAAAATCATTTTGTATCGCTACGAACTCACACATATTAAAATCTTCACCACTAACACAATTTACGCACACATAGATGTCAAATACGTCAACATACAAGAATTGACGACAATACGAACGTTTAATACAATAAAAATAATTAGGAAGCTACTAGGTCGATATTTTATATCGATAGATTAATTTGGGAAGAATGGATAAAAACGTAACAACGATTACAAATTATTTTTATATGTAATTATTTATTTGCAAAATTAAAATCATCCATACACACCTTTTTAATATCTTGCGTCATAATTATTTTCAATGCAATGCTCTCATTGCATGCTAATGAAATACAAAACAAAGAATTTATTTAGGTATAGATAAATAGGTACATATGTACTATGTAATTGGAAAATAAACGCACGGGTGAGAGAAATCGCTAACTTTTCGAAATACATATTCTATAGCCTATGTTAATCTTGAATAATGTAGCATTCAAATGGTGAAAGAATTTTCGAAATCGGCCTAGTAGTTTTGGATTTTATTTGTTACATACATTGATACATACAAATCTTTCCTCTTTATAATATTAGTATAGATAGAGCGGATATTGGGGACGTTTTGTTACAAATACTTTGATACCAACTACTTAGTTTGATTCTTTGATTTTGATTTTTTCTATTCTTTGCCAGGCTGATTTAATAGGAATGACACTAGACAGAGCGTTTTGTTTCCCACGAGATATAAGTAGGAGTAAATACGATTTTGTTCATTATGTTGCGCGTTAATATGAACAGAAGCACTACGCTAGAGGTCCTGGGTTCGATTCCCCGGTCGAGCAATGTGTTATTGGAGTTTTTCTATAAAATTAAGGGTTGATGCCCGATTAATGGCAATAGGCTCGCCCCCTAAATACGCATCTGTCTTACCCTTCGGGGAATAAAGAGGTGATGGTATGTCGTGTTCCGTACTCTCGTTATTTCTTTGAGCCGGATATCGAAAAAAGAAAATAATGTGTTTGAAGAAACACCCCGAGAGGCAGCAGCATAGTGGAATTGAATAACTCTACTTACAATTGGAGCTGCCCAACCTACACTTTGCAGAAAATAGTAGCCAAATAACATAGCACTGTACTATGTTGTGTTCCTAATGGTGAGCAAGATCGCCAGAGCTCTGCGAGGAAGCATTATGTTGGCAGTAGGGGGTACCGGTGTTGTGGGTTGTCTACCGGGTGTGAAAAGATTTTTACAGGGTCGGCAACGGGCGAGTTATACCCCAGATGTTGCAAGCGTTCATATAATAGGCTACGGTAACCACTTACCATCAGGCGGGCCATGTGCTGGTTTTCCACCTAAGCGGTAAAAGAAACCCCAGACCTTCAAACTGTACCGTATCTTAGAAATCATTTTCAATTATTTTTAAAATACGATTTAAATATGTTAATTTATAAATTCTTTTGTCAACACATTTATCTGCAACGGCTTAATGCTATTATAATTTGGTCTTACATTGAACACGAAAATAATATCGATATCGATTCGAAATCGTAAACAAACACTATCACATCATTAATAAAATGACAAAACAAAAGAGGGACATAGTCTCGCTACACTTTTTAAAATTCGAGTTTTATGCATTATGTCATAATATATATAGGGCCTATAATTGCCAAAAAACGATAATTCTGCATTAAGACCTATAATTGGAAATCATAAATGGTGACATCCTATTGGATGATATATAATTGAAAATCAAAAAATGACTTTTTGATGGATATTTCAAATTTAAATCTTACGCTTATTAGCAGAAGGCTCATATTGTTAGTAAAAAAAATTTGCTAGTCTCGTGGGGAGTGCGGGTAGTCTCGTGGGGAGTGCATGCTTGAACTAAACGATTATTTTATACTCGATTATTGAATCGGTAACGTCCTCGATCTTTATTAATAAATTGTATTATGTGATTTAAATAGAAATAAATGAACTTTAATACTTACATACGGAAAATAACTCCATCTTTATCTAAATAAGATATTAGATATTTTTTCGCATACATTTCGCATTTATGATGACCTTACTGAGCGGAAACGATTCTGTTAATGAAAAATCGATTTCGGAAACAGTTTTGATAAACGCGTTAGATTTTTTAATCCACTACCTTGACAGAGGGGAATGATCATGAGAGGCGGGTCCTTATAGATAGATAGTCAAAGCTAGGGGCTGATAGAATTCCTAGACAAAAGTGTCAAAAATCTATAAAAAATGTCAGAAGTCATGAGTGATGATTTTGATACAATTAAATTAGCAGACTTGGGGGTTTGGGGCCCTGGTTCGGTACAAATGGAACCCACAACTCGCGAAGCAGAAGTCAATTGCCCAACCACTGTATCAAAAAAATAATGTACGTAGTTCTTTAGGGCTAGGTGGTAAACGAGGAGACGGATCGCCAGATGGTAAGCGATTATAACACATCGTAAGGGTTGTTTCATCCCGGTTTCTGTGAGGCCGTGGTATCACTCCGATACAGCCGGCCTATTCGTGCCGAAGCATGGCTCACCCACGGAATAAAGTAAGTACCTACCACTGCCCTCGTGCCAAACATCCAGCTTTAAACCAATCTAACACTAAATGAATATGGTGATTGTAACAATATTAATAAACATAAAAAAATCTACATGATTGCCCCTGGTTTTGTGTCATTCGAAAGTTATGGAGTGAATGACACTATTCGTTCAACTGAACCCCGGCACAGCACAGTGATGCACACTGTAAGACCTCCAATAATCCGGTGTGTTTCCGGTTGAATCCCTGCCAAGTATTCCAGTAATTTCCCTTGTTTAGGAAATGTTAGTCACATTCAAAGTATTATTATGAATTCTGTAAGCTGAAATTAACGGACCCCTCCGTTCCTTTCCTATATAAGAAATAGTACTTTTGCCGTCCACGTCGGTCTCATGAATAGTGAGTGCCTAATGTAGGTAATGACCTAAGAAGTAAGAAATAATATAGACTATGTATAATGTATTTTAAGTTTTCCATAGCTTTCACGTGGGAGAGCCATGCTTCGGCACGAATAGGCCGGCTGGATCGGATTCATACCACGGCCTCACAGAAAACTGGGATGAAACAACCCTTACGTTGTGTTATAATCGCTTACCATCTGGCGATCCGTCTCCTCGTTTACCACCTAGCGCTAAAGAACTACTTTATTTTTTTTTACTGCATATTTGGTATAGTGGTTGAGCAATCGACTTCTGCTTCGCGGGTTCTGGGTTCTACTTGTTCCGGATCAAATTGTATAAAAATCATCACTTCAGACTTCAGAATTGTAGATTTTAGACATTTTTGTCTAGGAATTCTATCAGTCCCTAACTAGAGTTTCGCCAAGTGAGTGAGGTTACCGGAGGCCCAAACCCATTTAAAAGGCGAGCAACTCACCTCTCCTCCTCTGGTGTTGCGGGTGTCCATGGTCGGCGGTTATCGCTTACCATCAGGTGATCCGTCTGCTCGTTTGCTCCACTATCCCATAAAAAAAAGCTTTTATTGATATAATGATGGGGCAAGTCAAACTGATTATTGAGAGACATTTTTGCAGCCATAAAAGTAACTATAAGAAATTTTAGACCCCATAAAAAGTACCTTCGTTCATAGCCGGATTAACTATGTCAGGGCCCTCCCGGTATCGGGGCCCCTTATTAAAATAAATATATACCTACTCATAATTAAATATATTTACTAAAAAGGATGTCGACATGAGCGCCATCTACCAGATCCAACCCAGGTGACATCATTAAGTAGAAAAAATCATCATCTCGGTCTCTTTTAATATATTTTATTTAGATTGTTTCCTTCAAGGAAACAGCTCCATCATACCTAGTATTCTTTTATCTGTGATCATACTATAAACATCAAGTCCACATAATAATATATACTATTAGGAGAGTTGCGCTGAATCGGAGGCAGTAGGTAATCTAAAGAACATTTAAATTTTTTCAGCAATGGCTCTCTTTCCACCTCGTTCCTGACACAATCCAAGCAAATGTTGCACATCCTCAATTTTTCCACATTATCTTGGTCGCGGGGCAACACAGTCGCGGGGCCTATACGCAGTTCCCTACACTGTCTAATAGATTATCCAGCCCTGCCTTCGTTTCCATATTGTTAAGTTCTTACCTTCTTCTAAAAGTGTCTAACTAGATGAACAACCGCAGCTCACTGGGGGAGAAGACAATGATTAAAACCCGATGTTGTTTCGAGTTTCCCAGAGCCATCCAGCTTTACGATTCCATTACTCTATTTCTTCACATGACCGTTTATAAATACTGTTTTATTTTTATCCATTTTTACCAACAAAGAAAATAACTTGTTTTGATCGACCCCGCGGCGGCCCAAGAGATATTCACGTGGGCGATATGTTAAAATTAATTTTGTGTAAGGTGTATTTACATTAATACCTGTTGGAATTTGTTTCTGGTGTACTGAGTAATAACACAAGTATTTTTCGTGCGTTCAAATTCGCACCGTCGTGTGCAACTTCGCGTTCCGGTGATTTTCCATGGATACCTGCCGTGAAAACTGGAACACGGCTCAATCTATTTCCATTAGGTATAATTGGGGTGAAATCTCGCGACCGTTTCCTAGGTAACGACGTGTATTAAATTGTAACGGTTTAATAAGAAACTTGCAGGCACCGCACGGCACACGTTGTCCTGCCTTGAAAATAAATAACGTTCTAGGACCCCAATGCAGCGCCACCTACCGGATCCGATTATATTTTCAAAACATCCTGGAATCCACTCAAATATACACACAAAATTTCAACCAAATCGGTTCAGCCGTTTGGGAGGAGTTAGGTGACAAACACACGTACGCATTGGTTTCATTAAACATCATAGATTGATCCGCGTATGATTGATTCCATGATTCTTAGAGGTCGTCAGTTAGGATATGCCGAAGCCGTCTAGCTATAAAAAAAACCAAACGATTGACTCGTAAAAGTGTCTCTAAAGATCTAGGTAGTTACAGAAATAAATATATAGGCACATGACTACAGCCTATCATGGTCGTGGTGAATGTCAGGAATCCTATGGCCGTGACTATAAATATGGCGAAAACAAGGCGTGTGGTTTTTAGTTCGTATGTAGGTAGGTGCCCAATAACTGCCGCCAATCCTGGTGGACGATCTATGAGAATTTTCCGAGCACAAAAAGGACCTATGTATGAGAGAAAACAAATATTTTATGAGCAATAGATAATCAAATTATCAATAGGAACACACTACAATCCCAATTTCAGCAGCGCCTTTGAATATGTACAAGGCAATGCTACTAGGCGCAGAAATGTGCATTGAACTGTAATTTAGTCTGGCCTAACTTTGTCACAATGAGCTTTGGGTTAATAAAGCTAATGGTTACATTTAAAATAACTACAGATGGCACCACAAACTATACGAGCAGTGCATGAGCCTACCTATTCATACTTACATAAGATTTTTGAGTCAAGGAGTACCTAATTATGTTTATGTTTAATTATTGAGGGAGCAATGCATAAATGTTCATTGATTACCTACCTCATTCTTTATCAAGACACGAAAAATAAAAATTAATACCAAAAACCCGCGACTGAACGACACAAATTCCAGTTTTAAAAGCATGACCTTTATGTCCTTAGGCTGTATTACCACGAAATGATAATTAAGTGTGATACTTAATTATATCGACTGACAAATATCGCTATCCTCTGTTTTTTGCTTTCCAATAATATCTAACTTGCTAGGTAGTGATTGTGTTGGGAAGACCAGGTATGTACCTAGTTCATGAATTCGCAAGCAGGCAGCGCTGACAAAACCTCGAGGCGGCTTCTCCTGGTAAGTTGATGCTGGAATTTTAAATATTTAATCAGATAATGGGCCCCTTTCGCCTTGATCAATTCTCCTCTAGATTACGGGAGAGTGATCAAGCATCACCCAAAGTCGAAAATGCAGGAGCATGCATTTTATATGTACCTAAACGTCGTTTTTTTTATAAGAAGGCTCCAACAAGTCTAGATTCACCTAATGGTTATTGGTGTCTATCTAATCTATGGTTGAAGATTTAGTGATGTAATAAATAATATAATAAGTTAATAATAATTAATATAATAAGTAATAATTGAAAAGTTTCCATCGAACGCCGAACGTGTTCGTTAGTTAACTCTGTGAAAATAAACCGAGGATTACTTGCTACCTAATATTTATTTTACTTACCGAAAAAGTTAAGAATACATTCAAACAATAATAATGAATTGGAAACGATTACTTATCCCAATTTCATCCAATAACATTTGAGATTTCGGTTAACAAATAAAAATATCTGAAAAGCTTAATTAAACTCGAAGTATCTACGTTTAAATACAATGTTATGGTTGTTGAACACTAACGAATACGTTAATGTGTCCGAAATAACACGCACGTCTATCAGCGATTGTAGTGAATTCTCACTAAATCGAATGTTGCAAAACAAACATGTCTGATTTCCCGCGCAATAAGAAAACAAACGGCATTGGCGCCCATCAATCTGCCACGCTTGCCCACGCGCATGCGTAACCGTTGAACTGTTCCTAATTAAAGCCTAATGTTTACACTCCTAGGAGCTATAACGGTGGATTGAACTAATTCTGAAGCTGCAATACAAAAATAACATCACGTACGCAGCGGTTAATGTGATGACCCGCCGCCGCGCTGCGCCCGCGCCTTCACACTTGGCCTTTTTTGGGCATTACTCGCTTTCGCACTACTATGCAAATTTATAATAAATTCCTTCTCTATCGTAAATCGTGGCAAGAGTTGTCATTATCTGTTCTAGCGAGTATTCGGGTGCTTCTGGTCAATATCAGTAGGTTCCCGACCTTTGCTATAGTACATTAATGTGCTAACTTTCCATGGCCTAATTACCAAAAACAGATACAGACGCAACCACGAATAGCTGTCGGTGATATCAGTTATATGTAGGTACCTCTTCTTTACCATTATAGAGATCTAAAGGGGAATACTGGCGTCTTTAAAAAAAACAAATATTTTGGATCTTAATTGAATCTAGCATGTCGTTGTTTTGATTAGTTTAGTTTAATACATAGGTACAAATTTGACATTAGATCGGAATTCTATTTTGAGGATTTTGTGTAAGTAATGTTACCCTTTTGGACCATCTTCAGTGCATGCTTATAAAACAGTTTTTAAAGAAGAGTTTTAAAACCCGTCATAGTTCAGAAGTAAATGAGAACTCAATATGAAAATGTGCATTTTGCGACTTAGTGTTATGCGATTTTCGCTTACCATCCAGGTGGCCGATTGTTTTTGTCCGATTGTATTGATCCGGTGTCAGATTCTTATTTGTCATATCTTCTTATTAAAAAAATGCTTCACATCACACGCTACCCCTTCGTAAATTGAGAGTTTGAGTTTCGGGTTAGCCACCAATGATTCACATGTACATGTAGGTATATTGTTTATCACCTTCAAAGGAAAATTGCCGAGGAAACCAGTTCGCGTTGATCTCACGATACCTGCGTACACCTTCAGGTCTTTTCAACAGTAAATTATTAATAGGTTGATGAGAAAACTCGTTTTTCTGGGCTTTTGCTCATCATAATACTATGACGTAGGATGTTCCGTATTGTGTCTCGGTGACGAGCTCATCTTGACATCATCACATTACCTCGCCCACGAGTCACTGGCGGTTCACTAGGTATTCGAAGGTTTTTTTTATGGGATTGGGGGGCAAACGAGCAGACAGATCACCTGATGGATAGCGGTAACCGCTGCCCATATACACCCGCAAAAACAGAGGAGTCACGAGTGCGTTGCCCGCCAAAAAAGGTAGTGAAATAAAACTCCTTTTTACCGATTTTATCGTGTTGTATTCATAATATTTAATTCTTATAGTCTACCCGTGACCACAGATGCTGTAGTAAAGGATCCGAAACGTCAGGAATTAAATAATATCAAAACAACGCGATCATTATCATCCATTTACTGTCCTATAGCTGGGTACAGGTTTTTCTTAGTATGAGAGGGGTTAGCCTACCTATTTTGGGTTGGCAGACATCACACGCCTATGAGAAAGTCTCTCAGGCATGCAGGTTTCCTCGTGATGTTTCCCCTGTTTAAACGAGTAATAATTAATACACTGCCTCATTAGCCAAGTGGTCCTGAGCGCGACTGCTACGCTAGAGGTCCTGGGTTCGATTCCCAGGTCGAGCAAAGTGTTATTGGGGTTTTCTATGAAATTCCCAGTAACAGCTCGGAGTTAGGAATTTGTGCCCGGTTAATGGCAATAGGCTCGCCCCCTATTACATGGGACCTAAACATACCGGCGAACTGTGGGTGTACATTAGTACGCTCTGCCTAACCCTTCGGGGAAAACAGGCGTGATGGTATGTTATGTAATTAATACACACATGGTTCCGAAAGTCAAAAGTGCGTGCAATGGATCCGAACTCGAGCCCTTTGACTTGGCAATGCGATATTCATACCACTAGGTTATCACTACTGTTATATCCGATAGTATCTGTAAAAAGTAGTTTTATTTAAATATCTAATATTCGTACTATGTAGGTAATTGCCAGAAAACAGTATATTCTCGAAGGCAGTTTTGGGATCTCACTTGATTCTGTAGGCCAATATTTCGCAGATTTTACTGAATTGTATGCTTTTATTGAAAAAGATAGGAGCTTAGTAGAAATTAGGTGTTGCCTAATGCCGTCGTAAGAAAACACGACTTCTGACACTACTGCTTTGTAAGCGTCACGTTACACGTCACGCATCCCAGAGGTAATGGTGCAGTACGAGTAGCGGGATAGGAATGCGTGTCGGCTGTCTAAATACCATAATAAAGTCGGAGCTAGGGTAACATAAACATTGACTCATTACTCATACCTACGGTAATATACACCACAATCACGAGGGTCATACATAGCTGTGAGTTTAAGATACATGTGAGGCGGCTATTACCCTGGTTTTTAATGTCCTTATCGAAAAGGTTGGTATGTAGGTAGGTACATTAGGCGTTTTCTTTTCTTATGTTTTTATATAAAAAGTAGAAGTCAGAGTATATTTTTAGTTGTGATGTGGATTTGTTTTAATTAGCACTGGTAGTTACTAATTCGCGCTCTGCTCAACTCACGTCAAATTAGTAAGTACCTAACCTCATTAGTCATACAGGCTAGTCAGTATGAAAACTTTAAAAGCTTTCGGTTAAAGAAAAGCTAAGCTAAGCGGCGAGCTGTGGGTTGACTAACTTATGCGGATAACTTATGCCTGTATTCCCCGAAGGTCAGAGGTGTACATGAGTACACCTCTGTAGTACTAATGTAGGAATACAGGCATAAGTTATGTATGAGCTTGTAACTTTATCAGTGCTACTATACAAAGAAACGTAAGCCAGGCAATGCTTTTTTTGGAAACGTGGCCATATTTTACCTACTCCAAGCTATTCTTTAAATCAATTTCTTGAGCTTTCTTCGTTCATATAAAAATAATTGTAGGAGATTCGTCTTCAAAGTTTGCGTAGTGAATAACTGTTGTTTTAACGTTATCAGAATTACGTTGGCACTATGCTAACTGTACGGGTTGTGTGACGTCATCATTTATAGGCGAAGTTTCAAGTAAATATGTGCACATCAAACATTTACATAAAATATAAGATTTCAAACAAAGTAAATATTAATTTACTAAAAATACTGCATTATTAACGGCAAAGAAAACAGACTAGTCTTAATTTAAACGTTCACATGCTTCGCGTATTTTGAACCCAATTAAGGCATTTAATTTAGATTGAATTTCATTTTTTAGGCAAACAAGGGGATCTAAACCTATACGGGATTTTTTTATACCACTATGTAGGCAAACAAGCATACGGCCCGCCATAAGCGGTTAACTTAGCTTTAGGCTAACTTAGGGCCTTAATTGAGCCCCAAAAAAACTCAATAAAAAACTCCGTAAAAGTGATATATACTTAGGGTCCTGGTCAATAACTAGACCAGGGCCCTAAATATGTCAGTTTTTAATAACACTAGCTTCCGCCCGCGACTTCGTCCGCGTGGAATAGTTACTTATAGTCTTAGCGTGATGTTATATAGGCTTATAACATATAGTCTATAGCCTTCCTCGATAAATGGGCTATCTAACACTGAAATAATTTTTCAAATCGTACCAGTAGTTCCTGAGATTAGCGCGTTCAAGTAAACAAACAAACAAACTCTTCAGCTTTATATATTAGTATAGATAACATACCATCAGGCCTGTATTCCCCAAAGGGTTAGGCAGAGGCGTACTAATGTACACACACAGTTCGCCGGTATGTTTTTTTTTAAAAAAAAAGCTTAGTTTAGGTCCCATGTAATAGGCGGCGAGCCTATTGCCATTAACCGGGCACAAATTCCTAACTCCGAGCTGCTACTGGGAATTTAACATACCATCACGCCTGTATTCCCCGAAGGGTTAGGCAGAGGCGTACTAGTGTACACCCACAGTTCGCCGGTTTGTTTAGGTCCCATGTAATAGGGGGCGAGCCTATTGCTATTAACCGACAAATTCCTAACTCCGATCTGCTACTGGGAATTTCATAGAAAAACCCAATAATACTTTGCTCGACCTGGGAATCTAACCCTCTAGCGTAGCAGTCGCGCTCAGGACCACTTGGCTAATGAGGCATAAAGTTTTAATGATTTAGTAAAAATAAAATAAATCTTGAGTTCTAAGATAAAACCAAAAATGTCCTAATAAGTCAAAGTGATGATTGTTTGAGGTACGAAACCCGAAAAGTGTAATTTGCGGTAAGAAGCAGATCCGTAACTTTGCACCCATTACAACATAGTACCTACATCATGACTGGTAACATTAAACTGTTCTTAAGTACACGTGCTACACAACAAAAACTAACAAGGCCAATCAACGGGTTTACCGAATGCACTTCCGTCGGTTATTCTTAACCGGCAAAAAAGTTAACTGAATAATGTTACCTAACATAGTTTTTTGACGTCATTAGAAAACGATACGTACCTATTCGTATAGTTTTTTACGTTTTATGTGCGTGAACTTTGTTCTCTTAACTAGGTAAGTTTAGATTAGGTAAAAACAGGTCAAGTCCGCGTTTGAAACGCACGGGTTTCGTACTGTTATTGATGTCGTTGTGTTCTAGGGTGTAATTGTAAAATCACACTTATATCTATCACACTTATATATATATAGAAATATCAGAGATCAAGTGCAATGTGAAAGTGATATTACTTAAGTTATTGCTTATAGAGATAACGTTGAGATTTCGTTCGTACTACTTATCTTCTTGTACCTAAAGGTTAAAATATTTTCTCAGAACTTTTGATTTCATAGGAAAAAGATCTCCGGAAGCTTAATTTCGTATTTATTTTCTGTGAGAAAATAAATACGCAATATTAGGTATTTATTTTCTTGCAGAAAATAAAATGAAGTTTTAAGACTATTATTTTCTATTCAGCTACGGATTTCTAATACTTACATGACTTAAAAAAATGGGATTCTCTACAACTTTTTCAATCAAACCTCATCAAAGGCGGACATCACCATAACAAATAGTTGAATAATCATTATTTGACTGCTACACTGGTCTGTGGCTATTATGGACCCTAAATACCAACGAAATGGGTGTTTGCCAGTACATCTCTACTTCTAGTATCTTCGGCTACTGGCTTAACCGTACGTTTCCCTTATGTAATAATTTGCCTTAGCTTTTCCCATTGATAAAGTTCGGTTGAATATCAGTTAATTTTCCGCCATTGCGTTGTATTTATATCTCTTAATTGAGCTGTAAGTGCGTTATTTGGAATTCGACCCCATGTAACATACATATCTAAAATTCTTAACTATGTAAACTACTAGGTAATTTAATTGTTTACTAAGAGATAAAATGTATCAAAATTACTCAAATGTGTGACGCAAAACTACTTTATCTCGGTGACAATAGTTTCGTCATACTTATATATATTTTTGCGACCTGTCTGAGAGATTGACAAGTCCGTAAATTGAATCCTGAGACCTTAAGAGGACTAGCATCCTTTGTGAACTCTTTGCTAAAGCTAATTTAAAATTAAATAAATAAATATAATTAATTTAAAAGCTAAGCAGGGAAGCTTTATAGCGTTATCGCTGTTTTCGCGGAACATTGGTCTCTCTAGCGCTGGTACAGGCCCGGTACGACAATTGGCACAAAAACTGCATTACGACACTTTTTACTGGAGCCTTCACGGCTATTAGTACTGGTGGGTTATTCCTACACAAATGCGAGACTCATTTGATTCCTCGCTTGTTAATTATCGAGTTGCTGGCCAGCTAATTATGAGTAAACAATGAGTGAGCAAGGTAGAACCTCTTCCTGTGTTCATTCAATTCTTTTTGTCGTAGTAAGCCGAGGCGGAACTTGAAGCCATACTTTTCTTTTTTTTATACCATGAAGGTGGCAATCAAGCATACGGCCCGCATGATGGTAAGCGGTTAGCCTATGGACGCTTGCAGCTCCAAGAGTATCTCTCGCGCGTTGCCGACCCTGTAAAAATCTTATCACACCCTTTTTGAGAGGGTGGGCTAAAGATTAAGGAAGAATGGACTGGCACCATAGAAGACAAAAATTGTGATGGTTAAATACCACCGGTCCACCACACTGCCAATACAACGCTTTCTCGCGGAGCTCTGGCAACCTAGCTCACCCTTAGGAACACAACATACCACGGAACTATGTTATTTGGCTACGATTTTATGCAGGGTGGAGGGACTTCCCCCGTCGAGCAGCTCTAATGTTATTGAGTGGAATTGTTCAATTCCACTATGAACTCTCTTAAGAATGTGATAAGGTACAACTTCCTTAGCCTTGGGCGAACATAGCCTCCCATCCATGTAAGCTAATGATCCTGGTTTTCAGAATGATGGGTTTTAGTGAAGTGTAAATATAAGGACGATCTCCACACCAAATACATCGTGACCTTCGAAGTGCATTTGATCTTTCTTAATATAAATTAAAATTGTTTATATTGATATTTATTAAAACAACTGCCTCATTAGCCAAGTGGTCCTGAGCGCGACTGCTACGCTAGAGGTCCTGGGTTCCATTCCCAGGTCGATCAGAGTGTTATTGGATTTTTCTATAAAATTCCCAGTAGCAGCTCGGAGTTAGGAATTTGTGCCCGGTTACTGGCAATAGGCTCGCCGCCAATAACATGGGACCTAAACATACCGGCGCACTGTGGGTGTACATTAGTACGCCTCTGCCTAACCCTTCGGGGAATACAGGCGTGATGGTATGTTATGTTATTAAAAGAAACCGGTTTCAATTACCGTAATGACACTTCTCTTTATATTTAATGTCAAGGGGAATCACTCAGATCGGGTTGCAATTACTATCATCACTACTTATAATAAAACAAAGTCGTTTCCCGCTGTCTGTCCCTATGTATGCTTAGATCTTTTAAATTACGCAACGGATTTTGATGCGGTTTTTTTTAATAGATAGAGTGATTCATGAGGAAGGTTTTAAGCTATATAACATAACGCTACGACTCTTAGGAACGGGGCAGCGCGGGTGAAACCGCGGGCGGGTCGCTAGTTAAACATATATCTATGCAATAAAGGCTAACCACGCTCATGTGCACTTATCAGTCATCATTTAATTGCGTTTTCAACTGTCGACGTGTTATGTAATGTAGTATGTATGTAATGGACTGTGCGAGAAATGATGTGGTTTTTTGATTTGGCAAATGACCGATATCACTAGAGATATTTATCTATACTAATATTGTAAAGAAAGATTTGATTTAAGTGTAACGTATAAACTAAAAAACTACTGGGCCGATTACAAACAATCTTTCACCATTTGAATGCTACATTATTCCAGATTAACATAGGCTATATAATATTTTGAAATAAGTTAGGTTTGAAATATTTCTCCACCCGTGCGAAGCCGGAGAGGGCGCTAGTGATACATAAAATAAAATCTCATGGCTTTGATTTGGATTTATATTTTTATGCACCTCCGAGCTACTACTGAGAATTTTATATTAATCCGTTAAATAACCATTTAGAGATAGATACATGGAAACTCTAATGTTTTTACGGAGACCCCCGAATGTGGCTTAATGAATTCACACAGCTATGTGATCCAGCCTTATATTAATTAGCGATGCATTAGTAGTTACAATGTGCTCGCCACTAAAAGGTTACCTCATTCTAAGAAATCTTCATAATTGCTAGTAAGCTTTTCTATAGTACAAAAAAAACTTCATACGGCTTATCGAGTTGTTTTAATAGATTTTAAAAGGTGTTACGTACCTACATAATTAAGTCCTTAAGTGTGTGTTCTACAGTTTTTTAAAAAAAAACTGCCTCATTAGCCTAGTGGTCCTGAGCGCGACTGCTACGCTTGAGGTCCTGGGTTCGATTCCCAGGTCGAGCAAAGTGTTATTGGGTTTTTCTATGAAATTCTCAGTAACTGCTCGGAGTTTGGTATTTGTGCCCGGTTAATGGCAATAGGCTCGCCCCCTATTACATGGGACCTAAACATACCGGCGAACTGTGGGTGTGCATTACTACGCCTCTGCCTAACCTTTCGGGGAAATAGGCGTGATGGTATGTTCTACAGTTTTTTATTTAAACGGGCTTTTACAGGCTCTAATAACCATCAAGGATGTCTTTAAAATCAAGAAGTATAAAGTTGTACCTAAATTTGTCAAAGCTGGGATTCGAAGCGATCATAAAAGTTTAAGGAATGAAATTGCCCTTTATTTATGGTTCTCCAATTATGAGAGTCAATTATGAAAATGAGTACTTAATTATTTATTTAGGTACCTACCTATATAGCATTTTAAATGGTTACCTATCCTATCTTAATCCCGAATTTTAATATTCCGAATATCATAATCCCGAAAACGTTTAGACATTCTTTCATAATCCCGTTTTTTAAAATTCCGAAGTTTTGTTTGCCATATAATCGCAACTCCGAATTTCATTTGCCCATTTATTCATTTGTACGACGTTTTAGAATCCAGAAGAATGAGTTACAGACACATGAAATCTAAATGCACAAAATCCAGATGACCGTAATCCATATGCACGTAAGCCAGATTTTTAAAACACAATTTTTTGAAATACAGTTAATTGATATCCTGGAAGAATTACAAGGTACTTAACCTTAACTTATCTGTAATGGGCAAGTAAAACAATAGCAAGTCGGTTCTGGCAGGGGGTCGCAGTTCTAACCTTTTTTTTTCTTTTTTTAACCTAAGCTACTGAGTTCCAAATAAAAAGATTATGTAATAGTTTATTTGGAAAACGGTACGATGGGAAACAAAAAAGTCTTCTGAAAATCTGGTATTAACTACTTATATCTGGATGAGGAGACTATGGGAAACAAAAAAAAAATTTTGGAAATTTGGTTTTAGTGCACCTGGAAATTGATGCATCTGGGAAATTTAAAAAGGAATTTTTAAAAATTGTCATTCATTACATCTGTCTTTGAAAAGTTCTACCAATCCTTTTCGGGGTTTTAAGATTCGGGTAACAGAAATTCGAGATTTCAATAGGTTACCATTTTAAATTAATCAAAATACAGTTATTCTTTCTAGTGAAATAAGTTATTTATGTTAGTCAAATTAGAGATTTTGATATTATAATTTCAGTAAAATCTTTACTTTTTTAATCTAACGTAATTGTAGATGTAATTTTTATTTTATTTTAATATAAACAATATTGATTATATTACTATGTATAATTAAAATTATTTTTATTATACTTAAATTATATAAGTACGTGTCAGAGAAACGCGCTACGGATAAATTTCACGGTTACCGGTGCTTTCTAAAATAAAAGACTACGAGCTACGTCGTAGCTCCCGCGTAGCTCACCGTAGCCACCTGAGGAATGTGAACCAAATGAGAGTTACCTTCATAAATGCCTGTGTGATATTATTACTACTATAACAATGGATAATGGACATTCTACAAGATGGAATTTTGAGTATAGAATCTAACTTCTTAACATTTCTTTGATTAATTACGTAAATATAAACTTGAATATGATTTCTGATTAATATACATAAGAGATGCTTTGGAATCCCAATTGTGAGAAAGTTTGAAATTGATACAGTTTCATTTAATATCTTACGTATTATAAATGACTAGCTTCTGCCCGCGACTTCGTCCGCGTAGCGTGATAATATATAGCCTATAGCCTTCCTCAATAAATGGGCTATCTAACACTGAAAGAATTTGTCAAATCGAACCAGTAGTTGCTGAGATTAGCGCGTTCAAGTAAACAAACAAACAAACTCTTCAGCTTTATATATTAGTATAGATATGATATTGGGCCAAGAAATCATTTCATACAAGGGTAATAATTATGTCCTGTAAGTAACTAGTTGTAGCTTTTTTTTCTCGTAAAAAAGGTATCTTTGAAATTACGTAACATTATAAAATACGTTGGTAATCACAATGGTTTTAGAAAATCACTTATTACAATACATATTTTACATTCTTTGGATTTTCTATAGCAATATGGCAATGTTATTTTTTTTGTAGTAAAAGTACAATGTTCTTGGATGTCGACTAAATATTTCTAGTTATGTACTTACGATGACGTACGACGAACAAGCATTTTTTATACTTAGTGTGAGTCTCGTTCAAGTAATTAATAAAATTCATAAAAAATATAATACTTAATGCAAACTCACCTTAATAAGTCTTACTATAATTTTTAATTCATTTTAAATTGTAGCAAACAGGCAAATCTACCACTAAATCATTGATCGTAAATTCACTGCGATCTAAAGAGAGCTGTGAAATTTCACAGGTGAAATCACTCTTAAATTAATAGTAGCTATAATTTCCATGCTTAGTGCCAATAGTGCATTGATAAAGATAATGCGTTCTTCTTGATGATTTCACAGGAAGTCATTATTATAAATCGGTAAATCCAGTGTATTAGTCGCAATTCATTAGGAAGCAGCACTTTATCAGTTTCAATGCAATTTTCCTGTTAATTGAAGTAATACCGTGCAATTTTGTTGCAAAATTGTTTATTTTAATTTTAGAGATAATTTACAGATTATACTATACAGAATAGACTATACCGGTATATTGCATGTGTTGCGAAACGTCCATTCTCAAGGAATTCGAAATATCCACAAGGCTGTATCTGTTTCCAGCGGATAATCAAATAATTTGGACAACCCTGACAGCCTCGAAAAGCTGATGGTTGTTGGTCAGGTCGGGCGGTTACCTACCCGTTGGCCAGACTTAGTAAAGACCCTCACTCGCCTGCCAATAACTGAAGACAGAAACACGTGGAAGTGCACATTTCTTCGAGCGACCAAAGCTTCAGACTAGACGAAGAAGATACCGATATAAAAGAGAAATTTGTCAATTTTAACGGCTCGATTGTTGTCCCACAAAGGTAATTGTTCCAGGCGTGGGTATTATTGCGTGCGCGCATGAACCCATGCATGATATAGTGAAAAAATCTAGTTGAATTTGCCCCACACTACAAGGATAAGGATCTAATGATTCTTCTGGCACCAGTGGTGCCTGGTGCTAATATTTTTAAGCTATTCCGTCGTATGTGTTTTAAATGAACACAAAAAAAGCTTAACCTCGTAGCAGAGGAGATAGACATTTTTGCTTGTAGACTGAGTGAATTCACTAGGATAACATTATATACAATTAGTTTTAGAAGATATTCTTAAGGTTTGCTTCACTATTGCATTGGGTTATACCCGTTATAATAGTTGTAAGTATTGTTTACATAAATAAATAACAACGATGGGTAGGAAAAGTGTACACATCCCTATGTAATTATATAACGGGTATTTTCCGTATTTCTGAGCTGTTAAAAATAACACCTAATTAATGCATTTGTTTCCAACCTATAAATCCTAAACATGGACTAGACTATGTAAAATAATTATGTCATAGCTAGATACCTACGTATATTTCTATTATGTGATTGTTTTATTTTTAACTTTTCCTGTGGTTTCTATTTGTAGGGAGGTGAATTCTCACGATAGCTTATGCCTACTAGATGTTATGGAAACAAGCATACTAGACTTTTTTGCTGTGATAGGTTCGTTTTTAAACACATTTTTCACACTCACAAACACCCAGAACCATTATAACTACGTGTAGATTTTTTAATAGAAAATGGTGATGGTAAGCTGCAACAGCCAGCACCATCAGTAGTTTATGTATCGCTTTGAAATCTCAGATAATTCAACTGGGTACATTAGGTATCCTCTAAACCGGAATTGAATATTTGCCAATGTTGTGGCCCGAAAACATAAGAATACTGAATATTGCTAAGCTGATCTCTCTGCCACTTTGCCTTATGTGCCGTCAATCTTATTTGGCTTCCTCAATGGTCTAGTTATAAGCATGACTACTTTAAATATTAGCTTGGATCGAGCAAATTGTCATTGGGGTTTTTCACGGAATTCCTAATTCGTAGTTCGGATTCTGTGACTCGCCTACTATTTATTACATTACGTAAAAACATACCGGTGAACTATTAGTCCACTCCTGCCTGAACCTTTGAGGTATATATGCGTGATGGTCTAGGTTATGTAAAATTATATTATTATGACTCTGATGTTATGTGACAAGGTATCATTTTGCTGTCCAACAATCACTGAGATAATAAATGACGAAAGGAAAACACAATTGTGCGATTTTAATGATTTATTTTGTAATAAGTACCTAACTACTTTGTTCAGATGGCGCCAGTTATTTTTGTGTGGTTATCTTTTAGACTACGCCATTAGTACAGTGATCATCAGCGCTACGCTAGAGGTCCTGTTCGATTCCCGGGTCGACTAGTATTATTGTTTTTTTCTTAAATTCTCAGTAGCAGCCACTATTCTCAGTAGACATACTTACCAGCGGACTGTGAGTACATAAGTACGCCTCTGCCTAAACCTTCGGGGAATGGCGTGATGGTATGTTACGTTATTTATTGAGTCAATTTCATTTTTGTGTTGGCTGACATCAGATATGTTTGATATCACTAGGCCATATGTAAAAATGCAATAAAAGGATATGGATAGATTAATGACGAGTGACGAACGAAGCAAGTAATAAGATGACCGCTTTTATAGCAGTGGTGAAGGTTCAACTCAACAAAACCTCCGTTTCAAAGTTAGGATTAGAAAATAAAAAACATCTATTAGTACCTTGTACTCACCAAGTTACCTACTTGCTAATTTGTGACACAGAAAAAAAAATGTGGAAAATTACCTTTATAAACATGTTAGTCTAAAGATGTCTTACTTGTAACAACTATGTGTCTTGTGACTTTTATGTGTATGTCCAATTGTAGTTTTTCTTTTCTTATTTGAGAAAGTTGTTTGGAATATCAATAGTTGAGGTGATATTTGGAAACGGAATATCTTCTTTCACTGGTAGGTACTTATCTTAATTATACCTTGTAAGGACAATAAAAATATTAGGAAATATTTAAATAACGAGACGTTGACTCATTTTCTAAAAAAAACTTTTTATTCTTTAACTTACAACTAAAAATACAAAATATTATTTCTAATCATGTCCGTCGCTTAGCTTTTAAAGCTCGAGTACCTCCGTTAAACATAAATCAATTAAATAATAATACAAATAAATTAGAAAACCTATGAGATTCTATGCCTTTGGCATAATCGAAGACTAGGTTTTAACTAAGTACAGGAGGTGCCTGAAATTCAGTTATTATATCTAAAATAAATAAAAAAGAGAGCCGATTATAAAAATAATACAATTTCAAAGAAAATTACAATTTGACTAGACAGCAAATACTTTCATAATCTAAATTTACTTAATAATTAAATACTCAATAAATTAATAAGTAACCTATCAGAAATGGAATAATTTAACTATTATCACAATTTAGGAATTGCGTAAAGTCAATGTTACGCTCGTGTCTAAAATTACTAAAATACTGAACTGTGATGTCGTTACAAATAATTGCGAAAAATGCAAATATTTACTTAGAAATAAATTAATAATTATTTTAGGCCTTAGACCACTAACTGATGCGAGGCTTCATCCCAAGGCCGGGTAAAAGTGTAATTATTATATGTTGGTGGCGTACAACTAAAACACTTCATTTATTTTAAATGGCGTTTCACATGCCATCTCTTTGTACAACCAAATATGCAATTACTCTTTTACTCAACCATTTGAGAAATTCCCTTTAGGGATAATTATAATAAATAATATATTTACAAATAATACTTGAGTTACAATTTTAAGTACAATACTTAGACAGCAAACCAAAAAGTCATGGAATAAATTAGCAACGTCTACTCACAGCAACTTTTGGCCCCATTTGATATAACTACAAATAATTTACTTACAACACTATAATACTGTTAAATTCTGAACAATTAACTCTTAAAAACACTTGACTCAGTCGCGTTATACGTATGTATACTGGTATCAGGAGACTTGTCACACGGCCACATGACCGTTGACGGTCATATCCCAAATTTGTTTTGAGTCACGATCTCACTCCACACGTCACTAGCGCGTCCTCATCGCAGAAGAAAAGTCATGACGTTTTCCCCTCACTAAACATCGCTCACGTTCTCATAGTCACACATTAAGGTCTCTAAGTTTCACAACACTAGTCTGTCTCCTGTCGCATCACGTTACATAGTAAGCATGATATTCTTGTATAAGTTCACGCACTACGCCCTTCTCCTCTTCTCGCAGGCGCATTTAGATCGGTTCCACCTCATATTCTGGTTCCTCTGTAACAAATTAAAGGGAACATTGCTAACCTTGTTCGACGTAAACTAATTTATAACTTTAAATTGTAAATGAACTTCATATATTAGGGAGATTGCTATTTTGTCTTAAGCGACTAAAACTTTAAAAAAGATAATAACTATAGTGAAAAAAGCTCATTCGTGCGATAAAAATGGTGTGTTCTCAACAAAAGCAAAAGATTGAAAGACAATGGATGTCAGTACAACACGCGTCGACATAGATCTGGCGTAAACACAAACTAAATGTGGTTTCTGCTACTTGAATAGGCCACTGTTGATTTGACCTCATTCTACACGCAAACACATCTAGAAATTCGGGCAACACAGGTTGAATTATGAAGGATAAACAACATCGAGAAAGAAATAAAAAAAGCGAATGTTAACAGAGCAGCAGAGGAAAGTGCCGACGCTTACTAGGCGAGGCATGCGCGTGCCGACCAAACATTGCGTTAGTGTTGACAGACATCCATTATCTTACGAACCTTTTTGAGGCAATTGCGGCGTTCCTCCATGTTGGGACATTGACAGGAGCACTTACGAGGATTGTACACCCTCGGCGCCTCGCACTCCTCGGGCGACAGCGAGCAGCAGCCACACGACACGTGCTCCTCGATGGGATACGTGGCGCATGTCTCCTTGTTGGTCTTCGCATTGTATATTCGAATCTGTCACAAAAGAAATGGACTTTTAAAAACACTTCCGATATTTTCTATAAAAAATCACAAAGTAAGAATATAAGTTGAGTCATGGAAATCACTGTTAACAGTTATGTCACTGTTATCACTAAGGACAATGCCGTTGCGCAACTAGTTGTACTCTCGTACAAATGTAGTAAGCGGGTCAAGGATGGAACAGAATTAAGAGGATTGTAGATAAGGCGAGCGGTACTCACCGGTATGTGTCGAATCACAGTCTCGGTGGCCACGCAGGTGCCTTCGTTCTCGTACTCGCAGAGGCCAACACATCTCTTCACCCACACGGCGCGAGGACTTATCTGGGGGAATACACTCACGTCAGTTCTTGTACAATACACCTTGTTGAGGATTTTCTCACGCGGCTAATACCGCGCTTCGTGACCGCTAAACGGTCGCGGATGTAAATTATAATAATAATCTAATATTTGCGGATGAGTAATTCGATAGTTTAATCGGGCAAAATACCTTTCCCATTTATCATTGGTGGCGATATGTTAAATGACGAAATGTGTAACGTCAGCCCAGCACAGCATTATTGGTGATCTCTGCGCTAATATTTGACCAACATTTCGAGGTCTTTTGGTTTTCAAATGGGTAGGTAGGCACTATTAGTTATTTATCTTGAGAGTCGTTGGCATTTAATAATTGAATTGCGCGATAGTCACGAGCTATGTGCTAATAAGGTCATAAGATAATGACTTTATAATGACAACTTAAAATTGGGGGCAAAGGAAAATTAATTTTGGTCACATATAATTAAATTAATGAAGGGGATTGTGTCTTAATTGCTCCTAATTACCTAATTAACTTTTTAATTAGAGATATTTACCTGCTCATGCGCAGCCTTCACCTTTAAATATTCAAAGACCTCTTTAGGATCTCCACATTTGGACTGTTCAATGATCTTCCCACGTTCACGCTCATTTTCACCCGAACATGCGACTGGGAACAAAATAAATATATTAGGACCAAAAAATATAATAAATTGGATTAGGACGAGGCACAAATAGCCCTGTATAAAATGATTGAATGCATCAGTCAATCAGGTTACTTGTGTCATAATTAAAAGTTAGAAAGAAAGAAAGTAATTATTTGAACTATATAAACATTCACCTTTTCTGGGCATGGGTATAATATAATCCTCAGTATTTTTGGGGAACTTGGGGTGGTGCTTATGTCCGGCCACCACCACAAACAGCACTAAACACAATAAAATTTTAGCCATCATTATAATTTCACCTTTCACTTTAATATCACTTTTTAATTGATCACGGTTTATTTGCACTGATATCTTTGTAATCACGTGTGTGGTTCACTGTCACTGTACGACTGTACGTGTTACTCGTGCGGCGTTCTGTTGGATTATGGTGGAAGGCGGAGCGGTATGCTGTTATAAAGGCAAACCTGACTCAATCACCTAGCACGTGGGCCCGGGCGGTGGGACCGGCCTCCTTGCTTGCGTCACCACATACGTTGCACTGTTAGCTCAGCTGATAATACGTCACGGCGCTGACGAACCAAAAAGTACAAAAAAAAATTATAACGGATCTTTACAACCGCCCAAATATGGTCTCGAACATTCATTTTGCCGCACATTGGGCGGAAAAGAGTTCATTCCTATGTAGGTAACAATTACATAGAATTTCATCATATTTATCTATATAATCCATGCCATGGACATTATCTTTTTAAGTAGTTGGCGAGTATAGTTTTTCCCATAAGTATCATACCTTACGATAAAGTGCGCGTATGGAAACTCCTGAGGTAGTATGCCAACAATTTGGTGACGTCACAAGCAATCTTTGCCGTCCGAGAGGTCAGAGACCGAAGGGTTAACCCACTGACCAGCGTTACTCAGCATCTTTGCTGTATGAATTCCTATATCCAAATAGTTACATAGTTGGGCTGTAGAGAAGAAAGTTCAATTGATTATTAAATATGATGCAATATACCACACTTGTTTTTTCTTTTTTGGGGTAAACAGATATGTATGTGTGATATGAACATACCTTGCGCACGTTTGTCTACCTACAGATAATGTAATAAGCATGAAGATTGCATGTGATGTTAGAACGTGTCGGACAAGTTGATATGTGTCGCCTACACTTTTTAGTAACCTAGATTCTTTTCTGTTGACTTTTACTATTTGCGTGGCAGCGTAACCGGTCAAAATTCTATATTTTTCTTTTGATATTGTAGAAAAGCCATCAAGCCTGTTTCCTGAAATGGGTTAGGTTAGGGCTAAGAGAGCGAGCCTATAAACACTGCTCGACCTGGGAATGGAACCCAGAACCTCAAGCTCACAAGTCGCGCTAAGATCAAATAAAGGAAATAAAAGAAGAATTTATTTTTCAGCCATAAAACAAAGTGCCAATTTACACTGGGTTTTTTTAATGTTATAGGTACGCTGAAATTGATATAATCTATTGGAATATTCTAAACGAGTCAAATGAAATACCGTGAAATATTTAATCGGTTTGATTTTAGTTACTTACTAATATCGTGGGAATTTCCTGATCGGTGATATAGAAATGATCTATCATAATCCGATAAAAGTAGTAGTATTTTCAAATAATTATTGGTATTTGTTTTACGTTATTCATACTGGAGATAGGATCTATGAGATAATTTGTAATCGCTACGTGCGCAGCCGCGCACGCGCGTCAGTTTTTAAGCGCCGCACCTTGATAACTTATCTACTGAGATTTCGGATTCCTACCGCTTAGGACACTTTATGACTGATAAATAATGTGTGAATGACTTTTTTTTTTTTTTATGGGATAGGGTGGCAAACGAGCAAACGGATCACCTGATGGTATGTGATAACCGCCGCCCATGGACACCCGCAACACCAGAGGAGTCGCAAGTGCGCTGCCCGCCTTTAAAAGGGTTTGGGCCTCCGGTAACCTCAACTCACTCGGCGAAACACAACGCAAGCGTTGTTTCACGCCGGTTTTCTGTGAGGCCGTGGTATCACTCCGGTCGAGCCGGCCCATTCGTGCCGAAGCATGGCTCTCCCACGTGAAATAAACCACATGACTTCTGTGAATCCCCTAACGCATATTTGTAATGCAGAAATAATAATCTATGGAATTATTACACCTTAGAAGCAATTAAACGCGATCAGGATACGGAAATTGATCATGAAAGTCCGACATAATACAATATGTGCACTTCCTTGAATTAAATATGACTAGTTTATATAGAAATTGTTGTAGAATATTATTGCATTTTGACACTAACCTAGGAATTCATGAATATTCACAAAGGTAGCCAGTAAATAGGCCATATAACGCTAACATTTTCCTAGATTAAGAGAAACTTAATTTGCGTGAGTACAGTATTCCAGCTAACAATTATTCGTTATAATAAATGATGAAAATGTACTTAATTAAGTTGTACGTTTCTGGGAAAGCGTGGGAATACGTCATAGTTTTTCAGCAGTGTGACGTCACAAGGCATGGTGACTTGTCGGAATGCGGACCCACCCTGGCGGCCGCGATTCAAGTTTGATTTTGAATTATGGGAATGGTGTAATTCACGAGTGAATGTTTGAATTTTACGAAGACAACTAGCTATTCAATAGTGGATCCACTGATAAATATTTTACATTTGCGGATACGTCTCATTTTTTATTACACCATCACGCCTGTATTCCCCGAAGGGTTAGGCAGAGGTGTACTAAGGTACACCCACAGTTCGCCAGTATGTTTAGGTCCCATGTAATAGGGGGTGAGCCTATTGCCATTAACCGGGCACAAATTCCAAACTCCGAGCTGCTACTGAGAATTTCATAGAAAAACCCAATTACACTTTGCTCGACCTGGGAATCGAACCCAAGACCTCTAGCGTAGCGGTCGCACTTGAAACCACTAGACTAACGAGGCAGTTTTTTATTAAATACATAAAATTGTTTTATACATATAACTTGTTTCATAATATTTAGTAAGATTTTGTAAAATATCTTGATTTATATTCCCAGAGTACTTAGATACACATGACATGGTATCGGATCAAGTAGATTGAAGACAATCTTCAATAAGGTCAAGTTATGTTGATGCATACAATCTGCCAAACAGGAAAACGTATGTTTAGTAAGAATGAAAACTTTAGAAAAGTGGTAGTTATCCTTAATGAAAACTTTAGAAAAGTGGTAGTTAGACTTCTTAAGTCTGCGTAACGTTCAAGGGGATAATGTGAATATTGTTATTGGCGCGAAACGAGCTGTCAATGTCAGTGTCTATGCCAAATGCATTGTTTTTTTTATAATATTACTCTACCAAAGAGTAGAAATATAAGTAGTCTGATAATGTTTCGTGGTTGGATTTTAACTCTCAACTCTATCTAAATTTTACTTACTACGTTGGCCTACATCCCAGCTCTTTCCTTATTAACTCATTAACAAAGACTGTCACGAATTTGATGGATTGCCGAGCGTCTGCCGGCTGTCGTCTAGTTTCCATTCTAAGAATCAGTGAGATACAATGCCAATGGCTTGTCACAATAGCCTTGACTTTAGTTCAGCGTTAAATATAATGATTATTCAATAAGCTTTCACTCCGTGTCATCTTAAATGGCCATCAAACAGTTCCGGTTAGGGATTGCCAAATGTTTTCGGCCGTACAATATTTTTCTAATATACCATCACACGTGTTCTCCGAAGGGTTAGGTACTAAGGTACATTCACAGTTCGCTGGTATGTTTACGTCCCATGGAATAGGGGGTGCCTATTGCCATTAACCGGGCACAAATTCGATCCTACCACACACAACACTATTCGATCCGTCAACAATGGTTTTTTGTGGACAATTTTAAAATCTGTGAAAGACGACAGCTGATAAAATTTATCTTATACTAGCGACAAGTACATAGCTTCACTAGTGTAAATTTTCCTGACTTTTCTGGTGGATTTAAAAAAAAACTTTCTTATAAAACTACACAACAAGAAAGAATTATCCAATTTGTTGAAATCGCTCGGAAGTTATGCACGTACTTATATACTTTTCCGCAATCCTTTTTTATTTATAACTAGCTGTTTCCCGGTTTTGCCCACGACCTAAAGTGACATTACGTTTAAGTCGAAGCCTATGTTATTCAGGGATATTGTAGTATTGTAAAGAAGAAAGAATTTTTGAAAAAGGTCCGATAGTTATTGAGTTAATCCGTTACAACATACAAAAACACAAATCTTTCCTCTTTATAATATAGTGTAGAAGATAGATTATATCTACTTTGAATGAATATCAGCATCTCTTCATCTTATAGGTAATGATTATACAATAAACTCTCATGTAATCTATGAATCATTATGTTGCGTGGCATATTGTCATTTCCATGTCTGTGAAGTTATCGCGGTTTAGAATGATTCAGCAATATATTTGAGTTTAAACAAAGTTACTATGTAGAGTTCGTTAGTACTATTTTGAAGTTTAGACCCATCTATGGTACTATACTTATGGTTGCCCAGACCCCGTCTCACGTATTACGTATTTTCATACCTACGTACCCCCTAACCCAGTGGAGAATTTTCTATCCTACGCTTTAAAGTACCACGTTGTCAAAAACCGATCATCATCTCGCCAATGTCTCCTAGGCCGAACTATATTGATAGTTTAAAAAAATCTGTTCCAAAATCGCTTACACTCATGCCATGCTTCCACTTAAAACCTTGACACATGAAAACTGTCAACTCACGAATGATGACGTAGCGCCGCGCCAGGAGCGAACCGCCACAGCACCACAGAAACCACAGCTGTGTTCAAGCAACACCATGAATGAAACGCACAAGTCACGTTTATTTGGAACAACAGTATATTTTACTATGACGCTCTAGAACTGTTGAAATATATAGGCTAATATTTGTTTACCACGCAAATTGTTATGCTGACGGAAATTGGACTTTGAATATCATGTCTAAAAAGCCATATTTATTATAATATCCAAACACATTAAAAGCGTAAATTGGAGACCTCAATAAATCACTTTACGGTACGGTAGTCAATGCTTAAAATGCTTACAAGTTTTGTTCGAGTCCTTTGAAATGTAAGCCTGTAAGTATTGGTTCTTGCTTTTACTTATCATAACACAATCAAAATCAAAAGATGTGATATAGTTAACCCAAAGACATCTAACACCCCAGTCTACCCGTGACCATGGATGCTGTAAACCGAAAAAAGTAGTTTTGTTTCAATGTCTAATATTCGCGTAAGTGTCAGAAAGCTGAAAATTGGTTCAATCAAGATATTTATCACCTAAAACACCTGCGCAAGCAGGATTTGATGATGCAAGCACACATCGGATGATCGGCACACCAACAAAGAATGCTTACGCAGTTGTTGTGGTTGCGTGGTTTATCATTTACAAGAAAATATTGTCGCAGTCTTATGATTGTGAACGTTAATATCATATATACGGCTGACTTACTTGAGCCAGATTGATACGGAACGATCAAATTGAGTCGAATGCAGTAAGTATAAATTGTACCTTCAACAGAAACCGATCCAAGGCACTGCTTTTTAAATTGTTAATGTTATCGTAGGTATCAAGCAAAAATCTTGCACTGTGTAAATGGTTTTTTTTAATTGTAATAAACTAACAAAGGTAAGTGGGTAACGCAGCAATATGTAGTGTATATACCTGTTTCATTCCTTTAGCCGTTAGTTATCTTCACAATTATCTGTTCTTCAGGCATAATGCACATCTCATCACACCATTATCCTTAATTATTATAATTTTTCACTTTGCATCATCAACGTACGAGTTTTTAGTCTCAAACTGTAGCTTATGACGTAATATGTTTATATATTGCTGCCATGGTTTGTATTTTTAGCTATTTTGTTTGTTTTTGCACATTTTATTTCTTTTGACATTTTAGTTATTAAATGCAACCATGGCAACGGTCTTTACTTTTCAGTAAAATCCGGGTGCATAGAGGTTCCGAATAAAGTATTTATTCTAATTACAAACTTCTTCTAGCTACTAAATATTTGGTTTTAAAGTATACCATTTTCAAAATGATTCAAAATTGTGGAACGACTCCTGCTGCCTATAAATACGGGAGCCAGTTCCTTAACCAGTCAGTTTTTAGTCTGGTCTCGACACGAGAACTACACCAGTAGCCTTAAGCGCCTCTTGGTTCTTCAAAACTCAATCGAAGACTTCGTGAACCTACGCCGCCGACCCAGCCCTGGGACCACTGAGCGGAGCCTCTTCAAGGCGTGGTGCTGCAAACTGTCCACGCGCTCCGCCTGTCCACGCGCTCCGCCTGTCCGCGCGCTCCGCCTGTCCGCGCGCTCTGCCTGTCCGCGCGCTCCGCTAGACGCCGTGCTGCGTGCGCGCTGTCCGCGCGCTCCGCCTGTCCGCGCGCTCCGCCTGTCCGCGCGCTCCGCCAGACGCTGTGCTGCGTGCGCGTTGTCCGCGCGCTCTGCCTGTCCGCGCGCTCTGCCTGTCCACGTGCTCCGGCTGCACACCGTGCTGCGTGCGGGCTGTCTTCGTGCTCCGCCGGCTACTATCGTCTACTATACTCTCGTCTACTATACTCTCATATACCTATCGTCTACTATACTCTCGTCTACTATACTCTCATATACTACGTCCATCACCCATTTTTTATAATAAATTGTATTTTCTGTTTTTTTTTATTTCTTTTATCTGTCGCTTCACGACAAATTCTAGAAAGTTTTCTCGTGCGTGTGTGTTCCTTGTATCCGAACACCACAATGTTTGATTTCTAGGAGGACTCTCCAGCAGCCCAACTAGCGTAGTGAGTTAGTAATAGACGCTAGCATCTCTGGCATTCTTTTGTATTGGCACCCTCTACCTTCTCTCTCTTCGACTTCATCATCATCAATCCATTTATTGTCTGACCGCCGCACGAGTCACTCAGTGTGAGAGCTACAGGTTATCTCATATTGGTGAACATGATATTTAAATAGCTTCAGAACTCTAGAGCTATCTAAATATACCCGTCAGCCCGTTCCCACACTATGTGTGGGAACGGGCTAGAATACTATTCCTCAGTCCCTTTCAGATAGGAATCTCGTTATGGTGGCCATACACGTTACGGTTTGCATGACGGTTTTAGCCTTGCATGCATAACCGACAGGCAAATCCCAGTGATAAAACCGTACCGTTATCGTTAATATGAAACTCTGTTAAACCTGTCGGTTATGCATGCAAGGCTAAAAACCATCATGAAAACCCTAACGTGTATGTCCTCCTTAAGAGGGGAGAAAATATCTGACTTACACGGTGGTGGGACCTTTTGGTGTCTAACTGGCTGGCGACCACCCTTGCGTTGGAGTCTGTCGTAACGTACCTTCGTGTGTGTTTCGAGTTTTGTGTTTAAGAGTCAGTCCCCCTCGGTTGCCGCGGCTCTGACAGTCTGCAGTCCGTAGGGGCTCCAACGCATCAACAACTCCTCTAGTGTTGCAGGTGTCCACGGGCGTCAGTTCGTTTACCGACTTCATCCATTAAAAAAAATCAAGATTAGACTGATTCTGCAAGCGGAGACTCAGAGCTTAAGAAGCATTTCTGAAGAAGCCATAAAATTCTAGCTTCATAAAGCAAGCTATTTACCTGTTTTACATGGTTTTCAATACGCTTTTCTTAGTTTTACAGAAAAGTATGACGTCGATTATGTAGTCATCATAATTTGAAGCGGATTACTTATTCATTTTGCGTCAAAAACGGTGTTTGTTAAAGTTTTTAGAACGTTTTGGAAGTAATCATGGAAAGTTCAATATTTTTATGGACTTTGGATTTGACGCGAATCGGACTAAATACTTATTTATATTTAACCAATTTATTTCTTAGTGGTACTTATGTCTACCAAAGTTCCTTGTGGACCGCAACATCAAGTTAAATATATTAAATTTCCAATTTATTTAAAATGACTATGTAAATAAAATATATTTCTAAATTCATATATGTCCATACCTTATACTTTTCGTAAGGTTTTCTCTTATTAAATAAACAGTTTTATATATTTGACTTACCAATAGTTGATACGATACAGAAGAATAGCCTCGTTTTATTTAACATACCTAAAGAATAATTTACAGAGGTATTTTAAATTTTAATTATGATATTGATAACTGGGGTCAAAACGACGAACTACTTGATTCATTGATATATAATGTATTCTCCCTTCGGTATCGGACATTATAATCCCTAGTACGCAATAGCTTATCATGTCGCAAGACTTTAAAGCGAATGATAACGCGGCACGTACGTACGAGACGACAGATCCGAGTGAATAGTGAATCATTATTATTATCTACTGCGGCGACCAATGCGCAGCTTACCTACCTGCGTAAATTTTGACTTTGCAAAAATAAATTTGGAAAGGTCAGAATAATAGTTTAGTTTTTTATACAAACCTTGGAGCACAACAAAAAAATATACCTACAATTTGTCTAGCCGTTCTGATGTTATGATCTTTCATACATGCGGCAATATTAGTAATATAGGACGATATACAAAAAAGCTATTAGGCTATCTCTTCTCAACTTTCAATAAATTTAGTGTAATTTTATGTTTATTGTTTATTTTATGTTAATTGTTTCTTTTATTGTTAGTTTAAGTACTTAGTATTTTTTTTAAATAGTTAATATATAAGTAGGCTTAGCTATCGAATTAGGTTTCCAAAACCTGTAATGATAGTTTAAGTTTTAAATAAAATAAATAAATAAATAAAATAATAATAATATCATAGAATAAGAGACGTGCACGTGTTGTACAATTGGATGATTCTTCTCCGCAAGTTGGCAAATAATGCGAATTATCAGGTCAACAAAAGGGCGGCATGCATAAGGCGGGCGGTCGGGCTCTCCAGCCAGTGCCCAGGATACCAACTAAAACCACGACCACTACCACCTTCCACATAGTGGTGGCATCACAGGATCCCTCTCGCATGATCCGCGATACCACCGCGGACGTCCAATGTCGGACCCTCCCTGAGGGCGATGTGCAATGGGCGACCGATGACCCTGAGTCCGCCGCCCAAGGTGGGACAGATATGAGGCCCCACTGAAATGGGACTTTGTAGTAGTAACAAACAAGAATATTCCTTCATTACCAATAGTTCTGAAGTTTTCAATATAGCCATGTTTTCCATAACTTAAGAATCGGAGTTAAGAATTTGTGCCCGGTTAATGGTAATAGGCTCGCCCCCTATTACATGGGACCTAAACATACCGGCGAACTGTGGGTGTACATTAGTACGCCTCTGCCTAACCCTTCGGGGAATACAGGCGTGATGGTATGTTATGTTTTCATGCTAAGATTTTAAATTATTATTTATTAGTTATTTTAGTGAAGGAAAAATTCGACTCGCAGGCAGGATTCGAACCTGCGTCTTCTGGCTGGGTACGCCAGACGCTCTGACCTCTAAGCCACCGCGAGTCCCACCTGCCCTGTCGAAATCTTTATCTTTTTCTTTATCTTGGTTTATCCTATGTTAGGAACGCACATTTTCCCGTTTCAGTAAAAAAGCTTTCCGCCCTTAATTACCTACCTATGGGTATTTCCACCTCTACGTACATAGGAGAACACTTTGCGAATGTATCGCGTTTTCCCTGTGACGTTGTTGCATGGGTTTTGTATGTTACCTGCCTATGGCAGTATCAGCATACGGAAAATGGAGGGATATAGAATTGGGTACAACCCGGTTCAAAAATCCTATCAGTCAGTTCAGGTAAACTATCGGTGTGCCAAATGTTATCCTTTCGGCCGTTTTTGCATCCAAACTTATAAACATTTACATCTATACATATAATAAAATCGAAGGAAACTCAAAACTGTACATTGAATATTTTTTTTAAAAGAATACTTGGGGCGTGATCTACAGTCGACATCGAAGCCAAAAGTATAGTTTTTAGAATTTTTGTCTGTTTGTCTGTATATGTCCGGGCTAAACTCAAAAAGTACTGCATGGATTTACTTCAAATTTTGCATGAATATTACTAACAGGTCGGTTCAACATATATTATTGAGGAAGGCTATAGGCTATATCATCACGCTAAGACTAATCAACTATGCCACGCGGACGAAATCGCGGGCGGAAGCTATTTATAATATTAATACTACACGATATCAACAAGATCAAAGGTATGATAGCTATAATTTAAAATAAATAGGATTGTTTATTAATGTTTGTAAAAAGGGCGGTCTGAAAATCAGCGTTGACAGTGTGCTGCTGTGTGGCACATTATCAACATTTGCTAAGATCGTTCCTTTTGTCACACTGATCATAGCACTAGCTTGGTATATATACAAAATTGTAATAGTTTTACTCTGTGTCATTATTGGTTTTGTGGCAATAAACTTTTTCTATTCTCTATTAAAGAGACGGAGAAGGTCTCTCTTGTGACAAAGTACATCTTCTGCCACACACTATCCCTTGTTAACGAATTTGATAGTGTGAGTATGCAATCCGGTGGAGCAGCGTGCCCCCAGTGAACTGTTGATAAGCGCTATCCACTGATAACAGCTAGTTTCGTTTCCGGGTCCGGTTCACTTGCTATGTGAATGGCGCCACCATTAACACGTAGTAGTTTCATTATGATTTCAATTGTGGCTCATGCCATTATTGAGTTATTAATCTTTGATACCTATAGCTGTATTCATGAAAGTTACAATGAACTATATATTTTTTTTTAAAGCAGTACAGCATTTTTAATGCTACAAAAATGTTCGTCTTTATATATCTCCGTCAAAATAGAATCATTATGAATGTCACAATCAAAACTGTCTTTCTCATTATGAATTCCTGCGTCTGCGCCGAAACGCTTTTTGATGTAAGAATTTGAGTGTCAATTTCTATGAATTATTTCAATATTTTTATGTGTCAGCGTGCTGTCATTTAGTAGGAATAAATCTGGCACGAACATGAAGTTCTTTATTACAATGATTAGTGTAACGTGGCATGTGAGTAATGTAAATTATTTGCATATTTCAGCGATTACCACTGAGTTTATATAGTTTTACGTAAACACTCGTTTTCGAACGAATTTCCCACGCCAAGTGAAACACAGTTAATAGGGAAATGTTTCCAATAACTCGATTGAAATGCAAACTTACTTGATCACGATTTAAATACATCTGGTCAGGAATAGAAATTATTTTTAAAAATAAAACAAATTGTGTGGGAGCAGCGGTCGTAATAAGATGTAAATATCTCTCGTGTACTTTTCCAAACATTGCAGACTCTATAAGAAAACTCTCATAAATTCTATCATTAACCACATATTTTGTAGAATCTTCGAGGAAACCCCCACGCGGGGCTATTTCAAGTCATCTTTTCAAAACCATACAGGGGTCGTTGTCCAACGTAACCAGATACCAATGAATACCATTATGTACCCATCATGAGACCTCTGACTACCATAACAGAGATAAGGCTTCTGATCACTAGGGTCAAAGGCTCACACGTCCTTTGAATGTTGTAGATTTTGTGAAACAAAAAATTATGGGATGATGGGACTCGAATCTGCGACTTCTGTATCGGTACACGTCCCGTTCTCTGCCACTTGGGGAGGCGACAGGTTAAGTCGGACATCCCAATCAAGGATTTTATTTTATTACTTTATGCGGTGGTAGCTAAGACTTGCGATCATGTGATTGCCGGTTCGAAACCCACCCATTACACTACCGACGTGGACCCACTCGTGATACAAGCATTTTAGCTTAGCACGAGGGGTTAACAAGAATACTAGTGATGTGCGACCCACAATGCTAGTACGTAAGTCTTTTTTTTTAAATTAAGTCTGTCTCCCGTAATTATGTTGCCTCGTCTTTGCTAGTTACTGTAGCGTTTACGCCTTTTTGCTTGTGTTTTTTAACAGATAACGCAATCGAGGGTTGAGTTAGAAGTTTAACACATACCTACTATATATCTGATGTATCTATGTTATATCTCTAAAGCATCGTCATTATCAAAGCCAAACGGATGAACCGATTTTGATTTAGTTTTTTGTTTGAAAGGAAGGTACTTCACGACTCTATAATGGCTAAAAATAAACTCGCTCAGGGCAATTCTGTTCAGCCGTTTGAAAATCATAAGCCCTTTTCTAATTGTTGCAGGGTTGTGGGCAACTTCCACGGGTATGATTGATTCTAATTCAGAATTTCGTATTTTGTTACTTCATTGATATTGCAAGATGGTAACCCTGAGTATATGTTTTGGGGGTTTTATTATCTTGTTGATGGCTTTTGTGTATGTTTTTAGGGTGTATAAATAAAAAATCAAGTTAAGAAAAGTCCCCACGCCATACCATCAAACTCTGAATCACTTATAAGGATAAATTATAATACAATCATTCTTTTATTATCTGTTATCAGAACGATCTAAAATGTCATTCATTTCACACCTGCAGAATGACGAGGCGACGGGCGCCGCCGGCCGCCGACACGGCGATGAGTAAAGCGATGAAATACAAAGTATAGAATAAACACTTCCATGTACATTTCATGAGAAAAGTTAGCTACATTACTAGAAACTGGAAAAAATACCTTTCATCATCTGTCTGAGCACACTCTCAATATTAAACCATTGCATGACATAGCAATAAAAAAGTACCTATTTCGATGGTACAATATAGCTATCGGCACAAAATATTCACATGCAGTTCGCACTAAGTATAGTCATTCGTACGTCGGAGATTAAATAATAATTAATATTAAATAATTATTTATTTTGTATGGCCTATGGGGTCATAAAAAATAAATAATTATTATATGAGTAGACGAATCGGCTGATTTTAAGCGATGCCAAAATAGCAGAGGAGTCGCAAGTGCGTTTCCGGCCTTTAAAAGGGTTTGGGCCTCCGATATTCTGACTCACTCGGCGAAACACAACGTAAGCGTAGTTCACGTTTTATGTGAGGCTGTGGTATTACTTTGGTCGAGCCGGCCAAATCGTGCCAAACCAGGGCTCTCATACAACAATATGATGAAATCCGTAAAAAGTAGTTTTATTTCAATGGTTATTCTGTTGCATAGAGTGACGGAATTATCGGCGAGGAGCAGGGTATTCACTGATCATAATTATGTACCTAAGTACATGTGGGTTCGCGTTTTACCGGTATTTTACTTATCTGTACTACTGGTTGTTTTGCTACGGGCTGGTGACATTCCGAACGGTGTCGATGGGGTCAGATGACAAGTGCATTATACTACAGATTTACATATGGAGTTGGGGAATGACCATACTTAGGGATTTTCCACGGTGTTCATAATTACTCCACGACTGCTTCCTTGGTAACATGTCTTTTGGAACGCAGCTGAAAGCTACTGGATGAGGAAAGCTGAAGATACAGACCTTTGGCGACCTCTGATTTGATGCTAAACAATAATTTGTAAGAGAAGGAGCTTAATGAACGTAGATGAAGCGAAAGTGGTGTGCCAGGATCGTGCAAGTGTAGTCTAAATATGTAGATATGTATGTACGAGATTTCTACTGCATAACAAAAAAAAACATTTACGATACGAATTCGATAGTTGTTTGTACTTCGGCTCCTGTTATCAATCTGTTTAAATCACCTTATGCTAGAGCAGACTGCTATCAATATACCTAATTTGTATACGACACTATGAGGTGACAAATATGTTATCACGGCTGTCTGTTCTCGTTTATCGTTCATTCATAGTTTAGTTGAGGTCATTGTAGTTAGAATATTACACCATAGGGTTTAAGGGTCGGCGGTGCTCGAATTGCCAACAAAAACATAATAAGTACCAAAATAAATCGTAATCCAAACAATATGTTATTATTGGGATTGAGATACCGTCTATCTAGGTCTAATCTAGGACCCAACCATCATTTCGTCTACTACTAATTCAGTGGAAACAAATGACCGGAAAATCGTTCCTAACTTGCTAAAGTTATCAAGAATTGCATTCGCTTACATGGATGTAATGGTAGAGCAGGAACCTACGGTATTACGGTATACGGTAACCTATTAACGGTATCGGAATCCGAACACACTGATTAAATTGTATTGGAATTAATATTTGTTTTGGTATTATGCTTGTATTTGTGTACACTTTATGTACATTTGGAAATTCAGTACTTATAGATGATAATTATTGTTATTGACTGAGCATTGTTCTCAAATCTCAAGAACTGTAAACCATTTCAAGGATTTTAGATGAAACCTCGGGTAACTGTAAAAGGCACGTATAATTTCAACTTTTCGAAAATACCTGTAAATTATTCGCTTAGAGTAGGTACCTGCAGACGAAGTGGTGCTTTTTGGACCATGGCTGGACTTCGTCGAGTGTCTAGACAGAGGAAAACTAACTCGCATTGAATTAGCGTATGTCATTTGGACCTGTCAGACAGGTGTATAAAAATACATGAACGAAAACCCAAGGAGTGCCATTTCTGCTTAAATGATGTCGTCATAATTATATTTGATCATCACTTTTCGGTCACGTATGGCCTTCTCTTTTGTTATAATTCCTCTCTTAACAAAAGACCCGAAATGCCATATGTATGCGAAGACTGATCGCATATATCCTATTAATCATAGTCAACCTGGGAATTCCTTTCACGTAAAAATCGTGGTTGATTGTAATATCAGATACCGATATCACCTACAAGTAAACCACAGACTAACGATACATCTATAAAAATGAGATACTCAATGTGTTTGTCCGCTTTACCATACCATCGTGCCTACGGCTAAAGAAACCTACACTTCGAGAAAATAGACTTGGCAATTTCAGTGTAGTTATGAATTAAATGTAGTCGGGGTTTTAAAAAATAATAATATACATACATGCGTTCACGCCTTTCTCCCGTAGGGGTAGTTAAAAACTATAACTAGTTGCTACTTAAAGATAGAAAGAAACTTGCTTACTTCTTTTGCTTCTGCCACATTCATACATCTTCTCATACATACGCGCCGGTTGCGAGGTCCTTCAAAAAGCGGTGCATAGCTCTACTTTTTAAAGGACCTAGCCAATAAAATCGGCGTATGTCCTTCTAGAGCGGTAACAAATATCCATGATACCAAAAAAAAAACCTCGAGTGTGAATCGAACCCACGACATTAGGTATGGTTATGTTTAGAGTACCTCGCAACGGTAGTCACGAGGTAACTTACCACCTTATCTGCTAACACCAAACGTACAGTTTAAACTAAGATACGCAATAAATGCTTCTAAGTCTCCAGTAAATGTCTGTCCTCATACACAGTTTAAGTGCCACTTTCACCAACTTCTTAAATGTGTTTAAATTGTATTTAAACACAAAATTTCTATGAAAAATCATGTTTAAATACAATTTTGAAGTTGGTGCAAGTGGCCCTTAGTATTCCTTTTGTGCCCAAGCGTTAGAAAGCATTGAACTGTCACTTCTGTTACTAACGATTAATCTTGGAGCCCAGGTGAGTGAATCAGTTTCTAAGAAAGCTTGTTGAACTGTAATGTTGGAGATAATATATCAACAGCCAGCCTGAGCCGCTTGACTCACACCAGAACGTTTACCTCTGGATACATACCCGGCTAATGGCGAAAGGTCACGCAGTATGCATGTTTCTAGGAACAATTTTAACGTTGCGTGATTTTCTGGTACTAATAAGTAATTGAGAAACACGTTTCTTAGGTAAATAATATTTATCTGGGTCTCTGTGACGCTTAATTTTTTAATAAAAAAGAGCTATTCAAATCGGCTGAGAATTCAAAGATATCCATATCGATACAATAGTCAGACAATATGGGACCTAGAAATCTCTACTATTATAAAATTGTAAAAAAGCTGTGTCTGTACATTGAAGATATTTAAAAAAAACACGTGGTTTATGGTATTTAAACGTCTCCGAATCAGAAAATATGATTTTTACAATTCTTGTCTGTTTGTCTGTTTGTTACGGGTTGGAGCAAAAACTACTGAATAGATTTTAATTTTATTATCACTGTTAGAAAGTATATGCTCCAACTTAAAAACTACTGAACTTCTTATCTCAATTAATTAAATGAATCCTGAGATACAGCTTGACCTCCTTGATGTATAGAGGCCCATACAAAGAGGAGGTCATCAATGTTGGCTTAACACTTTCACTCCTGATATAGCTTCACGTGAGCGAAGCCGCGGGCAGAAGCTAGTAGTTAATAATTATAGTATGTTTATTAAAGGGCGAGTTGAGAGTACCCTTGACACTGAGGTACCCTTTTTTATTAACGCTGGTTAAAAAACCGAGACATTATTTTTTAAACGTTGCCCAGTAGGATTTTCTCCTGTATCGTGGGTGCGTTTACAGCCACTAATTCTCACATACACAAAAACCCAGACCCGGATAAACTACCTGTAGATTATACAAATATTTGCTCCGTGTGGGGATCTAACCCACAACACGTGTCGCAGAAGCCGATCGCTCAGTCGCTACGCCAAATAATGAATAATGAATGCGAAGGCTTAGAGCAGACTTTTAAAAATGAATTAACGTAGCAATCACCATGACATCCCTTAAAAGGCAAATGGACTATCTAAATTCGTACCGGGTTTCCCAATAGTGGTACAACACTACGTTATATGCTTTACACTAATTAGCACGCGAGATTGACAGTCACGCGTCGACGTCATCTTGTTCTCATTTTTATTTCTGTCATGAACTGAGGCCGGTCTATGAATCATAGATTTTTTAGCCAAATTAGAGCGGGTTTTCATGGGCCAACACGCAACGTGAAACGCAGGACACGACACGGCAAACAAGCTGTAAGTTGTTGGCATGTGGCAGTAGAATACGTCACTAGCTGTTTGTTTAACTCAAACACAGTAACTTTGGAGGAAATCGAAAAGAAAATAAATGAAAAAAAAAGCTAGAGTATGTTTAGGCTTGATACTCCTCAGACTTTTTTCTATAATATAAGTACATAAAAGACAAGACAGATATATCATCATAGAAAAGATTCATTGATGTTGTAGACGCACTCACTTATAAAGCACTACTTACGCACTGAAGAGATACTGAAGAAAGCTATTTGCTAAAGCTTTTTTATTTTAAATATTTAGTTCTATTCTTTGTATTTCTGTTCTAAAGCTGAGAATTCATCCTGAAAGTTTTATTATTAATCGTTTTAAGTGGAGTTATATCGTCGTGTTTTGTCGTGGCGTGTCCGAGACTGGAAACATACTCTTACACGTTCATTATCCGTTTTACGGTTTGTTTGTTATTACAAGTAACTAGGCATCTTACAGCCGGCCGTTGCGACACGTTATCATTTGTTAATAAACATCACAGTTACAGTAATTTGTCGGTTTCTAAGAATGCCGTAAGTTGGATGCACTTACGGCAGTTGCAGACGTTTTTGAACTGTTATCATGAGTTGGTAAAACTTTCGTGATTCAGTGAGTGATAACAGTGATTGCATACATATGCAATCAATTTTAATGCCGTATTATAAAATATTACAAAATGTTATAAAATAACATAGTACCATCACGTCTATATTTGCAGAAGGTCGCATGTAGTGTAGAGGCGAGCCTATTGTCATTAACCGGGCACCAATTTCTAGACAGATGACAGATCATTCCGGGGTGTTCCGAGTCTTATCGTTTGTATATGTACGATATACGAAAAATCCTTGTGTGGGGCAGAGTTTAAAAAAATAATTAAACAACTTATTCGATGGTTGGATAGTACCTACCAGTTATTTAAGACTGAAATCAACGCCATTTCACCGTGGAATAGTTGTTTATTGGACAGGTCATTTATCAGCTCATCGCGTTTTCATGGATAGGTCATTGTAATGATGATATGCTTAAAAATATACAATGGAGTGAGTCACATATTTTAACTTTTGTAGGGATGTTTCTTTACACGCTGTTGCGCAAACCGGAATGAAAATACTTTTCTAATTTCTATACAAGTTTGAAATGTTTTAGATGAAAACCAATGTTTGTATAAAAACTAACTGATATTAAGTATTGCCTTATTCCTTTGGATCAATTTTGACCAGGTTGTTGCATTGATCGTGAGCCTACAAGTAGACTGATAGAAGATATTTTGAAGTTTGTGTTTACAATTTAAAGGTTTCGTGTATATTCTACCGTAATGCTACCTGGGGGCACAGCAGCGCTCCCCCAAGTCGAGCAAAAAAATGTGGCACCTTTCTTCAAAACGACAAAATCCTTTTCTCGAAGCAGTTCAGCCCATTTTCGAGCCCCTATAACTTCGTTGTGGATTAAACTAAAAGCCTGAATTGCAAAAATGCATGAAAACACAATGTATCACACAAGTACATAATACATCTTATATTAAATTAGATTGTTTAGTGCGATTGCCAAGTCAATCTATTAGTTTAAAACATAAAAGATTTTTAATATTGATAAGTACCGACTTGGTATTACATGGATCTTACAACGTTTTACGATAGGTGAACTGAGTTGCGAGACTTGGATTTTTTTACGAGTTATGTTTTTAGTGGCATACATAATACACATACAAATATACATAAGTATATTGGTCCATACAAAATAATATTTTTAAAATAGGTAAACTACAATAATAATTAGTTCATTTCGTAGATAGTCATCTCTATTTACTTTTATTTGTATTTTAAAGCTAGGTACTATCTTAATGGTAAAATCTATAAAATGAAGTTAATTGGAATCATATATAAATCACATATTTGGGAAATTATTGATTCTGGGTTTACTAATGTAATTTTTGTAAAATTTCTTTTCAATTTTAGACAGGTATTGGCAGAAAATAGTTTAAGGTTTTTAGTAAAGACGCGAACAAGGCTTTTAAATTTTCTGTTTTTTTTTTGCAAAATTCATTACATCAACGAACCGTATCGGCTTCATCATCACTTTCTCCAAAACAAACACTTGAATGAAAGCGTTCGCACCTGATGTGTCTCACGGTCTCTGTGCCGGCTACATTGTTACATCAACGAGCCTTGAAGTATGCTGGCTGACGCAAAACATATGAACTGTTGCGGTAACCACCGGTGGATCTAGCTCAGTAGTATTGAAGGAATGTGCTGACATTGAGAAATTATGCGTCTAGGTACTAGCGTTTTGTTGTATGTGCATGGCACACACGAGTTCACACGACATTCTCTGGCAATTTACACAATTACTCACATGAAATATTCTGTGGCCCTAATTTTCTACTGGAAAATTTATTCATTACCAAAATTCCTAGCAGATCCTCAGAAATTTCCTCATAACATTATTCCTTGCTATTCAGAAATGCCATGCCGTGCTACCTAAATACTGTTTTAACAATATTGTCTTTGGATTTTTCTATAAATAGAATTTTCCAATCATGTGCCTCAATTCTCAATTGTTGGGAGTGATTAGCAAATGTCTACGACGGGATAATGTGTGACGATAATTGATCCAAGATGGTCACACATTCCAAATATCATAAAAAATGCATACTCAGATAACTAGTTTATTAATATTATATTTCTTTTAATCTATAGATTTTGCGTTACATTTCCAATCTTGTTAGATTCGTTCTTCTTAATGACGACAGTTAATTAATCAATGTACTTATCTAACGTCTAATTAGTTTATCGTAACTACGCACAACGCATAGTACGCTATGACCTCGTTTGCACTTTTCATGAATGAACCCAACATCACGTTTCGCTTCCTCCAAACTAGTGCCTGCACTAGATAGTATAACTGATACCATCGTCAATCAAAAATAAACTCTGTATCAAAACATTTAAAGCTAAAATTTGAAGTTGTGAAGATCAAGTTAGCTTTTTTGTACAGACATTGTATTATCAACCTTATGTAGATTACTATTATGATTGTTTTTAGTGTAGTGTTGTGTAAGATAGGTCGTTAAGGTCGGGGTTGCCAGATCGGCCTCGTCGCGCACGTGGTTCGAACGTGCTATTCGCGGCACGGACCGCGCAGGCGCGACACTTGGCGCGCGCCAACAAACTCGTTCGCTGGCGACACGAGACATCCCATTCAATGCCTTAGCCTTAAAAGTTTACTGAGGAAAACCTATATTTAGTAAACTGGTTGTAAAGTGGTTTTAAGGGTAATGAGCTTATTGTTTTTTATTTTTTTATTTGAGTAGCATGATTCTGGGTTGTCCACGTAGGTAGCTAATTTTATAATTTTGAAAAGGTTCTTTACGGAAACCGCCACCATGGACGGTCTGTAAAAAAATATGCTTTTTTAATTTATGACCCAAGCCCCCACTATGTACTCGTACAAGGGGGTAATATGGTGTTAGTTAATTATGAATAATTGGACATCCACGAAGACTAAAAAGGTGGAAAAGGACTTCTTAATAGTCTTGCAGATTCATTGATTAGTTTAGTTAGAAGGTCCAACCAATTCATTATAATTTCGGGTTGCACCAATTTTCATAAAGTACCGTTATTATATGTAATGCATGATCAGACATTGAACACGGTTGCATCAGTATAGTGAAAGCAATTCTTAGAAGTTCCGTTTTGTAGAGCAAGGCGACAGGTAGAGAAGTCTCATGCAATGAGGAAAATAGCGCAGTTATTAATAATCTAATCATTAATAATTAGGTACAGCATCCGATAAAACTATAAACAATAAGTAAAACAGTTTTGGAGGCCAGTCCTTTACCTCTCCTTACCGCCTTCCGAAACTACAGGATAGGACTGCGTGAGGTACCTTGATATGGTTCCTAGGTCTGTCAATATACCAGCGAACTGTAGGTGAGCCGTTTTAGAGTTTGTTTGAGGTAAACAATTAAAAATAGAACTAAACTATAATTCTTATGAATAGCAGTTTTTACTTTTTGGAATTTATTTGATATCATACACTTTAATTTATTATTTACTAACTGCCCGGCTCGGCTTCGCCGTTTTTCCGAAGGAGTGAAACATTTTCCCGCGGTATAAAGTAGCCTATGTTCATCAGGGATAATGTCGGCTTCTAATGGTAAAATAATTTTTCAAATCGGTCCAGTAGTTTCGGAGCCTATTGAATACAAACAAACAATCAAATCTTTCCTCTTTATAATATTAAGTATAGATTGCTCATTTAAATACTTTTATTTAATATTACATTTTATTTATTTATTTATATTGACAAAAAAACATAAGAATATGTAGGTATTTATAAGTATTACGTATACAGGTGTTGAAATTAAAAGATTTAATGTGGCAACAATTACGTTAACTTTCTTTTGAATAAATATATACTCAGACAACTCGTTAATTACTTCCTGTTATCATTTAAGTCTGATTCACGACCATGTGACATAACAGATGAGTGATATTATTAGCTGTCTCAACACTTTCGGCGGTTGCAACACCCACGACGTCTGCCCTTGCACCCCCGCACTGCTTTAAATAAATACCGAGTTAATTAAGACATTTTCCATAATCGCCAAGATAAGATAACCAGAAATACGAACTGTAATATCTATTTTTGTAACTGCCTTGAATATTTTATCTAACGGCTATTTCCCAGAAATATTACAACATTTAAGTTTCCTATGACGCAACACAATTTTGTCTGACAATTCTCAAGTACATGGACTTGTACATAACAATAGGTAACCCTTATATGTATAACCATAAAGTTCATAATGATAACAAAGCTTTGGTCGTATGAAAAATATACTTGGTGACAAATCGCCGGATGTTGGGTGGATTGCCAAAAGATTTACAATTTTTAACTAAAAATTTGTGGTGAGAGCCAATATTTGTCATATATCCGGCTGCGGATATAATCCTAACATTTTGTCTTAAAAACTGGTTGTATCCCGCAGTTTACTCGCGTCTCGTATTAGGGTATCCCGTGTAAGGTTATCCAAAAATCAAAGATCCTAAAAACGGTCCAGCCGTTCTTGAGTTATAAATGATGAAACATACCCGACATCGTTTTGTATCTATAGGTACTATTTTTTTGTCTTTATTTTTCACGGGCCACATGCACCAACTTCTTAAATATGTTTAAATTGTACTTATTTAACCACAATTTTCTATTGTAATTTTGTGTTTGTGTGTCTTGTAAGTGGCTCTTAGAGGGGGTTTTTTCTATTAGAAATTATGCCACCCTTATTATAACTTTACAGAAACGTACATTCTACGTTTAGAAGCTACATAGTATAGCTTAATTAATAATTTAGTTTCTTTCGCAAGCGGACATGCCAAAATGGTGTTACAAAAACCATCATTGTAATAGAAATCAGATTTTCATGGCATTATGCCTTAATTCCATGAAAATGTGATACCTAGATGTCTTCTACAACTCTATACTAATATTATAAAGAAGAAAGATTTGTATGTATGTAACGTATAAACTCAAGAAACCGGGGCAGGCCTCTACATAAAGATAAAGAATTGAGACCTTACGTATGAGCATACCTCGGAGTTAGGCTTTTTATAGAAACGCTCCGATTCCGATCTTTCCAACAACTGCATAAGCGAGATCACGTTCATAAACGCACAAATATCTTCGCAACTGTTATAGCAGATGACTATTGTTATAGAGAGGGGTAGAGACTACCCGTCCATAACATAAATAGGTAATAGAAGTATTTACCTACTAGCTGACCCGGCGAACTTCGTTCCGCCTAACAGTGGATTCTGAAACTAACGTCACTCAATTGTTTTGCCTTCCCGGAACCCCTCCACTAATACTTAAACTTTATGTTATGGTATTAAAGTTCAAATTGACTTTTGTATGGGAAATTCAAATTGACTTTATGTATTATTACGAATCTTTTGTATGGGAATATAGAATAGTGTTGTTTTTAGACTTTTACAGGCATTTTTTAAAAATGTTCTATCCGTTAGAACCATCCTCGTACTTCAAGGAATGTAATAAAAAAAGAATTAGCGATATCGGTTCAGCTGCTCTCGAGATTTGCGCTTAGCAACACATTTAGCGATTCATTTTATATTATAGATTTATGTTATGGAGGAAAAGTGTACTTTGCTGTTACCGGGATTTTCAGATAGGAAACTCAACAGTAGCTGGGTCAGTCTATAGCGCCAATTAAAAAAGGAACCATTTTAATTACCACATTCTTTATCCTTATCAGCAACGCACTAGATGTTGCGTTTATATAAAATTATTATGCTAGAATAAAATATAATTTATACGTTACAGTTTCCACAGTGCAAAAAATATATTTCTTTACGGTAGGCGTAGCACAAATGTAGTTCAAGTGTTTTATCGATTGTCCAGATGACAGAAAGACATTTTCTTAATAAAAAAAGTAGTGAGAGTCGACAAATCCTGTAACAAATAACTATAGGTACTACTGTTTGAGACCACGCCGGTTTCCAGTTTAACACAAGTTAACCTCGAATTCATTCAAAAATGTAACCATGTCAATTTTAACGAAAATCTGAAAAACTTTTACTAATGAAAATGGGTCGAACCTTTCCAGTAACCACCAGTCGGCTGGATTTTATATGGAACCCAATACTAAGTAGGAATAGTAATTGAAATGAAACTACTTTTTACGGATTTTATCGCGGTATATTGATATTATTTAGTTCCCGACGTTTCGGATCCTTTACAGCATCCATGGTCACGGGCAGGCTGAGGTGTTGGACGTCTTGATGTTAAAATTACTAACAGCTACCTTACATTTTTGTTAATTATTTCATTTCAATGTCTAATATTCGCGTAAGTGTCAGAAATCAGTAGGAATAGTAAGTTAAAATTAACATACACTTTGAGTAACTTTAAAGACACAATACGTCTGGTAGTTGTTGCCTTGTCATCACTCATAATTTAGTAAATGTGAGATTGCATAGTTTAAAGGAACCGTAATGAGGGTAAGATGCTATTGAATCATTACTGGACTAAAGGGTTTACCCCACCGCAATCCCAGTGAACTGACTGAACTTAATTTAGCTTATTTTGTGAAAAGATGTCGCACCTTTTTTTATGAATGAACTTAAGCTGTTGTGTTAGGGAATCTTTAGGAACTTGGTGGCGAGACGCCGAATGCCTCCAGCCAGGAGCAACTTATAAACTAAGCAACAGCAGCTAAGGGTGTCCCCTAACGGGTTGCTGGGGGGATAACTAGGAATGGCTGGATATGGGTTATATTATTTAGGGACAAATTTAAAGCTACTGGCTGGGCGCGAGCTTGCTCCATAAAGGGTCAGGGCGCAGCAGCAACAACACTATATTACTCCTGCCCGCAATCAAATTTACCCTTCACTAAAATGACTTTAAGAACATGTGACAAATCGGAATGGGAGGTTCAAAATTTTCTTTCTTACACATAGAATCATATATTTCAATTTGTCACGTCTATTCAATTTCATCCTGTATAACATCGTTTATCTTAGCTCACCTAGCGGGCTTCAGTAAGTTACTTCGCTTACCTAGATTACTTCGCGGTGTGACCTTCCCTTTACGAATCGCTATCGACCACAGATTACAAGATACCTAATTATATTGTAACGAAACCGTAAAGTTCAACTACTTACCACATAGCAACAAACCTCGTGATTAATTCTTATTGAGATAACCAGTTAGCTGGGCACATGTTTTTCAATACCGTTTTTTTTATTTGAAGGTCGTTTGAGAAAAGTGACGCTGAAGTTCAATCGTTTCATTATCTCACAATACCACACGTGTTTTTACTACTTAAATTTGTATGTAGTGATAATGTGAGTGACAGGTCCCGTACTATCGTATCGTATAGTAATTATGTAGAACGCAAACATGTGCGAAATGTTGCCAAGACGATAGCACGCACTGTCAAAAAGATATCAGATCTCATGTAGAGCAAAGTTTCTAACTCTACAAGCTGTAACTCTACAAGCCCCAACTTCACAAACTCTACAGGTTAGGTAAAATATGTGGCTTGGTCGTTTCGTGACTACACGAACTTTTGTATTTTTTTTATGGTATAGGGGGCAGCTCACTCGGTGGAACACAACGTAAGCGAAACAACGCTTAAGTTGTGTTCCGACGGTTTTTTGTGAGGCCGTTGTATTTCTCCGGTCGAGCCGGCCTATTGGTGCCGAAGCATGGCTCTCCCACGGTGTATACGAGAAAAGTAATGAATAGTAAATAAATGTGACGGTAGCGTAACGTATGTGGTTTAGTCTGGACCTCATCCTCATGACGTCATTCCTATTCCATTTTCCTTTAACATTCTCCGCTGGCCTGATAGGTTTTGTAAAATCCTATCCTATATATAACCTCAAAAAGTCGGAGTTCAAACATGAAATTATCACATGCTAGTGAATGAACGCACGCGGTGAGAGGCGGCACGTACGTGTTACCCTTATCAGTGACGTTACATCAGTAACTGCGTGTACATACATGAGCAGACATGTCTCTACTTGTTGTAGTTTAGAAAGCCCTCGTGGTCGCGCGTACTATTCGCGCTGCATTCGCTTCCAAGGTAACGGGAAAAACTTGATTGTAGGAAACGGAAACTAGTTAGGTAGGTAAGTAACTTGATCTTGCAAGATGGGAGACATCGTTTTTTATGAAATATGACGTAGGTCTCATACCAAGAGAACATAATTGCATAATATTTATTAAACATGTATGAAGTCTACTCTGAACACGCCTGGAAGAGCTATTGGTCTATGAAAAACCTAATGAAGGGTAACCTCCTTCTCACTCTTAAGAAGAAACTGATGAACGTGTGTATTCTGCCTGTCCTTCTTCGGGACTGCCTTTGCCGGGATTTCTGAAGTCCGCTCTGGCTCGCTGGCAAACCCTGAGAGCGGACTTCAGCTATTAGACGGTATAAGGAACAGTGTACTGCGCTCCGGAACTCAGATGACCGATATCGGCCGGAAAGCTGGTCACATCTACCGTATGTCAGACGAGCTGTGGGCAACACTCACCACTGAGTGGAACCCACATAACGCTAGATGACGTTACGGCAGGCCCCAAAAAGGAGATGACGGGACGAGCTAGATATCTTGGAAGGATTGGCCACAGAAGGCTCCAACCGTGAGGAGTGGAAGAAGGGCAGGGCGGCCTTTGCCCTGCATTGGGACGATGTCGGCTGAATAAAGTAATTGCGATGCGATTGATTAAAACATTATTTCATTGTAATTTTAATTGATTAATGCCCAATTAATGCCTAACGCTAATATTAGGATTTTATCCTGCACTTACAACCACAAATTCTCACATACGCAAACGTCTAGATCATCCCATAAGTACAATTGTTTGCCCCGTGTGGGGATCGAACCCACATCAACATCCACATTCCATGGGTAACATCAGTAACCACTAACAGTACTTATAAGCCTAACTGAAGGTCTTGACCATACCCAGCTGTGGAAATAGCAATTATCGTGACACGTAACTAATTATCGCAATAAATATTCGATTCAATGATAAAAAACACGTATCCCATGCCTAATAATTCTATAAATAAACATAGGTATGACTGTTCGACAAGGTTATGTCACATTTAAAAACTTCTGAGAAGAAGTACCGTTTGTCTGTTTCAGGGGTTTCAGGTTTGTTCACCTCACTGAAATTACAGTTAAAAAATATCATTGGTTTACCTTATTTGGGATGCAAAAACTCTTAACCGGGCACAAATACAAAATCCGAGCTTCTATTGGGAATTTTATAGAAAAACCCAATAATTCTTTCTTTTGTAATTTTTTATTTGCGTTTTCCATGCTAAGTTTATAAAGTTATTTTAGTGAAGGAAAAGTTCGACCTGGCAGGTAGGACTTGCGGTGGCTTAGAGGTCATAGCGTCTTGGGTTAGCTAACCAGAAGACCCAGGTTCGAGGCCTAACCGCAGTCGAATTTTTCCTTCACTAAAATAAACAATAATAGTTTGCTTGTCCTAACAATCGGACTCAGGACCTCAAGCATAGCAGCCACACTTAGGACATACACTATAGTGATGCAGTTATCACCTCTGGAAGACAATATGGTACGCAAGATTCATTCTCAAATATGTAGGTAATTGTTGTTGTGTACGTACCTCTTTTTAAAGGATAGAGGGGCAAACGAGTAGACGGATCACCTGATGGTATGCGATTTTTGCCGCCCATGGACACCCGCAACACCAGAAGAGTCACAAGTACGTTGCCGGCCTTTTAAAAGGGTTTGGGCCTCCGGTATCCTAACTTACAGCGAAACACAACGTAAGTGGATAACCTAATCGTGGTTGTACCATGAACACCATGTAGGTACCTACATATTATAATAAAACATCCGTATTCAATTTTAAACTCTTCAAATTTCCATTTTAAACTGCGGTTACAAATTTTGGCAGCGCAATCATTATGACGTAACATAACAATGACGCGACCTCAAAATGTATGATCCGTTTTGGCATCCGTCTGTTGATGACGTCATAACATAACTATTATAATCAGATCAGATTGGAGCTTGGGAACATCGCGGTTATCTCATCAAAGTATCGTTTTTTTGGTCGGTACCATTAAAGATAGAAATGATGATTGATGAAAATAATGATGACTAAAGAATGAAGAAGGAACTAGAACCAATAAAAATATATGTCAAATTTCAAATTCTTTTTCAGAACTAAGTGTACAGAGATTTGAAGATGTTAACAGTTAGTATAAAACTTAGTTGCCTGATAAAGCATAGCAATTTAAATAGTTATACATATGTATTAAGGATAAAAATATTCCAGTTAAGCGGCGGTAGCCTAATGGCTAGGGCGTTGGACTTGCGATCATGTGGTTGCCGGTTCGAACCCCACCCATTGCACTACCGACATGAACCCACTCGTAACACAAGCAATCTAGCTTAGCACGAGGGGTTAACAAGAATACTAGTAATGTGCGACCCACATTGCTAGTAAGCTTTTTTTTTAAAAAAAAAGTTATACATTTTACATAATATAAATTAATATTCTGCGACACTTTACACAGGACCATTGCCTAGTCCCAAACTAAGCAGAGCTTGTGCTATGGGAACTAGACAATGGATATAATACTTAAATACTTTTTTTTTGTAAATACTTACTTAAATCTAATACATAGGTAACACCCAGACGAACATAAACACTTATATTCATCACATAATTATTTTTGTCCTGTGGGAATCGAACCCACGACCTCATGGTCATTAGTCCGGTACTCGAACCACTAAACCACAGAGACCGTCAATATTTTTATATTACCTATGATTACATATTATACATTTATAACAGATACCCTCTAGCGACTAACAATTGAGTAAAATAATTATAATGTGTTTACTTCCCAAATGATATTTTTTTGTATGTTACTATTATTTGATATAAATAAATAAATAATTTTTCTGGGACATTTTTACACAACACCATCTAGTCCGAAACTAAGCAGAGCTTGTACTATGGGTACTAGACATAGGATATAATACTTATATACTTTTTATTTTGTAAATACATACTTATAATACATAAGAAACACCGAGACGAACACAAACACTTATATTCATCACATAAATTTTTGTGTCCTGTGGGAATCGAACCCTCGACCTCATGGTCAGCAGTCCGGTACTCGAACCACTAAACCACAGAGACCGTCAATATTTATATATTACCTATGATTACATATTATACATTTATAACAGATACCCTCTAGCGACTAACAATTGAGTAAAATAATTATAATGTGTTCACTTCCCAAATGATATTTTTTTGTATGTTACTATTATTTGATATAATTCTCATGTAAGTGAATTGTAATTCTTATGAGAATAAATTGTCTCTAATCCCATAATATTATGTCGTACTATTCTTATATTTTTTATCACATTACATGTTGCGTTATGTTACGTCCGTGACTGTATCAAACACACCTCTACTTTATCATAAAAAATCAATTACCTACTTTTTATGTTTTTAAGGTGATTTTACTTTTTCATATTAAAATTTACTTATTTTTGATTACCACTAGGTACTTTCTTTTTAAAAAAGGATACTCTTTTATTCTTGTTCAGTAGGCATAGGTACATGTATAAATATCACCGAATTTTCATGTTGTAAGATAAGTCATGAATAAGTAGAATACGATATGTTGAATTTTTGATATCACAGAGTACGACAAATTATCGCAGAAAAAATGTACAAGCTTTCCGTAACCAATTAGTGAAATAATTGTAAACAATGGAATCATATCAGTTATGAAACGTGAGTAGTAGCATGTCTTTATTATCAAGGTCGTATCGGATATATTATCTCTTCCTCTGGTATTGCGGGTGTCCATGGGCGGCGGTAATTGTTTACCACCAGGTGAACCGTTTGCTCGTTTGCCTCCTACCATATAAAAAAAGAAAAAGTTTTGTCTATAAAAAGTATAAAAAATAAAATCATATTTGATGTTAATATAAAATTATAATATTAAACGTAGTCATTAAGAAACACACACTCTTTTCATGCAAATTAGAATATAGTACTTACCGGAAAACGAGTAGACCATACTCGATGCGCACGCGCATTTCCCACGACGTGTTTTCTAATTGTAAAAGAATATTTTAAGGTTGAGGTCATCTTTAAATAACAGAGGAAAAATAACAAACTGTTTTGCACCATAATGTGGGTCGGCAATTATTTAAAAAGTATACGGAAAGCAAATAATATTTATGGCACATTTCTACTAATCAAAAGGCCACTAAATCAAACCAGGAATGTTCATAAAGTATATGATAAACAAGAGTAAATGTTACAAATATTTGGGGGATAGCGTCACAGTTTTTAATAGCTTCACAATTTGTATGGCATGTGGACTGATTCACGATTGGCCGTGACCTGAACGAGGAAATCATAGGTAAAGTAATTTCCCTAGTTTCCATGAGATCTAGGAAATAGGAACTTAAAATAAACGTGATAAGAATGTTAACAGCTTAACAAGGTACACATAATACTGCAAGCTTGTTTCTTAAGTACCTAATATTTTTTTTACTAACCACTCCTTTTTACCCTTACGTTTGGTGTCATTTATTCTAAAATAATAAGCCTAATTTAACGCGCATGCTTATTTTGTTTGAAAGCTCTGCATCATCTGTTTATTTCTATGAGGCACTGATATAAAGCGGCAGTTGTTTAAGGTAGTTTTGGTTAGTTAAAAATTACAAAATGCTTTAACAAAGTCTGCAGATAAATTCATAAAAATAATTAAATGAGTACTTAAATAAATACCTATTGAGCAGTTAAATAGCAAAACGGGCAGTTACGTGTGGAAGTTAACTAACCGAAATTAGTCAGCAAGAAATCCCATTCTAAGCAGATTTGCTTAGGCAGATTACAAATCCTGACCCTATTTCTTGCCGGTTCTTCTCCATAAGACCCATTATTTGGAACCGCGCACCTAGTTTTTGACAATTCAAAAGTACCTGTATTACTGGTCTAATTGAAATAAAACATTTGACTTTGACTATATTTTTGGACTGGTTTCGAGTTAAAATGCGCTTGATATAATAAATTTAGAATAAAAATTAAGGCCCACTTGCACCAACTTCTTAAAGGTGTTTAAATTGCATTTAAACACGAAATTTCTATGAAAAATTGTGTTTAAATGATTTTTAAACGCAAGTGGGCCTAAATGGCTATCGGTCAGTCAGACACTTTAACCTTTTCATCTTTAATGCGCAATGCTGCTTTCATGCATTGACGCATGCATGATATGCATGCAGAGACCACACGCCCGATCCTTGTAGCACACATGAGTAAATTGAATTACCTGTTTTCCGAAAGGTAGACGTACCAGGCGTTATTGTCTAGGTATTCACTGGACAGACACAACAAGCCGAATCAGTGCTTAAACTAGCCAGTGGAAAGTCACGCTTGACCTTTGTTTGTTTTTTAACAATGTTTTTGATAAGAAGACATGTTTAAATATTCATTATTCGAATTTAAGAATAGTATGAAAATAGAATGAATACGTTGGTTTAAGATTAGGCTGAGATTTAGTAACGAGTCGCCTGCAACATTTCCGGACCAATACGACCTTAAAATTTTTAAGAAAAGAGCGTACGGCCCTTTGAAAAATCGGGCAGCGCACTTATGACTCCTCTGGTGTTGCGGGTGTTCATGGGCGGCGGTGATCGCTTTCCATCAGGCGATCCGTCTGCTCGTATGCCTGCTATGCCATAAAAAAGACATCTAAACGTGAACGTATGTTCTCTATTGTAAATGTAAATAATATAGATCTAAGTTTGTACTTATGAGTCTCTCTGTAAGTACACTCAATCAATAGTCTATAATAAGCGGCGGTAGCCTAATGGCTAGGGCGTCGGACTTGCTATCATGTGGTTGCCGGTTCAAAACCCACCCATTGCACTAGCGACGTGAACCCACTCGTAACTTAGCACGAGCGGTTAACAAGAATACTAGTAATGTGTGACCCACATTAGTAGTAAGCTTTTTTTTTAAAAAAAAAGTGTATACGCTAAGCGGTCTTAGTAATTGCAAAGACGGTCCGGTCACGGTCCTATATTTTTTGGAAATATGTATATGACAATACCAACTACCAACCAAGGAGTTGGCAATAGGGTGCATTCATTTTATTAATTACCTAATCTTGTTTACAAGGCCAGATAGTCTTGATATTAGTGATATGTGGAGACATTATAATGATATTCGTGAGTGAGGTCATGCACTGATAACCTCGGTGACGGAAACAATGGCATAATAGTAGCTACGTCATATTTGAACTGATAACTGGCATGGTAACATCATCCGTTATCAATTAAGTATAATGATTAATATTTCAATACAGGAAAAACTAGAACTACATAGTTTTTAGCAAATTAGATTCTTGGATAAGGATTAAACTGATATTAAAAAGGTAATTTGCACCTTTTTGAAATTGTGGTGGATATTACCTGGTAAAACTTCTAGGCTAATTGGAATTAAGAGATCTTGTATAAAAAGACCGAAACATGATTTTGGTTTGGTCCTGCGGTTTCACAAAATGAATTTTTATGGTGTCCAAACGCTGTTTTTTTATTAGAAACTAGCTGACCTGAGAGACGTTGTCCTCTCCAAGTTTCAACTAACCACCTCGAAAAATTTGATTTTCATATTTGTAATACACTTAGCGCCGTGGACCTCTGAATACCGTATTTCTGACCTATAAATTACTTAATTTCAAAAATTTGTTCACGTGGTATTGACGTGAAGCATGGAAATATAAACAGACATACCTACATAGACAAAAATCTCAAATATCTGTTTCGGCGTCAGTAAATTAAGATTAACGCACGTAGCATTTTTTTTATTATACATACATAATGTGGTATATTCTTAGGGTATATTATTTAATTATTTGAATAAATGGAAACTCTTTAGTTACTTTCTCAAATAAAGTGTGCGCACTGTATCTACACTATGGAGGTTTCAAATTATAAAATAAGTTACTATATGGCTGGAATAATTGTCAAAATTGACAACTCAAAATGACACCTGTTATCGAATCAAATTTCATTGAGGTAATAACAATGTCGTGTTAGTCCGCTAGAAAATAAGTTGTCATTCTTTGTTTACTTCTATAACCTACTCAAATGTTTAGTTTTTACACCGGCTTGTGCTCGCTGGATAAATCCTATGTACGCCCCGTGATTCCCTGTGTAAGTAGAGTTAGAATAACTGTACTAATAATCAATTCCTGGTCACAATAATGGTTTCTGATTGATCTGCTTTATTTTCTTGTTTTATCTTATTTAGTCCCTATAAGTGTATTTTTTAATTTTATTACTTGATTCTGTTATAATGTTTGATCCGTGCTATTCTAATACAGAATTACTTGAAAAATAAATTGACCTCAATGGTTATTTTTAAAATTCAGCGTTTTCAATGGTTAAAATGTTAATAACTTTTGATAGAGAGAACCGATTTGAATTAAAAATAGCCTAAATGTTAATCCAAGAAACAGGCTATGAATTCCTGCCCACTCCCTCCAAATCTCTTCAGTAGTTATCATTTGATGCGCGGTCAAACATACAGACAAACCGACAGACAAACCGACAGACAAACAGACAGACAAACCGACAGACAAACAGACAGACAAAAGTTCCAAAAATAATAGAAATGGATTGTGTTACCGATTCTGAGTCCCCCAAATTAGTTTTTTTGTAAATATAAGCAATGTACAGACACGGCTCACTTACATTCTTATTATATGTAAGATAAGATAAGATAATTTAATATCATAAAAACATTAACATAACATACCATCACGCCTGTATTCCCCGAAGGGTTAGGCAGAGGCGTACTAATGTACACCGCCGGTGTCTTTAGGTCCCATGTAATAGGGGGCGAGCCTATTGCCATTAACCAGGTACAAATTCGTAACTCCGAGCTGCTACTGGGAATTTCATAGAAAAACCCAATAACACTTTGCTCGACCTGGGAATCGAACCCAGGACCTCTAGCGTAGCAGTCGCGCTCAGGACCACTAGGCTAACTGGGCAGTTTTATTATTTTATTATCGTAAAATATTTCCAATATTCCACTAATGTTGTTACAAAATGAAGACTTAGGTACTTAACTAGTCCAAAGCGCGCCTGCTACCCTAGAGCTGTTGGGTTCGATTTCCAAGTTGGGCAATGTGTTATTTAGGTTTCCTATGTTATTTAGGTTTCAATAACAGCTTGGAATTTGGGATTTGTGCCCAGTTACCGTTAACTGGGCACAAATCCTATTGCCAATTATATTGGGGTAAGCCTATTACCGTCAATAGGCGTACCCCCTATTACATGGAACTTTGGATGTACATTAGTAAGTGTAACTCTTCGGGGAATACAGGCGTGATGGTATATTATATAAATATAATCTCTTTTAAACACAATTCGACGTTCGACCCACAGTTGGACGATACGTTTAGGTCCCATATTTACATGGAACCTAAACATATACATTAGAAAGCCTCTGCCTAACTCTTCGGAGACTACAGGCTTATGGTGTGATGAAATAAAACACCAACTGAGAAATTAAATTATATTAATAAAAACGCTTAATTCACTTAAAATAGTGAGCATTGGACATCTACCACTTCCGAATTCCACGGGCAAAGTCGTGTGCAAAATAGAGTTGACTATATTTTAAGAACAACTATGTGCTCCCAAAATATCAGTGGAATGTAAATTAATTGATTTACACTATGTATATTTAAACAAAACTATCTGTGTGTGACTCATCGGTTATCTAAAATGGCGCAATAATTTACTCTAAATATTTTTTTCTTCAAATTATAACTTACTAACTTTTGCTGGCGACTTCATCTGCATAGATATTTGTATTATAGCCTATATGTTATTTTAATATATGAGCTATAATAATTGTAAAGTTTCATTAAAATCTAAACAGTAGTTTTTGCGTGAAAGATTAACAAACATCCATACACAAACATTCACGTTTAAAATATTAGAGAATTAATCTAATTACTAGCTGTTACTCGCGTAACCCGTTAGACAATAATCAGTCCTATGTCCTTCTCTAATCTATAATGAAGTATTCGAGGGGATAAGCAGACATACAGAGTTGCATAAATAGTATGAATTTTATGTACATGCTTTTGTTGAGTGCTATCATTATTAGTTATTATTATTATTATTTTTTTAAATTGGCCCGCACTAAGATTTTCTCCTGTATCGTGGGTGCGTTTACAAACACAAATTCTCACAAACACAAAAATCCAGACCCGGAACATCTACCTGTAGATCATACAAATATTTGCTCCGTGTGGGGATCGAACCCACAACACTTGTCGGTGAAGCCAATTGCTCAGCCGCTACGCCAAACGTGTCATCGATTTATTATATTCCTTTACTTACATAATCATGGGAAGTAATTTAAGATTGTTTAAATAAATAATTAGTTAATTCGGATAGGCGTACCTTCAGCAGTGGACGGCAATAGGCTGATATGGTGATGATGATGACTCGGATATCACTGCTTTTTATTATTTTCTGATTACAAACAACATTGATGAATACCTACAAAAAAATTAAAATCAAACTTAAAATATGACCTGAATTCTTATGCATATCCTGTGTTTATATCAAGGTACCTACTTCTAAAAATATCTTGATTAGTAACGAAATACAAAAATAAACGTGAGATCAACCAAGTATTCAACAAATGACTTTATCTGTAAAAATATATTAGTTTTATTTGCATAATTATAAAACAACTACATTATTCGGATTAACACATACATATAACTGTTTTTTATTAATTGTAGGATTTTCCCAAATTGTTTGGAGTTGAATGATCAAAAATATTAGTTTAGTAAAAACTATTTAAATACATACATACATAATTTCACGCCTGTCTCCCATTGGGGTAGGCAGAGACTATAGATTTCCACTTGCTACGATCCCGGCACACCACTTTCGCTTCATCTACTCATTAACCGCCTCATGCATGATCGTCGGTTTAGGGTGCTCTTATCCTAACCTTTTTTTTGGTTGTGGTACGTTTGTCGAGGTCGGCCCCTTCCAACTCTTCCATCTTTACTCGCCATGTATACTCGTTTCGTCAATCTCTGTTCATCCATCCTCTCTACATGTCCAAACCGCCTTATCATATTTCTCAATCTTTGTTACTACACCTTCTTTCACACCACACCGCCCCCTTATCACACTGTTTCTCACTCACTCTATCTTTCAAAGTTACCCAACACATACTTCTCGACGCTCTCATCTGTACAGCATTCATTCTACTTTCATGTTTCTTCTGCCATACGCACCTTAAACCGGAAAGGTTAGGCAAAAGTGTACTACTTACCTACACCCACAGTTCGCCAGTATTTGCTCTCATGCAATAGGGGGCAAGCCTATTGCCATTAACCCCGTGTGGGGACGGGTTAAAATACTATTCCTCATTTACATAGACAGTTCCGACAATACTTAAATATAGTCGTAGCAGGCAGAGAGGAAGTTTTACATTACTAACTGGCAACATTCGATCGTCATTTTCTTTTTGGTTTCACATTTGCCAGTTGCCTTCTTGGTATCAAGGTAGTAGGATAATTTAAATTATAAATTTGCAGAGGTGAACGCTCTCAAGAATTCATTTGGCATGAGTCAGCCGCACCAAATCAATGTTGTAATCATTTCGATTTCGGCTGGACTGGACGACACATTGTTGCGAAATAATCATTATATTAACCATGTGATCTAATTCGATGAAAAAAAATAGTATTGTAATCGATAACACGCACGTAAATGGTGTAGGTACCTACAGAAGCCTAATCTACAAATATATAAAAGGAAAATACCGCTCACTGACTTACCATTAAAAATCAGATGTTAAGTTCCTGATTTAAGTGTTTCGTCAATGAGCATTACCACTTTGAAAATGGGAAAAGTACTACTCGTAGATTGGAACCGATTACCGGTAACCGGAACGTAAGTTTTCTTAAATTGAAATTACGTACTCAAATTTTTTGTCTTATAAGTACGTACGTACGCGTAGTGAATGGTAGATAAAAGCTTCAAAACCCCGACAACCCCTTTTTATCCTTGTAACGTGGGTATTGAGACCAGAAATTCAGTTGCAAAAGTCGCTTCATCAGAAATAGATACTGACATTCAGTCGCATCTGATTAAATTGGCAGCCGATCTCAACTTCTTCTTCTCCCTGCAATCTATTTGGGGTCGGCGCAGCATGTCCTTTTATTCCATTCATCCCTGTCAGCCGTCGTCTCACCATTCACTCCCTTTCCCACCATATCGGCCTTAACACAATCCATCCATCTTTACAACATTGTGCAGGAAAGGTTAGAAAGATGACGATGATGATAATTCGTTCTAGGTACCCACTTGCTTTTGCGTTTTGAAGCAATGAGACCATCTGTCACACCGTCACCTTAAAAGCCAAACAGCCGGAGTTAAATTTACTAAGAACAATAAAAAAAGAATAAAAAAAGATTAAAATAAAAAAAACACAACATAATTTATTCAGTGTAATATAAGTAATTATGCATGTACCATTTAATGAGCTATAAAAATGATTAGCTAGACATGCTCCGCCGACTCCACCCGGATATTCTGGGGAATCCCCTTCACATGTAGAGGTATAATAAAGCAGGATTTATTCAAACTGACATGTCGTCGAAGGCGCAATAAACTATACTTAGAAGTGCATTAATACGTCATTCAAGCGGAACTTTCAAAGGATAAGTTTCGGCGCGCGCGCAATAGGTAATGCCAACCTACAGTACAGCCTAATGACGTCATAGACACAGCGGAAGCTTTTATTCCTGGTGCTTGGGTAATTTTTCTGTCCCTGAATTACTCACAGAGGAAGGTAAAAGTAAGGAACTTTTTAACGTGAAAATGAAATCGTTTTCCACCTCTAACCTCCTAATTTGTGTTTGGTATCGGTCCATAGTTTAATTTCAAGATCATACTGTCAGCAAAATCTCAGTCTCAAACTGGACTTTAGATTAGTGCACGGTAAACGGCAATAGGCTCGCTTTTGAACGATGCAAATGTCTTACTGATCCTGTAATTAAATCGATATATTGAAATCAATTGAAGGGGTAAGTGGACAAAGGTGTTATCTGACAAAACTGAAAAAATCGAGTTTCTTGCATGAACATAGGTTTTAAGTGACGATAAATCGACTGGTGGGCTCAAAATATCCAATTTTAATTCATATCCAATTAAAATTATATAAATTAGATATTATGAGCCCACCAGTCAGTTTTGTCAGATAACACCTTTGTCCACTTACCCCTATAATTGTATTCTATCTATATCGTGTTGTAAGGTTTAAAATTGGCAATAGGCTCGCCCCCTATTTACATTAGTAGGTACGCCTCTGCCTAACCCTTCGGGGAATACAGGCGTGATGGTATGTTGTTATATTAAGGTTTAAAATAACACAATCAACATCACATTTTTTTCGGGTCGACAATTGAACTTGCGACCTGCTGATAGCCAAAGCTGATCATCTAACAACATCACCAACGAAGTCAAATGTCGAGTTTGGTTATCAATGTTTATTCCTAGAATTACTAAAAATACCAGATCGTGCAATACGTGAATGAAAAAACATAATGATTGTGTAATGCCGTAGTGTAATAATTTTTATTATTGATCTTATTCATTAAATAGATAATTAAATTAATTATGTATGGTAAGCATGACGCAGCTTTAATTAACAGGTGTTAATCTTAAGCTGCCTCATTAGCTTAGTGGTTCCAAACGTAAGTGCTACACTGGAGCTCCTGGTTTCGATTCCCAGGTCGAGCAAAGTATTATTGGGTTTTTTTATGAAATTCTCAGTAGCAGCTCGGAGTTTGAGATTTGTGCCCGGTTACTGGCAAGAGGGTCGCCCCTATTACATGGGACCCAAACATACCGGTGAACTGTGGGTGATGATGTGATCATTTGTATAACTAGCCCCACGGGGAATGCTCTACTTCAAACAGCAGAAGATCCTTAATTCACACTTTTTACGGAAACTCCGATATTTCAGACCCTCTACAGGTAAACTGTTTTTTTTTTAACTTTATATATTTAATATTAATATTATCGCGCCGGATCTGTCTGTCTGTACCACACAAATTTTCATATAGTTTTCATTAGCATATCTAAGTAGACATCTAGTTTCATTTGTCGCTTTGATGATGTGTGTTTTTACCACATATTTTATTTATTATCTTGAATTAAATGACATCGGATTTTTTCTCAAATAATGTGAACCTTTGTTTAATATTGTCGACTTCGGTCAAACTTGGACATCCTTCAATGTTCACACAAGCTGTTATCGCAATATTGTGAAGATTGTAACCTAATTTATTTTAAAAGAGTGTCCGTGGAGTTTCTTGTCGGAATATCCTACTTAGAAACTAGGTACCTGCAACTAGAATCATAACTTTACATAAACGCTTGTAAAAGCTTATTTGAAACTAGACTTCCGCCCCGGCTTCACACGGGTGGAGAGATCCCTAACTGCCTATGTTAATCTGGAATACGTTATTCCAGATTAACATAGGCAGTTAGGGATTTCATTCATTCATGCATTCAAATGGTGAAAGAATTTATGAAATCGGCCCAGTAGTTTTTGAGTTTATTCGTTACAAAAATACATGGAACCTTTCCTCTTTATAATATTAGTATAGATAAAAACATTTGACCTTGAACGTGAACCATTATACGGCGTGATTCACGAGGAAAGTTTTAAGCTATTCAACATCACGCTATGACTCTTAGGAACGACGTAAAGCAGGTGAAACGTAGCAAACAGCTAGACGAGTATATTTACGAGATGTTCCCATTTAAATTTGATTATTGTCTTGTCAACGACTCTAAATATTAATTTAATTGACGTGATATCAATTTGATATCGGGCTTTTTATTGCGCTATAAATAACTTGAAAACGTGTATCCGATAAGGTTTTTTCCACATTTGTAATCATTAACAATGACGACAATTACGATTTGATTAGTTAATTGACTCAACAATGATTTATTCTGTATCATATGGATCACGTACCTATGTATAATTACCGTGGGAGAGCCATGCTTCGGCACGAATGGGCCGGCTCGACCGGAGTGATACCACGGCCTGAAACATCGCTTACGTTGTGCTTCGCCGAGAGAGTGAGGAGGTCCAAACCCTTTTAAAATGCCGGCGACGCACTCCTTTGGTGTTGCGGGTGTCCATGAGCGGCTGTAATTAGCGGCCGATTACCATTAGGCGAACCGTCTGCTCCTTTGCCTTCCCATATAAAAAAAAGACCCCAAGTGTTCTTACTGTTGCCTACTTCATATTATTCATATTTAGAAAATAGTCCGGACAGGCTGTTGAGCGCCTCGCTATCACTTACTACACTGCATGCAAGCTACTGATGTACACAGGAAAGCACCTTCGGAAAGAATGAAAATGCGTGAAGACAGGCTATAGCAGATTTTGTCCAATTAAAATTAAAACGTTTATATTTAAACATTAATAAAATTCCCAGACCTAGCCCATTTTGCAATTGTCGAATTTTGCAATCTCGACCATAAAATCATTTCAAATAAAAACGAGGGCATGAATAAATTAATTCGCTTTTTAATATTCGATAAAAATAAGGGCAAATAGAAGGCAAATAACATGTTTATATCTGTTTATCTGCGTTTTTGGAAACTGACGGAATTTTATTTTAATTGGATGTCGGTAAGGATGCATTTATTTGGGGTATTTCCACTTCTCTCGACTATAACGGTTTATCAAAATTAAAAACTTAAGTTATATGATGATAGTCTTAGGCAGTTCACAAGTATTTTAGTACCTGAATTATAAAAGGACGTAGGACCAAAGATAGTTTTAGTGAGAAGTTCCTGCGAGACTCCTTGGTTAGTCACGAAAAGCGGATTCTTTTTGACTCATTTTTTGGAGTGAGTTTATGAAAAGCGTTAGGTTAGGTTAGGTTAATTTACTAATTAAACTTGGATACGCTTCACTTTGGCTCATTCTATCTTCATTTTAGGTATGCTTAAAGCTGTTTTCTTTTATTAAATGAAAGTATGAGTATCGAAGTAACTATCGAATTCGTGTCGTAAACGTATCGAGTTTTTTCTGCTACAAATCTCATACATACATACATATTTTCGCGCCTGTCTCCCATTAATGTAGGCAGATACTATAGATTTATCACTTGCTACGATCCTGGCACACCACTTTTGCTTCATCTACGTCCATTAATAACCTCCTTCTCTTACAAATTATTCTCGATTTCGATACGAATACGTTTTCGTAAGTTGTTAACATGACAGTCGACCAAATTCTTTTTGAATGTTCCGAGTTCAAAAATGCGGAGGCAGAATTATTTAAAATGCAGCAACTGTTTTATTATAAACAGACATTACCACAACTAATTCAACCTAGGTGTTCGCGTCACAGAATGCGTGACGTCATTGCCCGGCCTTGCTGGGGTGTGTGGGCTCCCAGTTGTAAATAGAGAGCTCACATGACTAACAGTTTATGGGAAACTAGTACAATGGTAATTATCCTCACTCGTGACTAATGTTTAGAGAAATAATCGGAATTTGTTTATTAAACATTTCCACAGGTGAACCGCTATGTTTCGCTATTTTTTATGATAAATAGTTAAGTATGCTAAGATTTTATAATAATTTCTATAGAATATGACTATGCCATAGACGAAGTCAGTGCAAAAGCTAATGTTGTATAAATCCACAGAATTCTACTGTCGGTCTTGTCCCGCTTTTTAATAGTTTTGCAATCCAACTATCTATGTTGATTATAATAAATTCAATAAACATAACATACCATTACGCCTGTATTCCCAGAAGGGTTAGGCAGAGGTGTACTAAGGTACACCCACAGTTCGCCGGTATGTTAAGGTCCCATGTAGGGCGAGCCTATTGCCATCAACCGGGCACAAATTCCAAACTCCGAGCTGCTACTGAGAATTTCATGGAAAAACCCAATAACACTTTGCTCGACCTGGAAATCGAACCCAAGACCTCTAGCGTAGCGGTCGCACTTGAAACCACTAGACTAACGAGGCAGTTATATAAATATTAATATTTATTTATATTATATAAATTCATATTTTTAATATTTTTGTCTGCCACTCTTTTATGCAATTTAAAGACTGAAACTATTGCCAGTTGCATGAGGACGGAAGTGAAAGATGAAATAAGGAAGTGACCTGAAAGGAAATGTTCAGTGAAAGTATTATAATTAAAATCGTCACCAATAAATAACAGAAAGTACCTATTCGATATTATATTGAGGTCATCTCTATACATATAAGTATGTAGTAGGTATTAATCTAGTAGGTAACAAAGGTTACATTATTATTTTCATTAATTTATTAATTGACGACCTCTGTGGTTTGGTGGTTCGAGTACCGGACTGCTGACCATGAGGTCGTGGGTTTCTTCCTACAGGACACAAAAGTTTATGTGATGAATATAATTGTTTGTGTTCGTCTGGGTGTTTCTTATGTATTTACAAAAAAAAAGTATTTAAGTATTATATCCACTGTCTAGTACCCATAGTACAAGCTCTGCTTAGTTTGGGACTAGATGGTGCTGTGTAAAAATGTCGAAAAGAAAAAAAAACCTTATTTATATAATTTTACAAATAGAACAAATTAAAGCGTTTATACGTAATGACGCGTTTGGCGTGGTGATCGGCTTCTGCGCCACGGATTGTGAGTTCATTCCCCGCACCGAAGACATATTTGAATTTTGTTTGTGAAACTGTGTGTTGAATTTAAAAATATATAAAATAGTATAATCGGTATCGGGATCAAGGTCTAAGTTACCGGGGGTCAAGGCTCTAAAGAAAAAAACCTCCTTTCTTTGGTACTCATGGATACATCCATGAGTACTGCTTTCAGCATCAGGCTATCCCTACTAGCGAGAGTCTCCAAGCTATCTGCGGTCTATAACATTATTAGTAGAGTGAGGAGATCAACGACATTATAAGAAAACTAGCTTCTGCCCGCGACGTCGTCCGCGTAGCGTGATGATTTATATAGCCTATAGCCTTCCTCAATAAACAACGCACAAGCTGTTATCGCAATACTGTGAAGATTGTAACCAAATTTATTTTAAAAGTTTGTTGCCGGATTATTCTCCATAGGATCAACCTTTTGGAACCGTGCAACTAGAATCATAACTTTTCATAAACGCTTGTTAAAGCTTATTTGTGATGATATATAGCCTATAGCCTTCCTCAATAAATGGGCTATCTAACACTGAAAGAATTTTTCTTGAGATTAGCGCGTTCAAGCAAACAAACAAAAACAAACAAACTCTTCAGCTTTATATATTAGTATAGATAAAGATAATTATATTTTATTGAAAGTAAGATAGACAGAAATGGCTCAGAAGTTTAAATAAATAAATAAGTAGACCCCTCCAAACATCGCGAAACACATGCCAAGTACATACACATACCTAAGCGGGGATATAATTAGCATAATACTTAACAGTAATATTTAGCAAATTACGTCAATTATAAAAAGACAATGTCTTGCGGAAAGCCCCAAACGATTCGTCGACATAGATTAGTAAGTTAATGGAGCATTTATAAATCGACTTGTATCTTTCGTTGTACATCTTATGTAGGTCCCGCCTGTCTCATCACTAGTGGATAATGGGTTATGGTAAAAGGACAGTGGCGTTTATTTGTTTGTAAAGATGTAAACTAATACAGAAACAGCTACTACCTGCAAGCGTAAAGATTTTTGAAAAGTGAATTATTGCAGTAAAAGTTTCTACAGTAGAGAACACAAGAATTTCAGCTTAATAGCAGCAAAACATCAGGTTATTACACAACAATAAAATACGCATTACTATAATTATGTATGTATATTGCTTGTAACGATTATCTATCGGATATAGAGTACTTAAATGATGTGGAGTGACCACATCACCTAATGTTCAAAACTCATTATGTCCGGTTTAGACTGTGTCTACGATAAATGTCTTAGGTTTACTTACTCTTGAATTCAATTCCGATAGATCGAATTTGGAATTATGACATTTCGTCATTGTTTCAATATTGAGCGGTTATTGAGTGAACTAAATTCGATTGGGATTGAATTACCGTTAAAAAACGTTACCGGTTAATTTTCATAGTGGAACGACACTCGAGCGGCTAGTATCGTAGCTATCTTCTTAAGTAACGACTTAATCGTAATCCAATCAAGTTCCCAATCCAATCCTAACGGTTTTGTCTTCAATTATCAGGCAAATTGACACTGGAATCAGATTGCGTTTGGATCGGAATTGGATTATTTTCAAGAGTAAGCCTGCTGTTCTCTTTTGCAATTGATTTGGCTATACGCTGTTACTTTGGCACTCCATTTACTATTGCTGCGTTTGCAGATCTGTCGAAGATAACAGATCTCGTCGATTCGTCTTGCCGTCGCTCTGCTAGTAACAATTAGCCGAGGTCCGTATCTGCATCCGTCTCGCTCAAACAAAAACTGTGGCCACGGTTGAGCGATAGATAAGTACGTTGTTTTACGAATTAATGACGTTAGAATTTGGTCAATGAAAGTTTCGGAGGGAGAAAATCATAGGGATTTCCAATACTTTGTTAATTAGTAGGTTATTCCAGTTTCACTTTACAGTCAGAGCTATTTTTACTATGTATTTTTCAGCTTACACGAAACCGGATTTGTTACGAACTCACTGCAGGGTTTCATTCCTATACCTAAATTCTGACAGCACTATTTGAACTTTAGTACCTATATGAAAACTGAGTTATGCATTATCAATGAAATTAAAACTCGCGGGCGCTTGTCCATTAAACTTTCGATTATTAATGTTCTATTTTCATAGGTCATTTTAAATTCTTAGGGCCACTTACACCAACTCCTGAAATATGTTTAAATTGAATAATGACAATAGAACATTTAGGAAGTTGGTGCAATTGGCCCTTAGTGCGTACATTTTATACGTAGTGCTAAAACTTTAACTAAGTATAGTCATCCAACGTATTTACAAGATTTTTGTTTTTATAAATAATGTTATTGGTAATCGCTTGTATACGTGAGATCTTTAAACAATACCTACGCTATGATCTTAAAGATTATGATTCACTATCCACATCATAAATTCCGCGGTATGATAGATGATCTAAATTCTGCACAGTTTACGTTAAAAATAAGCCATCATTGAAAATATTCGCGTTAAAAATAACGAAACTCAACCGAATTAGAAAACTGAATCAGCGTTTCAAGTTAAAAACAAGGTAGGACTTTATGTGCTCGACTGTACCAGATGTTTGGTGGTTTATAGTCAACATTAAATTATTGTAGAGTTAATAAATAGTTGATAAACGTGCAGTTATAGTTGTGTATTTCTTACATTATTGCTTCATTATCTTATCAGCCAAAATACTTCTCTACTGCTGAACAAAGGCCGGCGAGCCTAAAATGAGGGCCGGTTATTACTAGTAGTTAGTAGCGGCAGAATATTTGTCAATGCGCTAGTACTAAAACCAGACTATATTCTAGTTAGTCATTGTAAATGTGAGTACCATGTAGGCTTTAGATACGTGTTATTTATACAAGTTTTTATAGTCTGGAGGCTTTGGAAATTTCGTACGACCTACACGAATGTCCTGCTGATCTGGTATTGTAGTGCTACGGGTCGTTGAAATAAATTATAATTGAGCACGATAACTGATGGATGTTTGCCGTCACTTGGGACTGGTCTACTGTAAATTGCTATGGTTATTTCCTCACAAGGCCATTTCAGACATAGCCCTGCATTTTCCCACTCACATATGAGCGTGATTCTAAAGAGACCATGATACTCGTTTGCAACGGCTTGCTTCGGTTTACTACCGAAGTCATCTCGCTATATAAACAAATCAAACCATTGACTTTTAAAAGTGTTTTTAAACATCTATTTACAGAAATAAATATTATCATTTCATTTCAATACAGCAGCAGAGTTCTACTAGGGTAGATAATTCATACAACATGATTCATTATGATGTTGATCCCCTTCTATATCCTTGTTTACTTCGTAAATAACTTCCACCGGAAGTCGGTGAGCTTTTAAAGTCACCAAGATTTACGAGTTTAATGATACTAGAAAATGGAGCAGAGTCTTGGAGCTCGTGTTATACGTGGCAAAATACTAATTTGGGATCAGATTTAATTGAAGCATTTTTTTTTTCTATATAACTTTCATTTAACTAACCTACCGGCGACCTGTGGGTGTAGGGTGACGCGACCCTAGGGTGTGGGTACACCTCTGCCTGCCCCTTTGAGGGATACCAGCGTGACGATAACTTATTATATCTTTAGTAATATAGCGCAAAAGTGAATACATAAATAACATACCATCACGCCTGTATTCCCCGAAGGGTTAGACAGAGGCGTACTAATGTACACCCACAGTTCGCCGGTATGTTTAGGTCCCATGTAATAGGGGGCGAGCCTATTGTCATTAACCGGGCACAAATTCCTAACTCCGAGCTGCTACTGGGAATTTCAAAGAAAAACCCAATAACACTTTGCTCGACCTGGGAATCGAACCCAGGACCTCTAGCGTAACAGTCGATGTCAGGACCGCTTGGCTATTGAGGCAGTTGAGCATACCTAAATAATAAGTGAAAAATAATTATAAAAAGGTTATAATACTCCAAGAGCTATTTTTATCACAATAGCGGTGAAGGAAAACTGCAACTTGCTTATCTAAAAGGACTCGATGCGTGAAGGCTGTCAACGTATTTGCCTGTTTTACTAGGGGAAAACTCCTAGGTACTCTCCCGTACCACAAACATTTTTTTTAACTTATTGATCATGATTACTAACTTGCTTATCTACTTACTAGCTAAAATATTTATGGTACTAATTACGATCAGTATCTTAGCTAGGGTTACAAAAGGCTGTACTGGCAAGATCATGATTGTGCAAGAGTTATTTTCTAGAAAGAGAAAACACAATAACTTACAATGTGTAATTTAGGTTACGTAGTACCCCTACTTATGTACCTTTAAATTTTTAACCATAAAATGGATAGGCAGCAGAACATGTAATAAGTACATATGTAACACGCAACAATTAAATATGTAAAAAGTGGTTCCTGGCTGGTGGCATTCGGTGCCTCACCACCAAGCTCGGTTACGCTGTTAAGATTTCCTGAATCAACAGCATAAGTCCATGTTAAAAACAAAAAAAGTTACAAGTGGAGTTGAGAAGTCTAAACATCCAACTAGCCATAATCACTTAATCAGTTGTGCACGATACCGGGCCTCTGTCCTCTGAGCTAATCAGGTAGATTATAAACGTCATAACGAACAGAGTGCACGATACCGGGCCTCTGTAGTCTGAACTCTCTAATTTATAGTCCGTTAGTCGTTCTTTTTGTTGAAAGAAAGTCCGTCCTACTCACACCGTGAAGTTCCTTATTCAACCCTCTACACTTCTAATTTTATTTTTCGGTTATTTCATGTCTGTTAGCATCTTGTTTTGATTTTTTGTGCCTGTTAGCGCCCCCTGAGGGTTGCGTTCCTGCACTCTGGCAGCCAGTCCCTGGCAACCACCCCCCCTGTCCAGCCCCCCATAACGTTGATTACCGGTGGCTGGTTTATTCCTAGCGGGCTCCGGACGTGGGATGGCATGTCTCTGAATATAAAATTGTTCATGTCGACCACATGTCATCTATTTTGTGATCTCATGACGTATGCGCATGATTCGGCAAAAAAATAATTCCGGTAATGAGCGGGAGCAAATATTTATGAAAGTGTGTCTAAGAATTTTTATTTGCTTATTATTTTTGACGGTGAGCTAAGTAACAGAGATCCGTGGGATCATAATTATGCTGAATAAAATTATAATGAGTGACAAAATATTTTTATGCGGGAAATTTGTTGAGGCCTCCATATTTGGAAATTAATTAATGGGCATTTGTGTGTTGAAATTAAAGTGAAATGGTTTTTTGACCCACGTTTTAATGAAGATTTCTTGCCTAATTATACTTACGTAGTTACTCCGTTTTAGTGGTGAAATGTGTGTAGCATGAGTAGGTTCCTAATAATGTAGTAAAAAGCCGTCAACCACCAAGTTTGCCGGTTACTGGTCCTCTCTCTAATGCCAATACTTAATTAAGTAGGTAGGTACCTACACAACTTGATGGGGGCCTAGATTCCGCGCAGCATACGCTCTACGCATACCCCGCGTGGGTCTCCGAGCGACGGATCCTAGCTGGCAGTATCGGGCAAGATCTGTCCCTGCTAGCTAACTGGACCGAAATGGATTCCTTTTGTGAGGCTGTGATGGTCCAAAAGGAGGCTGCCTAGCGGGATCGTGAGAGAGCTGATCCTGCTCGGAGAGAAGGCGCCGGGGAAGTAACCGCCTCAGCGCCTAACACGCCGAAACCCCGCCTGCATTACGTAAGGTAGGCGGGCCTTAGGAGTCGCAGTCGCGCAGAGAGGGGACTCGGTTCGACCATTATGTTACTCCAGAGAAGACGATACGACGACTCCGCAGTAGCCACGTGTTACCGTACACAATGAGGTTCAAGGAAGACCCCTTTACGGTCTCCCCAGGGATGTGCCCAAACTGGCGTTGCACAGGGGGGTTCTGGGGTGGTCTTTTAAGAGAAGAAAGAAAAGAAAGAAAGAAAAAAGATTTATTTGACAGTCGAGGACACACAATAATATATAAAAAAAAAGAATATTCATACCTATATCTAATTATCTTTAATAAAAAGAAAAAGTAAAACTTAAAAAAAAAAATTAAAAAAATATGTGTGTCCCGCGGCCGTGCCAAAGAGGGCACAGTGCCCCCCGTTTTGTGCTGATGGTGGCCACCGGGGGGGTTTTAGTGGGTAAAAATCCCACACTCGGGTGGTCTTAATCCCCGAAGACCAGGCGCCTTTTGAAGGTTTCCCCCCGTAAACAAAAAAAGGTACCTACACAACTATATCTGAAGTTCTCCCATTATTCATCTCCTCTGAAATTCAAATTCTGGGAACCCATTTTCCTCTTGACTTTGGAGACGGTCATGTAATAAATAACATAACATACCATCACGCCTATATTCCCCGAAGGGTTAGACAGAGGTGTACTAATGTACACCCACAGTTCCGTACACCGGTATTTTTAAGCACCGAGTGATATGTAAAAAGAAAGCGAGCCTTTACCATAATCCAGACAGAAATCGAAACTTCGCGCTACTATTGAGAATTGCATGGGAATTACCCAATAACACTTCATTTGACCTGGAAATGAACCTCCGTCGTAGCAGTCGCGCTTTGACCACTAGACAAATGAGGCAGTTTGTAACCACATAATTTGCGAATTGAATGTTCAGCATATCTAGTTCAAATGCCATCTGTCGGTAAGTACCTAAGCATAAACAACAAAAAAGAGAAATGAAAATTTGTCTAGAGAACTGAACATTGATTTCTCCAGACAAAAAACCCCAAAATGTTTCCAAAGTTTTTTCGATCTGGCAACCCTAAATAAAATCTAAGCTTTCGGGATGCGTCCTGACGACAGCCAGTCCTAAATCTCGCCAGTCTCCAATTCTCTCAAGCTTCTATTTTTGCCTCAACTTCCCAATTTTTATTTCAACATTTTGAAAATATGATCTGTTACACTAACCCTGTACTATTTAGCCTACTTTCTTCTATCCCCGGCTATCCGGATCCAGTTAACTTCCTGTCACGTTTCGTCAATCATCTTTCTACATAACATAACATACCATCACGCCTGTATTCCCCGAAGGGTTAGGCAGAGGCGTAGGTACTCTAATACACCCACAGTTCGCCGGTTTGTTTAGGTCCCATGTAATAGGGGGCGAGCCTATTGCTATTAACCGGGCACAAATTCCTAACTCCGAGCTGCTCCTGGGAATTTCATAGAAAAACCCAATAACACTTTGCTCGATCTGGGAATCGAACCCAGGACCTCTAGCGTAGCAGTCGCCCTCAGGATCGCTTGGCTAACGAGGCAGTCTTTTTACATCTTACAAGAAAGGAGGAAGAATGTCTTAGTGTGTCTGTGCATAAAGAGTCACTGTGTCTGGCGCGATTGACCGCTGTTCCCAATTTGTCGCGGCGCGTGCGCAGCTCACAGCGGAGGAGGTGGGGTCGTGTCGTCACGCTACGTCACGTGACGACGTCACGTAGTCTATTAGCGGATAACGCATTGATTTCCTTTCTTATACTTGTCGGTGATTGTGGTTAATTATTGTTGTTTTATTTTTATTTTCGTTTGGTTTTCCCTAGATACTGTGCTCTTACTCGTACAGTTGCAATTGTCACTAAACTCAATGTGAATTACCAGCGAAATAGAAAAAGAAAAATTATTCAGGAAGAGAGAAAAATTATTCAGGACTCCACTAGGACTATAAGACGACTTTCTTCAGGATAGGTACCTACATAACATAACTACATACCTACATAATTATGTTACTGTGACTGTATTGATTGATGTATTCCAAATATTATTTGAAGCAGGCACAACATTTGTACCTGCTTCAAATAATATTTGGAATTCAATAACGAATAATGCTAAATTTTTTATAAACTACTAGCTTCTGCCCGCGACTTCATCCGCGTAGCGTGATGATATATAGCCTATAGCCTTCCTCAATAAATGGGCTATCTAACACAGAAATAATTTTTCAATTCGGACCAGTAGTTCCTGAGATTAGCGCGTTCAAGCAAACAAACAAACAAACAAACTCTTCAGCTTTATATATTAGTATAGATTGATAGGTAATTAATTAACTAGCGCTCAACGAAAGAACTTTATTTAATTTACTGCATCTCACATTTACTTCACTACACCTCACGCCATCTATCGGCAATATTGATGTATTTATTTGTTTTGTCTTTGAATTACAGGAATGTTTGCAGTAACGAATTCTGTCATATCTGGCTTGGAATCTACTTTAATTTAAATTGTAGGTAATGTTTATATATCTGCTGCAGATGTTAATGGTGGTAACAGTAATTCTGTTACTTTTTTATCAAAACTTTGTAGTCGAATTTGACCGATAAATAATAATAAACCCGACGATATCCGGCATTCCTGCCTTTATCAAATTTACCAAGACTTAAGACAAATAAAATGATAAAACAAAACGTGATGCTATGTAGGTAAATTACACGAATATTTAATATACATGACATAATAATGAAAAATAATAAAGAATCTGTTAGGTATCAGCAAATTTGAACATTCTGAATCATTCACGGAATTTAGGAAGAATTCACAAGCCGCATTACTTATACAATGAAACCGACCGACGCGACGGGGTTTATTATTTTTATACTTATAACTAGCGACCCGCTCGCGGTATTACCTGTGTTGTCTCGTTCCTAGAGACGTAGCGTAATGTAAAGTCAAGAGCCACACCGTCTATTAGTGAAAACCGCATGAAAATCCATTCAGTTGTTTTTGAGTTTCTCGCGAACAGACAGACAAAAGCGGCGAGGTACTTTGGAATACTTTTTGTACACTTTCATATAGTGCAGATAATCCTCGTGGATCTGCCACCTGGAGTGGCGACAGGGTATGTCGGACTCCTAGATACTGACTAAAACTGCACTGTTTGCCTTAGCCTAAAGTCAGACACAGCCATGGGATTTGTCACGACCATGACAGGCCGTGGTGTTCGCTGGACTTCAAAGGGCGTGGTCTTATCTGATATATTATGTATATCATGCTTGGTATATGGTACGGTTTAGAGGGCTTACTTTCCTCAGCTCCACGACAAAGCACATATTTTGCGTGTGGGAAGGATTTGTAGGTACTTGAGCTACCATCTCTCGGAGGATGATTCGGTTTACCGAGGTACTTTGTATGTGGCTACCCCCGGGACAAAGGGCTCTCTGTAACACCTATAACAAAAAGATGTTTATTATAAGAACCATGGCCGATGGAGCATGGATTGGCTGATGAGGGCTGCGGTGACTATTCTTAATTGCTGTTTGTAACGCGTCCGTCTATGATAAGGAGTGCCTCAGGCCCAAAGACTACAATATAATACTGAGTACTTACTCACAGTCGGACCCGCAAGAGGTACCTACAGTACGCACAAATTGACTGCGCGCGAACTGAAGTTGTCCTCAAGTGGTTTTGCAGGGGTAAATGTTTAGTACTTAGATAGGTATTCGTGATTTTGCTCCCTAGGTTCTGATTTCGATATAACAGGATCTTGTGCGGCTGTTCGCAACGTAAAGCTTCGGACCGTACAGTAATTTGAGCGTAGCACACATAATATTGAACGTGATCACTAAGTAGTTACCTACCTATGTATGTAGTTTTTAAACTACTTATGTGAACAAGACACGACTACGCTTGCATGGATACTTACCTCCAGCGGAAACAATTACGTGTTTATCATCTTATTATACCGGCAGACTGCCAAACGAAACGTTTTGGAAAACCCCGTGTATGTATGTAGGTACACCTATTAATCCATGACTCCATGAGTCAGATAATATCAGCAGGCTGCTACCTATTATAAAAAATGGATACTTTTTTAGTAATAAAACATAAAACTGTCTAAATATAGCGGCTGTGTGACTGTTCTTATAAGTATAGGTACTTTTTGCTGGTGTATCCATCCTGGTATTTTATGTTTTTTGTTTTTAGAAATGGCAACAGTTGTTGATTCAGGGATTCATATTAGCGTAACCGGACTTGGTGGCAAGCACCGAATGCCTCCAGCCAGGTAGGTACAACATAAAACTAAGCAAGAGCAGCTACGGGCGTCCCCTAACGGGACTCGGGCCTCGGCTTAGTGCGTTGCTGGGGGACAGCTAGGGACTCCTGGATCTGGTTTAAAATTATCTGGTAATAATTGTCTTCACGACGGGCCTCGCCAGCGAGGACGGTAGATCTGGCGGCGTATCCTAGTATAAGAATAATCGATGTCAAATACATTTATTTATGGGTACCTAGTCCTTAAGAGTTAAATAGGTCTGTTTATAATTAGGTACTAACAAGTATTCCGAAGGCCCAGCCAGGACTGCCTTCCCCTTAAGAGACTTTCACTGAGCGTAAGTAGTAGTAAGGAGGAGTAAGGTCATAACTAACTAGGAGTACATTTCAGGATTTTCAGGGGGTTCGACCAGAGACAATATATTATTGGTAATCTTTTTTTTCTTTGTAGTATTAACTGTTTGGGGGAACCCCTCCCCCTATCTACAATAAAACTGAGAAGAGGGAAATCCTTACCTGCAATGCAAATGCTGCAATGTAACTTTATTATCGTACCTACTCACATTATCATGATAAAGTTGTTATACAACAGATTGCTATACTTATTTTTATAGGCGCAATAAAAAAATAGTACCTAGCTAATTAATACAGTGGTGCTAATTCTGTAGTGGCAAACTAAACTAAAATCCGACTAATTTTAGTTTAGTCGTCATTCCTATTCAGATATTATTAAGCGACTAAACTAAAACAGTTTGATTGAGTTTGACAGGACTAATTTTATTTTAGTTACTCAATTTAGTCTAAATTGTCATTTTGGTATTCTGTTGTACATGTTTTACGTCAAATTACAACTTAAATTGGAAACGTCAAACTAATTTTAGTCGTCATAGAAATAGGTGTCTACTAAACTAAATTTTATTGTCGTAGGCGGACATTTGTAACAATTTGTAAAATGATCAAGTTATTTGTTCTCAGTAAACATTTTTTCGTGATTATAATGGCAGAACATGTAATTGTGACTCTTCCGAATTCATTAAAGAGGTAAAATACTCAAGGCTAATAAAATAATTCATAAGTACCTAAACGCGAAAAGTTATTTTTCAGAAACTATCAAGATTAATATAAGACTTATGGATAGTCGATCTAATAAAAGCTCTCTTTGCTTTTTATTGGCTCTTTTCGTAGCACTGTTTGCAGACGCCATTTTTATACATAAAAACGGAGTTGAAAATATTTTACTTTATTGATAATAATTGAATAATTGAAGCGGCGGTAGCCTAATGGCTAGGGCGTCGGACTTGCGATCATGTGGTTGCCGGTTCGCACCCCACCCATTGCACTACCGACGTGAACCCACTCGTAATACAAGCATTTAGCTTAGCACGAGGGGTTAACAAGAATACTAGTAATGTGTGACTCACATTGCTAGTAAGCTTTTTTTAAACACAAAAAAAAAATTAAATTATTATCAATCAAGTAAATTATTATGTAGGTACCTATTCTGTTTTTTTTTTTAATATGGCGCCACACTGCTTGTGTATTTGCCAAGGTTAAGGCTAATCGTTTACCTGAGCCCGCCAAATTCAAATTACAATTGGTTTTTCGCAATTTGTAGATTCTAGATTGATAGCTGTAGTCATTGTGCCTATAGCTATACAATATTCACAACTCAGCTGTGAAATTGTATAGCTAATCAGCTCAGATCTACAAATTGCGAAAAACCAATTGTAATTTGAATTTGGCGGGCTCAGGTAAACAATCAGCAACATCGTGGGATTATATTATGGCACCACACTTTATGCTATAATATTTTCACAAAAAATATTTTCATTAAAATTGTCATTCGTTCATTACGATCTTTCATATCAAGTTCTTAGATAGGACCGTCTGATCGTGCCGAAGCCCCATAAAAGTATATTATAATACTTAAGACTGGCAACACCAAATTAAGTTTTTACTGGCAACATCATAGCATAGTCAAGTAAAATAAGGCTATAAGGACATGTATCCAGGGCCGCTAAATAAATTAATAAAAAAAAGTCAACTAAAATAAGTCGTGTCAAATTCGATTTTGGTTGGGCTTTTAAATTTAGTTCGCCGTAACAACAGAATACGTTTTAGACTAAACTAAACCAAAATTGGTAAAAATTTAGTTTGGTTTAGTTTGGTCAGTTGAACAACAGAATTAGCACCATTGACGCCTTTTCCCACAAGAATAGTCAGGGACTACAGACTATGCTACATACTGCGACTGGCTACTATTATTGCATACTTATTTTGCTTGTTCCACGTTCGATGTTTTAGAGAAAGAGTAAAACAAGTTGTACTCATTGCTTTGCTTAAATTATAAAAGAATGGTAACTGTTTTTTTTTTGTTTTGAGACAAATAAACATTTTTCATTTTCATTTTCATTTTCATGGTGGTTTCCGGTGTTACAACGTAATTTCGTAAACCAGCACTTTCAAATAGGTACAAAGTTTATTTTTTTAATTACTACTACTACTGATTTTTTTAATTCATTTTATTTAATTGCACGGTGTCCTTTTTTAATTATTCATCTTTAGTCAACATCCAATTGAATGAAATGTCACCATGGATGGCTTTTATTTTTATATAGTTTTTATTTTTATTATGCTGGCAACCAACATGGAGTGCTTGCTTACACGTCAAATGATTTGCTGGGTTTTACGATAAAATGTTCTCTATTTATCGCGAAAAGTGATTGAATAAGTAATTTGAAAGTGTAGATAATAAAAATAAAAACATTTGAGACATTTGATGCGCACACACAATACATAATCATTCCTTAGACGTAACAACTAATGCATTAAAAAAAGGCAAAGCTTATCAGAAAATGGGTAAGTGATTTAATTGTCATAAAAATCTGCTAAATACGTGTTTAATGAGCTGTTATTGTACATGTCTTGTTGTTATATTGCAGGTGGCCTATTCAGTTACTTCAGGGGGTTGTTAGGGGCGCGGGAAATGAGAATTTTGATTCTCGGCTTGGATGGTGCCGGGAAGACTACTATATTGTACAAATTGCAAGTTGGAGAGGTGGTCACTACCATACCCACCATCGGCTTTAACGTAGAACAAGTCACATACAAAAACTTAAAGTTCCAAGTGTGGGATCTTGGTGGACAGACCAGTATTAGGTGAGATAACATAACATTCAATATAGGTTATGTCCCTTTAGTCATGGGTGTTACAAGTTATTGTACTAGTCAGCAATGTCACAACAATTACTGCTGTTACTATAAATTGGATAATATCTTTACTGAATAATTAACTAGTGTAATGTGACAATATTTGCATAATTCTTGTTATTTTCAGGCCTTATTGGCGGTGTTATTACGGGAACACAGATGCAATAATATATGTAGTTGATTCAGCAGATCGAGATCGAATAGGAATTTCTAAAGATGAATTGGTACACATGTTGAGGGTAAGCCTGTTTACATTTTTGCTATGAGTAAGCTTAAAGTCTAGGTAGTATGAGGTAGTCATTTAATAGGTAAGTGGGTAGCTTTGGTCAGAGAGGTTGTTCAGAGAGGGAGGAGATTTATTATTCTGTCATCTGATATAAACATAATTTTGCCTAGAAAACTTGGAAATGGTAAAGCATTCAATTCAATGTAAATAAAATTGATGGATTAAAAAAACTGCCTTTAAAAGCAACAAAAAACTAAGTACTTTTTGGTCACAAACTCATTTCAGGGTTCAAGCGCTACCAGAGACAATACTTTTTTTTAAACAAGAGTGGCTAAGGCTTTTCGCCCCCTGCCTTTGACCATGTCTATACGAAGATAATATTAAATATCATTGCTATAGCCGTTAGTGGGAAAATAATTGCTTACTTATTACCATGTACCAATTAGCAGGCTAAGCAATTGTCTGGGTGTTAGTACATCACACACTGCTCATCATTTACTTTCTATATAGGTACCCATGGTTGTTTGTAGTTCAATACTTTGGTTTAGGGTAGGTGGGCAGACATCACACATTGTTGTGTCTTACTTTATCATTTATGAGATTTAAAGACCATCATACCTGTATTCCACGGAGGGTTAGGCAGAGGTGTACTAATGCACACCCACCCCTGGTATGTTTAGGTTCTATGTAATAGGGGTGACCTTATTGCCTTTCACGGGGCATAAATCCAAATTCTGAGCTGCTACTGAGAATTTCATAGAAAAACCCAATAACACTGTTTGATCTGGGACTTGAACCCAGGGTCTTTAGCATAGTAGTCACACCTTAGACGGCTTAGACTAATGAGGCAGACCTTATGGGATTATCAGATTTAAACTTTTAATTATACTATCTAAACCAAACAAGACATAAAACATACTATTTTAAACAGTTAATCTTTTCAATTAATATATCATGTAGATTTAATGATAACTCAGTGTAACTGATTTTGTACAAAGATAAAATCAGAATCTGATAATAATTTATGGTTTAAAAGTAATTACTAATACTAAATTATGAGAACTATGTCACTTCCTATACTCCAATATTATACAGGAAATAACTTACATTTTGAAGTTTAAAACAAATGAAGATTTTTCTTGTTGAATACTCAATCTTACAAGCATGTTCTTATGTTCCTTGCCCACTGTCTGTGCTCAAACTCCTGTACACCAAGCCTGAGTCTGATGTGATGACTTTGTGGATGAATGAAAGACACTTTTGTCACTATGTTTGGAGTATTGTAAGAACAGTGTATGAATTTCTTTAATTAATGTAATTGGTCAGCAGAGTAAAATATTGTCAAGCCTCCTCCTAGTTCCTCTATCTATCTCAATCAAATGCCGATTTAATCTTAACTGTGTAAGATTCAATATCATTAGATCAATGTTTGTAACCAACATACACAATTAGCACTTGAATCAGATAAGAGTTGTAATTGTATTATGGCTAAGATAAGACTACTAAAAAGTAAAAGACTTGTTTCTTTGAACAGAATGAGTTTTTGAAACTAAATAAGTATAATTTTATTTTATTTATTTATTTATTTTTATATAATTTGACATGATAGTGACCAAGAAACTACCAACATAATAGCGATAAACAGTTGCCTACTATCCTTGGGATAAGGTTTATATAGGTAAAGTCAAGGGATTATCTCTATAATCCAACCATTTTTAAACCATATAGTATTAGGTCATGTGACCAACTAATGACAGCCTTGATGACTTGGTCAGTTAAATAGGCAATACATCATTCACAAATATTTTATGCAGACAATAGAAGAATGTATTTATAACAATACAAAATACAATTTAGTAACTCACTGAATAAAAATTTATCACTTTCCAGGAGGAAGAGTTAGCTAACGCGATACTAGTGGTCCTGGCGAACAAGCAGGACATGGCCGGGTGCCTGACAGTGGCCGAGGTTCACCAGGCGCTGGGGCTGGACGCGCTGCGCGACCGCACCTTCCAGATCTTCAAGACATCAGCCGTGCGCGGAGAGGGACTCGACCAGGCGATGGACTGGCTCTCCAATGCACTGCAGGCTAGGAAATAACATCTGACTAATGGTGCGATTAGTTGAAATAAGAGAAAACTTACCATATTGCGCGATGGCCGTTTTGCCTGGATGTGACACATACTTTCCCAAATTAACTTACTTCTTTGTTTAAATACATAAGTGTGTGTGCGTCCTGTCTATGTAAATAGAAAGAAAGAAACAGTTTATTCAGCGCAGTAAGGTCAAGTACATTCATAATAATAAGCTATAATAACAAAAAATAAAGATAAAAATAGTACTATTCCCAAATTTGCGCCGAAAGGCATCTGGTTCAGCATAATATGCCAGACAAATTTGGCTGACGCTGGTTTTCAACCAGGTCCTAATCACGCACAGATGTGAAACCATTTGAAATGGTCGTAAAATTACTTTCTTTATTGTATATGTTGTCACTTTGAGTGATTGATTTCCAGTTCACTGTAATGGTTTTAGGTCCTATGAATCTATCCCAGGGCCTTTAAGCGTAGCGACCACTAAACTAACGAGGAGTCTAGTTTTTTTATAGGAAAAGGGGCAGCACACATCACCCGATGGTAAGCGATTACCAAATCGACCATGGACAAGTGCTTTGCCCGCCTTTTAAAAGGGTTTGGGCCTCCGGTATCTCACTTGGTGAAACACAACTAGCTAGCTAGTGTAGTTTCAAGTTCACATAATAATATATTGTTTCAGGCTGTAACTAAAGTGGACACGTGATACAAGATGGCTTGATGTGCGAGTGCGCGATGGACAGACATTAGTTAGTCACATGTAACGCCATTAGTTCTAGCATCGTACCCCGTCGCCGACGCACAACACTAACAATTTTGGCCGATAACATGGAAGAGTGACCGAAGCTGCAAGATTGCGAGAGTGATCTACTCAATATAACGTGTTGTGAGCCATGAGAAATTGTCACAGTAATATAAATCGTATTTTATAGGAAATGGTTACATAATTATATGGAATATTTTGTAGGTATAGTTGGTCAAGAAAATGTTCACTAGTCACTACCATAATGTTGACTGTAAGCAAAATACATTGAACTAACATTGTTTTAATGAAATTTGTATGCATGCATAAACACCTAAACGGCTACTCTCTAGTGGTTTCCATCCACTAGAGAAATGCCGATTGCCGATGCATTTTTACTATGTGTTTCGTGTGTATATATTTGTCAATAAACACCTAAACGGCTGGACCGATCTTAATGATGATTTTAAATATTTAGCCGACTATACCGACTGCTAGAATTATTTAAAAAAATATATAATCCGTACTTAAATTCTGTACAAGTTATAATGCAATATGAGTACCACCTTTTTCCAACCTAAAAATTATCGCAATACAGTCACGTTGTATATCAGTTGTTAAAATTATCCAGGGGTCGGGAACAAGAACAATGCCTTATAAACAACTGATAAATAATCTCCTGCTAAGATGGATGAGATTTGATGGTCTTCGATTATATAGATTATGAATATGGTAAAAGCCAGCCCTGAATCAAAATTTTTTTCGAACCGGTACAGAAACTTGGCAATCGTGACCTCTCCTTTTTTTATGGGATAGGGGAACAGACGGTTCACCTGATGGTAAGCGATAACCGCCGCCCATGGACACCCGTAACACCAGAGGAGTAAGAAGTGCGTTGCCCGCCTTTTAAAAGGGTTTGGGCCTCCGATATCCTCACTCACTCAGCGAAAAACAACGCAAGCGTTGTTTCACGCCGGTTTTCTGTGTGTGTCTCTCCAATATTTGAGATTTTAGCAATTTTTGTGCCCAGAAGAGAAATTGATCCCTTTAGTAAATTTGCCCACTTTCTTACTTATCAGCAACTGGTCGTTATAAGATAATTTTTTGTTTTAAACATGATTATTATTTTATGATTTTGGCGCTCCCTGAAAGCTGCCCGGGGCTACTGCCCTGGTTTGCCCCTCCCCCCCTCTTGATCCGTGGCTGGTAAATGCATGTTGCTATAATAGTTCCCCTTGATTTCTAAGTCTTATAAAAATCAATGCAAATGTTACGCTTTACTGAGAGACGACGGTGATGTAAAAATAAATTGGAATAGAAAGCCTGCGTGCGGCGACGGATGTACCTATACATAAGTTATTATTAATTAATTACTATTAATTATTATATATTTTGTATCAGTGACGTTCACCAAGCTATAATTTATATTATTACGCGATAAGAGAGAAAGATTGTTCCAAATACAATATCATGTATTATTGCTTAGTTTTTTATTTCTCTATGAATAACCACATCAATTGTGAAGAGCGGGAAAAGTCCGCTACAGCTCTTATGCTGTGGAAAAGCGTGTTCTTTTTAAGCAATCACATACCTACAGTCCCCAAGCAGTTTCAGTTATTGGAAAATCAATATTCTGACTTCTTTATAATATGTGCCTTGATACAATAGAAATTGTATCAACTATGTACCTACACACATCAAAAAAAGTTTGAGAGATATACTTTTTTAAATCGAAATTTATAAAAAAAAATTGCTGTGTTTTCTTTAAATAGAAATACCCTGTTTGAAATTCAAAAATAGAACTACTAAAGAAGAAGAAATCATAATATAGTCTACCGTAACCGTTACCTGCCTCATTAGCCGAGTGGTCCTGAGCGCGACTACTACGCTAGAGTTCCTGGGTTCGATTCCCAGGTCGAGCAGTGTTATTGGGTTTTTCTATGAAATTCCCAGTAGCAGCTCGGAGTTAGGAATTTGTGCCCGATTAATGGCAATAGGCTCGCCCCCTATTACATGGGACCTAAACATACAGGCGAACTGTGGGTTAACATTAGTACGCCTCTGCCTAACCCTTCAGGAATACAGGCGTGATGGTATGTTTTATGTAGTCTACCGTAACAAAAAAGATTTCGATTTTTCAAAGTGATCGCAAACTTTTTTTGAAGTATTGGTAACTCAAGCTCTCAATTAATTTACTATTATATTTAGTTAGGTACTATAATTATTTTTTAAAGCTTATCATTATTATGCACCTATATTCCGGACTATTTTTCTATTCATCCCATTTTACGGTAACTCGTTTCTGAGATTTCTACTCTATCGGTTTGGGAATTTTCGGTAACGGAACTATGTTTTATAGTAAATAGTAGCAAGACTTATGATTTTGTTCTTTATATCCCGTCTATCGTTCTTATTTAATTTGTCCTATGCCAACATAAGCAGTAGGAGAAAACAGGTTAGGTTAAAAAAACTTGTTGGCATGCTAATCAAGTTTATTGTGATCACTCGGAATAGATCAGAGTCAATGGCGGTAGTTCGAATAATTTTATACGATGTGCGGCCGTTAGTCTACACATCCATCAGAGTTTTCATCCACCGGTTGGCTCTGTCTTAGTTCCTCCTCTAGTTTCCTGCAATATTCCTCTTCCTGTCTCAACTTTTCTTCCTCCAGCCTCTTCTTTTCTTCTTCTAGCTTCCTCTGGGCCTCCATGTATCGTCTACAATACTCTTCTTCTTCTTTCCTCTTGGCTTCCTTTTTTCTGCTCTCTTCCTTCTCTATTGCCTCTTCTTCTATAGTAGGCCAGCGCCTTCTCCAAGGAGCGATCTTAGGGCATTCCTCGACGCATTCTTCCTCACACTCGGGGTCAGAGATAGGAACAGATTCAGGTTCGATGCAATCATCAGAGAATTCAGCATCGCCGGCCGGTGTATTCGGTGTGCGGGTGGAAATGGAAGTCGATGTGCGGATGGGGACTGCGGCTGTTGCGTGCATAGGGACGGCGGCCGCCGTGGATACGCGGGTAGGCTCCTCCTTGCTTGATTTGGTAAATAGGTAAAGGAGTGAGAGGACGCCAGCACCCACCGCAACTCCTCCGAGGACAGGCAGCCACTCTGTTAGGTCTGGATCTTCATCTGAAACATTAGGAGCATTAAAGAATTTAAGTATCACTAAGAGTCTCGCAACTGCATCGTGCTGCGAAACAGATTTTCTTTGGATTTGAGTCTGTCCCTACAACCGATCTTCCTACTCTAAATAGTATCTTTTATCATCTTAACTTATTCGGATAAATGGGTACAGGTATTGGCCTCGGTATAGGGTCTGCGAATCAGTCTATTGTGAGACTAGTGTTCTATCGACTAAATGATTTCTGTATGGATTTGATTATTAGTGCCTCACCCAAGTTGCGTTCTATCAAAAATGAACTTAAGAAGCTATACTTCAATCATAATGATTCGACGAACTACGTGTGATTGTGGGTAAACGGATCATCTCCCGTTTACCCACAATCACACGTAGTTCGTATTGCAGCGAAAATATTTTTAAAACTATTGCAGCCTACTGCGACATTTGCATCCAAAACCTAAGAATTGTAATTCTCGCGACACATTGCGGTTTCCACTTGTCCTGCTTGAAGTATGCCTACCAATAGTGTATTTTGTTTTAATCCATGGCTATCAAATGGTAGTAAATAGCTGACAAGTATAGCTTAAGAGGTTTCTGAACAATAACTCCTTTACGCCTTCGGAGCAGCTGTCGCTTCTTCGGCAAGTTTCATTTTCTTGTTCAATTCTTCCTCAAGCTTCTTTTTAGCTTCTTCTAATCTCTTCTTTTTTTCTTCGCATTTTTTGCGTCTTTCTTCTTTCTCTCGTTTCAGTTGGGCGTTCAGTCGTTCCTGCTCCTCTTTCGTTAAGAACTTTCGCTTCTTAAGGCTTATTGATGCGCAGGTTTTTGAATCCGGCTCGGTCAGCAGCGGCTCCTTCCTCGACTGGGCGAAAAAGTAGAGGAGTGCCAGGATGCCAGCACCTATTACTACCCCTCCGATGATAGGCAGCAAATCTGTCCCTCCGTCGTTTCTTCCCCTGCCTGAAATTGTCACTTGCATCATCATCTTAGTAATTTCCCAACTGTATTGTGCCTCCATAGAGATTTAACCTTTACAGCGAATATTGGAAACATTTGCGTACAAAAACGTTTATCTCGATTTGATTGAATTTCTTTCTTTTTCAGGCTAATTTAAGATAATTAGCGCAATTTGCTTCCTATGGGAAACGAGCAATAGATTAATATATTGTTTGAGATGTCCCATCGTTCATACCGTTATATGTCTAAAATGACGGAATGATTTCTATTGAGTTTGACTTCCTCAACAGCTTTAGTTTACATAAGTTAGGCTAAATTTGAAGGTAAGGTTACTTTAGACTCAATGTCGATTCATAGGTATATTGTTAGCTCTTTTTTAGATTATTTTTTAGTTTAGATCTTTGTTGATGACAAAGATCTAAACGAGTTGGGAGTGTCGATGGTAAAGGAATTTGAACGAAGCCTAATAGTCCTGGCTACTGAGAACAATAATGGTGTCTTCCTATTTTTTACCCAAAATGTGAACGCAACTCAGGAGAGGCAATGCCCAGAGCCTAAGTGAAACTTTAAATCTAGTCTGACAGTCTCACAGCACTTACCTCGTCTGGGTCTTGCGCTCATATTTGTGAAGGAAGGTAATTATGTAGTGTAAGATTAAAAAATGAATTTAGCCAAATCCTGTTACATGACTGTATACTGAAACTATTGCTATTGTGAATTTGTATTGGCATTACTTGATGGTAAATTTTAAATTTATACGGGACATGGCTAATGTTTTGCGATACATTAATATTTAGACATTTTTAAAATGACAGAAACGTTTGTCTTTGATTGTTATAAGTATTTAATGTTTAAAAAGAGGCTGCAAGTAATAGAGAGCTTCTAAAGAGGCTTTATCTTTGGCAATGCCAAAACTTGGCCAGATCAAATTCAAAATTGTTTAATAAAATTGAAATAAAGGATTTTGACTTTGATGGCTGAGCTGTACTGTCTCATTACGGAATAAATAAATCTACCCTTCCGTCTTTTAAAGAAGAGCCAACATTTATGGGAATACCTGATGTTCAGCATCGTGTCTGGCACCGGAATCCTCATGACTTTCCTCAGCAACAAGAGCTGCTGCAGCACACAGCCGTACGTGGGTCTTGGGTCAGCCAGTAACCAGGGAAATAAGTACCGACCCCACGCCGTGCAAACAGAAGAGAAAGGAATTAATGTACTTTACAGGAAATCATGCTTTTTTCGCAGGGGATTTAAAGACAAAATAACGGAAACGAAATTACACCCAGATTAGACAGAAAATATACTCGTTTGTTGATAGGTATTTATCTTGAATGGGAATTGAACCCAAGATTTTGGCGGAACCGTAGTGACAAGGCGACTTACGTAATCGCTAAACCAACCTTGCTTAATTTTTTGGGATACCAAAGGTAAATAGAGAATGATAGAAGTGAACTTGAGATAAAAACAAATATCCTGGCTTTTGAAGTTGCTAGAAACTGAGCTTTGAACTGAACTGACTAGAAATTAGTTTTTTCATTTAAGTAATAGTTTCATATACAACAAGTTAATAACTAGAATAAATAACAGAACTATTTTGTAAAGATAGCAGTTATGTAAAATAGTTTAATTAAGTTGATTTGTTCGATGAAGAACAGTTTATTCTCGATATCTTTAAGGATTATTGTTGGTACTGCATCATTGCCGGGCAAAATAACTTCGGGCTTAAGAGTTCGATTATATGACCTACAGTGGCTGTAGTAGGCAGTTTCGGATGAAATCAACACAACAGAGCTTACTTCGTTATAGTTGGCATCAGGGGCTCATGGTTGAGTTGGTTCATTGGTTACAGGAAGTATAGTGGTAGGCACGGGCTTCATGGCTTTCATGTACAGGATGTTCGTCCTGAGGAGTACTCGCCCACCATCACCCCCGCCGCCCCCGCATAAGGAAGAAGTCAAGGTTGTGCCAAAGGAGGAGCCAGTTGTTGTACAGCAACCCGGTTGGCCATGCCCGCAGACCCTAGGATGGGTCCCTGCCCGAGAAAAGAACGGTTTTGTGAATAAATTATTTGCTGAAGTAATTTGGGATTTCAATACCTATTTATTATTTACTTAATGTGACAGGTAGGTACCTACCTCTTCTTACGATTTAGTTTACACAACAGACTTTCATTATGATGTAGGTAATCGTATGTGCTAATAATACTAGTAAACTTGGTGAACTTCATCGTCTTCTTGTTTTTTATTTGACATAACTTCTAGACGATGGTATTTTCATGCTAACTCCAATTTTGTTGACGTCTGCTCAATCGCGAGTTTCCGCGCATCTCGTACCTGAGATTGACTGGATGGGTGTAAAGGAATTGAACAAATGTGACCAGACATTCAGCGTGCGGTGCTTCGTGAACCAGTTTCTTTTTCTTGGATATGAAATGTGTTAAGTAATATTTTCAGGTTGAGCATTGGTAGTGAGCTCGATGCGTTTATTGGTTAACTACACATGAAAAACAAGCTAGGATAATTAAGTAATCCTATCGGCGGATTTTTCCTCACGCACGGACCGACTCGCCCTCGCACGTTTTACGAGTGTAGCCTAAGACATACATAAGGCTATGTTTGAGTGTTATGGGGTACATTCGAAACATTCCTAGTCCTGGTATGGGCATTTCCTTTACCTACGCCAAAATCAACTAGTTACACCTTTTTGTTTCAATTAACATGTACTTGAAAGTTAGTGTTCACGTGTAGCAAAATACGGCGGTTATAACAAACCCGGTCAATATTGTAGTAAGTGCAATGATTGTGACGCGTCTTTTAAGCAGGTGCATTCTACAACCTCTGCGGACGAATTAGGCCTTATGCCGTCCCAATACGGTCCACCGCCGACCAAGTTTGGACAAATATGTAGAGAACCCTGCACGGCATGTCTTGTACGAAATAGCAGAGGCATTTGAACTGGATACCAAAGAACCTTAATCACCAATGTGGTATAGTGGAATGTTAACTCTTTATAATGGTGTCACAGTGTGTTTTCGTGTGTGGTGTTAAAAGTTTGGGACAGAGGTGTGCGGGCGGGGGAGGAGCATGCGGTCTGACTGGTTGCTCGAACGACGACCGGAGGCTGCGCGCGCGCCGGCCGCAGGTACACTCCTGTGCTTAATTTTATAATTAAAGCCCACGTGGTCGCTCAAGATTATATCTTGACGCGAAAATATGCAATTTAAAATCTCTGTTATCTCTCACCTTGGGTGTTTCCCCGCATTTCCTTTTATAAAAAGAATTTGGGCAGTTTTGGTACAAACGTATTTTGTATGCTACGTGTCCATTGTTATTGTCTTTCATATTCTGTCATTTACAGATTGCCTTATGTTATTCTACAGTTAATGACATGAGAACCAATTCAGCATTCTGCCTCAGAGCAGGTTCTAGTCGTACCTATTTGATTCATCACAGCTTTTTTCACACGGTTCTTTTTGTTATTAACAAAAGCTACATAAGAAGTATATGTAATACCTATATATATTTATATGAGTATAATAACTATAATATAGATAATTTACACACCTTCCCAAAAATTGCACAGATTAGTATGGGAAATCTGTAGCGGTACCTAATATGTACTTACCTAAAAGCACATTAGATTCTTACAAGAGAGCATACAGCGAAAGCTCTAAAAAGCCTGTAAGGGCATGCGCGGGGGCAGTCGTACCCGACTGTACAGGACCAAGCTCTGGCACGAGTCTTGTTAAGAATTTATAGGAGAGCCGCGCGCGGGTCGCGGCAGTGTCGTGCGCGCCTCGTAAGCGCCTGCGCCGCCGCACCGCACCGACTGCGCACGCGCATCACACGCCGACAAAAGTAAAAGTTTTCAGTGCAGTGCAGTGCAGTGGTAGTGAAACAGACGTGAGCACTGGAATGGATGGCTAGGTACGCACGATATTTTTTTGAGGAAAAAACACTCCCACGCTTGTGAGAAATTGGCCTATTGTGGTAGCCGCAGCGAAAGTACTCGCACTTGGTGTTTGTAGACTGGTAGGGCCTTGGAACTATGTAGTTAAGTTACTTTTGTGCATAGTAAGCATAGTTTAGGTGTAACAAGTTAATTCTGCGCTCTCACAGAGTTACCTAGAACAAGTCTCTTGCGCATTTTATTCTGACTTGTATGTTTGGTCTGTCGTTTTAATAATGAGTCGATAGTTCCAAAGAGACCGGTTACCGATGTAATTCTGGTCAGAATCATAATTAATTAAAGAATAAAAACATCGGTATTATATACTTTTATTGTAGAAATTACTAAAAATTATCAGCGGATAAACTTTATTTATGTAACCGGGGAATTCAGGATCAATAAAATCGCTTAAATTATTACGTATTACATGTAAACGTGTTGTACCTACCTATTAATTTATTCGTAATTACAATTCTGTATGTCTGTCTGTTTGTTCCAGCTGATTTCAGAGATCAGCCGGAACTAACAGACAGACAAAAATTGAAAAAAATGTTGTTTTGGTATATGTACCTACCGTGTATTCGTGTAAGTATCCAAATGCACTTAGTAAAAAGCGGATAATTTAATATTACAAACAGATACTCCAATTTTATTTATTTGTATACATAATCAGGTCGATACTGTAACTAACAGCTCCTCCCAGAGAATGCTAAGAGATTAGTCGAATCTTCCATGAATCTGCCATTGGTGTGCGTTTATCTTAGCAGCTTTACGTGAAAAGATTATTGTTTTTCATCCCTTCTTAGCAGATGCCTACCAATTTTCATGTTTATAAACCCAGCTATTTGGGCAGCGCGTCTATTTGATAGTTTTGTCTTATAGGTATAGATGATGTTTTAATAAAATCAAGATAGAACAAAAGCAAATTAGAGACTGTGCCTAAATAGAATCATCCGTTGCTGCATCATGTGTCGCTGAATTTCTTCGTGAAATTTGTAGTCTACTCTGTAGAGTAGACTACAAATTATGTGTAATGTATGTTGAGAATTTCTATAGAAAAAGATAGCTAAACCTATCAGGTAAACGGCATGGCCAACAGTTTTGGTGTTAATATGCTTATCGTAGTTAGATTCCCGTGTTGAATAAATATTTGTATGGTAAGACATATGGTAGCGAAAGTCCTCACCTATTTTTGTATATCTTACTATAGAAAAACAAAACGTTATACTACGTCAAATATTAGATTTTTTGTTTTTAAGACATCCCTAAATATCTTATTTAGGTATGTCATACACAAATACCCCAAACCTACCAACCAGTTAGTAAAGGGTTAAAAAAAACATGGATGTTTTTCCACAATTTCTAAGTTTACGTCAACAAATTGATTGATTGTATATATTCTTCTTCGAAGTGGCTCTACAATTACTGGAGGTTAGCAGTTAGTTCGGGAAACTTCAGTCTGTTCTTTGCGAGACGGAACAGTTCAGCGGCGCTGTTGATGCCGGTCCACTCGCGAATATTGCGCAGCCACGACTTTCTTCTTCGGCCTACTGATCTTCTTCCAACCACTTTGCAGCAGTTGGTATCATGTCGCATAATGTGGACATAAACAATAACAATTTTTTCTCTGTTTGACGGTTGGCATAATTTGGCGTTTCTGATCGGCTTGGCGGAGAACTTCTTCATTTGTCATTTTCTTATGTGTCAAGCTAATAGCTAGCATACCACAATAGGAAGGCTCTGTTCGTCTTTTGAGGTCAACTTTAATCGTCCAAGCCTCGCATCCCTATAGAAGTATGGGCCATAATATCACTGATTGTAAATAATCCCAATTAAAACTGCCCCATATTTTTGTCCGGCTATTGTGCAATTGTGCATACTAATGAGCCACATACTTACTAATTACTGTGGTTTACTGACATAAGTTAAGTAGGTACGTAGCAAGGAGTACAGTCGTTGATGTCATCGCCTGGCTTCTAATGACCACACCGGTTTCGGAGTGAAAATAATTATAGTTCGTCATAATTTGCGGCTCTCAACACGTCGCGTTTGGAACATGTTAGAAGTTAACCTTTGTAACTCATTGATATCTGACGTCTCAAGACGAAAACGCGTGAGTATACCCCTGTCCATACGCTTCGGCAGATACATGCCTGTTGTTCACCTTAGTAGCTATGAAAAAAACCTTACAGTCCTCCGAGTCTGAGTCTAAGCCACCTGATGGTATGTTGTCTCCGCCGCCTAGGCTTGCCTCACTTACATAACAGCTGTTTTGTAAAACATCTAGCGCCTGTGTTAATAACAGCTGTTTTGTAAAACAAGTTGTGTTAAATGGCGAACTAATAGATATCGCAATTCAACTACGACATACATATAACCTTACAATACAAATACTCTCGTAGGTTCTAACCAATATTGATCTATGGTTCTAACTAACAGAAAATTTACCCATGGGCGTAGGTAGGTACGAAACCTATTTGTACATGTTCATAATTGGAGAAATAACTGCGTCCTAATTGTGGCACGTTAACTACGTTAGTTTGAACTATGCTATGCGTTAATGGGTCAATTTCTGAAGCGTCCGCCGCGCCCCCTATCCGAGGTCCACCTCACTTAATTCTCTCCAGCGATCGTGTAGGCGATAGTGTCGGAATTCCGCGCTCATTTCATTACAAATACGGTTTCGAAGTGTTATTTACAACCGACTCTATTAAGCCCTGTTCTCTGTCATAGTTCTTGGCGTTTAGAGTTAATGGGTATTATCGCGACAACTTCTATTGCTGAATACGATTGCTTTTAGATTCCTTTGCTTCTTGCAGTCGTACGTAGGAAGACTGTAGAAGGAACTAGAGAGTCGCAGGACTTCGGGAGGCCCGCGCCTCTTTTGAATATCTAATCTTCATACCTAGTTTTCTCGCACTACAGACTACTTATGCAATTTATAGATATATGATATGGTGATTACCGTAATACTTATTTTAATGTAGGGGTCCAGGAAGTTATTTAAATAATAGAATTGCTATATACCTATTTATACAGGATTGAAGCACTGTTACATCAACCATCTTCTGTCAAGACTAAAACATAGTCTCACCTCATTTGCCTAGTGGTCCTGAGCGCGACTGCTATGTTAGAGGTCCTGAGTTCCATTCTCAGGTCGAGCAGTACCTATTATTAGGTTTGTCTATGAAATTCCCAGTCTGCTACTCGGAGTTTGGACAATAGGCTCGTCCCATTATTACATGGGACCTAAACATACCGGCGAACTGTGGGTGTACATTAGTAGGTACGCCCCTGCGTAACCATCCCGGGAATTCAGGCGTGATGTCTCACATAAAATATTAAAAATGATTTTTTGTTATAACGAACATGGTATGCACCACATTGCTCCGGCTTCTATAGTAAGTACATTTCATTCCTCTATTCTATAATGTATGTTTACAAATGAGCTTATTTATTAATAATTAGGTACCTTGTCTACTTACGTAGTCATCAAACCGGTTTAATTACTGATGGAATTTGCAAATTAGTGTTGTGAGGGGACTAGTCATATTATCTAATAATAATAACATTAAATAATACTTTTATTCATTTACATTTAACATTGTGCATCGTGGGTTAAATAGTCGCGGCGCATAAGGTCCCGGGATCGATTACCAACCTATTTGGTAATCGATTTATAGCATCACGCCTGTTTTCCCCGAAGGGTTAGGCAGAGGTGTAAATGTACACCCACAGTTCGCCGGTATGTTTAGGTCCCATGTAGTAGGGGCCGAGCCTATTGCCATTAACCGGGCACAAATTCCAAACTCCGAACTGTTACTGGGAATTTCATAGAAAACCCAATAACACTGCTCGATCTGGGAATCGAACCCAGGACTTCAAGCATAGCAGTCGCACTCAGGACCACTAGGCTAACGAGGCAGTTGGTAATCGAATCGCTTCCATCGGTAATTCAATCGATTCGAATTTGTAACAAGTTGTTAGGTATAAGAATGTCATTGTAGTGGTGCAGAGGGTACCTATGACTGGCTTCCTGTTATTAGAACTAAAAACATACATTTCTTGTGGACCGTGGGTGTACCTGTTTAAAGTGCATAGTGTACCTACTGTCCCTCTACCTAACCTTTTGCGTTGAACGTGGCGTGATGGGTAATTTAGAGAGCTTACTCGTGAAAGTATCCGAAGGCGGCATGGTTATTTCTTTCGCCAGCATACTTTACCATCAGCGTAACTTATTTTGTTCCGGTTTGAATGGGTGCCGCTGCCGCCGAAATCGACACTTCAATTTCGTCTTTGATGGAGTTAATGTGATGATACGGGCACGACCTGCTTGGACGTGATCTACGTACTTCTAGATCACAATGAGCTCCCTAAATAATGGTTGAGCTACACGATGCCTGATGTATGCGTGCCGTCAGTTAGGACAGGTCAACTCAAAGCTGCTATGGCTCTTTCTTCAAAAGGCCTGTCCAGATATTGCCCTACATCGTAACACTCGCATAAATCTAATAATATTATTCTTGTATTATCAACTATTATTGTCTGGACTTTAAAAGAGACCATGATTCTCTGAGTTTGTTTCGGTGTTTCTTCTCGGAGGTCGTCAGTTAGGAAATGCCGGCGCCATCTAGTTCAAAAAATGTAAAACATTGACTTGTAAAAGTGTCTTTAAAAGATCTATTTACAGAAATAAATATCATATATCATCATCATTATCATTTATCAATGAGTGACTAAGGTCGCAGTAGTAGAAGCTATACTATACCCGCAAATATGTTCGTTGATAAGTGCAACAATTGGAACGGACTGGACCACTTTTTAGGGTTCCGTACTTCGAAAGGCAAAAACGGAACTTTTATAGGATCACTTTGTTGTCCGTCCGTCCGTCTGTATGTCTGTCAAGACCCTTTTTCTCAGGAACGCGTGGAGGTATCAAGCTGGAATTTATATCAAATACTCAGGTCTACTGGCCCTTGGAGCAAAAAAAAAACAGGAACAAACTTCTGAGCCAACGCAATCAAAAGATACAAACGTTTATGCCACAAATTTCCGCAAATTATCGAAACTCGCAAGGTACATAAAAGGTACAAGGTACTTCCTGTGAACTCAGAATCATGAAATTTGGTACGAAGCAACGTCTTATAGCAGAGATAAAGTAAAAATTGCGAAAAGCATAATTTTTTAGTGACATCATATAATAAAAATATTTTTAAGTACGGAACTCTCGGTGCGCGAGTTCCACTCGCACTTGGCCGGTTTTTTTAAATTTGTAATAAAAAACTAATAGAAAAATAGCACGGAAAATTACAAAATCCGAGAAACATTGTAATCGGATTTAAAATTAAAAGATTCTTTAAATATAGAACTTATAAATTGTTATAATAAAAAAAAACTAAATTAGGTATTTATATAAAATTTAATTCTAAAAAGGCAAACAACAACACAGACGGTAAGAATTGCAAAGCCCTATCCTATACAATTTGCTATCGAACCCATCCGAGATTTCTATAGAAAAGATAGGTAATATCTATCTGCGATTATCCGTCGAATCGTTCATATAAAATAAAAATAATATATGGATTTTAATTCCACGTCAAACAAAGTAGGCATTGAACACGATATTCCTGTGAACTGTGTAGATAGGACGAACGCGGTTCATGTTATATGTTATACTAGCTTCTGCCCGCGGCTTCGCCCCCGTGGAATTAGGTCTGTCATCACATCCCCCGGGAACGGGACAAAAAGTATCCTATGTCCGTCTCCTGGTTCTAAGCTACCTCTCCACCAATTTTCAGCCAAATCGGTTCAGCGGTTCTTGAGTTATAAATGGAGTAACTAACACGACTTTCTTTTATATATATAGATTTATTCATGACCAATCGATGAAGTTTCCCTAACATGTTTATGTGTAACAACTCGAAAGACGTTACGGTGAGTCGCTACATTTCCGGTAGGGGGCGCATGTGTTCTATGTAGAAGCTTACCTGTTCATTTAAACAAGTAGATATAAGAGGTGACTTTCCCGACTTTCGTGGCGATTGTTTCAGCGGCAAATTATACCTACGCCCATAAGAGTTTCTGCAAATCTTTTCATCAGCCGATATTATAGTGGGGTTCTAATTAGTTATCGTGAATAAATATCACACTCAAACATTTGAAATCTGCTGTTATTATGCTGCAGTTTGATTTAATGTTTTTGACTCAGGCTTCACATCTCAAATTATTATTTAAAAAAAAACGTTTATCATATTTTTTTTAAATTGTAAAATTAATTTATTATTTCATATCTACCAAATTATTTTTTAAATCCAGACAGGTCACAATCATGCAGAATAATTTCAGTTCAAGAGCTGTGCTGGATAACGTCATGTCAAAGTTAAAAGCAATTAAATGCACATGAGAGTGCACTCGTGGTCCTACATACATGTTCTGCCACTCGGCCCGAACACTTGTGCTAATTTTATTCGACCTGCGCGCGCATCATTGTATTTGCAGCACATAAAAATACTCGTAAAGCTTTAGACGTTTGTAATATAGGCAAATGTTGATGGCTGGTGTTTTATAATTCTGTACTTAATTTATAACACAAAAAGTCGTAAGAGATAGTAGTTAAGATCTTTTTTGAGAATTAATAGTAGGTACTCAGGTAATGGGTGGAGACATAAAAGATTGATTTATGTGTTAAATAATCATAATGCGTACTGAAGGACCAACAATAAGCAAAGTTGTTTTACTTTTTTAATACTGTCTGCTTGTATAGTTTACTTTTTTTTTATTTGCATATTTACATTTAACTTTACAATGTTTTATATCATTCAACTGTACCTATTATTAGATAAATTAGATGCTACGATAATTTATGTCGTTATTAGAAAATGTAACCAATTACTTATATTTTCATGTGAGATTCCCATGTCTAACGTAAAAAGCATGGGAATAACGTGTTGAGTGCTAACCAGTGAAAGTTAAGCAATGTTGTAAATCTAAGATGATTTGTTAGAACATGCATTTGTCAAGATTATTGCTTAATACTTGTTGTGATTTAAAGAATCTTCAAAAGATATTTAGCATGAGGAATTTTGTTATTAATATTGTAAGTTTTCCAGATTTTAAATAAAAAACTGATGGTCTAACTTACTTCTTTCATAGTAGGGTAAAGATGACTTCTATTTGGTTTACTCAAAATAAAAAGTTTAGTGGAATATAGAAATACTTATAATTTGTACACTGAAAAAATAATTTGAATCAACTTTTAGCATTCTAAGATACCTTACCATACATAACCGTTTAAAGTTTTTGGTGAGATGTGGGATGCTGTGTGCCTTTCGTGCGAAACAACTTTTAGTATAGAATTTAAAAGCGCACGGAACATTTGACGACGTATGTATTCATATGCTGCGCTCTCTGTCTTGTCTAAAATTAAAATGCTTATAATTTTGTTCAGATTCTGTTTTGTTGTTCGGCTCAATTTAAGGGCAACTTTGTGAACGAGCTTATTGAATATACGACTTTATGTTATATGAACTGACACTACATTACTCTATTACATTCACAAAAACTCCTAGCACTTTCTTCATCCTTCAACATAAAATGTTCATCGTCAACTCCATACGAATAATCGTGTGGAGTCGACGTGTATCAAATAAAGTTCGTTTGTGTTATTTGAACTCGTCTGTAAGCTTATATTGTGCTTTCATTCAAGCACATGACAAATCTATCCGACGCGACGGTGCATCACTGCCGCCCTCTCCATTAAAAACTTAATTCATGCAGGTCAACGACCAACTATTCGGTAGCTCGAAAACTTGACATTTACAAAAGGATTTGATGACATCAAAATATACAGTATGTGGAATATCGCCGTAGGGTATACGGTAGAGGAACGCGTGGCATCCGAGAGGGCCACATAAATCCTCCTTCGGCCAGTTTTTGTCCGTTTTTGAATTCCATTGTGTCAGGTATACAGTAGGATTGCCAACCGATTCGGACACGCGGGACACGTGAAATGTTATCGGATTTCAAAATAATTTGGATAAAGTGAGATAAAACTCCCGCTGCGTGTAAATTGTTTGGAATACAACATATTTTACTTCAAAATTTTTTCATGTTATTGGTATAAAAATTGTGGTATTAAGAATTTTATGGATTTAAGATAAGTTTGTATTCGGAATAATTATGTATGTTAATTTTTATTAAGCAAATAGTAGGTAATATATACTTAATTATTCATCGACTTTTTTATGTATTTTTGATTGATGAATAATACAGTGTTTTTAATAATCTCCGCATAGTTTGAGAACAGAGGCACCCTTGTCGGGTAACATCTGCTGCGTTATCGGCTTATAGTTAATTGATTCCCGATGTTTCTGATCGTATTTAGATTGTCTGCTCATCGGATTTAATGAGCATATAAACGAGCTTTAAGAGTCATTATATGTAAATTATTCATTTTATCTAAAAATCGATGTTTTATACTTGTCTCGACCAGTTTGTTGTAGTCTATGATTTTATTGATGTAGAATTTTATTGTTGCATTTTATTTAAATAAACACTTAAATAGGAAAAACTGTTATTTTATACACCATCAAAGACGAGACGAGTTCAAAATTATCTGGATAGGCAACGTTAAGTATTTTAGACTAATTAGTGTAAAATACTTAACTTTGCATATCTATGTACGTATATAATCATTGAAATGTCCTTAAAACATTTTCAATACCAGGATCTTGAAATACGACTAATAAGAGAGGCAGGTTTTTGGTTATCGACACTAACTTTTCCACACGGAAGCTGTATTCTTGATATTTATGTATCAAACCGTACCTACCTAAGTAATGCAATAGTTGCTATAGTCACAAGACTAAATGACTGAGAAAACTGACCTTTTCATGATTAATCATCGTAATGTACCACATTATGTATATTTAAAAAAATATGTCATAAAAAAAATAAGATTTGAACAACGTTTCTATCGTGCGTTCGAATTTAGACAAATAATACAATCATCGAAATACAAGTAGCTTATGACCATAATCTATAATTTTAAGGTATAAAATATAAAAAAATCTTCTTGGTCACGTCATCTACCTGAGATAAAAATCTCTTGCTCGGTGAGAGGACGTAAATATTTGTAGCTATTCACGTTAAAACAATGCGGTGTGTCTCACCACGACAAATTACCGGTATATAAAGAATCTCGTGCAACCGTTATAATACGAACATAGTACAGAAGGACCAGACGAATCAACTGCGGGGATTGATCATTGATGTTTCTAACCTTTTTTAACGGTAGTTATAGTACTGTTGTATAAAAGTTGGCACAATTTTCGTCTCCAGGAAGATACTTTAGGTATACTCCATTTGTCCAGCCTACTTGCTAGATTTCTGTATTTTTTCAGTTCGAAAAAGTTTTCATACAAATATAGCGTAGTCCTAGAATAAACAGAAATAATTGAGTTGCTGGGAAGTTTGTTGCGCCGCTTCTTCTTCCCAGCGAAAACACGAGGAGGTGGTGAAGGGCGGGCGTATTGCGGGCTGTCCATAATGTAAAAATGACGTTCAAAAAGTATTACATTAGAAGTATTAGTAGTCTTTATTGAATAAATGATTTTGACTTTGACTTTGAAGTGGTGGATTATAGTCTAAAAAAACTCAAAAATCTCATTTTGAGAGAAGACCCATGCTCAACAATGAGACAGTAAATGGGTTGATGATTAGAGCCTGGAGTATTAAATATTTTGAACGAGCCTGTTACGTCTAATTATGCCGCTAGTCTTTCTCGTGTTGATTGCAACGAGTGGTCTTACTCCAGCTTTATTTCAACTGTGTAATAAAATGAAGCGCGCGCCTGCGTGTTGCCCCTGCACGGGTGCAAGCGCAGCCGACCAATGATTAATAACTGAATGTTAGCTACCGGACGAAGGGCACAACACCGCTTTGTTTGGAGATTTTGTTAATGCGATACTTTTTAAAGCTTTTATAGGAACGTGAGAGATTGATTTGTTAAATCCTCATCAGATGTCATGTTGAAACTTTTACATTTTATAATACGTAATTACCTATTTATGTCTCAAAGATTGTGGCTTCAAAACCCGAAGTCTGGGATACCCAAAAACCCTTATAAATGTAAAGTTTCAGTTTAAGACTTCGATACTTTATCTAAAGTAAAGTTATAACCTAAGTTAGTTTCTAAAAGGTTTTCCAATGAAGCTAATAAGTAATTAATAAATAAGTTAAATGTTTGCACGCACCTCTGACTTTTCGGTATCATGAGTCTTTTACCCGCAAAAGCGATGAAGGAAAACATCGTGAGGATACCTGCATGACTGAGAGATTTTCTCAAAGGCGTGTGAAGTCTGCGTATCTGCAGTAGGAACTACTAACCACTCTGAGAGGAGACCCATTTCTATTCTATTTATAATTTGGGGACGCCGGCAGGCACCAGGCGGGCGATCAGTCCGCATATTGGGATTATTTCGCCCAGTTCCCCATTTTTGGTGGATCCCATCATGGGTTACTGGCGCTCGGCATCGCAAATCTTCCCGTAGCCTTGCAGAAGCCCACCAGTTGTCCGATGGAGAGTTCTGCTAGCTGTTCTTCATTTATCTCATCGGTTCCTAGTATTTCCCATCTAAGTAGCGCATACATTGTGCATTTTGCTAGTAGATGAAAGCTCGTTTCTTCTGCTTCCCCGCATGATGGGAATATAGGGTCCTCCTTTATTTTCATGATCGCCAGGTGTCTGTTAAGTCCACAGTGTCCCGTTGCGATCCCTACTGCTATCTTTCTGTTTTCTTTGCTCATCCTCAGTAATTTTTGGGATTTCCTTTCGTCATATGACTTTAGGAAGATTTTCGACTGTCGACAACCTTCCATTGTGTGCCATTTTTGGTTCGACTCTTTTACCATTATTCTATGGATGATTCCTTTGACAATATTGTATGGGATCGGTAACCTAGGTTCTGGTCCCACGAAGGGTTCATCAGCTCCCTTCCTAGCCAATTCATCTGCTTTTTCGTTCCCTTTGTGTCCTTGATGACCAGGGACATCCATGCGACTATCACCTCTGCCGTTTCTGCTAGTTCATTAAGTGCTTCTTTGCACTCTTTCACTAGTGCAGAGGTGACCTCCACTTTGTCCAGTGCTTTGAGTGTCGCTTGACTATCACTGTATATGACTATCTTGGAGCCCTCCAGTCTGTGGGCTTCCTTGACTATTCGAGTGCATTCCATAATGGCGTGAACCTCTGCCTGGAATACACTCGCACATCTGCCTAATGGGAAAGAGCTATTTATGTTCAGTTCGGGGATGTAAACCCCCGAGCCGGACAATTTTGTGCCTTCCTTTCTAGATCCATCTGTATAGCAGACACCCGTGGATGGTTCTTTTTCGGTTGACCATAGGAGGAGACCCATACCCAGCAGTGGGTTGATGGAATGCCATCATCATGATAGTATTCCAGTTTCATATTTCTAACTCATGATGATGATCTATGTAAAGCTTTCACATGGGTTTAAGCTTTAATTGCGATGATCTTTTCGATTTAATTGTTTTTACAACAGACTTGCAGAAATCACACAGAAATTATAGAAATAATTTATTTTGGTCCTTTGAGCCTGATACTTAGAAAATCGTTCAAAAAACATAGCTTGTGTGTAGGTTGGTACGTTATTTCAATCAACACTTCCATTTTATTATATTAAAATAGCATTGGATTGCAAATGTCGTTAAGGTTCAAGTATTACCGCGGCTCGATATCAATCATGTCGACATCTAATTAAATTAGTTACCGATACCGTACGTAGATTGCTGTAAATCATGCGATTTCTAATTATATCTCGGTACACTATAATATACGTATGAGCTTCATAATGTCACATATATCTGTCAAGCTGACACACACACGCATACAGCTTCTTATCGTATATTGCACTTTAGTAGTTTGAAGATATTGATATAACTTTAGGAAGTTGTATAGTAAAACATAAAAATGTTGCTTTTAGGGTCCGGCGGGCGGACGCTGAATTGCCCATAAAAACGTAATGCCAAATAAAATCGTAATCCATACCAGATTTAATTCAATTAAATTGTGTTATTATTCGGATTAAGATACCGTAAATCTAGGTTCCTAGTTCCTACCATTTCGTCTGCTACTACTGGAAATAAACGACTGGAATATCTTTCTGAACATGGTAACATTATCAATTAAATGCATTTGCTTACACTTATTTGCAGTAAAGTATTTTAGACGAAATGGTAGCAGGAACCTAGACTAACGGTATCGGGATCCAAATAATAAACCACTTCGATTCAATTGTTTTCGAATTACCTAGTATTTATTTTGGTATTACGTTTGTATGGGAAATTCTCTGGACTCTTACGATGGGTGAGAGAAATACAATTGGTAGCAACTAGGTAGACAATTGCTCAAACTGTGCATGAATATTTGGTTGCAGTAATTTTTACTCCATCTTTTGAACTCAGCATAACAACTCCAGTAGCTGAGAGGGTCAGTAATTCAAACATCCTGTCATTTCGGCAGCTGTCCGTGTGATGATTGATGGCGAGGAGAAGACGTTAAATTATACTTGAGAGGCGCGGGCGCAAGTTATGTACACACAACGAACGAGGCTAACATTGGGTCGAGCTGTATTGTGGTAAATGTGCCGTGTTGAAGTCTTTATTTTAAATTGGAATCTTACTATCGTAGCGAGAAGCTTTTTCTGTTCTACCATTTTTATCATTATTTTGAACAACCGTTTAGAGACAAACCTTTAGATCTTCGTTCGTATTTACGTTAGTAGTTTTCTATTCCTGCTAAAATTAACTTTGTAGCACTAAAAGCTATTGTGCACTGGACAGTCTTTGGCTTGCTAATGACAAAAGACCACATCTCAGTACGAGCGAGTAATACCACTATATAAGTAAGATTAATAACTATTTCATTCGCATCAACACCTGTCCTGTCCTTTAAAACATCCTCGAATATCTCTGTAATAACAAAGGTGTAGTCGTATTCCTAAAGATTATTGGGGTAATTTCAACCCAAATTAGTGCACCAAGGCCAGAATTTTGGGAATCCCATTATGTCTCGCCTCAACACGCACTCTTTTTTTTCAAAGAGCACATACGTGTGTTTCTTTTATTTTACTTTAACATTGTGGTTAAAACAATGCTTCAGACTTCTTGTGAGTTCATTCAGAATGATCAATTCCATGATAAGCTTATTCCATCAAACTCATCTAGTGGTTGTCGTTTCTTTGGTCAAAGTTTTGTAGTGATTCTTGATTCTTCGCTAATTGTATGTTAACGTTGCCAGAAAACCCCCAGAGTTCACCGGTATGTTTAGTTTCTATGTAATATGGAGTAAGCCTATTGCCAAACACCGAGTTGCTGCTGAGAATTTCATAAACAAACCGAATACCAATTCACTCGACCAGGGAATCGAGGACCTCGAGTATAGCAGTCGCCCTCAGGACCACCTATTTCTTTGATTTAAAAACTTGATAAAAACGACGCTTTCCAACCACTTACCTTCAATGATGGGATTCTACAGGGGAGTGTAAGGAAGCCGCACCTACTTGCGTGATGGTCCGTAGCCATACACAATGGGACGCTGCCACCGTGGCCGTCGCGTGCCATTTCACCCGACCCTCGATCAGTAGATGGGGAAGAGCAATATCAAGCCGTTGAAGTATCAAGGATATTGATTTTAGAAGCTTACTGAAGTAGTTTATGCAAGCCTTCTGGACACACTTACTCTTTGGTAGATACAGATGCTATGGAATATTCTGAAACTTTCGTTCAAATAATACCTTTAGGTATTTGTTACCTGCGGTGGTCTCCTTTTTTTTCAACCCGGGGGAATTTCGTAAAATCCCGTTTTAGTTCTCACCTAACACTCAAGCCAAAATCATTTATTCAAGATAGACTACTAGATAGTACTTTTTAAATGTCCTTTTTACATTATACTCTTAGACAAAACGCCTGCCCGGCCCTTCACCTGTGCCAAAATTCAATTCAAACTCAACTATGTAAGCTGTGCGTTGTGTCAGTCAGTCAGTGTTTGCAGTACACAGATTGGAATAGCGTACTAGGTATCTATCATAAAAGGAACGAGAGAGCATAGTACCAATATAATTTCCATCATTAATATAAGTAATTTAATAAGCAAATGCCTAAAGTGACCAATTGCATAATGAAATCTGAAATAATCCACAAAAGAGCTCAAAGAACTGCTGCTGAAAATATTACCTAAGTATATGAGTAGTACCGCATAGCATATCTAGTTCAAATAGCAACGAACCGGTACCGCCAACTCTGAGTACGCACGTTCCTGCGCGCATACTTGCGCATGCGCCCACAGGGGGCTTATTGTGCCTGCACAGCCCCGCTGCGACCAACAACGGGTGCCTTGTCCGGCTGACTTCGTACGTGATGGGAACGCAGTTCCACGACACTGTTTGTTAGTGCATATGTTAGCACTTCAATGTTGTAGGCAAAGATAACATTGAGGTATTATGGCGATTTCGGATGGTGGTCGACGATACATTTTTGAATGAAATGAACGAATTCTCCAGTAGGTATATTATTGGTTTTCGCAATCATTATCTTAACCTTTTCGCAACTATCTAGTCGAGGGAGATGCGATTTGATGTCGGTATTTTATATGATGCGATTTCCATTGGATCGTCACAAACCAAATTTTGGACTAATTACTACTTTCGACTAATTATTACTTTACGGTTTAACAGTATTATAAAATAAGCTGTATTTGTTATTCTTTCTAATTAACTAAGTTCGTTCTGATAGATTATCTCGACAGCAAAAGCTTATACATACATGATTGGCTTTTAAACAGTAATTAACAATCGTTTATGTGTGATCCGTATCTACGCTAAGTTCGAAGCCAAGCCCCGGCACCACAAAGCCTACAAGGCTATCTCATTTAATAAAATATATACTTAACAGTAAAGTGTACCGTTACTTTCTGCTAATAGTATTAGTTTACGCTAATATTTATAATCCTCTTAAAAGATAGAATGTATAAGAGCTATCGTTGGCGCGATCTGGAGGCTGCCAGGATAACGGACTGCTCAGTAGCAAAGGCCAATTTGTTTACTACTTGCTCTGAACAGATATTTGCTAAACGTTCCGCTTTCAACGCGGTAGCTAGACATGAACAAATTACATTTTACAATGCCTTTTATAGTTATCAACAATCAGAAGTTACTTAACAAGAATGATAACCTGAAGAAGCAGGCTGGTGGTACATTGAGAATGAATTGGTTGTCTTAGGAAGTTTATTGGCTCTCTCAAAAACAAAACATTGTTTGTTTGGATAAATGTAGCGGTTAAATGATGATACAGGGTCTTTAGAAAGTTTTACCTAAGGTACGGGATAGACTTGATGATATTTTTCAACAGCAGTTTTCTGCACGTTCTAGTGAGGATGCGTGTACGCCGCGAGCGGAGGCGGCGCCGCTGAGCGGTGGCGGCGGGAGCGCAAATTCGACTGAACCGCGCGTCGAGCGAGCCTGTGCGTGCGCGGCCTGGACGCCGCGACGCCAGCCTGCGCCGCACGAGATCCTGCGCCCCAAGCCAAGAAGGTAAAAGTTTGGCTTGAGTACAGAGTCTTTTTGACCGATATCCAGAAGAATTTCCTCTCTTTCTCAGATGAATCAAAAATAATTTGAATTACAGTTACTGGGAATAATAACCTGTGTCAGGATTTTTCAATCTTGACATTTTAAGGGGTAAACGGGCGGTTAAAGTTTCTATGTAATAGCCAGCTTTTTAAGGATTGAAGAAGACCTGAGAATTGGTATTGTCACTACATATCATAAAAACAATGACGGATTTCCCCCCCTTAAAAATTAAGGGATTTTAGATTTCAAATTTTAAGGAGGGTAGAAAGTTTAACATCACTTTAGGTCGCGAGTGAAACCATTGGGAAGAGCTAGTCTTAAATATTACTCAACGAGGTCCATTGCTGGACAAAGGCGTCACCGAACACGATTCGCAATTTGGTTCTTCCTGTGCATTATCGTAACTAACGTCAACTTTGTCATGGTGTCGGGGCAGACTATGACTGGTTCATTCTTCAAGTACTTACTATAATAATATTGCGGATGCGAAACCTAAATGTAAAATGAAGTTTCCTTTTTATAAACCTTGTAAGGAGGTAAACAGATTTTATACTTTACCTACTCGGAAAGTGACCCATTACTACCTACTACTACGACCCTTCACCTTTCCTAGGGCTAACACTAAAAATCCATTATTAAACCTTCATAGGCAGAGGGCTGCCAAATTTGAATTTTGAACAATAGTCATTTTAGTTTAAAATAAGAAGATAAGTCTTCATGGTAACTGCCTCATTAGCCAAGTGGTCCTAAGCGCGACTGCTACGCTAGAGGTCCTAGGTTCGATTCCCAGGTCGAGCAAAGTGTTATTGGGTTTTTCTATGAAATTCCCAGTAGCAGCTCGGAGTTTGGAATTTGTGCCCGGATAATGGCAATAGGCTCGCCCCCTATTACATGGGACCTGAACATATCGGCGAACTGTGGGTGTACATTAGTACGCCTCTGCCTAACCCTTCGGGGAACACAGGCGTGATGGTATGTTATGTTATGTTAATCCAAATATAAGAAAAGTACATAGTAGGACTCGCGTGCGAGAGCCAAATTCTCGCTATCTCGGGCTTCAAATGCACACTTGTTATTAATGTGTCACTTTCTCCGCCTAATGAACAATCCACTACTGCATATACGTACATCCGTATTTTAGTGATAGTCTTGAATTGAAACAAAGCAAGAGTCTTGTGGCAGTTTTTGTTACACCTTTCGTATCTCTCGTTACTCACTTCACACTCCATGGATTAAATTTATCTCGCAGCCAAATTTCCAACAGCTAAGCAAAGCGTTTCCCTGACACAAACACGACTTTCTACTTACTTTTACAATAAATATCGTCATAATCATATTTAACTTGTCCAACGAGCAGCGTTGTGAACGCGTATTAAAAGACCAAAAGCATTTATTATGAATGCATCGTTTTGTGCGCAAATGGGACAGATGTGGCAGTGTCGTAAGTTAGGCGTGCCGTGCCGTTAGCTGCGCCAGCCGTGCATCATTCAGCGACGGCAAGCGCGTGGAGCTTGCGCAGCCGACTCTTTACAAAGGCATCTTACAGCACACAGCTGAAATGAGATAAGAATAGAATAAGCTTTTCGAACATTCGATGCATTAAATGCGACATATCAAATCGACACGACGACTGATTTGTGCTTAGCGTCTGTATGGATGCATCGACTTAAAGCTGATATGGCTCTTTCCGTAAAGGGCCATTTAATTTTGCTGAAATTATTCTCCTTACATGTAACTCTCATATATTTAATATTAAAAATAACATGTGTGGACTTTAAAAGAGACAATGAATCTCTGAGTTCATTTCAGCATTTCTTCTCACAGGTCATCATTTAAGAAATGCCGATGACATTTCTCTTGTTCCCATCAAAAAGTTAAGACATGTGATTTGTAAAAGTGTGTAACTTGTGCGAAACCCGAGCAAACAAGCTCGCTATGATATACTGTCTAACCGTTGCACCACTATTATTTAAAAGCACTAGCTTCTGCCCGCGACGTCGTCCGCGTAGCGTGATGATATATAGCGTATAGCCTTCCTCAGTAAATGGGCTATCTAACACTGAAAGAATTTTTCAAATCGGACCAGTAGTTCCTGAGATTAGCGCGTTCAAGCAAACAAATAAACAAACAAACTCTTCAGCTTTATATATTAAGTATAGATTTATATTACGAGAATGGAATATTATGATAGATGTTGAAGTAGTGAGCGTTATTAACTTATTACTTTAGACAAGATTATCTTTTGCCCACGATTTCGACACGATTTCTTCTGAAAAATTTGAATATCAGATGGTACAATGAAGAGAAGTATAGAGATACAAATATAGAGAATTATCATCATAGGTACTGTCTTGCTGGTATTTACGTTATCTAACTGTACTGTTGCTTCGTGGGTTTGCTGCCACCATTTACATGGAATCATTTCTACTATCTTATGTATTCCACCAGGCTATTTTGTATCAGATATGCAATAACAGTGCTCAATATCTGTTGATAAATGCTGATATTGGAAGAAGAGTAAGTACAATTAAATTTTTTGTGACGTAACTAAGACCTCACTCTGTATAATTTCATATTCCTATAATATTTCATTACTGGATTCCAAGTTTTTCTGAGTGGAAAAAAAATTATAATAAATACTTAATTTCTACGCATCATTAGGTCTCTCTCGTATTTGATTCTGCATTCACTCGAAAGACCAATAAACGATTTGATAGATTTAAATAAATATAGTTTCACAACCGCCATTGATTCAATTCACATAACATTCCTAAAATGACAGTTATGATATATTAAAACACCGAGACGAATTACTATATTTTTGATAGTTCAGTTACTTTGTTATTTTAAAGTTTGATTCTACATTCTCTGAAATTATTAAAGAAAAAGAAATGTGTCTCTGGTGTTGTCTGGCGGGCCAATTAGCGGACATTTGTCCGGCGGCGCGATACCCGGACGATCCCGGTGCCGGACACTGATGGCATTCCGCGTCGCTGATAAATCCTGTTTCTCTTCAATTCTGACGCCATTTTTGATCGCTTTGTGAACGGTAGCCACGGGGCAGGGCTACGTCAGACACAATTGAATTGGACGCATTAATTTCATTCCTGCAGGCTTGAGAAATGTTAAATATAAGAATTTTTTTGTTTGGTGTTTCGTTTTTTATTGATAATAATCTGAAATAAATATTTATTATAACTCCACTGTAACTGTATAACGGTAGTTCCATAACTTATTAGTTATATAACAAATATTGAAATGCGAATTGATTAATAAGTTTGTTTCAAATTCAAAACTTTGAAAATTTTAAATTGCGTTATAAAGAACATACGATTACATAGATTTACGTGGGAGAGCCATGCTTCGGCACGAATGGGCCGGCTCGACCGGAGTGATACCACGGCCTCACAGAAAACCGGCGTGAAACAACGCTTGCGTTGTGTTTCGCCGAGTGAGTTGAGGTTACCGGAGGCCCAAACCATTTTAAAGGCGGGCAGCGCACTTGCGACTCCTCTGGTGTTGCGGGTGTCCATGGGCGGCGGTTATCGCTTACCATCACGTGACCCGTATGCTCGTTTGCCCCCCTATCCCATAAAAAAAAAAAATATTTTTTTTTAACTAGCAATTCTTGTTAACCCCTCGTGCTAAGCTAAATGCTTGTGTTACGAGTGGGTTTACAGTACAGGTAGTGCAATGGGTGGGTTTCGAACCAGCAACCACATAATCGCAAGTCCGACGCCCTCGCTATTAGGCTACCGCCTAATTGATTTTAATAAACAAGAAAGTTTACTTTATATAATGCAATTACAAATTAATCAAGCTATTGATTAATTTGCAAAGAAACTAAAATTAAGCAAAGTAATATCAGGAGACACAAAATTGCTTAGATTTCCTTTAAAATTGTCAACCCTGCGCAAACGTAATGCAAATGACGAAATAATCTCCGAATGTCCGCTCACATGAAGAAACTGACACCCGAAATTTATTCACATCTCTTTATAATCCCATTATACATGTATGAGAAATCCTATCTATTTTTTATTGTAAGGTTATAAGAGTTCAAGTCTTTACAGCTTTACTTAGCAGATTGACGGCACAATGGTGGAATGAGTTGTCTAACCACATACATTATTAAATAAACTTGGTACTTACACCTCCAGGTTTTGCAAGCGTAGTTCTAGGAAAATGGTTTTTGTTCATGGTATACTCGTAAAAGTTTATGTTTTACGTAAAAGAAACTTACTTTTTTGTTTTACCTACTTATTGTCTGTTTTAAAAGGCCAGGTAGGTAACTGTGATTCTGGTCCTTCGATATAATGTGATGTGATACGATCATTGTCATAAATTGATAGTGTCTGGCCTTTTGTGAAAAGGGCACTTCTCTTTAATCAATATTTAAAGAGTTTTTTTCGGGTTTCTATGCATAAATAAGTATGTTTGCCTTGCAAATAGGTGGGATAAAACATGAAGATTTAATTTTCCGTAAAAAAATCATAGATGTAAATTATTTTAACTCTTTCACAGAAGCAACATTTTGTCTATATTTCATAATAATAGGTTTTGCGCACAAAAACGCCTGAAGTCCCACCTATTCATTACATAAAATAATGGTAGAGGCAACACCTGCAATTAAAGCGAAGCTAGTTCACGCAAAGGCAGTTTTTATCTTACATTAAGTATCAATGGTTTACTTTCATTCTTTACTTGTTAATATAACAGTGAGTAATTCTATACCTTCTCGTAAGATAGTTATGATAAATAAGTTACCATACACATTACTTATTCATTTATTAATTTACTACTTTATAATAATTAAACACATTTAAAACAACAAGCATCACGGCTTCGCACGTATGTTTATAAATAATTTTCTATAACTCTTATAATACTTATAGGCAATTATTTATGAACATACATAAATACATATAGTCCTTTTTCGATGGGTGAAAATCCGTAAAGCTGTTTCTGTGATTAACCCGACCAAACAAACATAAACAGCGTGGCAGGGACTTTATAGTTATAAAGGAATTGGAAATTGGAACTACTGTAGTGTAGTAAGAAAAAAATTTCTTATTCCGATTAGACACCCCAATATATAACGTTACTTCACTTTTAAATATTTAGGTAATTACTACAATAGGACCAAATTCGTAGCAACTAATACATCTAAAAAACAAAAAAAAGGTTTAGAATATCCAAAAAAAACTCATAAATCTTTTGTAATTAAAAGTAAACACACAAAGAACTCGATCAGTTTTTGCGATTTTTTACGGTTACACTAGGCTGCTGCGCGGGCGCAGAACAATAGCGCACGTAGCGCACGCTCATGAAAGATAATCGAATAAGTGCAGACCTAATAATATACAGAGGCTTCGATCAATTATGAGGAGTAAATAAAGTCAAATGTTGATTTGGTTTATCGCCTAATTATTATGTAATATAATATAAATTATTATAATACATTGAGTCAGTGTTATGGAGGCGATAATTATGTAATTTTTTTTAACTGCCTCGTTAGTCTAGTGGTTTCAAGTGCGACCACTACTCTAGAGGTCCCAGGTCGAGCAGTGTTATTGGGTTTTTCTATGAAATTCTCAGTAGCAGCTCGGAGTTTGGAATTTGTAAGCCCGACCCCTATTACATGGGACCAAAACATAAGTACCGGCTAACTGTAGGTGTACATACTTTTGTACACCTCGGCCAACCCTTCGGGGAATACAGGCGTGATGGTATGTTATGTATTTTTTTTATATAAAATACTGAATAACTTATACTTAATAGATATCTACGTTTAATAGAAATCCTGCATACCTAACATTTTCGACAAAAATAAATCTGTGAAGTCAATGTAACCATAAAATTTATTTTAACGTCATTGTCTTGTCTATTGCTCATCTTTAACAAATACAGTTTTCCATGTGAAAATTAAGTAAAACAATGGATATATAAACTTTATACAAACGAAGGACTTTCTCGAGGTGGGATGGGAATATTGTGTTTAATCTCACTATGATTATGAAGTGAACAATACTGCCTTTATGCAATGAAAGTAACGGTTACTTGCTCATTTTATTAATTTCACTTGGCTTTTTTTCGTAATTTTGTAATGATACTTAAGTAACCGGCCGGTTTTGGGAATTACAAAATATGACGCTTTTGTTGGCATAACATCCAAACATAGCATTAAACTTTTTAAATAGTTGATTAGTGTTGTGATAGATACTTACATTTACTTTTCAAAATAGTAAACTGCTTTATAAACCTAGAGGTCCTGGTTTCGATTCACAGGTCGAGCATAATGTTATTGGCTATCTAAATCTTCAGTACTGGCCGAGGCTCGGTTAATAGCAATAGTCTTGCCTTTTATGGAACCTAAACGGTTAACTGTTGGTGATACATTAGTACAGCTCTGCCTAACCCTTCGAGGAATACAGGCGTGATGGTATATTTTAGGTTTCATCTATGTTAATAAGCATCAAACACCGATTATGTGATATTAAAGATACGATCAAGAATAAACATACAACATATACATAACAATACATATATTTGGATTTCCGTTTGGTGTGGGTAATGTCTCGCCACAACTGATCCACTGAGTGTCGTCACTTCGATTCCCATCCGAGACAAATATTTATGTATCCCGCAGCAAATAAATCACATAATTTAAAATAGACCGATTACGGTTACAGTGATAGTTACTAAAGTCACAAAAAAATAATATTCAAAGAAAAGGAAAAACATAACGCGGGCGCGATTCGAACCTGTGTCTTCTCCTTAGATACTACTAGACACTATGACCACTAAGCCACCGCGAGTTCTACCCGCCAGGTTGAAATTTGCCTTCACATTTTGTGTTTTGTGAAAGAGAGAAATAAATACTTTATTATTATTATTACATTCCTAAATCACGTCTTAAGGTGACGTCTGTAACTAAAAATGCAATAAGATAAAAGATAAAAGTTCTACAATTATCCTTCTGATGTAGACAGAACAAGAATGTTATAATACCTGACAGACTTATATTATACTTGGCAAGTTATGACAATCACGTGGCGACTCTTTGTTGCTGAAAATATCTTAAAGCTATGTAAACCACTTTGTGGACATTCCATTGAAGTGCTCACGGCTAGATCCGCATTATAGCAAAAGCTTTCGTTACCAAATAAAGTAAAATCTCTTAAAAGTTTCTTGATCTAAGTTTGCATTCGAAAGTTAGATGTGATAATTATTTGTGGTAAGAAAAGATAATACGATATTAGTTCATAATTCACATTATTTCAATAGATAACTGCCTCATTAGCCAAGTGGTCCTGAGTGCGACTGCTACGCTAGAGGTCCTGGGTTCGATTCCCAGGTCGAGCAGTGTTATTGGGGTTTTCTATGAAATTCCCAGTAGCAGCTCGGAGTTAGGAATTTGTGCCCGTTAATGGCAATAGGCTCGCCCCCTATTACATGGGACCTAAACATACCAGGCGAACTGTGGGTGTACATTAGTACGCCTCTGCCTAACCCTTCGGGGAATGCAGGCGTGATGGTATGTTATGTTCACATTATTTCCATATCGAAACACATACTCGTAAGTCTGTCCGTACGTCCAATATGTTATTGCTTTAATTGTGTTGATACCGCAACGGAAACGCATAATATGCGTTATAATAAAATAGTATCGGAATATAAACTGAGGCCTCTATTCGCAAATCACTCGACATATTAGCGTAGACTTTTCTATAGATAAATTATTTGTTCTGTTTCGATGATAGCTTATTTTGATTTATTGGTGGATATCCATAATTCCGTAAACATATGGTAGACGTATTTAGGTAAAGAATGCAGTCCGGTGTTCGCAAATAGAGAAATTAAAAGAACAGAAGCGACTTCAAAGTAAATAAATAAATGCTTTAGAAATTGTCGCCTAAATTGTATAGGCCACAATTTAGGCGTAACTTGTGTATTAATTAAAACACTGTAATGTACAGTTCTTTCTAGTGGTGTAGTATAATACTAATAGCATCCACACAAAATGTTTGCTGAAAATCTCTACTATTATAAAATTTAAAAACGCTGTGTTTGTTACGAGTTAGAGCAAAAACTACCTAAGTACTGAATAGATTTTAATTTGTTATCACTGTTATATGCTCTAACTTAAAAACTGGTTAACTTCTTGTCTCAATTAATTAATCGGATCCTGAGATACAACTCGACCCCCTGATGTATAAGTAGAGGCCCATACAAAGAAGAGATCATCACTGTTGGTTTTTATTAAATTATTTCTGGAATCCATTTCCAATCCTTCTACAGCTTCTGGTGAGCGAAGCCGCGGGCAAAAGCTAGTCAATAATAAAGCTATAAAAGCTATAACTTCCAGCTAATTTCTCAATGTAAGTACGGAAAGCGTACTGGAAATGTAGGTATATAACTGGATATGTAGCCGTGTTATCTACCAAGGCTTCCGTGGGAACTTGTAAGTTACATCATAAGTAGAGGTATTAGGTATCTACGCGTTGCGGTTAAGATATTTTTTTTACAAAGTTGCCGTCAGAAAATATTACACTTCAAACGGGTTCTAAAAAATGCTCCTCTTTTTTCCATTACTGAGTAAATTTTAAGAATATCCAAAATATTGCGTAACTTGTTATTTGTTATTATTATTGTATAGTTAAATTAATAATAATTCGTAACTGTAATAAATAATAATAAAATTCATATCGACTGAAAATCTATACAATTCTCTGTTTATGTGTTTTTAATCTTTTTTAATCCCTGCGTGCTTTGAATTGAAAATCTTTTACGGGTTGCGATTCCTGTGAATTTATGATGTGATATTTTAAATATCAGAAATCAAATTACGTAATTTCCATTCATGCAGACTCGGTATATCATTACGCCTGCGAGTGATTCAGTAATAACCCCTCTGTTTGAAGTGTGCTCTATATTTAGCTTACCCAACTTATGGTTTCATTCACCTCGCATTGAATATAGACGAGTTTCATATGCAAGTGTAACTGTCCATGCATCCAACCACTGCTGCTGACGATGTGCAGATCCATTTGCTCTCTATAAAAATAGAGCTGTTGATAATATTAACTGATCAACGAGAGAGAGCAATTAAAAATTCCCAAGCTCAAGCGCTTAGAGCTTTCATCAAAACGGTAACATTAATCCATGAATAACACGTGTGTCGGCAATTACTGACACTTTGTAGCGGGGCGGCGGCGACGGCAACAATGCTTCTTGGAGGGTTAACGGCGAGCGGCGCCGGCGCAGCGCGCTCTCAGTGCGGCCGGCACGTCCGCGCAGACATGCTGTGCCCCGCGCGTTGCTCGTGCTTCCTCTGTCGCGAGCTACAGTCTTGCCGTGCCGCGGACGCCAGGAAACCCAACAACAAACACAACATGTGCGACAATTTCATACTCAAGAAGGCGGAGGCGTGGGAGCCCATGAAGTTTATCCGCGGAGCCGCCCGCCTCTCCGTCCGACACTGGCAGAGCAGGGAGCCCCTCACCTCTAACAAAACAAGGGTTGCAACTCATAAGTCCACAAGCTGCGAGCAGTTGTACCCGCATCCGTCAGAGGACGAGTCGGGACCATTCGGCATGCGTCGGGCTCCGAGCACTGATCGAGTCAAACCGCAGTCGGAAAACAAACCCATTTTTAAGCTCTTAGGGAATTCTCGGAGCAAAAAACTGAACAGCAGTGATGCTTTAGAATCAAAAGTACGTCGTAGTGTCCTGAATTTCAGAAAAACTGAATCTCCTATTTCCAAAAATGTTCATGAAAAGTACATTCCTTTGCCGCAGGTGTCGTCGTCCACGGAACATATTTATAGTGAACCTCGACCCACCATAAAAAATTTGCAGTCCCAGTTCGATGAATGTTGTAGACCACCGGTATACCAGAGCGTGGAAAAGAGAAAGGAAGAGCTCAGCAAGTGCTCTGCCGATAAAAAGGTATACAACAACCGGCTTCCGTGTTATGAGGAATTGGCGCAGAGAATTTCTCAGGAAAAGAATAAAAAAGCAAACTTACCTCTTACAGAGGGTGGATTAGCAAACAAGATAACACAGAATAATAATAAAGTCGTCATATACTTTGGAGATTCCATAATTCGCAAACATAACGAGCAGAAGAAAGAAGAAAACAGACTGAAAGAGGATACAAATAAAGAAGAAGTTATTTACGCCAATCGACTTTTAGAAGAAACTGGAAACTTAGGACTTAGTAGAGAAGTGGACAGGGGAGGAGGTACGCAAATGGTCTCTGAAATCCAGGTCCCAGAAGCTATTTATTCCGAAATTAAGACTGAAGACAGTAAAGATACAGTAGACATCGTCACAATTAATGATGCGACGTACAAGAAGGATGTTTTTGGGACGGTGAGTTCTGATGGGTTTCTAGTGGTGGAGTTTGAAGGAAACTTTGAAAGAGCTCGTCAGCTGGTTGAGCTGGTGCATGGAGGCATAGACCATCACGAGGCCACGGTGCTTGATGAAGATGAACACTGCGATTGGAGCTTCATTCAGGACTGGAGGAAGCGGTAAGAACAAAGATGCTGTTATGTTAGCTCTAGACAAGGTGACCTGGATCCCACCTGCTTTATTTTATAATCGTAGTATTCATAATTTAACTGTTCTGTTACGGTGTGACCTGAGAGCGGCGAGTGATTGTTAATTGTGTAGGAAGCAGGCCAGTCAAAGTAGTGTAAATATTATCTCCGAAACATCTTAATCTTTCTCGTCCACTTTCTTAGGTCACAATTATTTAGTTATTTCTTGATTACGATGATATTTGGATATTTACGTTGTTTGAACCAATGTGCATAGACTTGAAAAGTTTCACTTCTTGTGCCTCGAGAAATCTTAAATCCTGGCACATAATTTTAACTGGTTTTAATTTACTTAGAACCGCTGTCACTCGAAGATATATGTTCTCGTACATAGAAAGCGTAGCTGGCGTTTACTTAAACCGTGTGATTGCAATTTTTTCATTTAAATTACTGTATGATTCTTATATTTCCTTACATAACGGACGTACACACGATATTTTTTCTACTGCATAAGTGTTCGGGAAGACATTCGCGTTAATTGCGTAGCGATTCCACCGATAACAATCGTCTGTTGTTGGTCGACGAACTCGTGCGAGCTTCTGCCTCTTTGTGCCGATACCGATCCGAACCAGTCCGTCAAAACACACGCACTTGCATTCTCGACCTTATCGTCTCACGTGACATCTGAATTTTAATTGACTCCCTTTCCTTCCTGTTCACGAACATCGAAGGTTCCGCTTCAGCTCAGATCATCTTTTGTTCTGTCTCCTAGATGTTCTTATTTATTCGATTGTCAGTTTTTTCTAACACCTTTACTTCCCTGAGAATTTTAAAACAATCTTTATTAAAAGCCGTGTTTACAATTCAATTAAGAATCGTGATGCTCTTAAAAATGAATGCGGGCGTTTCGTAATAACGCGCTGCGATCTTTTATCTCGGAGTTAATTATCATTACATTCTTATTCCAGTTAAATTTGTTATACATACATTTTCCATGAATTCATGCTCGCACAAACTGAATTGGAGAAAGTTTTTTCGGTACATTATGTCTATAATCATCAATTTAAATAATATTGGAGTAACAGGTTTGAAGGCATGCATACCTAAGTATTGCCAGTCAGTGGACTGTAATCTAGGTAAATTATAAAACGAAATCATATGATATCTCGGAATTTTCGTTGGAAACTGAAACAACTCAATTACTTGCAACATAAATACCGTGCACTGTTGCGGGGTAATAAAATATAATGAATTTTGTAATACCCGATAGCCGCTCCTAGACAGAGCAACACCTACCGGTTATTGTAATAACTGTGACGTTATTATTTTTCGTTTTATCATACCTAATATTATTTATTTTTGTAAGTGTGGCCAATTTTACATCAGATCTATAGTAAGTAGGTATACGAACAAAATAAAAGCTTTATTCTTATAGTCATAATTATACATAATCCTCAAACTATCAACAAATAATAAGTATGTTAGTCCAAAGTATGGTCTGAAATGTAAGGAGACGTTATTCATTTCACGCCTTCAGGCCGGGTGCATTAGCCAATGCGTCGTGCCTATGTTTTGTCACGGCTCGCCGGATTCGGTGCCAGAGCCTAGTTGCCTGCGCCTGCGCCTTAATCTATCAGTCACGAGCTTTGTTGTGGACTTGCCTCAATCGATTCACGCATTTCGCGCTAAATCATCGTTTTAAACTTGATGTGCTTTATGATCTACATTACCGATGACATGAAATTTTCGTACTAGAAAAGAAGTTTCTGAAACCCATTGAGGTTTGCATTTGCGCTTGCGTCTGTACTAAGGCTAACTTATTCATAAATGTTAAAAATAATGATTGATATTTTAGTAAGAAAGTGTATTAAGTGTATTTGCAAGGGACTTCCGAGATTCTTTGTTCTATTCCTAGGCTTGGCAGTTTTATTAGGTATTCCTGTCAAAAAATTCTACTGAGAATTTTATTTTCAGAAGGTTGAAATTCGAATTCGTAATGGGTTAATTGCAATAGGCTTGCCAACTCTTACATGGGTGCGATAAAGATAGCAGTAAGATGTAAATGTACAGCAGGATGTCAATAACAAACACCAAGAGCATATAAGGTTTCGCATGTGACCATACGTGATGGTGACATTCAAAATGATCAAAACAGTTAATGTCCGTGAAGGCGACCAAGGACACCATGTCACAACATCAAAACAATTGATGCCATTCTCGCAGTTATTATGATCAATATCCAGGGCAACAAGGTTGGCATTCGCTTGGTGCTTTAATTTTTATGAGCAAAACGATTGTGATGAGCATCGCATTGTGTTTATGGTTCGGTGACAATTATTACGCGCTGACTACTATGACGTAACAGCTTCAGCTTCACTTTTGAAAACACACGGATTACGATTGTTATTTTTTTGCTGCATCATGAATGTTCAGAGGGTTCTCTTCAGAACTAAGGCCATTTCTGCTAATTCAAAATGTCATGAATTGGCCTATTGGAATCAAATTTCGGGGGCTGTATTACGACGTGTTATCGCCATTTTTTTTTGTGAGAACGGGATAGCGCTATTAAGTCTGTAGAGCGGCATCCCTCTCTTTCAATCGGAAAATGGTGGCAATAACAGGTCATGATACAGCCTCGGGACTTCGTTCTCAGCAGCTAGGTATGATCACACGCTAGCAAGCACGAAGCAATCTAGACTGACACTGTTTTCAATATTCTCACTGACTTACATTGTCTGCTGCATTGTTACCTAACTTATAAAATTACGTAAAATTGCATAAATTTTAGATTAAAATAATTCTGATTGACGTTTCCTAAATAAAACTAGGTTTCTTAATAAGATTTAACTTCTCAGATGTAAGGCATTGTAACATATAATCTTTCCTGTATTTCCTGTACAAAAGGATGAATAACGATCAAAAGACCCTTAGTATGGGGGTTACGGTGCATATTATGGAGGGAAAGCATATTAAATTGTTGTACCTGGGCGAAAGCTGAAATGCCTAAGAAACAAATCATAGAGCTAGACAAAGTTTTTATAAAATGGATTACGGAAATCTGATGTCATCAGTGCCTGTAGACAAGTGGCATGAATGCTAAGTAATAATCGAATAGAATTTAATAGAATTCTCAATATAATGCAAATGACATAAGCTTTCGACAATTCGAGCGAGAGCACAAACGACAGCTCCATATATTTTGTTTCTATTCGTTTGTCCATTTCGATCTTCATTGCCGCTTGGAAACCGACCTCAAAATTAGAAGATAAAGAAATAATTGAATGTATGTCCTAATACCGAAATAGTTGAATGTATTTGGCCAAACTATACTGAGGATTTATTTTCCTATAAGTAGCATTTGTTTTTATAAATTTACCCCTCAGAAATGTGACATTACTTTAAGATTTACCCACTGAATCGTTATGCAGCACGGATTAGAGTGCAAGCACGTTTAGTCTATGGTTATTCATTGGCAGCCCCTCTAGAGGGGTATTGTTTGCCGTAGACAAGAGGCCAAGCTTAACAGTAAGACTTCCCGTCACGTCGTTGCATTCAAACTAATATCTATAACTTTTCGATTGCTCCACTTTGAGCGGATGCCTATACTGCTGCTTTGTAATCAATTTTATTATAACATACATATTATATATATAAAATTGAGTCGAATTTTTCCTTCACTAAAATAACTTTATAATCTTAGCATGAAAAATGCAAAAAAAAAACACAAAAAGATAGTTACTAGGTATGGTAGCATCGTACGACATAGAACTAACCGTAAGGTAAGTCATGTCGGTTGAGAGGCAAAGTAACTTGCTTGTCAATAGATGTTACTGACGTCACCTATAAGACGTAAGTTCAGAATGTGAAGGAAAATTTCGACATGGCATGTGGGACTCGCGGTGGCTTAGTGGTCATAGCGTCTCAAACCAGAAGACGACCTGCCTGCGAGTCAAATTTTTCCTTCACTAAAATAACAATTCATATTATATTTCAATGATTCCCTAGCTCCTTTGATTGTATTCAAAGCTAAAGCCTAATGTTTTGTTACAATTAGATCTTTATCTATATCTATATATATAAAAGAAAGTCGTGTTAGTTACTTCATTTATAACTCAAGAACGGCTGAACCGATTTGGCTGAAAATTGGTGGAGAGGTAGCTTAGAACCAGGAGACGGACATAGGATACTTTTTATCCCGTTCCCGTGGGATGTGATGACAGACCGAATTCCACGGGGGCGAAGCCGCGGGCAGAAGCTAGTTACAAATAAAAGATCGAGTAAAAAAATGACTTGAAGAATAAGCTAACCTGATGTCTCACACTCAACGAAATAAATATCATTGAAATTTGTATCGATGTAATAAAGAGGTAGTCAGTAACCTCCTCCAGTCTGCTAAAAATTTGTTTTCAAAAGATTTATATTGAAAAATGTGGCAATAGAAAGTGTTAGTCTAGTTGTTCTCTTATTTTTCGTATCATTGGTTAATGACTAACTAAGAGTTGTTATTTGAGGTGATGCAGGCGTTTTTGTCCTATTCCACCGTAATTTAGTCATTAGTGGCAATGTCATACTTGGGTCTCTAGCCTAGACGTGATAACGGAAGAATAGGCTTTCCTATCTTATGCTGTTTTTCAATAGATGCTAACAATTTATACCATTAATTTTCTTTATCAATGTAAACGATTCCGATATGTACAGGTTTAATTTGGGGTTCAATGTTACTGTCAATCAATTCGTAGTTAACGGAACCTCGGAACGGATTAATCTTTTTTTGCAAAGGAAGTTTCAGCGTTTATAATTTTCAGTTTATTTTCTTCGAACTATCCATTACTGAGCTCACGATTTTTGTTTATATATGAAGCGGCTACCATTCAAGCTTTGTAACACACTGTTGAATCAGAGTTTCTAGTTTTGTTGTTACTTAGTTTAAATACAATTATTACAATACAATAGGTACCTCGCTACCTAAATAATGATGATTTGATTCTCACCAGAGCAAAGCTTAAAGTTTTTTTTAATATTAAGTAAGGCTTGCGTTTGACTACTGTATAACCTGATGTTAGACACGATGTGGCTGTCAGAGGTGCACGTTTTTGTCTAGAAATAATCTATTCACTCGTGACTTCAAGACTCCTAGGTTGTACGTAACCGAAAACACAGATTTGCCCTCCGTAGCTAGAAAAGTGACTGGTCTTCCGGCAATTCGACTCTGTCAAATGACTTCATTTAGGTTAGATTGGTTAGGGTACAATAGCTCATAGTATCTATGCTCCAGCTTTTATATGATAGATATTTTTAGTTCTCAGATGATTGCTTGTGGAATTTTCAGACTTTTTACTGAGAGATGTTTCGATTCTACACTATTACAAGCAATAATGATAATAAGGAAGTATTTATAGATTAAATGGTAATAAGCTCGCCCCCTATTACATGGGACCTAAACGTACCGGCGAACTGTGGGTGTACCTTCTGCCTAACCCTTCGAGGAATACAGGCGTGATGGTATGTTATAGATTAAACTAGATTTATGCACGGGGAAATACTAACATAAATTACTATTAAATCGCTTCTGTGTTTCGTCGTTTTCTTTATGAAATACAGATACAAAGAGAAATGTAACGATTTTTCTGAAATTCTAGAAGTAGATACGGTACATGATGGTTTATTGGGAGCATTTTACAACATCGACTTCCAGACACGGTTCAATATGCGCTTTACTTCCTACTTTTACAAAACACAATTCAAGGTAATCAGTTCACATGGTTGTTGGCTACAAAAACTGTTTAGTTCCACCTGTAGCATCATCGTACAATTGGGCATGCTCGTCTGCGCCCGCGCAACGGTCATGCCTCTCCACTTCGTCCCGCACAATGGTGTTCTTTTTGTGAATCTATTACGAGTATTATATACCTGCGGCCCGAAAACGTGGCTACCATTGATTCTGGGTTTCCTCAGAAAAAAGGTAAATACGGAATTGCGTGACATTTTTTTTTAACAATGTTTTTTTATTATTTGATTTTTATATTAATTATCCTTTCAGATGCGAACCTATGTCAGGGTTTGGACTCTGGAGACTCGGCTTTATCTGTCTCTCAAGCTTCAATCCATGTCTTTTTCTTCTCTTGGTGTTATCCTATGTCGTTGTTGGTTAAACGCTGTTCTGCCATTAACTTCACTCCAAATGCATTGAAGTACAAAATAAGTTCAAGTAGAAGTTTCACTGGTCAAATATAGCGAGAAGCCGTAATAACTGGATGTTACTGCTTCCAAAATTTAAATCCATTGCTCTGGCATAGTTGTCCTTCATTGTCTTATGCATATAAAACTCCAACGTAACTAAGATTCTGTCTGCGTCAAACATATAATCGCTTTTTTCTGCGATTGCGAATGCGATTTTTTTTCCAAAAATGTGAGATTTGAAAAATATTCAGGTCAAGAATCAGGTAGCCTAACTCATAACAGCTGATTTGCGTTGGTCGATAACTCGGTCAACATACGGCATGCGTGAGTCTCCGGTTGTCCCCGGCCTCCGCATTCCAGTCTCCGAATGCATCTTATGGATAAATCGAACTCATTTCTTGCAACGATTAAGCCTTTCGTAACGTAATATGTGGTATAACACGTAGCGCGAACGGTGCATAGCTTCTTGCGTAGTATTGCAAAAACCTAATGCATCTTTCAAACTTATTGTAGATTTGAAAGTAAGCCAGTCTGTTTATATATTTATATATTTACCTTTCATGTCCAAACCGCTGTTTTCGATAAAATTTGGCAAGGAGATAGATTGCAACCTGAGGAAGGACAGGAAAAACGTTAGGTCTTAAATAAGTAAATAGAAAATAAACCTGAGACGCGAGGGAAACGCGGGAAACATGGTAGTCGTGTTGGTATACTTTTGAGATTAGTGTCTGGGATTATTAAAATCTTTTTAAGAGCTTAGGAGCAATTCCTGTGGAATTCATTCATCATTTTATCGCCATGTCAAGACTTTTGAATTACCAAAAGCATCTTTAATTTGCAAAAATAAAAGCTATTTGTCATTTACCGTGGTTTCGTGCTCAAATTATTACGGACAGATGTGGAGTGAGATGTAACAGCACTTGCGGCATTAGGCCGATTGGTTGCGGCTGTTCGCGTCCGCGTGGCCACCACGCTCCGCTCCTCAGTCACGCACCGGCCGCCTCGGGGGCACAGGTTATTGAGAAATTCAGTGCAGACCGTGTTTTTCTGTTGTGGACAGTTAGAACTGGTACGATGAACTTTATGTTCTGCGACAAACAACAATTGAGAATAGTCAGGAAAGTGAATTTTGTAAATCTTATTGTAATTGGAGACTATTAAAGATATAATTATGTTTTTTGAAGGCAATAAGTACAAACTTAATAAATCACAGTCAAGTAAATTTTTTTATTAACCTTGTTTGGATCGGATTTTTGACCATATTTTGAACACAGTATCAATACCGATATCCCATCAAATAGTTATTCAAATTGGCCGTCAAACTTTCGGTTTCTGATTAACCGTAACTCCTGTCGCAGGTCATAGACATTTACAATGACAACCGGAATTTACGATTTAACGGAACGAGGAAACGGCGACTTGACGAGAAGCGAATGTTGAATTCACACAGAACTTCAGTTGGATCGTTCTAGTAGACTTACGCCGAAAATTAAGAGGTATTTTGGACTTTCTTGGCAAAAACTCGAATGTGGGAGAGTTTCGGCAAGAATCGACCGGCTCGACCGGAGTGATACCACGGCCTCACAGAAAACAGGCGTGAAATAACACTTACGTGTTACGTGTTTTGCAGAGTGAGCGACGATACCGGAGGCCCAAACCCTTTTAAAAGGCTGGCAACGCACTTAGGACTCTTCTGGTGTTGCTGCTGCTGAGTGTCCATGGGCGGCGGTAATCGCTTACCATCAGGCGAACCGTCTGCTCGTTAGCCCCCTTAGCCCATAAAAAAACTTATCCAACCAGGCTACTCTTGTCATTAGTATAATCTCGATTCTTAGCTCCATAGATTTCAGCCTCGTAAGCATTCAAAAATCTTAATAGATGAGCCGGACTACATTTATTTAGTGTTTATCATTATTAGTTCCTCTGACTGGCTAGTATAAATAAGTATTCTATTTGGCCTGAAATCTGAATCGTTTCCAGTTGCTATCAGACATCCTTTCCGGCCAATCACATTATAATCATACTCGCTACTTTAATTATCATTGTCCTGTGGAGTTCCATTCAATGAACTACTCAAATCATCAACTTATTTAGGTTTTACTGTGTTTTGAAATCAATGACTTAAATTTATATTTACTTTCTTCTTTCTTACGGCCAGTTCCCCCCGTAACAAATCAGACAGTGGATTTGCATAGTAGAGGTAGGATTTTGACTTTAATTGTACAGGCCTCTTGTCAAAAACCTATCTCTAGTAAGCAAATCCACTGACTGATTTTTTATTAGACTTTTCCAAGTAGAACAAATAACATTCTTGCCTTTAACGTTTCTAGAACAGTGGTCATGTCAACAAATCATGGTTCTTTCGGTTGTTCCTCAAAAGAATGATTTTGTCTTCACAAGAGTGATGCGCCCGCACTAACCTCCATAATACTATCCTCTATAGTACACATAGAGTAGGTAGTAATATAGAGACTTTGACTAAGATAGATAGTCAAAGTATAGAGACCATTGGGTAAGTCATTGTTGATTTGCCTTTTGAAGCAGAGAATGCATGAAATATTATTCTCCCGGCATTACGTAGGTATCCAAAGATACCGTTTACCATGTTCAGACGGAATTCTGCGATTACACAGCCAGATTCGCAAATCGCAATAAAGCGATCGTGGCATTCCAATGATATTTAAATTGCTTTACAATTAATAACTGTTCGAAATACCGATGGGATTATGTGGCTGATTGCCTGATTGCCGCCGAACGGATGCTTTCCGCAAATTCTGAACGTCGACGACATGGAGACGTCCGGTTTAAAGGTCTAAAGGTGACATCTCGTTCGGTTGTATTAAGGGGAAACCCTAAATGTATGCATTAGTGTTACATATATTATTGTGTGGATGCAAAATATCGAATAATTTACGACAATATCTGAAAGCTAATAGGGATTGCAGATTTTTTTGTTGGATCTTAGAATTGATGTTAGCCATACCATACTTATTAATCTCTTAAGATATAGTTTCTGATCTTAATGATTGTCCTAGCAAATAATTTACAGATCTTATCGTTGATATAAAATATTTATTTATCTTTATATTTGTGTTTGCCCAGGCCCTCAAGCGGGTGTCGTCCTTCGGAGGAGGGGGCGTGGTGCGGCGGCGTGTCAGGCGCGCGTGCACTGCGCGTGCGCGTGAGTGGCACGGCCGCGGCGCCCGCGCCTGCGCACGCCCGCCGTCTCTCACCGCCGCCGCACGCGCACCGAGCCACCACACCGCCCAGACCAACCTCACCCACTAATAAACGTAAGTAGGTTGAATATAGTTATATACATATAGTTGTATTCAACAAACTTTTAAATAACTTCAGATGACGAGACATCACAAAATTCTAGGTTGTCTAGTCTGTAGCTAGTTATGCCATTTCGCACTCCAATAAGTAGAGTACTGCTTAGGTCAACTTTAACGCCTCAACTTAGAAACATTCATGTTTTGATATCAAGACACTTCAGGCTATCAAATGAGATTCTTACACCATAGCATTAAGCGTTATAAAATTAACATAATCTAAACTTCGTTATAGCTATCTACCGTTATTTACATGATTAGGCCAGTTCTTTAAAATTTATTCACGTTATCACATCATTAATGATGTGTTTACTGCTAACATTTATTTATACTCTGTAGCGAAATTCAACTAGATTAAGATCTATAAAAATGTAACAGAAAAACCTACTTACTACTGTCATCAACACTCCACATCACTGTCATCGGGTAACGTACCCAGAAGACTGGCTGCATTGCCACGTTGAATGGCAATGCTAATCCTTTGACCAAAGAATAAACAAGCCCTCTGATCCCGCGAAGAGTCGACAATTCTCTTAGAGATTTCTTTGAAGAGATGGCGCGCAATCGGACCCTTTGGCCTGAGCGTTTCCACCCTAAATGGCTCAAAATTATAACTCTTATTAAGGTTGTTATATTTGCGCCGTTTGAGGGCCTCTTCAGCAGCAGCAGCAGCGACAGCACGGTGTCTTTTATAGGATTATAACAACATACTACTAACCTTTTCACTAGATACTTTGCTACAAGAGTTGCAAAGCTTTGTAGGTGGAATATTCAGTAAGCTTTTCAGTCGTTGTCTACATTTTTGTATCATTTATCTAAGTACTTAGTTGTCGAGCAGTGTTGTTACGGTGTACGGTTAACGTACATAGGTACATTCACCTTATGTTTTTGCTGAACCAGCAAATGAGTGAACTTATTGTTAGTTGAATTGTATTATGAGCAATTGTCAACGCGCGTAACTGATATATAATAACATACCATCACGCCCGTATTCCCCGAAGGGTTAGATAGAGACGTACTAAGGTACACCCACAGTTCGCCGGTATTTTCAGGTCCCATGTCATAGGGGGCGAGTTTCGGATAACTAAATTGTGTGAAACTCAATCGGTACTAGACTTAACTATTACAGCCGTAACTACTAACTATCTAACAAACCAGTGTACAAGCCTACAAGTCAGTGTGATGATAAAAACGTTGCAAAATGTTAAAAGCTGAATTAGTTCGATAGGTCTGCGTATCACATATTTGATTTATCAAATAAAATAGGTACTTGAAGCTATTTAACGAAGTTAATGAAGCTATTTATTTAATGAAGGACACATAGGTAGGTCAAAATACTTTAGCTGTCTCATACTAGGCATGTAAAAGACTTGATAGAAGTGTAAATTATTCAGGCGGGTCCTGAAAGCGTACCTAAGCAACCTATGAAGTCATGTAAGGAAATCAGTCATCAGTCCCAATAATTGTTTTGTAAAGTAATTCGTTGGTGAACTATACATTTCTGTCATAAACATACACATATCTATACCACTAGAACGCAAGAAAGCGTCAAAGTTATCCTCGGCATCACTGTCGTCTGGCATCGTGCCCAGAAGACTGGCAGCATTACCACGTCGAATGGCAATGCTTACATAGTTCCCTGAAACAAGCCAACTATGACATACTTCTATTCATCATCTTCCGAACCTTTCCCAACTATGTTCGGGTCGACTTCCAGTCTAACCAGATCGGCTGAATGTCAGTATTTTACACGAAGCGACTGCCATTAGAACTGTGCAATCTAATATCAGGGCAATACCAATATTCGGAGGATAAACTGGTTATCAGGTTTTATTGGGCTTCTAACTGCCACCAACAATTGTCATAGATATTTGTTTGATAACCAGGACCAACGGATTTACGAGCTCTCCGAGGCACAGAGGGGTGTCAATGTGTTAAGAATGGTAACCCATGCACACACTGACCGCAGCGAGCGTAGCCTTAGAGCCTGAGTGTAGCCTTGCAGATCAGTTGATCAGCTTACTTATTACTTATAGCCACGAGTCCCTCTTACATATAATTAATATGTATTTCTAGCAATCCACGAGGAAGCCCCACCGCCGCCAACGGAGGGCCCGAGCTCTGCGCAGCTGAAGGCAGTCACCGCGGTGTCACAGCTGACGGTGGCCAGCGCGCCCGTGCGCAGTGCGCCCGCGCAGAACAGCTACGCACTCGAGAGACGCCCACCGAAACACGACCACCACCACCGACCGGTAGAATCCGCGCCAACCGTACAGGTTAGCTCATCAGACTTTCATTCTATTACCAAATTTTATTAGAGCAGATTTTTTTATTGATTATATCGGCAAACAAGCAGACGAAGACGGGCTACCTGATGGGAATTAGTCATCGCCTCCTTTGGACACTGGCAACACCAGAGAAGTTGCTGATACATTGCCGAGCCTTATGAGCCCCTATGGACTCAAAAAGGCATCATCTTCTGACATTAATGCGCATTTTTGTTCTGCACTATGGGGAATCTAAATAAGAATAATTATTCACGTGGGAGAATCATGCTTCGGCACCAATAGGCCGGCTCGACCGGAGTGATACCACCGGCCTCACAGAAAACCGACGTTTAACAACGCTTGCGTTGTGCTTCGCCGAGTGAGTGAGGTTACCAGAGGCCCAAACTTTTTAAAAGGCGAGCAACGCACTTGTGACTCCTCTGGTGTTGCGGTTAAAAATATCGCTTACCATCAGGTGATCCGTCTGCTCGTTTGCTCCCCATAAAAACAGCTTTTATAATATCTATGAAGTCGAATTATAATATACAATAGAATATAATATACATATATAACTTACAAAAGCACTCCTCCTGCTATAATCCTAATTTACTTGGGGTCACTTTCATACATCCGTCCTTTGTTAACATATCAATCATATTATTATCTGAAACAGTCCAGCCATCTTTTCTTTGGTTTCGCTTTTCCACTACATCCATTCAGCATCCATCAAACGACGTGTATAACTAACACTAGGTATATACTTAGTCATTAATATGCCTAATGACAATTACTCACGTGGTAATCATTTCATGTTTGTATAAAGTTGTGGTACAAACGAACCGTATGTTTTTACGTTAATTTGATGTCTCTGAATGCAGCAGTTAAATTTATTACAATAACCAGTTTTCAAATCTGAGCTTGCCTTATGCGGTTGCTATAGCCGTTGCTATGGCAACCGCAGCGCATGTGGTTTCGTCATCTTTGATGCGGTCTTGTAACGTGGTGTAAACACGTTGATCTATTTGCGGTTAAGATTAACCACAACAGTTTACAGTTGACTAGGTAATAGTTAAATAACCCTGTTATACTTGGAACTTTGGAACACATCAAAGAACTTGTTATGGGAATGATTTCGGAGAAATTCCGTTCTAATTAATTGTTGGAATTATAGTTACTTAGTTATACTCTAGCTAACCTGTAATAACAAGAATGCGTTTAGTTTATACGACAAAGAAAAACATTGTGAAAGTACCTAATTGTTGAAAAACTTTATTAATATCCTGTTTTTTAATTGAGTCACGGTTGTAGTTAACATGAATTTTGTGATCGCCACTACAAATGAAATTTATCGTGGGAGAGCCATGCTTCGGCACGAATGGGCCGGCTCGACCGGAGTGATACCACGGCCTAAAAGAAAACCGGCGTGAAACAACACTTACGTTGTGTTTCGCCGAGTGAGTGAGGATAATATGAGAACATAATATGAATGGTCTGAAGTACGAAAAAAAACTTCAAATTTGGTATTACAACATTAAAAAAAACATCACGATTGCGAAATTCAATTCAAAAAGAAACGTAGGTAATGCTTGTAAATGTAACCGTTTTGACACCAATACTTACACGCAACAGAATATTTAAACTTTGTGATGTCATTTTACTATATTCTAAAGTTTTTATCATAAGTCGACGCTTTAAAAAGAGTCAGATAAACGGTTTTTTTTCTACATATGTTATTGAAAATCGAACTACAGTAATAAATGAATGTCATCAGGTCATCGTGAATCAAATAATGTTTTGTTAACAGCTCAAGCGCACGCGAAAGCGTTATTATAGTTACGGGATCGAGATATTGAACAGATTAAAATTCAGTTACGTGCGTGACAATTGATTCACAACAACCTGTATACTAGTTAAAATAGGCGGTTGAACGCATTTCAAAATTGCCGGTTTATAACTGCAATTGGTTTGCATGCCTGTAATATTATGGTGTGCATATTTATACCTATTATGGTGTATATGTAATGTGTAATGTGGTGTAATGTGTAATGTATATGTATATGTAATACGAAGATATTACGTAAGTGCTGTAAGCGACACTGAACTAGGGATTGCCTTGATACTGTAACCCGGGTTAATATGGGTGACGGGCTAAATCGTCCTAGCAAATAAGTAGATATGTTACGGGTAATGCTAGAAGATAGAGTAAACCTAGGTTTACCCGGGTTGACTTAGTATTACCCAAGCTTTTTGGGTAAAGTCCGAATAATAAGTAAAATAAATTTTAATTCGGAGTTTACCCATACTCACCTAGGTCTACCCAACTCTGGCTGGGCAATGTTAGGTGTTGCGTAATTTTCGAGCACGTGGCACTAATGCGGTGTGGGCCCCCGCACCGCTTGCACCTGCCCGCATTTCCGCCTTATCTAATTTAAAATTTCCTCCATGTTCTATTGGAGATACGGTAAGAATCCAAATACCAGATGTTGATAGAGGTGAGTTTCGAAACGTGCTTCTGGCAGTTGTAGAAAAGGCTGATGATTTGTATAGGCTAGGAAACGAACGTGGTACTATTGAGGAAATGTTCTCAAGGAATCAGTTTTTCTGTGTGTCATGATAAACTGATTGATATCGAAAATATATCACCAGAAAGAAAAAGCTTACGAGAGCTCGCAAATGAACAGTCGCTTTCAGGAGGTCATAGTTATAAAAGGTGTAATTGCAAAACAAAGAAGTGTTCATGCAAAGCTGCAGGAGAATTTTGCAACTCAAAATGTGACAGTAGTTTGTCTTGCTCAAATAAATAATTTTAATTTAATTATCATTGATTGGTAGTACTTTTGTGTTTATTGTTACACAAACTTTTAATATCTTTATGCTATTAAAGATATCATGTTTCAGCCCGCTATTAGTTTATGCTATTAAAACTAGATTATGCTCTTCATACGATTACATTCGTCTTTTAATGTTTTTTTTTAAATAATTAAAGTTAAAAATGCTCTTGAATTTTCATTTTACTAATTAATTAAATACATTTTTAACATTACCCAGCCAGAGTTGGGTAGACCTAGGTGATTATGGATAAACTCCGAATTAAAATTTATTTTACTTATTATTCGGACTTTACCCAAAAAGCTTGGGTAATACTAAGTCAACCCGGCTAAACCTAGGTTTACTCGATCTTCGAGCATTACCCGTAACAGATACACCTATTTCATTGATTTGTATGTCATAAGTTTTTTTTTAATTCGGAAGAATACAAATATAGTCATCTGCTTATTTAAGATTTGTTTATTGTTTTGGGTGGGTATAATTCATTTAAAAAAACGTAAATGGCACCCGTATCCGAACTTTATATGGGAACTAGCTTCTACCCGCGACTTCGTCCGCGTGGAAAAGTCATTTGGTCTTAGCGTGACGATATATATAGCCTTTAGCCTTCCTCAATAAATGAGCTATCTAACACTGAAAGAATTTTTCAAATGGGACCAGTAGTTCCTACGATTAGCGCGTTCCAGCAAACTAACAAACAAACAATCTCTTCAGCTTTATATATTACCTAGTATAGATTGAAATCGTATTTAACTAATCATGATATAGGCCTAGCCAATTGAGCGACAAGTCTAGAGCTTTTTAGCCTTTGGATCTACATAGATCCCCTTTTTTGTGATGATCATCTGCCACTCGGGAAGACAAACTCAGGACCAACTAAAAAGCGCGCTTGCCTTGCCTCGCCCTGTAGTCACGGCTACAGGAATCGTGTTATTCGCTACATGATGTGTGTATCTAAAGTCTCTACCATATCTTATCTGTTTCACGGAAGAAAAATATCTTCTTTGCTAATTAATGGCTTGACAGACTAATAAGTCAAAATGGATCTTGACATGAAGTGTTGGACTTTGCATTGTAGCTGAGATTCCGAAGTAACATGGACCCTACTTAGTTATAACTTGCAATGATCAAGTGTGGTTAAAGCTGGTGCCTTCTTGGCAGATGACACCTTCATTCTGTAGTGAGAATGTCCATTATAAGCTTATTGTTACGAATTTTTGCTTAAAATACTATCTATTATAGAAGATTGCCATTCACCATGAGCTAATTAGCAGGTAATTAGCCACGATCGCATCGGTAGTAATCGTTACAATAATTATCTAAGTGAGCGTTACGCGGCGAAAGTGTTGCTACCAGAAAAAATAAATTACCATTGTTTTAAACAAACTCCCACGATCTCTTGATAGGGAAAAGCGTAATCGGTGGGAAGTTTTAAATATTGTTGAAAGCGAAAGCATGAGCGACAATAGAGACCATGTTGGGTGCACGTAGATGCGTATGCGCAGTGAGCTCTCGCTATCTTAATTGTGACGGATTATTCAATTCGTTAATGCTGATTATGACAGAACCGAGATGTCATAAAACTATTGTTTGGAGAAATGTATTATATAAAAAATAATAGCTATTTAAGTAAACCTGTACTATTCTCAAAAAAACCGCATTATTAAAATAATTACTATTTTTATATGTATAAACTTTGATTAACTATTCTTTCCGTTTTAACAAATATAAAAAAAATAATGATCTTGCTGAGATTTAATCGTTTCAGTGTGTGATCAGAATTTCCATATTTACATAGACATTTATTTATTTTATTAAAACTTTAGCTATGTACCTACTTATAATTTAGAGGAGAAAAAGTTAGGGTCAACTTTTTAAATTTCGCCAAAGATCAAGCCTATCTATATTCGTTGATAATCCTAAATAAAAAACGGATTTTACTGCTTTTCAATATAGAATGGCGTCCGCGAATGCAACAGCAGCTCGGACGAGAACAGGTCGTCCGGACACGCGTCCATGTCGGACAGTGGCGGCGGCGGCGAGGCGGGCAGGGAGGAGCCGCGCCGGACACGGCAGCCGCCACACGCGAGAACCAAGCATCGACCACATAATAAGGTATCTTTTTGTAAATTTTTCGCATTTGCCATGCTAAGATTATATAGTCATTGACACATAATAAGGAACCTATATTTAACAAGCATGATTTTACAGTTACGCTGACCGTTGGTTACCGCTGCTAGTGGAATATTTTCAATTGCAATAAAACATTTCTTTGTAAACGTGATGGCTAAACTGCAGTTGTGAATTATCAGCGCTACTGTCAATGTAGACATCATCATAACCCATTTACAGTCCCGCCCACTGTTAGGCAGTGTCTCCTCTTAGAATGAGAGGGGCTATTAGGTAGTCTGACGTCGAAGTCTATAGTGGAAATCAACCTTGATTGGACCCTGGACCCTGAAGCCACAATTAAGCACTTTAATTTGCACACTGGCAGCAACTCTTAGAAGCTATTAGGTACCTACATAAAAAAACTTGTTTAAAATTTTTAAGCACATATAATATTAACTCTTGTAATCATTCAGTTGCAGTCGCCCTGGCCTGGAGGCGGAGGACTGGAAGACATCAGGTCCGCCATTAAGCAGCTGACGCTACGCTCTAGGGACAGCAGTAGCACCGCCACTAGTGGAGCTTCCAGCGCTGGCGGTGGCAGTAATAATGGGGCACCAGGTATGTTATCATTTTTTCATTCCAGCCTGGCTTGCAGTCAATAAAATAAATATCTATGATTTTTTGGGGTATTACGACGTGTATATAATTGATTTGGAGACATTTAGGCTAAGCCAAAATGTAAGCAAATCAGCTTCGAACATTACCTACCAAGGAGAAGAGTAACCTGCTTGCTTTATTTTATGATGAGAGGATGGTGTATGACTTTCAGCCTAACTGAAAAAGCGATCCAAAAGAGTACTTGTGCAAGTGCAAGATTTTTAAATTTAGGTACTTGCAGTTATTTGAAGATTCTGAATTCATTTAAGTAATGGACTTATAAAATCCCCAAAATATCGTCATTGCTATTTCATTCTGTAAGAATCGCCCACAAATAAATCATTAAAATAACTTTATATATTATACAAGAATATTATATCTGTGTAGCCTAGAAGGACCTAATTAGTACTATCCATCCTCTGATCAAACATTTTATTTTACTTCCTTGTGTTTCAGAAAGTGGCAGTGCAGCAGAGGCTCGCAGAAGACGAGCGCCGTTGGTGCGTCAACCCTCGCTGGACACGGTCTGCACAAACGTTACCAGTGCTGACGAGTTCGTGTGGGTTGACTCACATAACAGGTGTGCACATGAATCTCTGATAAAAAAACTTGTTCTCCTTCTCCTCTCCATTTACTGAAAATTGGTCATCAATTCTGAAAATCCTGGTGTTATACGAGGTGGAACAGTGACTTCCGACCAACTGTAAATGGGTGATTCTTTGAAACATAGTTTTGACGCTATTTTCACTGAAGAACATATCTAACTAATCTCCAAATTAAACATCCATTTAAGGTTTAATGTTAAAGATAATTGTCTATCGAGGCATAATGTAATTATTTGAAAATATTCAAATTAAACCCTATTTAAACTTACAGAAAACGTTAAAACCTCATTAACCTTGCCTGTCCCAATGACGATTTTTCGTTGAATAACACAAATTTCATCAAATAATTTTCGCATCATACTAAAATTAGCAAGTTGTACCGATATTTTAATATATATTTTCTGATATTTTCAAGTCAAAATCTCTAATAATATAAGTTTCTTAAAATTACATTAATTATAAAAGTGTCCGCGGTAAAAATAATCATTCATCTGGCTCAATATGTCGAAACTTAGATTCAACGCAATCTCAAAATATTCCATTGAATTATATCGACTCGTGATTGGTTGTCCCAGTGAGCGCCGATCTGTCATACGAAGAACTCGTGGCCGGCGCATATTTTGGTAAAAAAATACAACTAAAACTTGTGATCTGGCATTTGTAAGGTAAGTAGCATAATTCATCTGTCTTTATTTATGAAAAACTGTGTGCTATTGTCATGATTTGTAGCGTCGCTATAGGTTTGCATCAAATTTTAACAACTATTAATTATGCTTCTTTAGTTTAGCGTTTTTATATAAATAAGTAGAATTCGATTATCTCCATATTCCTCATTTATCTGGATATCATTGATCTGGTTTTATCTGGCTCTTTAGGCCAGATGAATTTGAATGGGCAAGATGAATTAGATTTTAACCATAAAGTATGGCGGCTCATAAAATCAGATGAATAATTACTGAGCAAAAGTATAACTCGATAAAGTAATATTTTATATATTACTAAAAAAGTAGTGTATGTAACACTGTTTTTTTTTTATTGAGCGATTTTTACGATTTTATAAGCTGTAATACTTTAGCCTGTAGCCTACACATTAATATGTATAAAAACTGCAACTGCTTATAAGCCAATATAAGATACATAGTCTTAAGATTTAGTATTAAGTATTGATCAAAAAGATTTAAAAAATGAGTAGTTTTTAGATATCTATCTTGTAATGGCAAAATCAAAAGCAAACACAAGAAGAAAGGCTAAGAAGAAAAAGGCTCTCAGAGAAAAGAAGATAAAATACAATGATATAACACTAGATAAGAATAAAAACAATGATGATCTATGGAAATAAAAACAAGAAAAGAATAGACAAAACTACATACGTAGGAAGGAAGGAGGAAAAGAAACTACATATACACGAAATGAATCCTAGACAGCAGAGATTACAGAGAAAGACATGGAGAAAGTATTAAAAATCATATTACCTTCCATAACCATATTAACATTATTAACATCAGCTATTTAGCATTTTCCAAGTTAAGAATTATTTGGATACTGCACTGTTACCTGATTCTCGATCACGAGACACTTATTTGTTAAGATTGCACACTAATACGTTCAGGGATTGCACCAGAGGAAGATACTATAAGTTAAGACTTCCCAAGATCTTCTGTCTTTGCTATGTTTTAACGTCTATAATGTGGATTGTTTACAACAAACATGTTCAGTATGCAAGAATAATACAGTTTGTTATAGAATATAAAAAATGGTTTGACAATTCATAATGTGATTAAAAAGTTGTTATTGATTTATTAATAAAGTTAATTAAAGATGAAAATCATTAAAAAATTATTTATCTGTATAATTCTAATTAATATTTCTATAAAATCTCATTCTTCTGCCATTGTCATAATTTACCTGGCTGCATGATTCATCTGTGTGCTCAAAATAATTAACAACTGGGACAAAATAAATGCGTTTGATATATGTTATTACATTTAATGACTTACAAAAACTAGTACTTTAATTTGGATCTAAAAGTAAAAATTAATTAAAGCCATACGAATTAGTCAAAAACACTCGTTTTCAAAGAATCACCCAAATGTCCTCGTACCAGGAGTTCTTTCTTTGGGCAAAACTGAGTTTCCCGCCGCCAGCGCTTTGCTAGTTACTGATATGAAATTGATAAAAACAAATTAAATAGGTACATATGTAGTCGTCCGGAACTGTTTATATGTAGGTTGATACGAATATTTCGGTGTGAGGCATGACAAAGTTGTGAATATTTGCAGGCTAGTGGAACTGCGTTGCGTGCCCTGGACACCAAGCGAAGTCAGTCGCGCGTTACAAGCAGGAAGATGCAGGGATATAGCGCCCAGGATGGCTCCTGACACACCGTCGAGACTCGCATACTTATTACAAAGGTCAGGCTGCCTGGTATTGCTTACCAGATCTTCTGTTACCTAATAGAAAATACTTTTCCACACTACACGGTTCCTTACCGGCTTTCCTTAAACAGTCAATGTTGTTTACTATGGCCACTTACCAAAATTCACTCAGCGACACATGGATCTCACTGTATTTGATGGCGTATTTTCAGAGCACTTGTGCGGATATCTCGCGAGGCTCAGCGTCTGTCCCAGAACTTCGGTTTCTGCTCGAAACATGAAGTGGCTGGTGCTTTCCGAATAGTACTCAGTACGCCGCTCGCTGACGCATGCATCAAGGTAGGTGGTGACATCTATCTTCTATCTATATATATAAAAGAAAGTCGTGTTAGTTACTCCATTTATAACTCAAGAACGGCTGAACCGATTTGGCTGAAAAATGGTGGAGAGGTAGCTTACAACCAGGAAACGGACATAGGATACTTTTTATCCCGTTCCCGATACTTTTTATTCCACGGGGGCGAAGCCGCGGGCAGAAGCTAGTTGCTAAATAAAATAAAGCAGGCTACAATACGAACAAAGCTATCAAAGCTTCTAATAAGGTGCTATTGAACTAGCTAACTACATGAACATCTGCGCTATGACTTCAGGAAAAACAAATTAAAATGATTAATTAAAAATCAGGAGTATCTTCCACCCTATATCAGGCACCAGTCTCCACACTTATCATAACTTTTATTGTGTTGTGCTATGGAAACTTGTATCATAAAGCAAAAAGTTTATAGTTAACGAATAAAACTTTCTTATTTGGCAGGGTTGCCAGCGAGCAGCAACCATGTATGCGACATCAGGCAGCGCGGCGCGGCGCTTAGGCTCAGCAGCTCGTGCCCGGACCAGCCTCGCTCCAGGTCGCTTTCAGAGGTGGATGCTGGATGTCCGTGTTGCATCATTTGTCCATGAGTGAGTACAATATGATGTTAGTCATATTTAAAATGATGGACATATATTTGTGTAGCCACTATAAAAGAAGAATTATATAGGCTGTTACAACAGTTCTGTAAACCCCGAACTGGTCCAGTCCAATGTGTGTCTGTACTAGAAGTTACATTATTTCGCTTGAATTGCTAAAAAAATATCGTAAAATATTGTCTTTTAGGTACGCAGCGATATACCTCTGTGCTGGCATGGAAACCCTCTTGGAGGAGATCGCTTTGGTAGCCGGCAGCAGTGTTGCTAGTGCACCCATCACACCAGCTGTTGTTGACCACGCGGTTGGTAACTGCGCTGACCTATGGGGCCTGTTGCAGCCGTACAGCCATTTGAATGCGGGAAGAGTTGCCTCAGGTAAATATCGAAAATGTTTTTTTTCTGTTTCGATACTTTGATGTCATATTTATTGAAATACATACCATAGTGGGAGAACCATGCTTCGGCAAAAGTGGCCATACCACGGCCTCACAGAAAACCGGGGTGAAACAACACTTACGTTGTGTTTCGCCGAGTGAGTGAGGATACCGGAGGCTCAAACCTTTTTAAAAGGTGGGCAACGCACTTGTGACTCCTCTGGTGCTGCGGGTGTCAATGGGTGGCAATTGCTTACCATCAGGTGATCCGTCTACCATTTTGTCCCTTGTACTTGTACTTTATTTACTCTTTTATCATTTTTACATTGCAGGTGCATTATCACTTTCTCGATGGGAATCCATGAGCTCCTTAGGATCCGGGTCATCATCCGGAGTGTCTCGACCCGAACATAGACAACTAGGACAAAGTCACGATTCTGGTATCACTACCAACGGTTCTGGTATGTATCAAAAGTTCCAATTTACCGTATTGGAGGACCAAGACTCACAAATCAGCTTATGCAGGTTTTTGACGGTGTTCTATTTCCAGGTGGATCAGGGACCTCGGCAGGTTCAAACAATAGTTCTGGAGGCTCCACTGCGTCGGTACTGCTGACGACGTGTGCAGGGTCCGCGTCAGAATTGCGGGCAGTTTTACGGAGAGTTCACCCAAGACTACCGCCTCTGTCACCGGCTGCAGAACGAGCGTTATATTACTTTATGAGGTGTTCTCAGGTACTACTTATAAATTTACGACGATAATATTTAGGGATATATTTAATAAAATAAAAAATTACAATGAGCAGGATTTTTAAAAAAATACTACCTACTAAATTTTTGATTTTGTGAAATTCGTATTCAATCGTCATAAATAACTACGACCTACGTCATCATCATCATCATCAACCCATATAATTGATGATACGTTTGGCGTAGCGGCTGAGCGATAGGCTTTTGCGACACGTGTTGTGGGTTCGATACTCACACGGAATAAATATTTGTATGATCTACAGGTAGTAGTTCCGGGTCTCGGTGTTTGTGTATGTAAGAATTTGTGTTTGTAAACGCACCCACGATACAGGAGAAAATCCTAGTGTGGAACGTTTATAAAAAAAAAATGACCCACTGCTAGGCACGGGGTCAGCACTTCGAGTAAATGAGGTTTTGTTATAGTTCGCCACGCTAGTCTACTGCGAGTCGGCAGTCCTAAGCATAATGAAGTGTTACTGGTCCATCAGTTGGAGCACTCGAGCACGAGCGGCGGCAGCTGCGGCGGCGCGGGGCTGTGGGGCGAGCGCGGCGCGGGCGCGCTGCCGCCGCTGGGCGAGTGGGTGCGCGTGCTGCGCGCGCACGCCGCGCTGCGCCCGCCGCCGCGCGTGCCCGACGCCGACGACGTGCTGCAGGCCGCGCGCCTGCTGCTGCCGCACGCCGACTGCCCGCCCAGACCCATCACGTAACATTATACCTTCATTTTACTACTAAACTTAGTCCATATCCAGAAAAGAGCATGGAACACCTTCTGTGTATATGCGATGCACTGGCTAGAAAGATAATGTGCCTCTTGGGGCAGGGTTATCCAAGACCAGGAGCTGTATTACGACGCGTTATCGTCATCATTTTTAGGTCGTGAGAATGGAATAGCGAAGAGTTGTTTGAAGAACTGGGGGAAGATGAGGATTAAGTATCTAGGGGAAGCACAAAAGATCCCATTGGGTCGAAGTGCTCTGAGGCCTTACTGCCTCAGCCCCAAACAAGATAAGATAAGATAGTCCATATCTACGAATTGCAAATTTTTAGTTTCCAAAGGCTCTAACCCTTTTAAAAAGCCGGCAATTTGAAGTCGCAAATCTCCTCGACTCCTCTGGTGTTGCGGGTGTCAATGGGCAGCGGTAATCGCTTACCATCAGGTGATCCGTCTGCTCATTTGCCAACCTATCCCATAAAAAAATCTCACTGATATACTTTCCTTCTAACCTTTTCTACGTTAGTATAAGTTCATTATTCAGGTCATTATCTTCAGGTTTTATGAACCAATGAACTAGGTATACGGATAATAAAAGTACGATCATTATCATCATCAACATCTTCTTGTCCTTATCTTAAATTATTTGGAGGCGGCGTAGCAAATCCTTTCCTTCTATCCACCCTTACAGCTGATCATTCACTCCCTTTTCCATCGTATGGACCTTAACACAGGCGATTCATTTATTAAACAACGACATTAACGAATTTTCAGACTGGAGGATGCCATAGAGCCGGTATGGTCTCGCTGCGCCCGCACAGCTGACGAGCTAAGCAGAGCGGCTGTGGGGGTAGCTCAACGTGCCCTCCTCAGTGGGAGACCGGAATTGGTGGGAGGTGTACGACCACTGCTGCCATCAGCCGGCGTTGACGCGCCTGATGCTTCCGGCCTGACTGCGCTCATGAAGGCGGCATTCGCTGGCGATGAACAGATTGTTGCTGTAAGTTGGTCATGCTTCTCAATACTCAATACTCAATATTTGTTGCATTCCACAATGTAGTTCATACAATCAGATGGTAAATTTACAATAAAATAGTTCAATTAGCATTAGATTAATTAATTCTCTAACCTAAGGAAACGTTCTTAAAAATCACAAAACCTTTGTGTTGTGAAAGTAGGTCAAAATGATCGAATTATCTAATGACCGTGATACTCGGAGAATGAAATGAATTGATTTCACTTTTCTAGATGCTGCTAGAAGCAGGCGCAGATCCTAATATAGAGACGGGCGGCACCTGCGCAGCTCACTGCGCACAACCGCTATCGCCCCGCTCGCCCTCCACGCAACAAACAACACCAGCCTACACGCCGCCCACAGCAGGTTGTGTCGTAAACTAATAAATACCCTATATTATCATCCAGTTCTGAGCATAGAGTAGGGAGCTCTGTTTTCCTTGTCTATCTGATGTGATGGACTATAAATGGTGCTTTGGATGCACCCAGAAGAAATTTATCGCGCCTTACCTATTCGGTGTCTATTTAGCTTTGTTTATGTGAATTGTGACATTCGCCAAACAATACATGCTTCATGTGAGTTTATACAATCGGCCGCAAATTTATTGTCAGTCAACACATTTTTGTATGAAGTACCTATTACAACACTCTTCGAGCCTCTCGCGGCTCTAAAGAACTCTAAAATCGACGATTTCATGTCAACCTATTATTAGAGGTTGACATGAAATCGTCGATTTCAGAGTTCTTTAGAGTAGAGTAGCGAGTATGTTAGAGGCTGACATACTCGCTACACAACTACGACAACTGCCTCGTTAGTCTAGTGGTCCCAAGTGTGACTGCTACGCTAGAGGTCCTGGGTTCCATTCCCAGGTCGAGCAAAGTGTCAATGGTTTTTTCTATGAAATTCTCACTAGCAGCTCGGAGTTTGGAATTTGTGCCCGGTTAATGGCAATAGGCTCGCCCCCTATTACATGGGACCTAAACATACCGGCGAACTGTGGGTGTACCTTAGAACACCTCTGCCTAACCCTTCGGAGAATACAGGCGTGATGGTATGTTATGTATGTTAGAGGTCCTGGATGCTCCGTAATAATGTAAGTTGTATCGGCACCAGGTTGGACGGCGCTGGTGTACGCGTGCAGCGGCGCGGGCGGGGGCGGCGGCGCGGGCGCGGCGGGCGCCGCGGAGTGCGCGCGCCGCCTGCTCGCCGCCGGCGCACGCGTCGACGGCGCGCCCGCAAGGGGAGACGACGTCTGCACTCTTACGCCTCTACAGGTCAATAATAATCTACTGCTCTGAAGATAACACTACCAATGCTGCTTGTGGATGGACTATTTGTCCATTACAAAAAACTTATATATATGGAGAATAGAAATGAAATAATAAGATAATAGTGAAAGAGCTACCTAATGATGAAATGAACTGAAATGATATTTATTTCTGTAAGTAGATCTTTAGAGACACTTTTACAAGTCAATGGTTTGTTTTTTTAAATAGGCTTCGGCATTTCCTAACTGACGACCTCTGAGAAGATTAAGTACAAAGTAGATTAAGTCCAAAATATCGGATTTCGTTCAACGATCTTCTTCAACGTTTTTTCAAGTTCAAATTCAAATGGTTTTATTTCAAATAAGCTTTTACAAGCATTTATGAAACGTTATTTGCACGGTTCCAAAAGGTTCCTATGATTTTAACTTTACGAAATACTTAAGGTGGGGCTGATATTTGCCTATTTGTGCCAGGCCAGTGGGGTGGAATATGGGTGTAAAGCCTCGTGTAAACACTGCACTGGCTTAATATTTGCGTTGTGTAAACAGTTTTTCAAACCAAGCCAGCGCTGGCCACCAACGCGGGCGAAAATTGAGCGTCTATTTTTCAAGCCAGTGACTGGCGCCAACATTACTGGCTTCGTATAAATTTTGTCCTATTATGGTTTATGCAAAGGTTTATGCGTGGGTAAAAGTAATACCCCTACATTCTTAAACGGGTGCTTATTCCAAAAAATTAAATTACCCATTAAGTACCTATGTAGGTAATCATAGTGCATATTAATAAAATATTGTTTTAGGTGGCGTGCGGTGTGGGTAATCTAGAGCTGGTCCAGTTGCTGCTATCTCATGGTGCAGACCCGTTCCTCTCCACACAACTCAACGATGCCTTGTGCTACTCTGTTGCTGCACAGTACGGCTGCTACAGGTGAAAAATAGGGTTATCTTATATTATATATCCAGTAAAAATAGGGTTAATTTTTAGGTAGGTACTCCACGGGGACTGTTTTAATGATTCTTATATTGCCTCGGTTTGCTTGATTATTTACTACTTGACAGTTGTCGCGGATAAACCTCGAGACCAGTACACAGTTAGGTGATGGAGCCGTGACAAAAAATGCATGCAATGTTACTTTAATCAAGTGTGTTTGTTACATGTGCAGCGCGGTAGCGGTATGCTGCACACACGGACGCCGCGCGTGCCTGCGCGCGGCTGTGCGGGGTGGCGCGCGCGGCGCCGGCGCCGTGCTGTCGCTGGAGGAGGTGCTGGCCGAGGGCGCCGCGCCGCCTTCTCGCGCGCCCACGTTCACCAAACAGCAACAGCGGGCGCTGCATGACGCTATGTACTGCGCCGCTGAGACTGACCATTTGGGTATGACTTGAAAACTGAGTTCCTACTCAACATATTAATTATTCACATTTAAACTTGTAGAAAGAATTTCTAAGGCGACTGTTAATAGTCAATATAATATCGGTTGTAGGTACTATTTAAAAAAAATACCCCTTGCTCATGCTAAATATTAAACATTATTATGTAGTTAGTAAGTATTCAAGTTATAGGAATAGAAAGGGTAAGTTAATAACAAGTATCTTATATACTTGTTCTTTACCCTATTGCAGTTTGGAAGTAGAACCAGTTGGATAAGAGCAGGAGGATGATGATATTCTTTATTTTCAGACATAACGTTAGAACTGCACGCGCTGGGCGTGCCTTGGTCGTTACACGCGTGGACGTTGTCCCTCGCTGCCGCCGCAGATGCAGCGCTTGACAATGTTATTGACCAACTACTGCAAGACTTTTTACAGGTAAAGCATCTTTTAAATTCACTGTGATAATGAAATAATATTCATTATTTACAATCAAATGGTAAAATGATTTACTCTTGTTTTAGGTCTGTCCTTCGGACGACAGCCATTACAGTAAACAGTTCATTTACGAGTGCCTCCCCCTGCTGTTCAATATTCTACGGTACAGCAAGGTAATGTGACTATTTCTAAAACTATTTAGCTCATAATAATGATAAATCATATATGATAAACAATGTTTATTTCTGTTTGAAGATCAACCACACTTTTACAAGTCAATTTTTATATTTTTTTAAATAGGTGGCAGCGGCCAATATTAATACAAAATCGGTTCCAAAAGCATGCTAGTAATACTTATAGATATGTAGTTTCAGCATGATTTAAATTGTCTGAATTTAAAATCTAGGTCACAAGTGTTTATAAGTTGAAGACCTTGGAATGGAACTTAGAATAAATAAAAGCAACTTGTGTTTAGAAGGAAGGCACAGTGCTACTCCTGGCTGATATCCTGTGTGCTTGCTACGGGCGAGAGGCCGTACCAGCGGTTGCACAGCCGCCGCCGCCCGCCGCAACGCCACCGGCGCGAGTTGACCCTTCGTACGTCAACAATCCGTCGCTAGCTGACGTGACATTTAGGTAAGCCTAAGCACTTCTGGGTTGATTCCATCTGTCAACAACCGCACAGATTCGGTCCCATGTTATAGGAGCAATCCTATTTTCATTAACAGAGCACAAATCCAAACTCTGAAATGCTACACTGCCAATTAAATAGAAAATTCCAATAATACAATATAAGTACTATATCTTAAGTATTAAAGCATCGGGTTCTACAAAAAGGTGTGGAAAGATTTTTAGAGCCGGCAACGAGCGAGTAATACCCTTGCAATACCTCTGGTGTTGCAAGCGTCTGTAGGCTACGGTAACCGCTTACCATCAGGCGAGCGGCATGGTTGTTTGACACCTTAGTTCTATAAAAAAATATTAATATTAAAGGACCTATTTTGTCAAAAACCATAGTGATCATACTTTTTACTTTGTTTGTAGTATAAGCGGACTGCACTCTCAATTAACTCCTAATTATAACTTTTTAATTTGGATGAAATCCTATCCCTTAGGGTTGAAGGTCGATTGTTCTACGGCCACAAGATTGTTCTCGTGTCTGAGTCACCACGTCTGCGAGCTATGTTGGCTCCTCCAAGATCATCGAATGAAGGTCTACCTCCAGCCACTACTGCTCCACCCCTCGTGCAAATCAACGATATTCGATATCATATATTTGAGGTCAGTGTTACTATTATTCCTCTCCAATCGGTTATTGTTATCCAGACCTGAAATTAAATTGAGTTTATGGTTGATCCCATAAACTTCTTAACAATCTTTCAAATCTCTCACGGGAGTATTTTGGATTACTATACTACCGTTATACTTCTACTACCTACTACCATGTATGTGGTGAACTTAAGGCAGTTTGGTGCTCACTGAATAAGTATTGGATTTTGTATCCATTTTGAAAAGGTGCGTAAATGCTGCGTAAATGCATGATGATTGTATTTTTTGTTTGTCATAGCAAGTAATGAAGTACCTGTACTCCGGCGGGTGCTCGGGGCTGGACATCCCGGAGAGCGACGTCCTGGAGGTGCTTGCAGCTGCCTCCTTTTTCCAGCTTCTGCCGCTACAGAGGCATTGCGAGGCGAGGGCAGCTAAGTCCGTAGACTTGCATAACCTTGTCTCGGTCTACATTCATGCTAAGGTAAATCCATTATTGCAGCAACCAAAACCATGTCATTCATTAGTCAAGATTTTTATAATCTGATACACAATAGACAATATCAGATATGCCACCAGGTTATATTTTAGGTCCTGTGCGGTTTTTGTTACATATCTACACTACAGTATCTTAATTATCATTAATACCGACGATATGACTACCTCTGTGGTTTAGTGGTTCGAGTACCGGACTGCTGACCATGAGGTCGTGGGTTCGATTCCCACAGAACACAAACATTTATGTGATGAATATAAGTGTTTGTGTTCGTCTGGGTGTTTCTTATGTATTCTAAGTATGTATTTACAAAAAAAAGTATATAAGTATTATAATATCCATTGTCTAGTACCCATAGTACAAGCTCTGCTTAGTTTAGGACTAGATGGTGCTGTGTAAAAAAAAAAGTCCCAGAATATTTATTAAATACCTTAGATCATACAACACAATTATTATTGCTATTTTCTTTGCAGGTTTATGGTGCTACTCAACTGTTGGAATACTGCCAAGGATTTCTGCTGCAAAATATGGTAGCTCTTCTCACGTACGACGACTCTGTTAAGCGGTTGCTCTTTGGAAAACGGCTACCTGGACATAACGTACTCGGTGCTCTTTTAGTTACGTTACAAAAAAGAATCGAAGCCAGGAAAAATCAAGCTAAAAATAGATAACATCGGTTAATGTTTAAAATGATTATAATGCTATTGTTTTTAAAATAGTTGTTATCGACTAAAGAGCAATAAAGATGCTCTATTTATAAATACATATATTACAAATTATTTTTACATATAGAAAATAAAATATTTTCCCAAATATTTAATAAGGCTTTAATTTTGTCATGCTGAAATACCTTTATGTAACGAAGTTTGATGATAATTTTATTTTATATTATAATAATGTAAGTAATAAATTAACTTTTATGTAGATAAGTATCTAAATATAATAATAAATGCAATTAAGATATAAATATTTTTGTAACAAAATGTATTTTTGTCTTCATTTTGTCATTTCTGTCAGTAATTCTCATAAGTAGTTTGCTACTGGAAAGTATTATATCATTGTAAAATTAATAATGTAATTATTGTTGAAATAAAGCTTTGTGTTGTAAAAAATATTGTTACTTTTACTATGTTATGATTTATGAAGCAATGGTTTGTAAATCATAACTGTACTACCACTTTATATTAAACTAGCTTCTGCCCGCAACTTCGTCCGCGTAGCGTGATGATATATAGCCTTCTTCAATAAATGGGCTATCTAACACTGAAAGAATTTTTCAAATCAGACCAGTAGTTCCTGAGATTAGCGCGTTCAAGCAAACAAACAAACAAACAAACTCTTCAGCTTTATATATTAGTATAGATTAAAAACATATTTAATCTGACCGGATTAACATAAAAATTTCATTATCATTTTTCGATTCGCTTCCCGTGTAGGTAATACCCTGAAAATTGATTGTTTTAGATTTTTGTGCTTATTAATTTTATAAATTTATTTATTTTTTTATTTATTTATTCAATAACCAACTTAAATTTACAGACTATTCTACACGTACAGGTCGCGGTTCGCGCAGTTATAGATCAGAAGTAGATAATTATGTCATGCATGTACCTATAAAAAGAATGTCTTATACATAGTGCTTACATTATCTATTATAAATTATAAATGAAATTGATTATGATAGCAATACTGTTACTCCATTCTTGCTTGAGTTCCAAAGAAAGATTACCTACCTACAATAATAAAAATTAGAGTTACAATTTCCGAGTAATATGCGACCACGTTACGACCGCGACGTCGCGACGTCACTTTACTGATATTATTGAGGATTTCGAATGATGCGATAGAAAAAAAAATTGAAAATTAAATAAATTTGATGAGTTAAAACACATTCTTGAACCCTCGGCCCTTGCAGGATTTGCTGTAATAATTTAATAGCCACAAGAATCAAGATAAAAATTTAAAAAAATATCTCCCATAATTATGCCACTACTATGTTACATAGCAACATTATTTTAGGAATGTCAAAGATATTGTCTGTGGTGAACGCGTGGCTCGATGACAGAACATCGTTGCGTGCGTAAAAAAAACTGACTTTTAAAATTGTTTATGGTGACTGGGTGAGTGTCATGTCATGTCAAGAACGGTGCCCGTGTGATGTGAATGTAATTTGCATTGCGATTTTGCGAATACCTCGTGAAAATAATAAATAGTGGAATTTTGTTGTGCATTGTAATGTCGTGACAGTGAATTAAAATGCAGTTTTATAAAGAGAGAATACTCAATGCTGCTCAGTTAAAAAGACTAAGTGAACACAAATATTCTTGTACGAGTGCCAGTATATTGGATGCATGGCTTCAACCATGGTGGTGCTGGCTAGTATCTAAAACGCCGTTATGGCTCGCCCCGAATCTCATCACAATATTAGGTTTAGCAGTAAATATAGTCACCACACTTATATTAGTTTGGTAAGTACATCGAAGGTTATATATTACGGGAACGGTGTCACAGATCTCGTCCGAGCGTAACGACTTTCATTTTCTGCTGGCACTAAGACTTTCTAACGGTCTGTAGAAGTCCTACGTACCCGCAATGTAATGATGTCGTAACAGTTGCTTGTTTCATTCAGTAAAATTAAAGTTTCACGCATGTTTACATATTGTAATGCATGAAAGAACTGGCGTGCGATTGGCCGAGGCGATGTCGCGCCACAGGGTGATAAGATACACGGATGTCTGTCAGTTTGTCTTATCAATACCTTTAACAAATTTCAATTTGGTGCAAATTTAATTTTTTTGGTTTGTAATCCATGATATGCCGTGATTACCTTATCTGACATTTAACCTTTCCTTTACTTTGATAAGTGATAACTGTGCTGCAAAGTACAGGTTTACCTACCATCATCAGATTACAAAATAATAGTGTAATGACATAAATCTCGCCTTATACCATCCTCCATCCAAAATAACTTGTTATGTGACTGCATGTCAGCTAAATTGAGCAAATACCAGCTATTCTCCCGGTGATTCAGTTTGAGGATTCCCCAAAATTTCCAGCCATATAGATTTACATAATAAGTTAGGTTAGGTATTTTATATTATTTATATCATCATGTAGACCTAGAGTAGTAGTCAGAATAGTTATTGACTTGATTGAGACTTGAGAATTGATAGAAATCAGATAAGAATAAAGTACCTACTTAAGCATTGGTCAGTTTCTATAATTTTAATTTGTCAAAAATCCTGGTAAATATTAAAGATATATATCTATTAAACTGCTTAAATAGGTAACTCTTTGCTTATATATTTTCCTTACAATGAAGTTAATAGCGGTTAATTTAATAATTCAGTTGTAATCATTGGTTTAAATACATCCTTACATATTATGAAATAAAGTCCCCTGCTGTGTCTGTCGGTTTGCAATCAATTCTAAAACGACTGAATAGATTTGTATGCAGTTTTCCCCAATAGACTGTATGATTCATGAGGAAGATTTCAAGGTATTAAACATCAAAACTAGAAACCAGGAACAGGGCAATGCCGGTGAAATGATAGGCAAGAACTAGTAATTTATACAGAGAAGTAGTTTGTAAAATAGGAATGTTAATTAACCTCATTTCAATATTTATATATAAAAATAGAAAACCTATGTAAAACTCAGGTGATAATAGTTGACCTGGTTTTTAAACTGTCTAGTAAAAAATTGCAAATACAATGCAAAACATATTATTCAAATTCCCTGGGCCTCAGTACAATTTAACTAATTAAAAGATAATTCTAAATGTTATTCTGCACACATATTTTTATACCAATATGTTTGGCTTTTAATTATGAGTTTATGCTCAATAACTGTTAATTAAAAAGCTTAAACTAAATTAAAAGTTAAGGGAATCTGGAATTACCTATCTAGTTTCTAAAGCAAATCAACTCTGTGTCTTGACATAGCAAGACATGTACTCTGTTGTCTCTTTAAATCAAATAGATAATCAAAACGAAATGAAGCGGCGGTAGCCTAATGGCTAGGGCGTCGGACTTGCGATCATGTGGTTGCCGGTTCGAAACCCACCCATTGCACTACGGACGTGAACCCACTCGTAATACAAGCATTTAGCTTAGCACGAGGGGTTAACAAGAATACTAGTAATGTGCGACCCACATTGCTAGTAAGCTTTTCTAAAAAAAAAAAACATCAACTTTGCAAGTTAATGCCTAAAGGCAATTTTAGTCATAGGAACACAAATAAGAGATTTAATTAAAAATGTCTGCATATCTTAATTTAGTTTTATACATTTCATATTATTTGATACAGTGGCTGTAGAATCAGTTTTGATGCCACTGGTTGCGGGTTCAATTCCTGCACGGGATTAATATTTGTATGACCTACAAGTATTTTCTGGTCTGCATGTTTGTGTAATGTTATAAATTGTGATAAATAAATAATGCACCTACAAAGTAGTACTTAGTAAACCCAAGTGTGGGGCAACATTTTTATTTGAGTACCCATGGGCAATTTGTGGTATTTCTTCAAATATTTTTTTTAATATTACTAATATTCCAATAATGTTACAGTCACCAATATGAATAAGAAATATGACTGTCCCTGATAGACCTAAATATTATAAATAAGTAAATAATTATTGGGGTTGGCATTCAACAACTTACTCATTATCAAAACATACTATTGTTATTTATCACTGTCACAAACAAGAAAGATATTATTTAAAGAAATATATTCAGTGTAGGTACCTAATATATTTTCTCATTAACCTGTCACAGTCTACCTGGTTTCGCAAAGGTAAAGTGGTAATAAGGGATTATCGTATTGTTGTCTATTACATACCTACCTTCATTATACAGTCTGGTTAAAGTAACTGCGCGTTTAAATATAGTCGTTCCGAAAGGTCGCACAGGTAAAATTAAATAGTTAATTAAGTAATTGTTTTTGTGCAAAATAATTATCGAAATCAGTAACGACCATAATCACAATGTGAATAATTTTAAAATTTCAAGTTAGCTAAAAAATAAAGAATCCGATCGTTTTTGCACACCACGTTTTTTAAACGCGCCGTCGACGACGCTTTTAAAAAACATGTTGTGCACAGGCCTTTACACTGAGTTTTTTACAAAATTTACCTCTGCCAAAACCACTTGGGTCTAACTTCAGACGCGCATATTTCGACTGTACTGTATAAACTAAGAAAATTAAAACTTACTATTGTTTTTGCAATTATATTACTATTTCAATTCTGTGCAAACTAACTAATGGTGCGTTACTGATAGTTACGAGCGTAAACTTCGGCACAGTTTTTTGATCCGTAGTCAAACTGTATGACTATTTGTTAGATTATTCATGGTTATCTCGTCAAGTAATGGTTAAATAGCTATTATGTTTTTCAATGTCTATAAAGACTATAGTCAAATAGTCAAACTTGGTTTGTTGGTTGGTTATCCAACGTTGGGATGTTAATTTTTGAAACTAATAGTTAGATATTTGACCGTTGGTTAAGCTAACAATTTATCAAAAAACACGTTTTCTCGAATTTTTAACATTGGTCACTATTTTTAAGTAAGTATTGGTTAACTATGGATAAAAAACTGCGCCTTAATGAGGTATTATTGCCTTATATTAAATAGGTACGTAAAGGCACATTTTTATGTACCATCCATCACGCCTGTATTCCCTGAAGGGTTAGGCAGAGGCGTACTAATGTACACCCACATTTCGCCGGTATGTTTAGGTCCCATGTAATAGGGGGCGAGCCTATTGCCATTAACCGGGCACAAATTCCTAACTCCGAGCTGCTACTGGGAATTTTATAGAAAAACCCAATAACACTTTGCTCGACCTGGGAATCGAACCCAGGACCTCTAGCGTAACAGTCGCGCTCAGGACCACTTGGCTAATGTGGCAGTGATGAATTTATTGACAGCAATGGGAATAAAACCCGAGGATATCACGCACAGCAGCCGCGCATCCAGTTACTAGACCAAATAAACAGTTCCGAACCTAAAATAGGAATACAAATATCTCGAGGAAATAAATTGATGACCCATTCGACATTTTGTTAGACATGACATGCCTTGTTCAGTCTCGCATGGCCGCCGGTTAGCTCACAATACGTCGTTGCGTACGTTAGCAATCGATTAATAACCCAGTGTTGGTACCAAGGTACTATGCCTCACTGATCAGTTATAACTGAAATGACCCATTCATTTATGCATCATCTAAGTAGGGTAATATCGTATTGCGTTGGCCGAAGCAGCAACCATGCGTGCTGAAGTGGTTACCTGTAAAGGGCGCTCTTACGGAAGCCATGCTCTACGATGGTTATTCTTAGACGCTAACAGGTCAAGCATTGCTGCTCAGCTTATTCTGCTTGAACTGAAATAACTAGGATTATAATAAATGTCTCAACATCCCGAATAAAAAAAAAACTTTAATATCGTTTTTAAGGCTTTTAAAGACCATTGGTTTTTGGTGGGGTCTTCTCAATAATCTTGTTACCTATAAGAATATATTTTGCAAGCAATACTTTCTAATCGATTATATGATGTAACAGGTTCAGCCCAGACGCGCGGCAGGATCCGCCACGGTGGGCGTGCGCACTATGCGCACTAGGTGTATTCATCTACCAGAGCCTGGACGCCATCGACGGCAAGCAGGCGCGGCGGACGGGCAGCCAGTCGCCGCTGGGCGAACTCTTCGACCACGGCTGTGACAGCATATCCACTGTGTTTATTGCGTTAGGAGCGTGTATAGCTGTCAAGTTAGGGGAGTACCCCACGTGGATGTTCTTCCAGGTATGTTGAATTTTAAAATAAGGTTTTATCCCATATGGGTGGTGGACACGCTTGGTGAGAAGACCTCAGATCAGTAGCAAAAGCACGAACAACTTGCGAAAACGTATTCGTATCGAAATCGAGAATAATTTATATGAGAAGGACGTTAATGAAGTAAAAGTAGTGTGCCAGGATCGTAGCAAATGGAAGTCTATAGTCTCTGCCTACCGCAATTCGGAGACAGGCGTGAAAATATGTATGTATGAGATTTGTACCAGAAAAAATAGTCGATACGTTTACGATACGAATTCGATAGTTCCTCGTGCTTAGGCTACTGGGTGCCGAGTCTATTATTCAGTTGTGTCAGAATTGTGATTCAGTGACTTCATAATGGTTGATTTTTGACAGTTTTCTCTACGAAATCTGTCATTTCTTATGTCATTTAGTGCCATTGGACGGTCATTCTGAGTCAATTGAAATAGCGGACTAGGGCCCCTGAATGGGTGTTGTAAAGCACCTTTATTGTGTTTTTATTTTTGTGCGTGGAAGCTGCTAGTACCATCTCCCGGTCGTTCTAAAGGACTGTCAATGCACCAGCAACTACATAAGTGTTGCAGGTATGGGCGGGGAAAACCACCGACCATCAGGTGGCTCAACCGCCTAAATAAATATTTTCTTATTCTAATGTTCTCTAAGGCATTCACACATCCACACTCCCAATAGATGATAATATTCAGTGACTCGAGTTTTATATCCTTTTTGTCGACCTCGAACCGACGACACGTCACGAGTTCTGAAGAGGATTTCCGGGCATGACATCCACACTGTACTTGCTGTCTCGTGAAATGCGTGGATCGATACGGGAGAAATTACTTTTGTTACATTTATAATGGAACTGCGTAAAGTATTACATGCTGCGTATAATTTTGATTGACATCATTTATCCCGCTTGTTCTGACGAACTCGTTTGGTCTCAATTTCTCTCTTTATACGATTTATTACGTTGTAACTTGTAACATATCCCTCTTAAGAAAATTGAACACAAGGCAAGTGAAACAAGCATCTTGTATATCATGACGGTAACAACTTATTTTGTAAATCCTTAAATCGTTTCAAAGACAATATCTTTTTCTATCTGATCTTATAGTTGACGATTTTACCTTACTGTAAAATACGTTTTTTTAAATGGAACTCCAAATCTTATGCGAAGATCGACTCAAAACATAGTCATAAGAAGTTGGAGAAGTAAAATATGTATTAAGTCAATTAAGAGGTTCATTACTAATTGAGGCACGGCAGTGCCCCAGCCAAGACGAAGGTATTGTATCAGTATATATACGAAAAATTATAGATTTTTAGGGAAAGAAAACCGATTTGAAGTAAGTGTTGTATCTTCAGAAATATTAATGGTTGGACACTAATAAAATTTTCAAATAAAATTGTCGTCCCCCACTAGGATTTTCTCCTGTATCATGGGTGTATGATGTTGATGTCGATGCTGTGATAGGTGCTCCTGTATAAAACGTCCAGATCCGGTACATCTACCTGTAGATCATACAAATATTTGCTCCGTGTGGTGATCGAACCCACAAAACGTATCGCAGAAGCCGATCTCTCAGCTGCTACGCAAAGATGTCGTCAAAGTACTTATAAATGAGAATTACCTCCTTGGTCAGTTGATGCAACCTTGAGATAACAACATAAACTGCATGTAACGAGTCAAAACTCACCCTTCTTGCGAGCATGACTAAGGGAAAATATTCCCTACCATAACAGTTTACTTCGATTGTGATGTTAAAATAATCTTCATAATTACCAACTTGCGATATGTGGCGAGTGCCCTTGACTAATTACAGTATGATTAACTTGTATATAGCTATTTTATAAGTAGGTAGTGCGTAACAGTGAGCGTTAAGATAATTTACACTACAGACAACGCCTCGAAGAAAATAGTTACTCGAAAATATGTTACTGCCATAAAGTCCAAGGTTGTAATTTCCATTTCGACGCCAACCAATAGGTATTTAAATAGAAATCAACTTATGTAAATAGAAAGTTAATTCACCGCCTGTCTTAAATTGACAATGTTGTAAGAATATTATAATTTCTGTCATGTATAGGTAACCTAATCTTTAATTAATTAAAATTATGCGAGTATGTCTGTGGATTTGAGAGATGTGATTTCATTTAAAGGACTTCGAAATTTAAATATTAAAGCTTCAAGAGCAGTTATTGTTTGACGTGCATCTAGTACGAATACATAATACCTCAATGATAGCAAGCGAATACGAGTTTCCCTATGGAAAATAAACATAGAAGTCCCCGCGGCATGGCGTGTGTACATTCCGTCGTGTACTATATTAGTTCTGACACGCTAATACAATTAGTGTTTCTTTACGGAAACATGTCTGCGAGACGAAGTCGATCTCAACGACAAAAAATCATATTTAGGGCGTTGATTCAATTATAAGTGGAATGCCAATAAGTCTGATGATGTTGACATTATTTGTTTCGAGAGCCATTACATAACAAGAACCACCTAGATTTATGAGTTTATTTATGTGTATGTTCTCTCGCTGCGTAAACAATAAAGCCACGGTATAAAATAATTTACCTACTAACAAAAATAATTGGACCATTTTCGTCCACTGGATCTCAGCCTCTCCAAGTAAGCTCATTCCAATAAAATCTTGAGGAAGGTACACATTAAGTACTTACATAAATAAAATGGGTTGCTACTGATTGTCTTTAAAGCTTTATCTGTAATTACATCTAAGTATTTTTGATAACATCTCGATGCTCAGAACTGAGATGCTCGAACTTTCCACCCGGCGGCGTTCCTCCGGCGCTTATCTCTACTATTATAAAATTGTAAAAAAGATGTCTGTACATTGAAGATATTTAAAAAAAAACACGTGGGTTATGGTATATAAACGTCTCCGAATCCGAAAATGTGATTTTTAAAATTCTTGTCTGTTTGTTACGGGTTGGAGCAAAAACTACTGAAGAGATTTTAATTTTATTATCATTGTTAGAAAGTATATGCTCCAACTTAAAAACTTGTGATCTTCTTATCTCAATTTATTAAACGAATACTGAGATACAGCTTGACCTCTCTGATGTATAGAGGCCCATACAAAGAAGAGATCATCAATGTTGGTTTTTCCATTTTTACTCCTGATATAGCTTCACGTGAGCGAAGCCGCGGGCAGAAGCTAGTGTTAAATAAATGTTTTGGATTTTACGAATACAATCGCTTTTACGTCACCTATTTTACACACGAAGGGCATGACATTTACGTAACAAAATAAAATGTTACATTGGAAAAAGTATTTTGAAATCAACGCTTATCGATTTGTTACTGATAAATTGGCACTTAACTTTTCATTGCCACTCAGCCGATATTGATAACTGAGAGAGGTAGAATACCTCTGTCCCTACCACAATTTTATTAAACTAAGTAACTGTTGTCCGCAGCCTCACACGCGTCCCACAAAGATTTTCTTTCTTACAGTAACTCGACTTAGGTGGTGAAACACCCAACGGATTTTCTGTTAGCCCGCATACAATTTCGTTTTCAATTTTGGTTTTGTGTGATGCGCATACAAACAAACCTGACGGACAAATAAAATTCTAAATATTTGGCTTCTAGTGCTCTTAAAATACCCTTCATAATGGTGGTCCTTCGTGCCGCATCAATGTATATTCTAGGATGTTGTAAAAATCTATATCTATATATGTACCATATAAAAGAAAGTCGTGTTAGCTAGGTACACCATTTATAACTCAAGAACGGCTGAACCGAATTGGCTGAAAATTGGTGGAGAGGTAGCTTAGAACCAGGAAACGGACATAGGATACTTTTTATCCCGTTCCCGATACTTTTTATTCCACGGGGGCGAAGCCGCGGGCAGCAGCTAGTTATACTAATAAAAGGCGCTGGTACGACAGAAAATATAATTAATCTTGCTTCGGTATCCAGACAGGAGATGGCTTAAAGGTTGCCGTGTTCTATGTAAGCTAGTTCGTTAAGACTGCCATAACTAAATTCTAATGTTGAATAACAAACGAATAAGTTTGTCTATGTTCATATTTTTGGTAAGAAGAGTTAACGTGTTCTACGTGAATGCAAATACATTGTAACGGCTGCGTTCCTAACAATTTCCTACGCACACACATCGTCAGGTTACAATTTTTTAATATTATTATGAATGGTTCCTTTAGTTATTTCTCGTATATTTGAAAGATTATTGCACACGAAACGGATTAAAGAAACGCAACAGAAGACAACACAAAACGTTTACATTTAAAAAAAGAAAACAATTTACCCATTAAGATATAATTTATGTATTGTTTTATTAAATTGCTAATTTATTAAAACATAAAAAAAACTACTATGTTACCTTGAGACAAATTTCCACACCACAAAGTAAATTTAGGTTTATTCCAAAACAATTTTGTTTATGAAAGATCTATCGGCGAGTCTGCGTATTCCCGTCATTGCGTGCAATAAACTCTGTAGAAATTCGAAGATAGTATGATTTTAAACGCATTTTACAAAGAAATTTTACCTTGTATGAGAATTAAGATTATGTGTTTTGGAAGGTGATCCAAATCCAACCGCAAACTGTTTCTGGTATCTGTAGATAATATTGTTGCTAAATCGATTTTAATCGTTTAAAATACAATTTTAATGATCTTACTACTACATTATAATCTAATCTCTCTCCCATCAATCTCTTTTTTATAATTTATTTTATTAGAATATAAAAAAAGAAACAGCGAGTTCCTTTTTTATTATAATGAAGCCTACTAATTACACGCGTTATACTTTGCTTTTTATAGTGAATCCTTGAACTCTGACCATGAATTAATGAATCCAATACGTAGATCGCCCATATCAACGCGCATACGTACGCTTTATATCGCGACATGGCCCTCATTATAGGAAAATTCTTATTTGGGAGTGTTGCCAAACTAACGCGCTCGCTTACCGCCAAAAGCTGGAAACTAGCCAATTGGAGTGAATCATTTTAAGTTTTACCTAAATGTGGCTAAGATTAAATGCAAGTTCTATTACCCGATAATAGCAATATTACTTATATATTAATAGCTAGTAATATTAATAGCTTTGATTAGTGGTAACCTTATGCTGATTGCCGCTTACCGCTATAATGCAAATGACTTACCATACCTATGCTGTTCATAGTGACCTCCTTTCTTATTAGTACGAAATATATGTTTAATTCGTTCGGAAATTCGCAACCTGAATTCTAAGACAACCTGTCTTAAGATAGTAATTATCCACTTGTTTTGGTATGGTTATGTAGACCACCTTTATACGTGAATGGCCATCTAGTACTATTCTGTTTTAGTATTAGAATATACTGGCCATATATTAATTTGTACTTGCAAACACTGCAGCATATCTAAAGATATAAATTCTGCGAATAGTCCACTGCTGTACATAATAAGCTCGACCTTTATAAGACATAATGCATCTGCGTAATATGTGCGGAGATATTTACTGTAATATAATATATCGGAAATGTAACCTTACTATTCTTAACTGGTAGTGTCACCGACAAGTCTTCGTAAAGGTTAAGAAATGTAAACATAAAAATAGGAGACAGTCAAGTATCACTTTGGGTACAGCTTGAAGTATAAAGAAAGAGTATTAAGTATTAGAAAAAGTTTCAATTAGTAGTGCGCTTACTGAAGTTCTATAGTGAGTACTCGAGTCGAATTAATAAATTGATTAAAATCTGATTAGCAGTCGCTTTCACAAAAAACGAAATATCGACAGCAAATAATTGTATGCGCTAGCTAGGACTCCAAAACAGTCTTAAAGATGCAGTTCTCCTTATCGTATAGATAGAGAAAATTGAATTAATGGAAAAGAAAGGGTAAAAAGAAATCTATGGCCTGATCCCTTTCCCTTGTCTTATAAGTGCATCAGACTTTTATAGGCTTAATAATTATCATTGCATTAAAGGTCCTATTATTTGTTTTCAGTGTTTCTGTGCAATGACGTTGTTCTACTGCGCACACTGGCAGGCCTACGTGACGGGCACGCTCAAGATGGGCCGGATAGACGTGACGGAGGCACAGTACTCTATCATGGGCATCCATCTCGTATCCGCCGTGCTAGGCCCTAGTTTTTGGGCCACTCAGGTAACGTAATCCAACTGTCTTGCACTGCGTACTTATTCTGAAAGGCTGGCGATATAAAATGACTTCAGAATGTTTTTGTAGAAGCAGACGTCACACCGTGAAATGCACAGTTTATACATTTGTTATTAATAAATCTAGGCACTGCTGCACTGTGAGGTTTTGTTTATCAACGGTTTGTGACGTATGCCTCCATAGACCGCGCTTAAGTTGTTTATGTTACGACATAATTATAATGTGTGTTTTAAACGGCGATAAAAGTTTATATAAAAAAACAGACTGCAAGTCATTTTGTATTCGAGTACACGCCTGTACAAACCACACGAATTATAGTAATGATGTTAGCTCAATGTTGTCCGACGTTTAGTTATTATTTCAATAACAGTTCCTATTTGAATAAAACAAGTGTGATAATATTATCTGAACGTCATTAGAATAATGACCTTGTCTTTAAAATATTTGGTGTAACAGAAGAATTACGTACGCATTTAGATACACACATTCTTGACTGAATAAATATTTATCAGAGAAGTCATTACAAATTAACGTCGAAAGCGAGACTAATTTGAGATAAATAGATTTAATGCGTAGTTCTTTTGTGTTGCATTCCTTATTAACAAATACTAAATGTAACACCAGCTGTCAGCGATAAAATTCAAAATTGTCTTAGCAAAATGTTAGGTGATGTTTAAAAATACCCACATGAATGCTACATCCGTGATCCGTCAGTGTTACACCGTCACGATCAGGTCAAACTTGACTCAACCTGAACTGAATCTTACCACAACGCCTTTGTCCAGTCGGTCACTGCACAATCTGGTTACAGTTCTGCCTGCTAGAATTGGACTGTGTGTAATATTACTTTAAAGTCGGTCAAATATTTTTTTATTACTAGAAAGTTGCAAATAATGGCTTAAACATTAAAAATAGTACTCAACATTGAAGTGGAATTGCTTCAGTTTGCCCTAGATTTCGTACGTTGGGTTTTTGAGCGCACTCCTTTCTAGTTGGCGGAACTTACCTCGTCGTGTTAGGTGCAAAGTGTTGTTCGCAACTCGCAAGTAACGCACATTCGCACTAGGTGGGTGGTGGTCTCGAGGTCCGCTACTCTCTGGCGCTGGTCGCCGTCGCGGGCGCGTTCCTCACGGTAGGCGCGCTCGCCGCCGCCATCGTGACCGGCGGAGTGGGCAAGAACGGCTCCACCGTCGCTGTGAGACATTGTTTATAGTCCCACAAACAATCACCCTGTATGGGAGACTTTTCCATTTTTTTCACAAACTTGGCTGGTTACTCTACCGTGCGTTCGATTTTTTTTTATCAGATTCAAGATGTTAGTTTGCCGTATGGGAATGTTATTTCATTATTGCACTTGTCCCGTGAGTGCAAATTGTACCACAGCCAGAACAATAGCTAATATGACTAAACAATAAAGCATATAGATGTATGACATATTAGAAAAATTTTGTTTTAATGAATGACTTGCGACAGATCAAGTTTTCTTTTTAGATATCGCTTTTGAATTTAGAATCCAAATGAAAGAAGGTCATAAGACTTTGTCATTAAAAAACACAACTGGTATTGTTCTTTGTTGATATGCTGCTACTAGCATCTTGAATGAGAACTAAAGAGTTATGGGGTATTGTAGTCTCCCACACTGGCAACATTGATTGGGCTACTGATTGGGTATCTAAATTGTTTCGTACCGTATAATCATCGGTTTACATGCATCAAGTTAGCGCGGATGATCGAGTAGTTCGGCTTCAGATTGGCAGCAGTTAGTTACATGGCACTTACACGCGATAATAATCCATTTATAAGTCATACATTTGCTTATAACGTACCTAATTACATCAATTATTGTTCCGCGGTTTTTTCCCCGAGTTGATCTTGTTGTTTCCAATCCCGTGGGAATTACCGTATTTTTTTACTGAGAGAAGACTACACCCTAAAGCTTTACAAGATTCCGTGATTAGTGTGTGACTGTGTACTTCCCTCTACATATACTAATATAAAGAAGAGAATAATGTAACGAATATACGATTTCTCAATTTTAGCTTTTGGTGTGGTATACTAGCTGTTTCCCGCAATTCCACTCGTATCCCAAAGATCTTGGAGAAAAATTAAGCCGATGATCCTTCTCGCAAAATCCAATCTATCTCTATACTCTATAGTTGTGAAAACGTAGTCAACGGGCATACAATAAATATCAATGTTTTAATATTAAGATGGATGTTATAAGCAATTAGTTCACAATAAAAAAAATCTTAGGCCCATAATAAATGTATATATGTATTAAATGATTACATTGATTACTGTTATTATCTACGTGTCGGTGCCAGTGTACACATACATAGCTTTGATCTGTTTGACTAAGATATTTTGGTTCATCGCTTATTATCATGTGGGTTTTTTTAATAGCATGAATCAATTAATTTATGTAATTTAGATTATGCTCCCTGTTGCGACTATGGAGTACACATAAGATTATATAATCTTTTGACTATTTTTTAATATACAAATAGGTATAAATTACTACATAAGTGCCTTTTATATAACATTAACTCTCAAGACCAAAGACAAAAAGATTTTAAATATTATAAGACGGCTAAATACTGACAATAGTGTTCATTTATCATTTTTAATAGGTTTAAGTAGAATCGAATAAAATAATAATTTTGTTTGTAGGTTTTTTTTTAAAGTTCACCTATTTTTGTCTCTTCGGGGAGCATGATCTATGAATTTTTTTAATGATTTAAAAAACAATAGTTGTTTTCGTGTAGGGTGTATTACAGTCATGTGGCAGCATAGAGGTTCTCCCATACAGACGCATTTTAGAATATGTAATGCAATTTTGATGACTTCTTAGTTGTATCTACATTGATTCGATAATATCGTCCAATGCTGCAAAAAAACAGAACTACTTTGTATACTTAATGTGGAATCTTCGACAACTTTTCACCCTTCATGTTTAAAGCATAAGGTCCAAAAGTGTTTAAAACCTTTAACCTGCTTTAATCTATACTAATATATAAAGCTGAAGAGTTTGTTTGTTTGTTTGTTTGCTTGAACGCGCTAATCTCAGGAACTAGGTACTGGTCCGATTTGAAAGATTCTTAGGAAGGCTATAGGCTATATATAATCACGCTACGCGGACGAAGTCGCGGACAGAAGCTACATAATATGTAATTAATATTATCCTAAACTTAATCCTTACTTTTTAAATTTGTGTGGGAGTGCCTCATGTGTTAATTTTATAATAAATTATGGCTGGTGCCCCCTTGTTGTGCCCCGGTGTTTCCCCTTATATTTTTGTCATAAATGTGGGTCTTCACTCATTTAAGAGTTTTTAACTAGACATCTAATGGTGTCGTAATTGCTATCTAAATGCTGTGTACAACAAGTGATTTTATTAAAAATCTAAAATCTCGACTGCGTAAAATACTGTTTGTTTATTGTTAGGACTTGGAAGCGTTCGGATGATATGATAAAAATAATTTAAATATACATACGCCCGAACCAAGTATCCTTGCTTTGCGCAGTCGAGAAAATATGACTAGAATCGAGCACAAATTGCTAAAATCTGACGCCTAACCAAGGTGTCGGATAAATTTTGTGTGTACTAACGTACCCCGGACAGTAGTAACGGGCCACTCATGCCGCAGATCCCAGCGCTGGGCGTGCCGCTGAGCCTGCTGGTTACATCCATGTGCTTCGCGGCACAGTTTTACTTTGCCACCAACTTTTTTTCCACGTTCCGAGTTAGGGGATGTGGCAAGAACGGATCGACCGTTGCCGTAAGATTACATTGTATACTTGGCCACTCGAACCTGGGGCGTCGGATTAATGCGACGATTCAGTCTGGGGTGCACTGCCTCACCAGACAAATGACACTCAATAGCGTGCAATCACGAAAACGACACAACACGTGGTCAATTGAAGCGTTCGTAAACATTAATCGTCAATCGTCATTAATCAAAGCGTCATGTCGACGTAAATAAAAAGTATTTTCTTTCTTTCTTTCATTAATGTACATAAAAGTTTTCGTGATTCGTCCATGCTAAAGAATGTCACTCGTTGAGGGAGCCGGGAAGCTTACAAAGGGCAGGTAAATAGAATAAGCGCCAAGCTTTAATACAAATGCTCACAATTAGCACTTTTTTGCCATTTTCTGACATGTGCTGCCAAATCGGCCGTGCTTACATGTGCTTTTTGGTGGCACGTGCTGAGAGTTAGAAATTATATGATACTACTTACGTATGACGGTGTTTTCAGGCCTATAATGTCATAATATCACAATCTGTCCGGTTTTGATGTCACAAACGTATTGATGTTTATTCGAAATATGATTTGACGCTTGTTGTATTTAGTGACTCGTGCAAAGAACAATGTTTTGACGACCGCTGTGGTTTAGTGGTTCGAGTACCGGACTGCTGACCATGAGGTTGTGGGTTCGATTCCCACAGAACACAAAAAAATATGTGATGAATATGAGTGTTTGTGTTCGTCTGGGTGTTTATTATGTATTATAAGTATGTATTTACAAAAAAAAGTATATAAGTATTATATCCATTATCTAGTACCCATAGTACAAGCTCTGCTTAGTTTGGGACTAGATGGTGCTGTGTAAAAAATGTCGCAGAATATTTATTTATTTAATGTACGCTGTAAAAATATGTTGCCCGGTTGCCCTTCAAGACAAAACGTGATATTTAAAAAAGTAATAGACTGAATCGTCACATTATGTTATTCTAACAAGATTGCATGGAATATTTCGTGTAAATAACGCACCAACAGAAAACCATAGAGAATATATTAGCTTTAATCATTGAGGGTTCGTGAACTGTGGGGCATTTGGTCGTAATTACTTTACGAGGGTATATTAAGTAAATTGGCCAATTTAAAGGAACTCTCAGACCATTTCTATGTTTTTCGGTACTAACAAAATAGTATTACTTTTTTATTTGGCTGGTGAATTGTCGTCGGACTCCGTTACAAAATTTCATGAAACCGGGATTGTGTGGTGGTTCATAAAAAAAGTAACATTGCCATATGCATTCAATATAAGTAGAAGTTAATTATATGAACTAAAAATACAAGTTAATGGTAGAACCCGGTCTGTTTGACTTTTACAATACAATCAAATAAATACACTCATCACTACAATTAGAGGTGTACTGATTTGGCCTTTAGCTGTCAATAGGTATTCTAGGTCTCATGCAATGTAGGGCACTCTTTTTGCCTATTAAATAGGCGCCAATGCAGTTCTAGCTAATACTTTTTTTATTACTGAAAATTTCCTAGAAAAAAATCTAATACCTAACATAACACAATTTGCTAGGGTTGGATTTCTAACCCAGTATCTCATATTCAACAGCCGCGCTTGCGTTCTTAATTCTCTTCCAATCTCTAAATCAATCCAAATGTTTCTTCAAATCCAAATCTGCCTGTCGATCATACTCTTATTTGGTGACTCTACCAACTTTAATTTTAAATGGGTTTGAATGTATTGTACGGTGTCAATTAGGGTTGAATACCCTAAGTATTCATTGCTGTAAATAACACATGACATTAGACCTTGGTGACACAATTTCTTTTCTCTGTAATCAGACCATACTGTCTAAGGATCAGTGTTATATTGTCAATAACCGCCACTCACATAGACCACAACACACGATCATAAATGAGTGAAGACACCACATGCAGAAGGAACTATGTGATATAGACGTGGTAACGCTTCCAGTCCGTATAGTTAGCGCCATGTTATTGATATTAATGGCATGTATGTGTTTCTTTTTTCTGTTATCGCCGCCGTCGCCCGCGTACCCGGCGCCGCCCTCCGCCCGCGGGACCTAACCGCATGACGTCATCATGTGAACATCATCACCATCATCGCATATCACGGTCTAACACTACAGTTACCGATAAACGTCAGTTTAAATCTGGTATCCAACTACGCAGTCGTGTTGTTCACCATGTACCTAGTCGTCGGTTACGTAACCGTCATTATGAAGGGTGGAGTGGGGAAAAATGGCTCCACTGTTGCAGTAAGAGTTTTTGATTTGCATTGTGCCGTATGAATAACACTTAACAAAGAACGCTGCACAGACTGTACTAACGGCGTTGTACACCGCGCTATGCTCACGCCACGTGGCGATGCTCGGTGACTGACGCGACCATGTGTTGTTCCGTTTCGTCCTGTAGTGTTGTGCTGTGTTGTCATAGTGCACGATCGCATCACTGGCTGCATTCATTGCATGTATTGTAATAACGTATAGCTTGCTAATTACCGCATGTATAAGTTTTGTTGTGTTTATCGTTGCATGTTAGTGAGTAACCTAGCGCTTAGCAAGTAACGCTTTCATAGTAATATTAAAATTCCCTCCTACAAAAAAGTATTTCGCTAAAGCCACTAAAATTATATGAGTTGAGAGTTTATTTACTAAATTAAATTTGCTAATTCATTGTTAAAGTGTTGCCTTTAATTTGACCTGTTGCTCGTTTGGCCCTATCTCCCCGACCCCAAAGACCGTGGTTCACCTCGTGCGTTTCCGTAGGGCACCAGTATCTTGTCGCCGGTGATACCGTTCTCCCTGGTCGTGGTGCCGGCGTTCATCATCTTCCAGAAGAGCGAGTCCAACGTTTACCAGAATCACCCGTCTCTCTACATAATGGCGTTTGGTATGGTCGCCGCTAAAGTCACTAATAGACTTGTGGTGAGTGTCTAAATCAATTTATTTAGTTTAGAATTCGATGAAGCCGTTATAACCTAGTGATATTGGACTGCCAAGTCAAAGGTCTCGGAGTTCCAATCCAAGGCACGCACCTCTGACTTTTCAAAATCATGTGCGTGTTGATAATCGTTAACGCGCTTAAACGGTGAAGGAAAACATCGCGAGGAAACCTGTAAGCCAGCGAAATTTTCTCGACGGATCGTGAAGTCTGCCAACCCGAACTAGGCTAGACTATAGACTATAGCCTAATAGTATAATGGGTTGATTAATATAGGATTTGAACCTTCATCCCTCCAGGTAAGTACACCGGACGCTTAAGCCCACTAAGCTACCACCACTGCCTCTGTTGTCGAATTTCTCTTCCACATTCTACGTCTCAATGAGACGCCACTAAAATTAATATCTTTAAAGATATCAAGCATACAATTATGTTAATGCAAAATATATTAAAAACTATACTACTAACTATTGGAATTCTGTCTGTCATCACATCCCACGGAAACGGGATAAAAAGTATCCTATGTCCGTCTCCTGGTTCTAAGCTACCTCTCCACCAATTTTCAGCCAAATCGGTTCAGCCGTTCTTAAGTTATAAATGGAGTAACTAACACGACTTTCTTTTATATATATAGATAGATGTAACATAGTCAGTTCATTTCTGAACCAGTAATTACAATTAATTAATTCAGTTTATTTTGCTCATACAAATTAACACAGTTACTCCGCGTCCCGAGAGTAATAAAAAAAAAGAAATTTTGCTACATTTTCAAGTAGTTTAATCAAAATGTTGCCAACAATGTTGTTTTAAATAATTATTAATACATTCTGTACAGTCTCTAACACCGAAAAGCGAATAAAAATTAATTTTAAACTCGTTTCAACATTGACCACTATTATGAGGTTGTTTGCAGGTGGCTCACATGACCAAGAGTGAGATGGACTATTATGACTGGTCGTTGCTGGGGCCGGCGATGCTGTTCCTCAACCAGTATTTCAACCACGCATTACCAGAGTATTATGTGCTATGGCTGTGCACGGTACGTATAAATACTCGAAAACTGTTTCTCCATTAGTCCTCCAATTCTTGTAATAATGATGGCAGTGATAGTAGTTCTAGATATATGGAGTTGTATGTAACAAAGGATACATACAAAACGATATATATCAGCTCCCAAAAACGCTTTAAAAGTCACTACTTTTAGCAATAAGGCTGCCATTGTACCTATTTAAACGAATATAATTTCTAGAACAAAGTAACAGTAACAAAATGTCGTACAATAAAGAATATTTTATCTATCTACTTTTAACAAGTGTCTGCTGTTGTCAAATAGCAAGTCAAAGTAAACATTATTCACACCTTCAGATTCTTTGTCCCTAAATAGTCGCTGTTGTTGGTTGTTGTCCCAACACGTCAACACATCAAGACCTAATTGCCTCTGCAAAATATGGCGTGTGCATAGCGGAATATTGGGCTAATCCAGTTAAATGTTTTTAATGATTTCCTTTCTGTTGCCTCTTTCCATTTGCTGAGATTCCATAAAAAGAAGTTAGTTGTTAAGATTAAGTCATAATTTTTTTTATTTATCTTTTATACGCATTAATGTTCGCGAAATCTTTACACTTGGGGGACTAGCATGCGTCCCTCGTCGTCATCCTCATCCTCAGCCTCTTCATCGTATCTTCGTAATAATTATATCTCGTCGGCGACCTATGTGATGACCTTAATAGAGCCAGCTGATAAAGCACTTATTGGCCAGATATGGGTGTGCGTGGACCTGACGCGGTACTGCGGGCAGATCTGCCTGGAGATCTGCGAGCACCTGAAGATCCAGCTGTTCCGCATCAGCGCCGCGCTGCCCGACCGCAACGGTACGAGCCTGCGCCGCCTGCCCGCGCGACACAACAAGCGCCAGCACTCGCTGCACTCCTAGTGCCGCCCGTGTCCACGTCGCTAGTGCCGCCCGTGTCCGCGTCGCTAGTGCCGCCCGTGACCGCGCCGCCCCTGTCCGGGTCGCCCGTGTCCTCGCCACTAATGCCCGGCGTGTCTCGTGGCTGTCCGTCTATCTTTGTTGCTTCTAAAACTTGATTTTGAGCGTTGCTGTCTAAAAGAGTCATGGACTAATGGTCTACATTTTCAATAAGGATATGACAAGTCTTTTTCATTATACTTTATGTCGTCTTATTACAGCGGTTTGAATTGAGCCGCCTTATAGAGCCTTGACATAGTTTTATAATGACATTCTGTCGTCCTTATTGGTTGGATGAGATTCCAGATATTTTTGCTGGTCATTTAAAACTTACAACTTCTTCCATTGCGCCGAGAATGAGACCTAGCGACACGAAATTTTATTAATTTTACCTATCCTTATATAGGAAAAGTAATCATTATGTTGTATTCAATACAATATCTCAGTTTATTTTTAAGAACAATGAAATTTTGAAATTTTTCAATGTTGATAAAAATGGCAGCGCTCAAAACTAGTTTGAAACTAATTCGTTGATTGATCAAGGTTATGCATAAACTTTTCTGGGATAAGGCTGAGGTGTTTTGAGATAGATTTCTCTCTTACTTCTTCCTACTAATCACTTTCGAAGTTACGATTCACTAAGGACGTCCAGACACATGCGTGTTGTTTATTATAGAAAATATTAATAACCGTACATTGCAATTAGTTCTTAGTAACGTACCTATCTGTAATGAATCAGATCACGACATTAACATTTCGACATACCTGTTTGACATAGCGTGTTAGGTAAATTAGAAGATCTGGGGGTTAAAATTGCCATTTCATGAGTCACAATATTATGGTTCACTGATCCATGGTTACACATCATGCCATTATATTCAATATGTTAAGAAAAACTTGTTCGACCCGTGAGGGCTGTATAGGTACCGAGATCCTGCTCTATTTATATACACTTTACGAGTAATAAAACAAAATATGCCGAATTACCGTGGATTATATATTATTATTTATTGTGGGAGAGCCCTGCTTCGCCACGAATGGGCAGGTCCCAACGGACTATTCGCACGGCCTCACAGAAAACCGGTGTGAGACAACACTTACGTTGTGTTTCGCCGAGTGAGTGACGATACCGGAGGCCCAAACCCTTTTAAAAGGCGGGCAAGTACATGCGACCCATCTGGTGTTGTGGGTGTCCATGGGCGGCGGTATACGCTTGCAATCAGGTGATCCGTCTACTTGTACCCCGATCCCATAAAAAAGAATATTTTTTATAAAACGACGAAACTTAAATGACAATATTTAAACTGGCAATGACATCATTGAGTGCCAAAAGTGGTCGATGACCGTATTTTCACATTTTTTAAATTGCTAGATTTTGGGGAAATTGATTGCGGTAATTTAGACGCGACAATCATGAATTTTAGACTTCATTATTATGTTTACCATCATGAATATTTAGTGTTTCTTATTTTATTTGGTTATGTGGATACCTATATGCTCCATTCGGATCGGACAGGGTTTTTTTAACCTGGTATATGTACACTTAGAGGTCACCTTATACCGGTACATTGTACAGCTGTGAAATAATGCTGAATGTGGAAATTTTAGCCCCAAGTTAGTCGAAAAATCAGTTCAAATTAGTAGCCTCGCAGTTTAAGATTTTTTGCGAAGAGAAATCCTGAGACGGTCTTTTTAGATTAATACTTTGCGCGCATAGTTAGTTTAAGAGCGTTTCTACAGCCTTTTATATAGTCAGTATCGATATCGGATTGGATAACCGATATATCTGCCCTAATATTATTGTGTGAATAATGGGAAAGATATTAAAAGTACGAACGTCCTTCAGCTTTCTTTAGACCGTGGAAGTTAGTAGAGACTTGATTTCTGAGGTATTCAAGTAGTACTAATCCTATTAAAGGTCTATCCGAATCTAATGTTAAGATGGCGACAAGTTCAAGTCCCAATGCGACCGGTTGCTTTCGACAATCTCACACCGTAAAGAAGACAATCGTGCAGATTTCTCTTTTCGCTGTTTGTATAAAGAAGTTGTTTTATTTATGTATCGAAACCCGAAAAGTTACCCTCCTTCTAAGAAAGGCGTGATATGTCGAACTCCTTAAAGAAAACACAGGTTTGCCTTCCTCAGCGCACCTGAAGACGTTACAGGTCTCCAATGTGATGCACGTTTCGAATGTGTGTCTTTAAATGTGCGACTCGTGGCAATTATTTGTTACGCTCCTCAAGACCGAACTCTGCGACTTCAAGCTCCCTTTATTTTTCCAGGATTGATCTTGGCTTCTGAACGATATCCTACTTCGCTCTTTGTAGAATCTAAATCAATCTACATTGTAGATGATTATCTTACACTAAACTCTACCTGTAGTGCTCTTTTAGTAATTCGAATTAACATTATACGCTTACATAGTACCTTAGAGAAAATCAAAGCAATATCTTAATATTAGACATGTAAGCGGACGAAGAAAATAATTTTACGATTACATTTTCTCTAGGTAAGCGAACTATGCGGCTCTGTACGGTATTTCAAAGTAGGTGCCTTTAACCAATAGTAGTAAGACAGGAGTGCATGTTATGGCTTCACATTCTAAAGGTGCTGGGTCCTTCTTCCATTAACAGTTGGCGTAAATTGTGCATCATTGTTGTAGATGAGGTGCGGCTTTTGGAAAGTTATCACGTATACATAGGGGCCTGCGACCAGTAAGTAGGATAATGTCAGCTTGAAATTACCATAGACATTCAAGACTAGGCGTTCAACGTTATACAAGCATATTTTTAATTTGCATAAAAACTTTGAAAGGATTTTCATGAAAATTGTCGAATTCTTTTTTAAAATACATGCTATTTATTGTTCGTTATTTTCTCCACGTATATATAGCCCTTTGCAATATAATATGTCTTATTAATCTTACCTATAGTATTGACAAAGCTAGACAAAAGTTAGACAAGAGGGATCTTTAAAAGTTCTGGTATATCGCTTCGATATAAGCCTTTTTGTAGTTTATCTCTAAGAATAGCTAAAATACGAAACTGCGCGTATCTCAAGTGCTTTTTCATCGAGCAACACTTAACAGGGCTAGTAATTATTTGCGAATGCTTAACGGCTATTCAATTACAATTGAAACTGAACTTTGAGTACCAAATATCCTCATTAATCGTTACTTTTCGTACTTAGAAAGTTGTTTGTTTTAATAGTACCTAGACCTAATGAATTATACTCTAGTGTCTTTAATTTTTTGACCTAATACAAAATCACATACCACGGTATCTGAACGCACTTGATACATGACATAATATAAATATATCCTATCTGATATAGAGGGTTTATTCTGTTAAAAAGCGGACAAGCAATTGACTCAGCAGGTCTGATGTAAATAATAAACTTAATTTATTTTTTATGAGATAAGCAACCGATTACGTTATATTTCGTGTGTCGTTTGCGTCTAATTGGTGTAGATAATTAATTATTTAAATTCTTTACCTAGAAATAACTTTTAAAACAGAATAAGCCTTTATTGAATTTAATATCAGCTAGTTTAGAACAGGTAAACATCTAGTTAATAATCTATTAAATATTATGTATATACAAAGCTGAAAGTGCAATGTATCTACCGAACACGAGGCATAGACTAAATGTAAAATGTATATAATTTTTATAACGATTCTGTTAATATTGCACCTATAAAAAATGTGGTATAGAATGATAGTATTTTTTAGAAAGGGTCGCGTTTGTTTAATTTAATAGTTGTTACTCTATGCCAGCTACTTTAAATTTATTGCTAGCCGCGAAAATATGACTGGCTCGTATTGTACGGACTAGGTAGTGATATAATTAGGTTACTTAATTATTTCTATAGCTCTTGTTATCTAACTGCTAACCGTAGATGAAGTATGTATGTTTGTGACAGATAAATATTCTATCTTCCAATAGAGTGTTAGTTGGAAAGGACTGTGCAGCCGCGAGCTATTTAAACTGATTATTGCCACAGCAATAAAATAACTGTTATGTTTTTATGAAGGTTACGGGGAATGTGCTGTTCTGAAAGGAAGGGGAATTATAGACCTTCAAATCAAATAAATTTTAACGACTTATATTAATATTATATTGATAATTATTCACTTCCCATGTTTCAGATCTTCTGCAGCATTGGTCACTAAATATTTTCGGGCAATGTTTTAAATTAAGGAAAATAATTGAATTCCCTTTCCAACTAATATTACTATCTAACATTGAATGAAATTAAAATTACACCTTACTAATAAGTTTTAAATCTGTCTCCATTCATAATCGAATTTCTATTTTCTAACTGTTACCGAACGTTAATTGCGCTATTTCTATCCACGCAACATGCGACTCTATTTCACCTAGATATAACATTTCTTCCTATCAAGGTATGTGCTATTTATTATATGTATGAAATGCTAGGAACGCTTGCGAAGTTTACTGTAGCTAAAAAGCACTCAAAATATACGCTGTCCTATCCCTTCTAGTCTGTTTAGTTGATTTAAAATACATGGTGTTTTTTAATTGAACGAATTTGAGTATGTATATTCTTCCGTAAAAACATGTCATGTCCACATGTCAAAAACATGTGGTTTTTTACAAAACGGCATAGTAATTTTGTATGGGAGGGGTTGGGATTTACCATTTTTCGACCTATTTGAATGAACATACTGGAATTTGGTCAGTATTCAAAAAATATCGTGTATGTCGGTTAGTTCACGTAATATTTGATAGCGGCGTATTATCGCCAGAACAAAAGGACTGCTCAAAATTGTTAATGGTCATAGTACCACAGCCGCCGTAGTGCTAAGTGTGTAAATACATGTTAATTATTGATGTTACACAATACGCAAGTCCGCTGTATCATATACTGTTAAATGTATTTTTTATGTGAAATATAACAAATGTACATTTTGATGAAACTTGTTTTATTAGATCTCCTTGCAAGTTCAGTTGTCAAATAAAGTTTTGCAATTAAACTTAGACAAAATATTTTTTTAATTGCTAAAATAAACAGTCAAAATGATGATTATATTTCACTATCGTCAAATAAGATATCTTAGGTGATGTGCCCTTTACATTTACTAGAGATAGTTTTATGAAGAATTGGGAAAGGAATGGCGCTAAACAGAAAATATATCGCCATCCTTGTCTCACATCAGAAGAACGATAGGTGTACTTCATAATACGTCACAGCTTTCCCAAAGTAAGGTACGCTACCTGCTACATGCAAGGATGTAAAGGTCAGTGGAGCTTGTTTGTTGTTTTAATATAAACCTTAGTGTCACAGAGTAGAGCTTTAATTAGAATCGAATGTTGCAGGTTTTTTTAGCTTGTTTTTATTTTATATATGGCTTTTTATTGTTTGTTTGATTAAACTTCTATTGTAGTTCCTACTAATCTCATTATGTTGGCAGTTTGGTTTCTGCAGTGTCACGAAATGTTCTCCTGTTAATGCTGTTTTAACTAGGCATGGCAATGATTGCTACTTTTAACTCTAAAAACTAATAATAATAATTTAAATCTTTAACAATGATTTCACAAGTGAAATTTTATAACCTGATACTTTTCGTTCAAAGTGATTTTTCTTTCACAGTGATTTAATGCTATTTGTGAAATATTCCATGCCTAGTTATAACGGGAATCATAATTAAGCATGATGTAACCCCACCTAAGCACTTGTTAGAGAAATTAAACTTAGGGACCTACTCTCTAGTGCTGTCTTGCTTTTATTGACATAAATTACCAAAATGTTTCTTTTTTGAAGATAATATAAATTGTAATATAAATGTAATCACTTGATCAGTAGAGGCTCCCTTTTTTTTGGAACTTCCACAACTATTGCCGTCTTAACCATGCATTTTTTCTTTTACAGTGACGAGTGAAAGTGAAAAGTCTGACTCTGAAGACGTTATACCGCTGATTAACAACAATTCCATTAGTTAATTTAATATTTGATAACCAAAGCCTTAAAGTTAATAACCAGATAAAAAATGAATACAACATTTTGTTAAGGCTGACCATTGCATTGCCTTTGCCATGTATTTCAAGTGGAAACAGACCTCATTTTATTAATTAAACCTTATTAAATATGTTTAATTATGGAAACAAATTATACACACTATGTATATACCTACAATAAGTATATCAATGTATTACATAAGTAAATTATATATAAAAATATGAAAGGTTTTATTTTGTTCGCCCTAATCTAATTTAAATCATGGTTTCTGTGTGCAATAATTATCTTTGTTCTGTGCCTATGCATCATTGAAACCCAATAAAAAAAATTGAATTTTCAAATTATTCCAGCTGTCATTCTATAACAAAAAGTAGAGCAAATAAGAGAAGCTACGATGGATAGCCTGATCCCCTTATTCTGAGAGGAGGCCCAGCAGCGGGGCAATATAATGTGTCGATTATATACGATAATTTAACACATTTATTAACATTTTAAACACTTGAAACATTTTCAACTGCCTCGTTAGTCTGGTGGTTTCAAGTGCGACCGCTACGCTAGAGGTCGTGGGTTCGATTCCCAGGTCGAGCAGTGTTATTGGGTTTTCTATGATATTCTCAGTAGCAGCTCGGAGTTTGGTATATGTGCCCGGTTAATGGCAATAGGCTCGCCCCCTATTACATGGGACCTAAACATACCGGCGAACTGTGGGTGTACCTTAGTACACCTCTGCCTAACCCTTCGGGGAATACAGGCGTGATGGTATGTTATGTTATGTTATTAACATTTTATACAAGCAATAGGACCACAGTTTTAAATGACTATCATTTTTTCTCGCGTGATTGTTAAGAAGAGACAGCACCAACTTCTTAAATACTTATGTTTAAATTATTTAAGTTGGTGCAAGTGGGCCTAAGAGTAACAAAAATGTAGGTCTTCTTTATAGCATAAAAAATCAGTCCCGCCAACCGAAACATAGAAATGGTTTTGTACATTTTTAAATTTAGAATAACTATTAGGTACCTATTATGTATGATGAGTATTCCTATATATGTTTGTGAAGTACCTCCCCACGCATCATTTATTATTAGATTCCTGTACATAAGCATTGTGTAGATTCACCAATAGACAATAAAACAATTATAATAAATGCAATGGTTTTAATTCGCAAAAGTAAAAATGAACGCATCGAAACAGATAACGTTTGACGTCGTCTGCCCCCGTCAATGCTAGCGTTATCGCATTTGTTTACAAACTCTACCATGTTCGGCGCTGTGGATGTTTTGTGTTTGTGGTAAAAATTGTGATCATGACTTCTGGAAGACGCCGAGTACTGGAGGATTACGAGAGCCTTGGAGAAGGTAAGTGTATAGCTGGACTTTGAATTTTAAACATACAATCGTTATCGAAATCGTGGGTATTTTTTCCGCAGAATCATATTGTGTAGGCAGAATATACCTACCTACAATGAATTCGTTGTGTGTCATTTATTATCATAAATTATTTACCGAGAATCTAGTGCTGTGTGGCTATGAAGTTTATCTCTTCCGTTTTACTAGTCTATGAGACAGACACAGCAGTAAATTAAGTACCTAGGTACGTGTGTTATGGTAGGTACCTACCTACTTAGGTATAATTCTAGTGAATAGGTCCCAAATTACCTACTGTAATTATACCTACTGTTCTACTTATCAGTAATCGGTTTAAATACGGATTGTTGAGCTGTTTCGAACGCTCAAAACTGCTCATAAGTAGATAAGTAGTTATCTAAAACAGTAAGCAATCTTATTTACAAACTAAGCCTCTTTTCGAAAAATGATGTTCGCTCTTGAAGCAGTGTCAAAACAATAGGTACCTAATACAAGATAAATGAGTGGGTACCTATCTACCGACGTGTGTTTGGCAATAAGCTTTATTTATTTTAGCTTTATTTACTTTATGCACAATCAGTGTACAGAGGCGGACTTAATGCCTAAGGCATTTTCTACCAGTCGACCTTAGGGTGAGGCAGAGGTAGATCTGAAATCAAAGGGCTTGGATAAGTAGGTACACACGCTTAGTGTCTTGAACACGCCTAGAGATGTTGTCTTGGGTGGTAGGCGACACGTTTGGCGTAGTGGCTTAGAGATCGGCTTCTTCGCCACGTGTTGTGGGTTCGATCCCCACACGGAGCAAATATTTGTATAATTAATTAATATTAATTAATAATTAATAGACAAATAAGAATTGGTTTCTTTACACGTCTCGCTGATTGGTATACCTAAGTAGATCGTAAGTCTCTTCACATATGTAATATGGAGCAGCTTTTGCGTTTTGCCATATATAGTATTAGTATAACATGGTAACTTAGTGTAAATACATACCTAAGTACCTACTTATCTGTTCCTACCGACGAAACACATGCATCACGCATTGAAAGGTGTTATCGAAAAGCCGCGTTTTCATATCAGAACGTGTGTATGATGACGGTTAGAAAGTAAACAATCGATTAGCCGATTGCTGCACCTACCGTGTAGGTAGGTAGGTATGTGTAGTAAGGATCTACCTAATCTACACGTGTTACGAGGCGGTAATAGTATCAAAATATAAGATAATTGGGTAATGTCTATTTCAGAAGGCTATGTGTACCTACCTACCTACCTAAATTATTTTGTGTCCGGTCGAGTATAATGTAGGTAAATACTGTAAGAGTTAGGGCTTCGCTCCCGTTATAAATACGAAAGTTAAACTACATAGATAACTACATTTAATCGTCTGATTGGTGCCTCTCTACAGGTAGGTAGAGTAGAGAGCCGCTCCAAGAAGGCGATAATATTATGGGTTGACTGGCTGGTAGTTAACAGATTAAAGAATAAATATTCATTTAAAAATCTCGTAGAATTGTCTTGAAAGTGAAGTGCAGAAAATTTTGTCATTCAGCTCTTGATTTTCTTCTAATACCTACAGCTATATAGTGTTAATTGTGCATTTTTCCTTAAAAGAACCCCCGTAGTGCTGCGGACCTCCAGAGTACCTACTTAGAATATAGTAGGTTTTTGTACTAAGTACCAACGCCCGTAATGACCCCCGTAGACCAAGACAAAAGAAGGTTTACTTACATAACTCTCTGGCTCATTAGATTTAAGCGTAATCACGCTCGCTAAAGATCCTGGGTTTTGATTCCCAGGCCAGAGTACCTATAGGGTTTTTCTCAGGTTAACGGCAATACGCTCGTCTCCTATTACATGGGCCCTAAACATATCGGCGGACTGTGGATGGATAGGAAATAATAAGTATGAACGTTGTTGGGCTGCCAAGTCAAAGGTCTCGCGTTCGAATCCAAGTCCATTTACGATGTCGTGTGCGCACGCACACGGTGTGCGTAATAATAATTAACTCTCTCTGCCTTATTAGTCTAGTCTGTCCACATTATCACAGTGCATAAACGGTGAAGGAAAGCATCGTTAGGAAACATGCATGCCTAAGAGGTTTACTAGGTACTAGGTTTACTGGTGAGTGAAGTTAGCCAAACAACCCGACTACAGCCTATTCTCTGTACCTAATTCTGAGAGGAGACCCGTGCCCAGGAGAGGGACAATATAATGGATTGATCAAGATGACGAAAAGATTGGTGAACACAAATAATTAAATACATTCAGTTCAATTAATTTATAACTTTTGTAGTAGCTACTAGCTAGGTAAATTAAAATAAATCCTTCGAATGGTAAGTGGGTATATGTTTCCGATTTTTCTTGCCAAGTTAAATGTAACGAATGTCTTGCAAAACCCGGAACTATGTCGCAAAACAAAATAATTTGCACTCTACCATTACATTCAAAGTAATTAGGGCAATACCACACTCGGTAGATGGCGCTGTAGTGGTTTCCTCTAATTGTTATAGTTATTTGAGGAGAATTAAGTTGTTGCGAAACTGGCAACATTATACCTACTGCTTATTTAGATGAAGCTTTACTTGCTCTACCGTATAGTAATTGTAGTAAATTACTGGAGGCTCCGAAATGTGTATTGGGTTGAATTTAGAAAATAAGAAGCTGCACTAAGGCTTGCTGACAGTTGTTTAGAATGAGATACCTACTTACGTTATTAGGTGTTTCTTATGTTCTGGAAATCTTTACTAATCCATCCTACCAATATAAATTAAGACTCAGAGAAAATATCTGTACTTTTGTTTGTAATGAATAAACCTTTGACTTGGATAGATATAATGAGAGAATTTTTTCTTCCATGAGTGAATTCCAATGAGAGAATGCTAAAAATGCACTATCCATGTATTATCACTAAGTAGCTAACATGGCTATATTTAGGTACTTTAGGTCACAAGTGAAAGCACGGGAAACAGCGAGTTATCAAGAAGTACCTAGGTACTGTAAGTAACCAAGATTTCTACGGGATGGTTTAAGGAAAATGCACGATCAGAACTACAACTTGTAACATATTCAAACAAACAACCAATTGACGAATGCTTTACAATATTTACTCACGTGAACTCACGTCACTTTTCAAAACAGGTCTACGATTTTAATAATTGTTCATTCTTTAATTTCAAAGCGCCTTAATCGAAACACCAGCAGCTGATTTTAGACTGAGTCCTCAATGTTCTAGGTACCGGTACAGCAGAATGGGTAGCTGCAGGAGGCCACGCAGCCTTGCGGTCTATTCGCCGGACGGCAAGCCGCGTCCACCGCTATATCGAGAACTTGATACAGCCGTGGCGAACCTTATGTAAGTTATTTTTGATTTATAGCATGCCTCTGCCATACGGTCTAGTGATGACTTCACACTGCAAGCAACTGCCAGCAGTGCTACTACAACTTATACTATCGTAAAGCAGTATTCTATTATCTGTGGTAAAGCGTTCGTAATCTGTCGTTAATTTCATTATGATGTGGTATTACATAATGCTTCGTTCAAAATAAAATTATAGGAATATCTACTGTATTTTTTAATTGGAGAACTAGGTACCTATTAACTTCTTATAGTCTGGTGATTGTGTTGACCAATTTGGCGTTGATGGCCAAATAAACATTTTTTTCTTTCTTTCGTTCTTGTTAAAACTACTGTACTCTTGTTGAGATAATAATATAATCTGATTATGATTCATATTGCAAATCATAATTTACGCAAAACGTAAATCACGTCAGCTTATATCGGAAATGTGGGATATTCATTATAACCACTTAAAATCCCTTATCAATCTTAAACATTCAAACGTAGTTAGGTTAGTTTAGTTATCATAAGTTATTTGAATGATCTGAAACATTGAATACAGGCTGATATAGGTACCTATTGGAAGTTCCAGTACGTAATAATTTACCTGCATACATTTTCTTCGTGTAATTAAAACCAAAAGGTGGAAAAATGGGTGAGGTAACTCTCTGGTCTCTGGCTACTATTAATCAAAGCGCCACGCCCTTGACTGCCACCTGCAGTGAACAGTTCATTAAGTTTCATTTAGCTAACAATGAGGTGCGTGCTTCGCAAACAATATAGGTTGTCTAACACTTTCTTACAAACACAAGGAAAATACAGAAATACGATAAGAACAATCTTAATTTGTAAAAACGAATTCAGCTTACAGTAAACTACAGTCCCCTTAACACTTACAGTCCCCTGAAAATAAAAGTGCTTTATAAATGTAGCCTCTTTTGTGAAGCACTGCTGGGCAAACACCTGACCTATATCAGTCGAAAATTGTTTATCCTGTGCTTTCATAATATTATCATGTTACCCTCTGGATTTCGTTTATTTTAAATGAGAATGACGCTTTTTTTCGTCTGTATTATAATTTTAATCCGAGTTATCCCCCGGGCTGGATCATGTCAGATAAATACCGACAATACCGCAGACAGCTACACGCGTTTCGGGCGGGGTCGTCAGGGGGAGTTGGCGGGTGTGTGGGGGTTGTCAATGACCCCCGGCATTGTTGACAGTGGCTCGCAGGAAGCTTTTAGTACTGTGACATGTCAGGGCTGCTACACTGCTTGTGGAATGCCTGCTTGAAACTTTCAGTAGGTTTGCTTACTCGTGTGGTTGTCCTTCAGTTGAAGTTTAAACTTTGTTAAGTATTAGGTACTTACTTATTATAATTATCCATTAGGTTAGTGGTCGTAATCGTGGCTGCTACGCTAAGGGTCCTGAATTTGATTCCCACGTAGAGCAGTGGTATTGGGTTTTTCAATTAGATTATCGGTAGCGCTGTTTGGATAGGTTCGCCTCCTATCCGGATTCCGATGATATGTGGATGTATTAGGTACTGCGGTACTACCTACACAGCTCTACTTTACCCTTCGGGGTATAAAATGATGGCATGATGGTACGTTATATCTTTATATTTATAATTTTTCTGTACGTCTGTTTGTCAATGGGAGCTGATTTTTATGTGGGTGTTTGAGTGGGTCCCTCAGTTTAGATTCACAATTGGAGCCGGCGGGTAGCGCTACCTAACGTCCGACAATATGATAATTTATTTTAGTGAAGGAAAAAATCGACTCGCAGGCAGGATTTTTCCTTCACTAAAATAACTTTATAATCTTAGCATGAAAAATGAAAAAAAAAAACACAAAAAGATAATATGTTAAATTATGAATAATATTAAGTATAGTTTCGTTTTCCTGAAAATGGCTTGCTTATGTATTAGTTAGTAAAGTCCGCTATGGAGGCAATCCATTTGTGTTATAGTACCTACTAACGAAAAATTCTTATGGATCTTCCCTCCTCTCTAGAAGCGGCGATGTTTGTCGAACTAAAAACAACACTTAGCCTTCCCTTGGCTTTGCTCTAGTTAGTGTGGGATCATGATAACATTCGCCTCGACTTTGACAGGCAAGGAGACAGCCCTAAACGACCGAGTTAGTAATATTGAATGTTGTTATTGGTGCGGGTTTGAATGCCGTCTTGATTATTATTGTTTCAATACGTAAACAATGACTGCTGTCTCTAGGTGCGTATATACAGCAAAGTGGGTCGCACATTATCTTCTGCTTAGTATTCTTGATAACCACTCGTGCTAAGCTAAATACTTGTGGAACGAGTGGGTTCACTTCGGTAGTGCAATGGGTGGGCTTCGAACCGGCAACCATATGAACGCAAGTCCGACGCCCTAGCCATTAGGCTACCATCGCGCGTCGCTTCAAATATTTGACAAAAGTATGTTGCGTAGTAGGTACATGAATTCCCTGGAAAGAACTGTATTACAGGAGCTATCAATAGGTACAATTTGTTAAGTCAACGGTGAATTATTGTATAATTATTTAATAAAATATTTGCTTACTATATGCTGCTTATTATATTATTATTAACTGTTTGTTGGTCCGCCAGAGGGCGTTTTTACAAAATAACGGTCTTATTTATGAAAATAGAATACGTCTAACAAACCAATAGCTATTATGTGTTTTATCTTGTTTTGTATATTTTAGGTTCTATCCTCGAGGAGTGTAAATAGGTTGGTCTATGAAATTCTTAGTGGTAGCTCGGAGTTTGGTGGTAGGCTCGATCAATTACATGAGACCTAAAGATACCGAATTGATAGTGTATATTATACACCTCTGTCTTACTCTTCGGGGAATACAGGCGTGATGCTATGTTATTTAAATCTTCAACCACAAAAAACCCGTTCTAATGATACCGATGCGTGTGGTGGATGAGTTATAACAATACCATATCAAAATTAGTACATAGCGTGGTCAGCATGGCACACCCTGGAACCTTGGCAAGCTAAATATGAATAAGGCTATAAAAACACCAGATGTTAATATTGGGGTATTAAGCGCTTCGTCGTAACAGGCTTTAGGTATAGACCAGTTGCAATATAATATTCAAATCATACGGAAAAGCACAGTACCTATTGTATAAAAAATATTTTTGCTTTTGACAAACCTGGCATTCTTCTTAATAAATAGGTATCATGTCCATAATTTTTTTTCGATTATATGATAAATGATATTTATTTCTCTGAATAGATCTTTTAAATACACTTTTACAAGTCAACGTGATATTTTTTTTACTAAATGGCGCCGGCATTTCCTATCTGACGACCTCGAGCAACACAGTAGTAGTAGAGTCTTATAGAAAGCGAAGTTGTGAAATATGTATTCAGCCGAACTAGTGAGATAACATGTGCATAAGCTATTACTTACTATGCATATTTAGTAACTTGAATATTTGTGCGTTGCGAAAACCTTTGACCGCTGATTACTAAAATTGTAAATTGTAACCTGAACTTTTTCATTAAGGTAAACGTACACTCAATTGGGGTACATCCCTGACTAAACTTATATCGTCTTAATAGCTCAATGGACGTACAACACACTATGTATATGATAATCTCTACAATTAAATTAACATGCGTAAATTAATTATTCAGTGGAACTGAAACATTATGTTTTTATATTCTGCTACATATATTTTTAGGATAAAAACTACGTAATGCTATTAAACTTTTCATTGTTATTTATTAATTACCTAACGAGTAAGTAATTAATAAATAACAATGAACAGTAGTCTCTATTGTATACGACAAAAAAAGTATTTGTTTATTTATATCCAACAATTTCACACATCATTACAGGTTTTAAACCTAATGCGATGGTGCATCTAAAAATATATATATCTATATCTAAATCTATATTTGCTGTTATCATCTATGTAACCTATGTTTTATTACATATGATATATAGTGCTACCCTTGTGAATTCACTCAGTGTACAAGTGAATAAGTCCGATAATATAATATAATAAAATATATATAATCACAATAAAAAATCCCGACGATTCGAATAATATAATACTACATACTGCAATAAAATCTGTAGAAAATGTCTAATAAATACGTTAATGTATCAGTTTAGTAGTGGCATAATTCAGCAGATAGGGTAAAAAGTACTTTTGGAACGGAAGAAAAAGGGGTAGGTAATTTATTCGCTAACTATTCATCGTTCCTTAACGAGGTATTTTACATTTACTGTAGACACTTACCACTAAATTAAGTACGTTAGAATAATAAAAATAAAGTGAAACCCCACAGTAAAACAAACAAACGTTTAGCAGAGCGTTTGGCGCCTGCCCTTTCAAAATATAATAAAAATGTCGGTCCCACGTTGGGCGCCCTTGATATTCACTGACATTTTGAAAAATAGGTAGTTTTACCATTTTACTACACAATAACATCTCTATTGACATAACATATTTAGGGCCACTTGCACCAACTTCTTATATGAGTTTAAATTGTATTTAAACACAATTTTCTATTGTCATTTTGTGTTTTAATTCTATTTAAACATATTTCAGAAGTTGGTGCAAGTGGCTCTTAGTTACGTTAGGGTCTTTACAATGTCTGAAAATGTGAAAATAGTATGACTATTATCTCCCTTAAAATCATTAAATGTTGAGGCACTCATGTTTAAAAAAAATAGCCTCTAGTCTAAGACGGTGCCCTTAGGAAATAAACATCAGTCTTAAGAGTTATATTGGATAAGGCATTTTGCTCTTGCTGTGTTTTTTAATTTAGTTAATTGATAAATTGATTATCAGTGACATTTTCTTTCTGACATTTTATTGCTTAGATTCATCTCAATGTTGAGATTCTTTGAAAATCTAAATGACTACGAGAACTCACCTAATAATTATTTACTCAAAAATGCATATAATGTGGTCATTATTTTGACAACCTTGTTTGAGCAAAGTCGACCTTGCCGTTCTGTTTCAAGGAGCGGCCGGCAAAGTTTTGCTGGCCGCTCTAACAGGCCGGCAATGTTTTGCCGGCCGCTGTTTTGACGTTTCAACGTTTTATTGTTGTTGTTAATATAATTCGCCAAAAGGCAGGCAAAGGTTTGAACCATACAGCCTTGTCTTATTTTATTTTCTCTTTCCCAAACCCAATAAAACGGTAGAAACTTTATTGAAGCTTCGATGGAGTTTAGGAGTGAACCCAAAAAGTCACGATTTTCAATTTTATATCATTTGCCTACACTCTCACACGTTCACGAACACTTAATGGTTAATTATCCACCATAATTACTTAAACATTAAACTTGAAATTCAAGTTTTGAAAAATAATATAAGATCGACAATGTGCAGTTTTCATTTTGCCGCCTAAACTCTTCAACGTTTTAAATAATCAAATCCAAAAAGATTTTATTTAAAACAGCTGTTAGTTTCTATAGAGATAGGTACAAATATATTTTTTATTTAAATTACTTGCTGGTTTTATTTAGATTAGGTACTTGCATTTTTGAGTAAAGCACTATACAAACCTTGGGCCTTGGGGCACAATGACTGCTTCGCTGGTCACGCTATGATTGCCTCGAGCTAGCCTAGCTAGTAGCTACGCTCTAGGCCTTTCAGCTTGGCCATCATTGCAGCCCTTGCTGTCCTCGCTGTAAAGGCCTCGACCTACGGTCTCGGCCTTTACAGTAGTCATTATAGACCGCGGAAGTAATGTACTATTACATAGTTGAGTTGTTTAGTAGTAGGTAAATAATTTATACCTAAGAATAATTTATTGCGATACCACCACCGATGGACACCCACAACACCAGTGGAATCGCAGTGCATTGCCGGCCCCTTAAAAGGGTGTGTGAGGATGGGTGAGCAAAACACAACATTAAGCATAGTTTCACGCGGGTTTTCTGTGAGGCCGTGGTATCACTCCGGTGCTGATTTTTCATTCAGTGTATCGCGATTAAATTTGGCTAAAATATGATTAATTTAATGGCCGTCGCGGTTCGAGTGACGCACGGCGGCGCGCGGCGCGTCACGCGATAATATTCCACGAACGTAAAACTTGCGTGAGATTTACAAGGTGTCCGCTCCCGCAGGCGCTGCCGGCCGCAACATACAATGTTCTGTTTTATGACATTGTTTGAATAACTTTATTATAATTATGCAATTATTATTTCAAGGCTTCGGAGCCTTCGCAAGAGTAGGTTAAGTACATAATAAAGAAAAATATTCAATAAATCATTCTATCAAAGCGTTCTATCTTGCGTTGAAATTTAAAATGGTAACTTTGTCATGAAACTTGTCAAAAGCTTGAATATTAATTTTTCGGTCTGTATCGGTCTTATTTTAAAACTTCAGGCATGCTGTAGATAGACGGCAAAATAGTTTTCTGAAAATATAGTTCAGAGTGAAAGTAATCGTATCTAGGTATGTAAGTATTCGTGCGTCTAAATAAAATCTGTATCATTCCATATCGTTACAATCCATAATCACAATCACGATCCATACAATCGATGGTTTCAGCATATTATTTCCTACATAATATTACGCTACATCTATCTATATATATAAAAGAAAGTCGTGTTAGTTACTTCATTTATAACTCAAGAACGGCTGAACCGATTTGGCTGAAAATTGGTGGAGAGGTAGATTAGAACCAGGAAACGGACATAGGATACTTTTTATCCCGTTCCCGATACTTTTTATTCCACGGGGGCGAAGCCGCGGGCAGAAGCTAGTAATATTATAAGAGAACGTTAATGGTTTTGACGGACTCTGTGGTTTAGTGGTTCGAGTACCGGACTGCTGACCACGAGGTCGTGGGTTCGATTCCCACAGGACACAAATATTTATGTGATGAATATAAGTGTTTGTGTTCGTCTGGGTGTTTCTTATGTATTATAAGTATGTATTTAATAAAAAAAAGTATATAAGTATTATATCCATTGTCTAGTACCCATAGTACAAGCTTTGCTTAGTTTGGGACTAGCTGGTGCTGTGTAAAAATGTCGCAGAATATTTATTTATTCTTTATTTTTTTAATGGGCGCCAGGGTGGGATAAGTTGTTCAAACACCAAAACACAATTTATCTTATAATTGGTACCATTTAGTACCACCAGATGGCGCTGTCGTCATTAGTCAACAGACTATCCGTAATTATGTCTTGCTCGAACATGTAACGCTAACAATATCTATCGGAAATTTTCCCGTACTAAAGCGGAAGTGAGGTAGCCTCAAAATCTGCAGGGTTGTTTTACCATTAACATTTCGAACAAACAAACTGTTCCCGTAATAGTTAGTAGATAGTGAAAGGTCAACTGTGTGGTGGGAGCGGCTCTGATCGCGTGTCGTGCATAACTGTCGCAAGTCTGGTCTGAGTGAACTCCATGTCTGATTAAAAGTCGCACAATTTGGTTGATATACCGATTTGAAAAATATGTTTGTGTAAATTTATGTAGTTTTTATAATAAACTAGCTTCTGCCAGCGATTTCGTCCGCGTGGAATAGTTACTTGGTCTTAGCGTAATGATATATAGCCTATAGCCTTCCTCAATAAATGGGCTATATAACACTGAAAGAATTTTTCAAATCGGACCTGTAGTTCCTGAGATAAGCGCGTTCAAGCAAACAAACAAACTCTTCAGCTTTATATATTAGTACTAGCTTCCGCCCGCGTCTTCGTCCGCGTGGAATAGTTACTTATAGTCTTAGCGTGATGATATATAGCCTATAGCTTTCCTCGATAAATGGGCTATCTAACACTGAAAGAATTTTTCAAATCGGACCAGTAGTTCTTGAGATTAGCGCGTTCAAGTAAACAAACAAACAAACTCTTCAGCTTTATATATTAGTATAGAAGTATAGATAGACCAATCGTATTATTTGTATTCAATAATAAATATATCGTAATGTCTCGTTTCAGAGATAAACACTATCTAACGAAAACTCTTACAAATTACTTTTGTTTCCACATCACTGAAAAAGGTTAAGTTAACCGGTGAATTAATAGCCGTAACACGTTTACAACGTAACAGTCTGGTAAGTGAGTGGCGGGTGGCACGGGCGGCGATGGCCGGAAGCGTCGGCCACCGGTGCCCGCGCCCACATCCGTCCGCCCAGCCCTCCGCAGTACGCCATCATCTATGACTTCCATACTATCCTGCTTTAATATAGCTTCATTGAATTTGAATTGGTATAATTAATAAAAAACTACAAAATAAAATCAAATGTCCCGCGCAACTTTCTTAGTTTTTTCTATAATAAGAACCTTTTGAACACACCAAAAAAAGAATTAGTGAAATTGGTCCGTTCACACATGATGCTGTGACCTGACCGCGACTGCTACGAGAGGTCTTGGGTCCGATTCCCAGGTCGAGCAAAGTGTTATTGGGTTTTTCTATGAAATTCCCAGTGGCAGCTCGGAGTTAGGAATTTGTGCCCGGTTAATGGCAATAGGCTCGCCCCCTATTACATGGGACCTAAACATACCGGCGAACTGTGGGTGTACCTTAGTATACTTCTGCCTAACCCTTCGGGGAATACAGGCGTGATGGTATGTCATGTAGGATGTATGTTAATACTTACTGTATTTCGAAACAGAATCATTTTGTAATAATATGTACTTAATTATACATAAAGAAGCAATTAATATTGTGTTCATTATGCAAAAGATAAGTAACCTATCCCTTAGAAACCTATCCTTTGTCTCCACTTTACAAAGACACTTTATAAGACTCGGAGCCAGTCAGACCGCAAGAGGCCTTACCACCTCTTGCGGTCTGACTGGCTGGCGACCACCCATACGTCTGTCGTAAAGCATCGTGTGTGTTTTGACTTTTGCGCGTAAGAGCCAGTTCCCTCTCGGTTGCTGCGACTCTGGCAGTCCGGTCGGCAACGCATCAGCAACTCCTCTGGTGTTGCAGGTGCCCATTGTCAATGATGAATACTTACTATCAGGTGGCTCGTCAACTCGCTCGCCAACTCAATCCATAAAAAAACCAATGTCATAGTATTGTTCACACAAATTAAGGTGCAAACACACTAGCAATTAAACCGATATCCGCAAAACCAATCAGAGTAGATCAAATCGTCGTTTACGGCTATCAAGGGTCGCGACTCGCGGTTACCGAGGCCGTTTATTTCCGTATCATTTCATTAATACGTGCATCGTCCGTATCGATTGTTTAAAGTCGAGGACACATCGGCGGTCGTCCTTCGGAAATCGATGTGTTGATTCGGTTCTTACTTCCGCTGGAAATCGCCAATTGTTTCCATTTTTGTCAAATAAATGGGTCGCCAGTCGCCCAACAGACTGTAATTATTTTCAAATATATAATTGTCTTCTAAGTCAAGTCGTCTTAAACGTGACTGTCGCGCTAAAAGTTCTGGGTTAGAATCCCAAGTCGAAGAGCGTTGTTGGGTTTTTGTATGAAATATGTATAAATGAGGTGTACTAACATATGTCTACCTAATCCTTCGGGAACACGCGTGATGGTATGTCAAGTTAATTTTATTGTATTCGGTGTAAACACATGTCATAGTTGCATATCAATGTGGAGTTCATTATCACATCAGAGGTGTAATGATGTTTACTCAGAATTCAACGAGGAGAGGGGGCTCGTGGCTATAACTAAGCTGATCAACTGATCTGCAAGGTTAAGCTGCGCTCGCCGCGGTTAGTGTGTGGATGGGTGACCATTCTTAACACATCGAGACCCCTTCGTGCCTCGAAGAGCACCTAAAGCCGCCAGTCCCGGTTGTCATACGAACTTCTATGACAATTGTTAGTGGTAGTCAGAACCCCAGAAATATCTGACAACCGCAGTGTATCCTCCGAATATCGGTAGGTATTGCCCAGAAATTAGATAGCGGAGTTCTGATGGCAGTCGCTTCGTGTCTCTCTCTGTGTGTCGTGTCCTCATTTCTGATTGTCGTGACTTCCATACATGATTTTCTCCTGCACAAGGATCTTTCATTTGTTTTTTTTTATGAGATAGGGGGGCAAACGAGCAAACGTATCACCTGATGGTAAGCGATAACCGCCGCCCATGGACACCCGCAACACCAGAGGAGTCGCAACTGCGTTGCCCGCCTTTTAAAGGGTTTGGGCCTCCGGTAACCTACTTCACTCGGCGAAACACAACGCAAGCGTTGTTTCACGCCAGTTTTCTGTGAGGCCGTGGTATCACTCCGGTCGAGCCGGCCCATTCGTGCCGAAGCAGGGCTCTCCCACGTGAGAATTTTGGCGACGTGGATGGCGTCGTGGATTCCGGTGTTGAGTGTGGTGCGGATTTGGTATGTCCACCGCATGGGGCTACGCTCTGTAGGCCTCCGTCCTTAGATTTTTCCTGTTGTTCGTGTAAAGTACTGATATTCAGCCGCATCTAGTTAGACTGGAAGCCGACCCCATAAGCTTGGAAAAGGTTCGGAGGATGTTGAATACGTTCGTCCTCAAATTGTATTATTTAATATTTAAATCCTTTTGTCTTGAATACTCCACCTGGAAGCAAATCTACAGTAAGTTATTAATAACAAAAATCACGGAAATGTAATAATTTATAAAACACACATAAAGCCATCTGAGCCTTGGCTTTTATTTGGTTAATAAGTAATGAGCAACTCCTTCGAGTCCGAAGTAACTATTATTCCGTGAAATCATTAATCCGTATTCTTACTACTATACTTATTCCGTGAAATCATAAAAAAATTAAGTAGATGTAAGTACTGAAAAAATAAGAAACTTTTCATTTCCGCGTATCTTCTTTACATTCTACTGAAATGAGTTTCCTGATATTATTATTGAAATTGAATGTTTACCTAAAGTTTTGCCTGATGGAAAACAACCAGCCTCTAGAAAGAGCATTATATGATTTTTTTTTTATGGCATAGGGGGCAACCGAGCAGACGGATCGCCTGATAGTAAGCGATACCGCCGCCCATGGATACCTACCATGCGAGTCGCAAGTGGGTTGTCGGCCTTTTAAAAGGGTTTTTCGCCTCCGGTATCCTGACTCATTCGGTGAACGTAACGTAAGGTTGTTTCACGCCGGTTTTCTATGAGGCCGTGGTATCACAACGGTCGAGCCGGCCCATTTGTGCCGAAGCATGACTCTCCCACGGTAAAGCACAAATACACAGTAGGTACTATGTCAGACCAGCTCTCACATTCAAACGAAAAATGAAAGAATTCTCCTCTTTCCATTTATTTATTTCTTCTTCAATGCACATTAATGGTATATAAGGCGGCCTGAATGCCGTAAGGCTTTCTCTACCAATCAACCTACGGGTTAAAAAAGAAACAAGAAAATTATTGTAAAAAAAATAAAAACAACATTAACCTTTCTTTCTTTTTAAAAAAAAATATCTAGCTGAACTTAAAGTCTTGGTAACCGCGAGATTTACTGTAAGAACTTCCATATTTATTCGAGACTGAAGTCTACTTTATGTATTCAAAGATCGTGACGAAAAAAGGTTTTGCAAATGCTGAATATTTTATTTGCAATCGGCTACAAATGTAAATATTGAGAGCGACGCGTGCCTTACTTTTATTTCTCGGCGAAAATTTACAATATACATAGACGATTCTCATAAATATCTTGTTTATTCAATCCGTCAATACTATGTCATTCAAACAATACACATGTCCCGATAATATATTATTGTGTCAATACTATTGATGTAAAATCTTCAGATTTTTCGATGAGTTGAATTTATTCCCGGTAAATAGCAATAATACTCATATATTTTTTACAAAACCCTAAATACCGAGTCGTGTCACTTGAATATATACACTCCAGCATTTTTAGCGTAACAGTCGCGCTTAGGACCACAAGACTAATGAGACAGTTTAATATTCATACAAGTCATACACGAATTTAAATATACATAGGTACCATAATGGTGTCTGAAGGACGGTGTTAACGATTTCACAAGATCTACATGAGCCAACGTGTGTTAAAATAACTATTTTATTGTTCGCGTCTCCGTAAATAATAATGACTATAAGCTCCGGGACAAAATCTATTTGACGATGATGATGAGTAACGTCACGACGTTAATCATCATCGTCCTAGTTGAACTAGATTCGATTCAATATCAATATTTTACTTAGGACGATGTGAAGCAACGGCCTGACTGAAAGTTTCAATCCTGCAGAAAATCCTGAAACTAAACCATTACTATGCTCTATCTTTAAAAACAAAAAAATATGTTCCAACTTCGTAGTACGGAGGCCCAAACCCTTTAAAAAGCGGCAACGCACTTGTGACTCCTCTGGTGTTGCGTGTGTTCATGGGCGGTTATGATCCGTATGCGCGTTTGGTCGCTTATCGCATAAAAAAAAAACGTTTGGCGTAGTTGCTGCATGAGTGATGGGCCTTTGTTTTGTACCATCTGCGGTCCACAGGTAGTTGCAACGGGGCGTTTGTTTATGTAAAAAAATCTGAAGATCCTCACCCACGATACGGGAGAATATCAAAGAGAGGGGCAACGTTTTACCTTAAAAAATATATTTTACGTAACCACATGCTGAAACTTACGTCGAACCACGCTTGTGTTTATTCGGCGTGGGTACCAACTCGTGGGTCTGCTGTTTTATTGTGTCACAATTCTCATATGAATTCAGAATTGTTAATTTTTGAGAGTTTTGCCTTGAAAATCTGTCGGTTCTTACGTCATGTTGAGCCATTGGATAACCATTTTGATACAATTGAAATACAGAATAGACTTGGGCCCCTGATCTCGGAAACTACTGCACGGATTTTCATTCGGATTTCACCAATAGAAAGAGGGATTTTCTATAATTTATGAACATATACCAGCATATCAGGGGCGGGTCGCTAGTGTTCTCTAAACACCTAACAGGTTACGTACTTGTTAGTAAGTAAATCACTGAAGTTGTAAAGTTTATCGCTTACGCAAAGGACAGTTAGCTCAGACCCAGAGTGAGTTATCAGTGTTAACTGAAGTCCATGAGTGGTTGTGGGCGGGAGCCGGCGCGGCAGTGTCCGCGGAGGTCGCGAGCCGGCCGCTCGTCCCGCCCGCCCTGGCCATTACCCGAACATATCCGAACGTAGCCGACACAAACTTTGTTTATTTAGACAAGACGCGAAACCATCTCGTTTGTTTATACAATTATACTGTAAACGTTTGTTAGTTTTAGGTAAATTATTACATTTGGTAAGTTCGTTTATAATTTTGTTATAAAAAATATTACGTACATTCGCAAAATATTCATGTTTTCACTGCGGCAAAGCAAAATTACTTTTTTAAACAAACATTTCAAACCTTGTTTTTTTATCATTTAACAACTTATAAATTATTGTACTGCGTCATTAGTCTAGTGGTCCAAAACGCGACTGCTACGCTAGAGGTCCTGGGTTCGATTCCCAGGTCAAGCAGTGTTATTGGGTGTTTCCATGAAATTCTCAGGAGCTCGGAGCCCACTAATACATGGGACCTAAACATATCTACCGACGAACTTTGGGAGTATTTACATTAGTTTGCTTCTGGCTAACCCTTCGGGGAATACAGGCGTGATGGTATGTAGCATTTAATACCTATCTCATTATCACCATAAACCCAAACTGCCTAGTGGTCGCAAAAGTCAGCAAAGCCGAGGCGGTCTTGGGTACGATTCTCAGGTCGAGTAAACTGTATTATTTTCCCCATTATGAAATTTTCATCAGGTAGCAGCTTAAAATTCGGATATTATGTAGTAAACATATCCCCCCTTCAAGGAAACTTAAAACATAACGGCGAACTGTAGATGTATAGAAGTACATCTCTGCCTAACCGTTCAGTGACACAAGCGTGATGATATGATATTCTACTCTACCTGTAAGTTCGTTATTCAATAGTAAATGTTATTAATAAACTTTTCCCGCCCGGCCGCGCCGCCACTTCGCCCACAAAAGCTTGGAGCGGCTTTCAGTCGCAGTCGGCATCAATTGAATGTTGTTCAGCGCTTTGTCGAGTCTTGTCATTGATTTATTACTACACCAGTATGATAACACTTTGCTACGAACACATTCAATTAACCCTGAAATACTGTTGTGTTAATAATACTTATAATATCATACTTAACACTATATCGTACCAACGTAGCAATTAAAAGAATTAGTACTTATTATTTGCTGTTTTTCGGTTTAAAGAACTTTAGCTATTTATCAATAAGACAATATGGTTTAGTTACAAAAAATATTATTAAATAGTATAAATGGAAATCAAATGTAACTTCCTCATTAGCCTAGTGGTTCTGAGTGCGACTGCCACGCTAGAGGTCTTGGGTTCGATTCCCAGGTCGAGCAAAGTGTTATTGGGTTTTTATTGATTATTATTATTGATATTCCCAGTAGCAGCTCGGAGTTTTTTTTTTTTGGGCCCGGTTAATAATTGATCAAGAAAAACGTAAATAATATTAATTATTAATACTACCATTTCACAAGTAAGTAATCTATATATATAAAAGAAAGTCGTGTTAGTTACTCCATTTATAACTCAAGAACGGCAGAACCGATTTGGCTGAAAATTGGTGGAGAGGTAGCTTAGAACCAGGAAACGGACATAGGATACTTTTTATTCCGTTCCCGTGGGATGTGATGACAGACCGAATTCCACGGGGGCGAAGCCGCGGGCAGAAGCTAGTCTATATATATAAAAGAAAGTCGTGTTTGTTACTCCATTTATAACTCAAGAACGGCTGAACCGATTTGGCTGAGAATTGGTGGAGAGGTAGCTTAGAACCAGGAAACGGACATAGGATACTTTTTATCCCGTTCCCGATACTTTTTATTCCACGGGGGCGAAGCCGCGGGCAGAAGCTAGTTAAATATATATTTTTATCTAAACAAGATGCGCTTGAAATTCTTACTAGACGACATTTCGTATTTCGGCATTATACATATAATTATGTACATATAACTGCCTCATTAGCCAAGCGGTCCTGAGCGCGACTGCTACGCTAGAGGTCCTGGGTTCGATTCCCAGGTCGAGCAAAGTGTTATTGCGTTTCACTATGAAATTGCCAGTGGCAGCTCGGAGTTTGGAATTTGTGCCCGGTTAATGGCAATAGGCTCGCCCCCTATTACATGGGACCTAAACATACCGGTGAACTGTGGGTGTACATTAGTACGCCTCTGCCTAACCCTTCGGGGAATACAGGCGTGATGGTATTTTATGTTATGTACATATTTGCAGAGCCGTTTCCTATAAAGAAGAACCGGAATAATCTTTTTTTTTACAAAAAGTTCATTTAGTCCGAATCCGAACAAATGAAAACACACACGCAAACGATTCTGCTCAAAATTGAGTTTTACTTCAGATTAAAAACAAACAGTGCCTAGAATTGAGTTTTCCGCACGAGATTTCGGTCTAAATGAACGCACCAATGGAATCTCGGCATATACGTTGTTAGTAGATCTATTATTTTAGTTAACACCGCTAAAAATATCTTTCGCTGAGATAATATAATAGTCTAGGTTGGTGGATACCAGTGTTAATAGGAACTTTTGTCTCTACGCGTTCAACTGCGCAATCTTTTCAAAAGATTTGATTGAATCCGTATGCCCATTATGATTCTAAAGATAAAAGCTATCGGGGAAAAGTTTTTAAACTTCGCTTGTTTTTTTTCTATTTAGGGATTACCTACGAATGTGTTACGAAGTCGAGAAATATACTTATATAAGAAATATAAGAAGAAAAAATCCCTATCACTTATTTGTTATTTCAGATGATTTTTTTTCGTACCTTTGTTTCTGACAATTCCATTAATGTGTTCCACCTTTCTACATAATATGTTTTATGGAAAGTATTAGGTATCACAAAGTACCTTGTCAAATAATCACTAACGCAGTACTCAGCTTGGCTTATTTTTACCCGACTGCCGAAGGAGGAGGGTTATGTGTTTGACGTGTATGTATGTATGTATGTATGTATGTATGTCCGTTCCTATGTCCGCTCGTAACTATTCAACGGTGCAACCGATTTAGATAAATGATACCTCATTAGATTTGTCTTGATGGCACGAGTGTCACTGGGTACATGAAATTAAAAAAAAACAAAATGGCGGATTTTATGCGCTTTAATGCGTGGGCTGAAAATATGTTTTGAGCATTCCGTATCACGTATTCTCAAATTTTCGGTAGCAATTAGCGAAAGCATTACATTACTTTATTGTTATGGGACTTGTAGGAAATCATCTACTTTTTCATCTTTTTCACAAATGTTTTTATGATCGATAAATACATAAAATAATAAATTATAACGTAGAATAAAGTCAATCTTGCAGTCGGGACCCATTACTGGGAATTTTAGAGACGGTCACGATTTTGAATGGGTCCCGACGGCAAGATTGACTTTATTCTACGTTATAATTTATTATTTTATGTATTTATCGATCATAAAAACATTTAAATGGTGTAGTTATTCAATATTACTTTACATAGGTCTGGACTACTAGACTTGTTTTTGTCTTTTTAGTTCTTTGAAAGTGTTTTTATGCAGTCGGGTTTTTTAGTTATTTTAATTACGTAATTTAAGATATTCATTTTTATTTCTGGCCATTTATGTATGTACAAACACTAGTATTGCTGGTTAAAAGGCACGCTTTTTCCTAATTTAGATACCTGCTGTATAAAATATAGAATAAACATACATACAGACAAGGATATCCTATCGTGTGTCATATTATGATATTCATAGAATATGAACTCAATCAACACCGGCGCCAATCATTGGAAGCTGCGTGCAAATCTCAGTATTAGATTGAGATGCATTCAGCGAGATTCACTTACACACCTCATATGCGCATTGCAAATGCAATATATCGGGACCATGATTTTAATAAAATATAAGAATATATAATACTGTCTGCCTGATACGCTAGAGGTTCTGGATTTGATTCCTAGATCGAGCATTGTTGTTGGGTATTTCTATAATATTTTAATAAGCAACTTGACGTTTGGATTTGGCCATAGGCTCGCCTCCTTTTACATTAGTAGCCCATTGCATTTGGCCCTCGGGAAGGGCCGATATCGTACGTCCGCGGTGGGATTGCGCATTACTCGTATGCGAGAGCGATTCCCGTAATCCCACCACTATGCGAAAAGTGGTAGTGGTTCTAGTGATGACTGTCCCGTATGTTGGTATGGATAAGGTGCATTTTCCCACCCGAAAAACAGGGTACCTTACGTTCAAGACTTGGTCGATCGAAATATCATATAGTGTCACCTTTAATTCGAATACATCTTTGCAATTCTTTAACTTTTTACCCAATTATAAAGATATAGAAATTCAATAATAATTACGATCCTATTTCTAGAAACAAAACTCGAACGTTTTGTCCGAGTTTTGAAACAAACCTACGATCAATAAGGCAGTTATTTGAGTTATTTCAGATATCATGGCAAATAACAGACAAACTTAAAGGGTAAGCTAATGAGCTCATTGATCATTGAAGATTGTGTGTTATTACCGTCCAAGTAATTGCGAATAGAATATTATTTTGCGATTCAATATAACAGATAACTGGATAATGGAGCTGTATTTTACATAGTAGATATCTTCAATATGTGAGCAATACATTACAAAGACTCTTAATTAACTTCTGCTCTACTTCAATTTAATATGTAGGTATGTTCAAATGTTTTCGTAGTAAACCTTCACATGAACATAGAATATGTAGCCCGCCAGAAGCTTTAAGAGGTGAACGTAACGCTTCTACGAAATGATAGGTATACACACTGTTGATGTCACACAGTAGACGTCAGAACCGAGCATTTCGGCGGTAAATTCAAACCCATTAAAATATGAAGACATTAATTCGTTTATTTAAATTTAGAAAAATTCTGAATATATAACGGAAATATAAGCAGTTTTTAAAAATTTGGAAAATACCTCATTTGAATAACTCTAAATAGTATATAGATAAGTACTGATGACAAAACCATATTTTCTCACTTGATTTCTACAACTCTGTTGAATTCTAGATGTCTTGCATCCCATCACTTTACGGTCCCAGGTCGAATTTTCGAAAAACCCAGCAAAACGTAAGTAGAAAAATGGACTTTATGACTCGAAGCTTTTTAAAATATGAAAATAAAATGTTCAGATGCATTTCAGCGGCACCCACTCAGATATGTGACACGTGTGGTCTTGTGACACGTTCAGAAATGGGAAATTTATATTATTCAAACTTGAATTGTAAATAGTATATTCAATATAACAAGACCATTATTATTCTACATTCATTTTTGGAAATGCATTTCATATCCACAAGTACGTACATTTCGCTATTCAACACAGTATACAAATTATTTTTTAAAGGAGAAATCATAATATGATTATAAATATCTCACTATAAAATATTATATATTATTTTTTTTTAAAAAAAAAAGCTTACTAGCAATGTGGGTCATACATTACTAGTATTCTTGTTAACCCCTCGTGCTAAGCTAAATGCTTGTGTTACGAGTGGGTTCACGTCGGTAGTGCAATGGGTGGGGTTCGAACCGGCAACCACATGATCGCAAAGATACGCCCTAGCCATTAGGCTACCGCCGCTTGATATATCATATTCATTATCATTATCATATGATATATCATATTCTTGTACAAAATAAAAGCATTGTTCGTTATTTTTGCTACGAAGTATTTCGCTGACGAAATCCATGGTTCACAAAACAGTGCATAACAGTCAAGTAATTACAACAGGAAACATAACTGAGTGGACATTTCCCCGCAAGCGTGGGTCCGTACACCTGGCAGACAGCTTGGCTCCGCTCCAGGATCGCCGCAGGGTAGCGGCAACTGTCTATGAAATATCGGGTTATATCTCATGCCTTACACTTACCAGACTACATTAGTGCTGATATGCATACTTTTTATTCACCTTTACAATTTTTAATTAAAAAAGGGTATGTGTTTATGACCACGAAAAAAAAAATTAAGTGTTGAATACAATTAATAAAACTGCCTCATAAGCCAAGTGGTCCAAGCGCGACTGCTACGCTGGAGGTCCTGGGTTCGATTCCCAGGTCGAGCAAAGTGTTATTGGGTTTTTCTATGAAATTCCCAGTAGCAGCTCGGAGTTAGGAATTTGTGCCCGGTTAATGGCAATAGGCTCGCCACCTATTACATGGGACCTAAACATACCGGCGAACTGTGGGTGTACATTAGTACGCCTCTGCCTAACCCTTCGGGGAATACAGGCGTGATGGTATGTTATGTTATGTTATATTCTTCGACATTTTACACAGCACCATCTAGTCCCAAGCTAAGCAGAGCTTGTACTATGGGTACCTACTAGACAATGGATATAATACTTACATAGTTTTTTTTTGTAAATACATACTTATAATACATAAGAAACACCCAGACGAAAACAAACACTAATATTCATCACATAAATATTTGTGTCCTGTGGGAATCGAACCCACAACCTCGTGTTCTGCAGTCCGGTACTCGAACCACTAAACCACAGAGATTACATTACAGTAGCGGTTAAATGTATTTTTTCTGCATAATAACTACCTAGCCCTACTGTAACAACAACGGTTTGTTTCAGTGTGTCATTAAAAGTGGCTGGATTACGTCATTAATTTCCTTAAAGTTATCCAAAAGTGCATCTGTCTAAGGAGCTCTGGTTCTTATTGCTTTATTCACCATGGACTACGCCGATCTTATTGGCGAAGTCCTACAAAAAGGTCAGGTGCGTGGCACTCGCAACCGGCGCGTATGTATAAGAAGATGTACTATGAATATCGCAGAAGCAAAAGAAGCATGCAAGAATCGTAGCAAGTGGCAGTCTATAGTTTCTGCCTACCCCTGTGGGAGAAGGGCGTGAGTGTATATATGTAGATTACAAAAATGAATGGAAGATTTTGATCTCAAAGAATAAAGAGTCATATAGATTAGTATTACTGAAGACGATTAAATTTGCAAGCGATTACGAAATTGCTATCTAACAGTGACAACTATAAATTCCCCGGCGATAACTAAGTAGTTTTCTAATAGATTAAACTTATCTAATTTATGTAGTTACCTAAGTACAACACATTGACCAGGAAACTGAATGCATTCTGTTATCAAATGAATGCAGTATATTGACCGTCGCTGATCATAAATTTGTCGATACTAATGATTTGGTGTCTTTCCAATGCACGTGGACAGCGCATAAAATTATCTTCCAGACATTCGTCACACTGACCGCGGTAAGCCTACTTAGTAAAATTATAAATGAAATAATAGAATTTAGAAAAAAATCCTGTACGTTCTACTTCTGACAACACAATTTTAAATTGAAATTAAAAGTTGAGTTATGGAAATTGAGTACGTGCGTTTGCTATTGAAAACTTTGTGAAGAACTTGCATTTCATTGCTATTCCGAGCAAACACTGGAACTAGTCCAGTTTCCAGTGTATTCCAGAAAAGATCAACAAGATGAGTCTTGTTGATCTTTTCTGGAATACAATACAAACCCCATTCTAAAAATAAGAAAGATAGGTACCACATTTCTGCTCATGTAAATTCTGGTTTGTGTGTGTTGCGGTCTACTTCCAAAGTAATGATGCTACTAATTACATATATACCTAAAACTTAATAAAACATACATAAAAAAAACTGACCATGACGCCTGTATTCCCCGAAGGGTTAGGCAGAGGCGTACTAATATACACCCACAGTTCGCCGGTATGTTTAGGTCCCATGTAATAGGGGGCGAGCCTATTGCCATTAACCGGGCACAAATTCCTAACTCCGAGCTGCTGCTGGGAATTTCATAGAAAACCCAATAACACTTTTCTCGACCTGGGAATCGAACCCAAGACCTCTAGCATAGCAGTCACACTCAGGACCACTTGGCTAATGAGGCAGTTACCTAAAACTTACTATAGGTAATGTCTGCTCTGAGCTTAGATAATAAGCTATTCCTTTAAACTATAACCCTAGCTATGTCCAGCTGGTATTTCGAGCATAGCTATCTTATCTGTGGTATTCTGTTGCCTGTTAAAACTCATTAGAGGACCAACTAGACCAATATTACAATGCTAGCTCATTTAATTTAATCCCAGAACGCAATGGTCTCTCGTAAAAGTGGCGTGTGACCGGCTTAAGTCCGTGGTAACTTTTACTATGTAATGTGACCATGGCTTATAAAATGCTTAGGACTGTACTTACTTTTCGAATTCTCTTGGAGCAATGAGGTCCTGAACATTTTTTTTATGGGAAAATTGTAACTACTGACCGTAAATCTCTCAGTCACAGCATATTATATTTAATAATAAAAGTATGTTTGCCATCCTAATTTATAGTGGTCCAAAGTACGACTGTTACACTGGAGGTAGAAGGTTCGATTCGCAGATCAAGCAAAGCGTCGTTATTGTTTTTTTTATTCATTTATTGGTACACCAACTAAACACACACAATAGTTTACATTTGACAACTTGCGGTTCCAATCTTGAGCGTATTTAAATTACAGGTAATCTAGTTTATATATAATATGTTCTGTTACATTTTACAAGTATTTATAAATACTTATAAAATGCCTCATTAGCCTAGTGTCCTGAGCGCTACTGCTACGCTAGAGGTCCTGGGTTCGATTCGCAGGTCGACAAAGTGTTATTGGGTTTTTCTATGAAATTCCCAGTAGAAGCTCGGAGTTTGGAATTTGTTTCAGTGATATTATAGCCGCAAAATTTTAGTGGTGACAGAACTCTGCTGCTAGGTTACGTTAATTATAATTTTTCAGTTTGTTGGTTATTTTAGCCAGTGATATTAATGAAATCAATGAAAACTGAAACTTGAAGGAATTTGTATTCCTTTACGGTGCACCGCACCCTAGTAAGTAGTAGTAAGATGCTCCCTACCGCCACTATCGAGAAAACCTCTTAGGCGAGCAGCATTCAATCGTCATGTAAGCGCGTCAAGACTGAAAAATCAGAGCTGCGTGCCTTGGACTCAAACTCGAGACCTTTGACTTGGGAGTCCAGTCACATTTGCTTGCATTTGCTTATACTATAAAATTCTGGTTTTCTATAATTAGATCTGACAAATATGTGTATACATGTTTAACCATATACGCTGCACAAAATAAAGACAATATCATTAATTCCAATATAAGTCCGGACACCGTGCCCGCTGTGGTCGCCCTATCATAAGGCGGGTTTAATTCTGTTTATGGCCCATATGACGTCACAGCGCAGATTGCCCGGGCACACCCTCGCCCACGCCTATGCGCTTCTTCCCTGATGACCAACCGCGATTGATAGAGCTGTCAATAATTGTAACAACCCTTTTAGTTTTATTATCTCTATTAATGTATGATAAAACAATACATTATAAATGATTTACAGTGTTATAAACATGAAGCTAGAATAGAATACCTGACTGTTTATTGTTTACAGACTGTATTGTTAAATGTAGCATAATGATTCAGATTAGAACCTAAATAAAAAGAAAAGAAAATTAATAATATTCCTTCTATAAATTTTTGAGTCGGTGGTTCATATGATGAGAACGACTCTATAATGCAAGAAATCCCAATAAATATTTGAGATATCTAAGAAAATAAACTAAAAACTATTAATTGGAAGAATAATTAAGCTAGTAAGCTACGATATCTCCTCAATTAAAAAATCGTAACAAAGCTATCTGTACATTGAATATATTTAAAAGAAACAAAATGGGTTACCCTAACCCACTTGGTTTTTTAGGATATAAAATCTCCGAATCCAAAAAATGGATTTTTAAAATCCTGATACTGCTAGAATTATATGCTCCGACTTAAAAAATTGGTGAACTTCTTATCTCAATTAATTATACGGATCCTGAGATACAGCTTGACCTCTCGGATGTATACAGACCCATATAAAGAAAAGATCATCTGGTCATCATCTGTTGGTTTTTGATTAAAGTATCCATTTCTAATCATAGTATTAAGGATACGGTGAGCTCGTTCTGCGTGAATCGGATCGCTAATAATTAACAAAAATGTAAGGTAGCTGTTAGTAATTTTAACATCAAGACGTCCAACACCTCAGTCTGCCCGTGACCATGGATGCTGTAAATCGGCTCCTAATGGTAAAAGAATTTTTGAAATCGGTCCAGTAGTTTTGGAGCCTATTCAATACAAACAAACAAACAATCAAATCTTTCCTCTTTCTAATATTAGTGTAGATATCAATCACGCGCAGGTAATTAAGAAATGAATGTTTACATTTGATTGGCACTTGGCCCAGTTGTACTACTATCATTTATTTGTTCTCACCGGTGACTCGTGTTATTGGCCGGTGGTTGCCATATCTTTGCCACTATCTTATCAGTCTTATCTGTATGGGAACGTCTTCGTTTATTTTGTCCAGTTGCAAGTCGTCTGTGACGTATGGTGAGTGTTATTTTACGTGTACATGCAAGGAGTAATAAAAGTTTTGTGAGCTTAGTATGTACAGATAAGCTAAAAGATTTAGTGAATATTTTTGACACGAAGGCTACGCTACCTATTAATTAATTAAGTGTTATGAAAGCGAAATAGTTAAGTATGTAGTTACTTTACTTGCATGCGCAAATTAAGATAATCTATAAATACCACTTCAAACATTTGTAGCTTTTCTGGAATACCAAAATTTATAATCTGGTTTTGCTAAAAAATATTGTCTAGGAATATAAGTAATTTCTAGTCACGTCCAAATTATTTTTTAATGTTATTTCATTTAAAAAATCCTCTAACTTCAATTGAGTAAAAGCTGTTAGCAACTTAATCGTAGGCGACTGTGGGCGTTGGTACTGTAGAGATTGCCGTAAAACCTCTACTCAAGTACACTATAAAACATTACATCCTCTTTTTTAACTATATAATGTCATTGCTTTCCATATTAAGTATAGAGCTTTGAAGCTGAAGCTTCAGTTCCATACTTAAGTCAGGTGGCTTGATTGCCGAAATAAACTACTTGTCAAATATTTAATAGTAAGTAGTAGTAGGTAGTAAAAGTTCCAAATAGATAAGAGCTCAGAGCGTGCGCTCGGTTTATCTGGCGGCTGCTTGAGTTTCACGCCTAGTTGCCGCACTTCACACCAACTTTGTAATAGGTTCACCAAGTCCCCGCAAATAAACATAATATAAGTGGTTACGCAACTGCTGTCTATTTTACTCGACCGCGAATAAAAACGGCTGGTTAATATTTTTCATTAAGTTGAATTTTTCTTTAATATATTTTCATGGAGCCATGTAACTGAAAATCATGCATCACAAATAAATGTATATAACATATAATAATTAAATGTTTATAATAACTAGAAGAAACTGTGTATACTACTGTACATACCTACAGTTAAAATTACACCCCATTTTTGAAGAACCCCTTAGAGCGAATCAATCGCTTGAGGCTTGTATACAATAGATAAAAGATACCAAAGAAAACAAGGGAAAAAAGAAATGGTAGCTATGGTGTTTAAAATATTAACAACTCTCCCATTAAATTCCGAATGAATTGGATTATGTTATTATTAAAAAAAATATACTTACCTAAAAATCCTTCGATATTGGAAAAATACCTCTTTTCGAAGTGAGCTAATTCGTAAAATGCGTAAGGGCACAGGGCCATCAGAACAATAGATTGTTCATTGAGTCTGTAATTTGTTACTTGACGGGCTACACATAAATAATGCATTAAAGTATAAAATACATATTCGTCACATACCTACATATTTGTGTTATCCTCACTATTACGACGTCAGCACCTTGAGCGGACCACTAATGTTCTAATTAAAATTCAATTAAGATTAAGACCTCATTTGAGCTAGGTAAATAGATTTGCGGCGCAATAAGATTTTCCAAAATCATAGTTTAGATCGAGATAATTTTCTAGACTATATCTCTAAAAAGTTATGCAAAACTGTATTGTTTCCCCCCTTGCTTTTGGTGTGCTGCAAATCATCATAGATTCTCTGCCACCTCCCATGAGAGGATCTTAACCACCTCTTGAGTAAAAGAACTCTTGCATTCCCCATAATCACTCATTTCTGACGAGCTTTACTGCCGCTCACAACAAGTAAAATCACAGCACCCTTACTGCTGCAATGGAGGTTCGCCGGCATGCATTAATACCTCTAGGCATTTAGGGCCTACCGTAATGACGTCTCTCATAAAATAAAACACTATATTAATATGTGTAGTAGTACCTAACTATATGTTTTCTGTAACTGCACTCAGCACGCAAGGACACAGTCCATGCAAACATCGTTATGTGATTATCTGAGATATGAGTATTGTTTTGTTTGAATACAGTAGGTGTGATAGCAATTATAAGCACTTTAGTTAGAAATACCTAATAACCGTGTTGCACTCCATAGTATCCTACTAATATTATTATCATGAAAGTTTGTAAGGATGTATCTAATGGATGTTTGTTATTCTTTCACGCAAAAACGATTGCATAGATTTCATGAAACATTATAATAATATTGCTCACACATCAGAATAACACATAGGCTACAGTTCAAATATCTACACGGACGAAGTAGCGGGCAAAACCTAGTAATAATTATAAATGTGAAAGTAATTCCGTCTTTTGTTACGGTTTCACAGTCTAAACGCTGAACCGATTTTAATACATTTTGGTATAGAGATAGATTGGACGTTAAAAAAGGATAAAGGCTATTTGATTCTAAAAGTTCTCGCAATGCTAGTTGAACCGGGAGGATAATAGAGATAATAATTTACAATCAATATAATTCTCTACATTATGTCAATCAGCAAGAGAAAAGCTTGTTCGACTTTGATTTGACTTTTACAAATATTGACTCTTTGCCACTGAAATACCATACATTTCCATCTTTGCATGACGTGTTCATTACCACAGAATGTCAGTTGTTTAGGCTAGGCTATAAGTAATCAGAGTGTGATGACCGGGATGTAGCCAGGGAAATTACGGTGCAGTTCTCAAGATGACAATTCGAGTGATACCACTGGTGTTGTTGGCATTGGTGGCCAGTATTGTCATCATAGTCGTCATGGCCGTTCTTGTCATCTTAATAAAATAAAAAAATCAACCAAATGGCTGTACCACAACTTGAAAATATATTTGCGTTACGTAAAAGTTGTTATTGGAAACTGTGGCCCGTACAAATGATTACAAAAAGGAATCTGTGAGTAATATCTTTTGCTTAAACGATAATTGATTTCTGAAATCTGCTCTGTATCTGTCTGTATGATATCTATGTACCTGCCACTGCCAGCTTATTTCCAACACTTCTGAATTTGTTTTAGTTGGGTTACAACTACTTATTGTTAAACAAGTTTCTTGTAGCAGATAATTCGGATCAACTCTATATGCCTCATTAGCCTAGTGGTCCTGAGCGCGACTGCTACGCTAGAGGTCTTGGGTTCGATTCCCAGGTCGAGCAGTGTTATAGGGTTTTTCTATGAAATTCCCAGTAGCAGCTCGGAGTTTGGAAGTTGTTCCCGGTTAATGGCAATAGGCTCGCCCCCTAATTAATGAGACCTAAACATACCGGCGAACTGTGTGTTCAGGAAATACAGGCGCGATGGTATGTTATCTATATTATAATATACCATAAAAACAAGTTTTGATCAAAATTTATCAAGAGAAACCAACAGACAGATGCAAACTCATGTATTTATTGTAGTGCTACGAAAGTGCTATGGGCGTGCTACGGACGTGCTACGAATATCGCAATGCTACGAAAATTCAGAAAGTCAAAATGTATCCCAACAAAGTTCGGCTATGTTGGAAGGTAAAAAGCCAATTTTGCATGAACAACAATAACATAATATCGTACTTTACGTTATTCTTGTTCAAGCTATATAGCTTTATACAAGCCTGTATTCCCTGAAGGATTAAGCAGAGGTGTAGGTATTAATGAATGCCCTAAGTTCGCCAGTATATTTAGGTCACATGTACATAATAGGGAGCGAACCTACTGCCATTAATCTGGCAAAAAATATAACTTATAAGTATAACTATATATAGTTTCTATATTCAATATTGTATTTATCACTACATATTATAAAACAAAGTCGCTTCCCGCTGTCTGTCCCTATGTATGCTTAGATCTTTAAAACTACGCAACGGATTTTGATGCGGTTTTTTTTAATAGATAGATTGATTCAAGAGGAAGGTTTTAAGCTATTTAACATTACGCTACGACTCTTAGGGACGGAGCAGCGCGGGTGAAACCGCGGGCGGGTCGCTAGTTATATTATATAGTATTTAATTTGCCAAGTAATTTAATATAGTATGTATGATTTGTCTGAAATAAACAATTTGAATTGAAGTGAATAACTCCTATTGAGAATTTTATTAAAATTAAATACCTAATAATACTTTACTTGACCTGGAAATACCTAGGATCTCTAAAAAGCATTCGAACACACTAAACTTGTGATGGTATGTTTTCTTCTTGTTGGACAAGAATGCATAAAATATATAGGAAAAAAGAGGTATGAATTTGGTGAATTATATCTATGCATAAAATACTCCAATGAATCATAATTTTATTTACATTAGAAACTTGTGTAGAAGCTACTTATGTTTTCAGAGGAATTGATCAAATTTGTACATATCCATTTTTATAGCAACCTTTTTCAGATTTGTTACTTTTTCACGGAACCAACCAATCAATTTCACCAATTCCCAACTTTGTGCGAGCTATGCAATATTTCGTAAAAGGTAACGCGTGACCGCTTTTTCATGTCCTTTTAAAAAATATTAATAAAAATGTACTAAAAGCGCTTTCAACGTGTTCTCTTCCCCAACACGAAAAAGTAAACACCTAATATTTTTTCGCGCGTGTTTTTCGCTGAAGTACTGACATTTTTTTTTTAGTATTGGTAAGCGTTCGTAGATGTGTTAACCACGTAGATCTTTTTTTCACAATCCATGATAATTTCCCTATAACAATAAAAAACTGTTAAATAAATATAACAGGATTTAGGTATTGTCTTTTGTTCTAAATTTTCATTGGTTTTTCATTGAAAGCCGATGCCAATTAATCTAGTTGGGAAAAGTTATATAAAATGATAAATTAAAATCGTTCTATTAGATTTAGCTGTACAACATAGTGTTTAGTAGGTATCGTTGTAATATTTAATTATACAATCGAGGTCGACGCAAACTCAATAAACAATTTAGTAGAAATTATTAATATTACCATTTCATGTAGAAAGAAATTAATTATTTATTATGTTAAATATAATCAGTGTTTTCCTAACAGCAATTAAGTTTAGGTTGTTAGTGGTAATTGCTTTAGATCAACAAAAGAAAATCTATTTTTACATATTCTGTGTATACTTAGTAATTTTTTTCATTAAATTTTTATTTTTTCCGATAGCTTTTAAAAAAACAATTACGGACACAACCAAAATAGACAACCAAAGCGGTCGAGCTGTAAGTGATGATCTTACATATATGCAGCAGTTTCATCTCTAATTTAATTTTTATACATATTTTATTAGAAACTTACTAGTTAGTAGGTAGGTATTTTTATCTACTTTTACTGTACCATCCAGGCTGACAGAAGTGACTGTTTCAAGCGGACACTGCGGTTTAATTAGCGACGACGTTAATCTTAGTTTCCACAACTTTAGTTCACTATTTACTCGGTGAAGTTTTTTACTTATTATTGTTCAACTATGTTAGGCTGCGTTTCAACCAGAGATGTACGAGGAAATTGAGCGGTGGACGAGGAAATATCTCTTTAATGGGCTTCATTTATTTCTACTAGGAAAGTGGCTTATTACTGATGGATATTTTCTTTCTGCGGCACGTATGGTTCGTAGCGGCCGATTGATCGTCTTTTGCGCCACGTGTTGTGGGTTCCCACACAAATATATGCCCCGTGTAGTTTCCCACATGGAGCAAATATTTGTATGATATACAGGTAGTTGTACCGTGTCTGCGTATTTGTGTATGTAAGAATTTGTGTCTGTAAAAGCACCCACGATACCGGTGAAAATCCTAGTGCGGGACAACGTTTAAAAAATTCGTTTAAAACCAGAACGACTGACAAGGTATATATGTACGTGGAGCGATTTATTTTACGGTGTACAATAAAATCAGTTTTACGGCGTGATACCTGTGCCTTTATTGCTCAATATCCTGTCCGTGTAAACAGTAGGTATATCTTGTGTCTCACTCACCAAGAGATACTACTACTACTACTACTATTATATTGATACTTACACCAAAATACCGACTGTACCATTATCCTTATCCCGGGCACTAATTAAAACTCCGAGCTTTTCCTGTAAAATTCCAATAACACCTATACTTTGGTAAACCATACGAATCGAATCCAAAACTTGGGCCTCGGCAGCAGCAATTGCAACCACATAATCTAGTTAAAATATTTTTTATTTACCTATATTTTTCATCACACGATATTTCACTAGTACCTATGTATTAACTTACTTATACCTACCTAGTTTTTCAGACAATACCTCTTTATGCACAACACCATAATTAACATCAATAATATAATTATTGTAATGTAACACAAGAGTTAAGACAAATCGTAACGTGAAGGCTGGACTCTGGTGCAAGCGACTCCAATTGTGTTCAATGTGTACATCGCGTGTTTAGCCCGCGCGTGTGCTAGTGATGTGCTTGTGTGGCCAGTGATGTGTGTTGAGCGCGACGATGGCGTGGCCCGGGGGCTCGGACGTCGTGGAGCTGCCGATGCACCACGTCAACAATAATGACGGAGACACACTCGCGGTGCCTGCCGCCACTGTCGTCAATGGACAGCAGCGGACAAGTAAGTCACTTATTTATCTAATAAGGTTCAATAAACTACCACAAAAATATGTCAGAGACTCGGGTGGGGTCGTACCCGTCTGTAGGCTTAAAGTCGTTGAATCTCTCATTTACTCACGACTTCTTAGTAATACTTTGTACGTCAGTATTAGAATACTGACAACCCCCAAAACGCCCACCCTTCGTGGCTTCGCTATTGTCATTGGGAGAAGAAGCCACAAGAAACTCCCAATCAACGGTAATGGTTCAAACTATAACGTTAGCAACAAATGTAGATAGATTTATAACGGAACTCGCGATAGTATAACGACGCGCGCATTAGTCGAGCCCGTGTAGTCCGTCCCGACCGGAGTCTGGCACCGAATGTACGCTGCCGCAGCTCGGCTTAACCGATGCAGTCGTTCCCCCTTCCAACCGTCAGTCGCAACTGCCACCATTCAGCACCACCAGGTGGCGCCGTCGTCGCAACAGGGTAACAGACCATCCGCAATCATGTCTCGCTCCGACAAATATATTAACGAAGAATCGGTGGGTGTGCTAGAACAGTCTCGTAATCAGAAGTATAAGTGAATTACTTCAGCGGGCGCCAGTGTGTTGTGCTGGTTCAAACATTAAAACAAACATTTTGAAGTCATTAAATCTTTCATTTACTCAAGACTTCTTAAGTAGTAGTACTTTTGTACTTCAATATTACAACCCCCAAAACGCCCGCCCTGCGTGACTTCACTATAGTGCTATCATTGGGAGAATAAGCCACAAGAAACTCCCAAGCAACGTTTGTTATTATCATTATCAATGGAACATTTAAAAAATAAAATAACCTTATATCTTAGCATGGAAATGCACAAAAAATCACAAATAGATAGTTAATAGGCAAGGTAGCATTGTATGACATCGAACTAACTGTAAAAGTAAGTCATGTCGATTGAGAAGAAAATTACCTTACTTTTTAATAAAAGTTACTGACGTCACCTTAACATTGCTCGATTTGGGAATCGATTTCAAGTACGTTACTTGCGACATTCAGAACGCTAGGGCAAGTTATATTTATAGATAAAAAAAATCAGTTTTTAATATTACATAACTTAACATACCATCACGCCTGTTTTCCCCGAAGGGTTCGGCAGAGGCGTACTGATGTACACCAACAGTTCGCCGGTATATTTAGGTCCCATGTAATAGGGGGCGAGCCTATTGCCGTTAACCGGGCACAAATTCCAAACTCCGAGCTGTTACTGGGAATTTCATAGAAAAATCCAATAACACTTTGCTCGGCCTGGGAATCGAACCCAGGACCTCAAGCGTAGCAGTCGCGATCAGGACCACTAGGCTAATGAGGCAGTTTTTAATATTTTTAGTACCTATTGGGTTACACATCGTTGTTATGATAATTAAACATCTAGGTTAACCAAAGTTTTTAATCAACGCTACGGTGTAGTTGTCGGTTAAGTCATTAACGTTACCGAGTTAGGTTTAACCGCATCGCCAATTACTGATAACTACCAATTTATTATAATGAGTTGTTGCGGTTCTTGTCTCATTAATCTCCCTGAAACTGGATAAATTGATATTTTCAAGTTTTTTTTTACATGAATAAATTATCTTCATGCCTTTGAGAGACTTATTATATGTTTCACCAATAATAACAGGCGATATGGTTTATATATTACTGAGTAGGTATAGAAATACTGCATTAAAAAGAAAGAAAGAAAAAATGATAATATTATTCAAACAGCACGGACATTTTTATATTTATTTTATATTTATAATAACACATTTTTAATTGCGGGGCTCTGATCATTTGATACAAAAATGTAGATAAAAAATTGAGTTCAGAGAATTTAAAATTGTTATTTAAAGTAGCTATTAAATTAAATAAAATTAATTAAATTGTAAAGTAGTAATTGTAACATTAAGACGTCCAACAACTTAGTCTACCCATGACCATGAAGGCTGTAAAGGATCCGAAACGTCGGGAATTAAATAATATCAATACAACGCCACACAATCCGTAAACAGTAGTTCTGTTGTGTTTCAATTGTAGCAATAATAAAATTCGGAAATCATAAATCCCTGTTGTCTACTTTAGGCTATATATCGGATAAGATTTGCGGTGAAACTGTGGGGTCATTGGCTACGAGCCGTAGCGCGAACTCGTAGGCTCGTAGCAAATTCGCTACGTCGTAGAGCTGTGCTACGGAGATGCGCAGTTTGCATTCCCTTATTTCTTTTTCACAATTAACTATTATATTTTTTATTTTTATGGGATAGGGTGGCAAACGATGAGACGGACCACCTGATGGTAAGCGATAACCGACGCCGAGTCGCAAGTGCGTTCCCGGCCTTTTAAAAGGCCTCAAGTATCCTCACTCACTCAGGAAAACACAAAGTAAGCGTTGTTTCACGACGGATTTTCTGTGCGGCCGTGGTATCACTCCGGTCGAACCGCTCCATTATATCGGTTTAATATACGTAGTGGCACTACTTTTAACAACTTTGAAATAAATACATACGTTTTCAAACATGTTGAATCGACGACATCCCTTTGTGAAAGTCGAAACACGGGGTTCCACGCGTCATTTTAGTTTCACAAATTAATTAATTTCGCCCTTTGTGACATAGCTTGCGTTCAACCTGTCAACTCGTGACAAACATTCCACGAATGTTTATTAGCAGTACGACATTATTGTTTCATTTCAGGACACGTTTCATTTCTATATATAAAACTAGGCATGAAAATGATTGCTACTTTTCATAATTTTCATTTGAAGAAATTATGATTATTATTCACAGCGATTTCACATGCGAAATTTCGCAGCCTGCTTGTTTTTGTTCACAGTGAATTTTCATTCAAAATCATTTATCGCCACACTTGCTATTTTGAATAAAATGGGAATTGGAATGCTCTGAAATGCGACTTGGAGCAGGGTGTGTGAAAAATGTCGCAGGTGTATGGCATGAAAAACTATTAGGTACATGTGATTTTTCACATACTATAATTATGCGAAATGTTTCATGCCTTCCACCTCTCGTAAACCACTTACCATTACTTACCGCTAGTAACAAAGGCATCTTAAAAACCGTAGCCGAAAAATACGATCCACCAATTCTTAGGCAATCTGTTCAGTTGCTCGCGTCACAGGAAAGAAACAATAACCATAATGAGACAGTGTACCCTATGGTCTCAAGACAGTGTACCTGTGTGTAGTGAGTCTCTTTTTCTTTAATTTAAGAGCTCAGCTCTTGTCGGTGGAGCAAACGCCACTGTTCTCTATCATATGCTTTCCGTTTTACCTCTTGATACGACTCGATCCCCACCCTTTCCTTCACTTGTTCCAGAAAACTTGGTTTAGGTCTTCCCCTTCCTCGTTTTTCTTCAATTTTACCCTAATTCTTTCTAGTATAGTTCTAAAGAAGTCGTCGTGTCGTATCAAGTGGCCAAACATCTTTCCTCTCCTATACTCTATGGTTCTTAACAAATGTCTTTTTTTGTCTACAATTACTAATACTTCCTCATTCGTTTTCCAACTGATCTTCTTCATCCTCCTCCAGCACCACATTTGAAAGGACTCTAACCTTTCTTCCTTTGTCGCTTTGGATCATAGTACAACGCTATGCTATGCTATGCGCTATGTTATCGAATATTTAAATAAAGCTGTGCATTGACATTACTAGTCTGCTACGCAGACTTACTTTCATTAACAGCAGGGCTTATTATGTCGGCACAGCGTCACGCCGCACGTGTCACATTACGTAACCGCGGATCATTGTGTAAATGGCATTTGTTCAACATTCACCTTGCCGTAGGGCTTCGCTGGCCGGCCGGGCAGTCTGACCGCGGCACCGGGCGAAGCACCATGCTCATACAAATTCTAGTGTTCATGTACATCGCCACATGTGTGCTCTTCTACGTCGCACACGTCATCGACTACTACTTCTCGGTGCTGTGAATGTTCTAGAATGTTCTGTGTTGTGGTGATGGGTTACGTGTAACGACGCTGGTAGACGATGTGGAGGGCGGTAAAAGCGGCTTTCCATTTCAAAAGGCTCGGTAAGTCTATGTCTAGTGCACATGCTCTCAAACTTATTTCGCCGCTGGTTGAGTGGCATTTTTCTTTTACGATAGATGCGCAGACTACTCCCCTGAAAGCCTCAAGTACCCACAGGTAGGTGTTAATAACCACCGTTAAAAAGGCTTGTCTGCATTAACACCTTGGCAGAACTATGCCGTGATCTTGAGTGGGTGATGATCAATGTCTTCCAGCCATAAATCGAATCATGGTCTAGTAGAGCGAAGATGCATGAGAAGCCGTTGCCTCCAACTATAAACAAGTTATGCTTGCAAAAGGAGCCAACTCTAGTAAGATATGTTCAATTGTTCAGCTCTGTACTGATTCGCACGCACCGGGCTCCGACAGACCTCCGGCTCCCACAAACTGTGTCCTATGAACGGCTGTCTCAGGGAGTTTACCGCTCGACCAGACATAGAACCAGTAGGCAACGCGGTATGTTCTCATATTAATTGAAACATCATTTCAATTTCTTGAAACAGTTGGAATCTTAAATTTTCACCCGTAGAATTTTAACAATACTCCGTGTAAGCGAGATAGATATATAATGTACCTTTGTAGTACGCTTTCATTACAACTTCAGATGCAAAGTATTCACGTCATATAGGTACATATTTACTCGTATAAGGTTGACTAGAACTGTTCTCTTTGTATTCCGAACGTGTGGATTTGAACATTGGCACGTTTTTAATATCAAACTTCTACAGAACATTGAATGTCTGAAAGCGCCCTATTATTACCTTCTATTCTAATTAAGGTACGGACGCCGCAGCATGTAATTCCATTATGTTTCACTTTGCATCGCATAAATTGAATCATGATAAAATGTAATAAGGAGCGATATGTGTGATGCGTTGATAATAAAGTTAAATATACTATAAGTACCTCCTATTCCTATATTTTGAAACAAATATTAAAAACATATTTTTTTAAATTAAGATACCTATTTAGTTCGTAATGTTGAAAAGAAAAGACGGTAACAACTTTATTGTATTGGAGTATTGGCGTACACCAATTTTTATTTTATGGGATAGGGGGGCTAACGAGCAAACGGATCACCTGATGGTAAGCGATAACCGCCGCCCATGGATACCCGTAACACCAGAGGAGTCGCAAGTGCGTTGCCCGCCTTTATATGGGTTTGGGCCTCCGGTAATCTCAACTCACTCGGCGAAACACCAAGCAAGCGTTGTTTCACGCCGGTTTTCTGTGAGGCCGTGGTATCACTCCGGTCGAGCCGGCCCATTCGTGCCGAAGCATGGCTCTCCCACGTGAAAAGGTCAATACTGTCCTTATTCAAAATTGAAGTCAAATTGATGCTTGTTTGCCACTTTGCTGATAAATAAACAAAAAAATATCTAAACACTTAAATCCTCGACACTTAGACTTCAAAGAAGTAGAACGTCTTATTGTAGCGTAATCTCAAAAGCTTTTATTCAGTATTGTCTTGTAAGTTCTGTGTGATCGTGTAAGAGCGTTCTGTTTGTCAAAGAAATACCGAGAATGCTTCGCAACTGAGAAAATATTAAGCGCCCCAGATACCTTCACTATGTTAAACATGACGTGTTTGAAATAAGATAAAACACAATTTCATCAAGAATTATAAGTATCTATTGTAAAGACAGGCGAGTACGACGACCTACGACGAGTTTTTTTTAAATTTCATACATCATAATTAGAGTGAAATACTTATAAAATGGATCCTCTGCAGCTTTAAGATATTTATAGGATTTGTAGGTACCTATTGCATATCAATTCTATACACTACTATACTATACTACTCACATGCAAATAATAATTATCATTTTGAAACTGACTGACACATTTGGCGTAGCGCTGACCGATCGGCTTCTGTGCCACGCCTTGTCGGTTCGATCCCCACGCGGATCAAGTATTTGTATGAATCCACAGATAGTTGTGCCGGGTCTCGGAGATCCTGTATGGGAGAATTTGTGTTTTTAAAAGCACCCACGATATAGGAAAATATCGTAGTGCGTTTGAATTTTGAGGAAATTGGCTTCGGTAATTATCATAACTCCTCTGCTTAACCCTGTGAGGAGACAGTCGCGTTAATATTGATGTTAAGTCACATATTAAGTAGTTGCTTAATTTCATTATTAGTTTAGTAACCTTCAATGAAAGATATTTTATTTATAATCTTATTAGTTGTGGCTACAACGATATTTACTTCGGTCGGAAGCCAGCCGCCCTTGAAGCGGCAAACTTGGATATGGATAGTTCGTCGCCTTGCCACCTACTATAGCCTATCCTAAGAGTAACCTTGTCCTATTTAGCAAGAACAAAGGATTAAATAAAAATAAACACAAACACTGCATTGAATTCTATGCGTTAGGAGTTATGATACCACCACACACAACACACAGATGAAGTCGAACTTAGACATAAGTCTGTTTCGTTCGAGTTATATCAGAGGTGCAAAACTTTTTAACAAGGCCTCTATTTCACTAACGTATCTTTTGTTTTGTAGTTCGAATGTTTTTCAGTATGTACGTGAAGAAATGATACTGGAACTTGCGTTTTCAATTATTACTTTTACCAAGAAATGGTAAATTTTTCTACGTTCCTAGTAAAGCAGCTATCATACTCTTCTACATATACATTTATTTATTTATTTATTATTTATAGCTGACCTGAGAGACGTTGTCCTCTCCAAGTTTCAAGACGCTCAACTGGAAAGGACGAGGCATAAATATTAACGGCCAGTACATGTCGCACCTCCGATTTGCGGATGACATTGTCATCATGGCAGAATCTCTGCAGGAACTGGAAGTAATGCTGAACAGCCTTGGCGATTCTTCAAGGCGGGTGGGTCTCGGGATGAACCTGGATAAAACTAAGATCATGTACAATGATCATATCACCCCGAGACCTGTACACGTAAATGGCACTGCCATCGAGGTTGTGCAAGAATACTTATATCTAGGCCAAACTATACAACTGGGGCGGCACAATTTCGAGAAGGAGGTGACCAGAAGAATACGCTTGGGCTGGGCGGCATTCGGGAAGCTGCGTGATATCTTTGAATCGTCGATCCCACAGTCCCTAAAGACCAGGGTCTATAACCAGTGCGTCCTACCCGTGATGACTTACGGAGCCGAAACGTGGACACTCACCGTAGGACTGGTCCACAAATTCAAGGTTGCTCAGCGTGCGATGGAGAGAGCAATGCTTGGAGTTTCTTTGGTGGATAGAATTCGCAATGAAGTCATTCGCCAAAGAACTAAAGTTGCCGACATTGCGCGAAGAATAAGTACGCTGAAGTGGAAGTGGGCCGGTCATGTCTGCAGACGGACAGACGATCGATGGAGCAGACAAGTGCTAGAGTGGAGACCGCGTTTAGGCAAGCGCAGTGTGGGACGCCCTGCGACACGATGGACTGACGATTTGAAGAAGGTGGCTGGCAGCGGATGGATGCGAGCTGCCCAAGACCGGGATGGTTGGCGCTCTTTGGGGGAGGCCTACGTTCAGCAGTGGACGGCAATAGGCTGATATGATGAGTAGGTACCTACGTAAAACAACGTTCATTTTAACTATTTCGTTTCGTTTGTGAATAATTAATTTAAAGCTCATGGTAAAAGCTTTAGTTTCTGGTTAGAAAACACGAATTATACGAGTACATACCGAATCATTACTTATTAACGCACACGTAACTGAATCTGACATGCAGCTTAGATTCCAAGTAAGTACCTAACTAATGGAATAAAATTAATTAAACAATAATCCTTACGTAGGTAGGTAGGTACCTAACAGTCTCGCAAATAGGTAACAAAATAGTAGCACCTAAATGAAATAAATCTTTAGTTGAGCACAAAGTCTCATAAGTATAGACCGTGCTATCTCTACTAACTATTCCGATATTTTATTCATTTTACTGTAAACTTGCTTTTAAGATGTAAACTTTGATTATCGACATCAATAGACCAACGATCTATTTTCCGTCAAATAGGAGCCTGTTCTAAAATGGTAGACTAAGACATGCACTATCAACAATCTGATAGTGCAACATAAGTACCTATATGACCTTGAGATGCTCAAAACTACACGTGTATATTTCTGCACGTGGATTGAAATAAACATCCCAGTTTATTATATATTTACGGATGCTTCACTTCGGAAATGAATCGACACTGTATTCGATTACCTACAATGAAGCCAGTCCTAAATGAATAATTAACAAGATTGGTGAGCCAGTTGAGCCAGTACCTACTCTGTAGTTCCCTAGTGGCTTCGTTAGCCCCCCCATCAAGAAAAGCACAGAATTTAGGCAATGACTCATTGCCTAAATTCTGTCATTGCCAATGAGGTAAGCAAATTTCGGCGTAATTGTTGAGTAGTAGAGATTTAAAAAACTAATTTATTGACTAAATTACGTAGGTACTTTGTTTTGATTTAATTCCAATAAATAATGTGATTTTTATTCAAAGTCGCAACCCAGGTAGTTTTTTTTAGATGGCAATGATATCACTAATGTCAAAATTGACATAATATTATAGTAGTTTTTAAACAGCGTAGGTGGCAACACAGAGTACCTGTCATTGTACTAGTGCGACTATAATATCGATAAAATAGAATCGATATATTAAGGTACCTAGCTATTTGGACAGTAAATTCTTGTCTACTCACTTAGTACGTAAATATTTAATTACACGACCTAAATGAAGCAGCAATAGCTTAGGTGTAAGATATACCTAAATATTTTAACTCATTCTAAATATGAGCATCACTTTATTTATTAACTTAACGTATTTAACGTTACCCCACACTCTTTAGATTTTGCTTCTGAATCGTGAGTGCTTTTACAAACACGAATTCTCACATACACATTTTTAATTATTTATAATCATATTACTGTGGGACAGCGCATTGTCTTAGTTTATTTAAATAGTCATTTCTTCATTCTCATTCATAGTTATATATTTACAGTTATTTATAATAATGAAAATAGTCACGGTTGTTATTATATCTGTGGATCTGATTTCAAAGTTACTCAAAGGACAAAGAGTTTATAAAATGTGTGATAATACTGTACAATTTTATTTAGGATTAAATATGGATTTGAAATATCGATATAATTACAGAATTAGTGTACATCACTAGTCGTGGGCGGTGAACATGGACAGATCGATCGCAGAAAGCGATTCACGAAGCGGCTGTTTATGATGTCAACATGTATTTCAAACACTTTTAAAAGTAAAATATGGAAGCAGTTGTGAATGAAGTAATGTGATTGTTAAATCTTAATGTTTACTTGACAAAAAACGTGCACATCAAAAGAAAATGTCCGTAATTTAACTTCTCGAACTAAACTGTTTTTCGAGTTTACAGTTTTGCTTTGCAATTTTTCGCGGTGATAATGAGTGTCAAATTTAGCGTTTTATTAGTGTTTATATAGTGTTGAACTGGTGTTTTACATAGTAAGTGGATTGGAGACCCGCTGAAATGGATTTCAGGGAGAGATTTGCTCGTTTCTTTCACGAGCGCAACGTGATGGCACCGTTCTCCCGGATCTATAGAGCCATGGTGCTCAAAATGAATCAGCGTAAGTGCCCAATATTCCTCACACTCCAACCCTTCACCAAAAAGCCTCATAAACTCTGATACTTTAATTATATTTACCACCAAAGTACCTGTATTACAGAAGACATTATATTTAGAATGTTACAATAATAGATCTAAAACATTGTTTTACTTACAACTTTTTAGTGTGTCAAGAAGTGTGATGTCATCTTTATTTCTCTTCTAATATCAATGTTCCTTGTACATTCACTTTATGGTGTGCTGCCAAATTTTTATTATAAACTTGCTTATCTTGTATTATAATATATTATACTTAAGTACTGAACTATTTTTTCTTCCTATCATTCTACAAATATGATATGAATATGCAGAGCAAATGATACTATCATAACAACCATTACATAGGTACATATTTCTTCAGTCAGTCACATACAATGTTTATTCGTATTCAGAAGATTTTAATTTGAAGCAGTTTTGAGTGTCATTATTCTTCCACAAATTATAAAAGAACATTTTCTATTATTTAAATAAAACTTATTAAGTAGTCTATTGTGCTATATTTACACTATCAAATCCCGATGTTTAAGACTCTTTACAGAATCCATGGTCTGGGCAGACTGAGGCGTTGTGCGTCTTGGTGTATTATTCTAAAGTTGTTTTATTTAAATATGTCCATATAAATCTCAGAACTCAGTATGTTTCATTATATAAAGTCTTCAAGCCAGAGGTTCTTCATTGTTAGTAGGTTTTTATTTGAATATACAAAAAAGACAAACTATTTTATATAATATGTCCTCTACTTGGTTTGCTATCTCTGACAAAATTGTATTTCAAAGAATTAATCAAATATTATAATTTACTAGCAACCTAACCCACCTTACATCATCTATTTTTATAAATTATAGCTTATATTGTATTGAGGGATTAGGCTATAGTCGGAAGACTATAGCCTAATCCCTCTAAAGCTAGAGTGGAAACTCTAGCTTAATGTGGGTTAGCAGACTTGACACACCATGAAGAAAACTCAGGCATGCAGGTTTCCTTACAATGTTTCTGTTGACCATTTAAGCATGTGATAATTAACTATGAATATGCACATAACTTTGAAAAGTCAGAAGTGCATGCCTTGGATTATTCAAATGCAAGGCCTTTGACTTGGCAGTCCAATGGTCATGTCTCTGGACTATCACTAATCATCTTGAGGGTGAGGCTATAGCCATTAATTGGCTACCAACTCCAAACTCTGAGCTACTGCTTAGAATTTCATAGAATAACACAATAACACTTGGAAATTACCCTCCACCGTAGCAGCATACAAACACTAGAATAATGAGGAAGTTACTTAAACTATAAATCTATTGTACTTTCCTGTCCCCAGACTCTGCCCATCATAAGTATACCTGTGCCTTAGCAGCAACTGCAATGCATCCACTATAATAATGGTTAAAATTCACCATAGTATTCTAGTTCTAATAGGGCCACCTTGACCTTGAAGTAAACCGACCGCCACCTTGGCGTGGCGTGCCCTTGACCGAACCCCGTATAAACATGTGATTACGCTCATGAATTGTAAGATTAATAGGTTTTTTTTTTGGAATACATTTGCCCCTGATTTCGACTGATTAAAAGACCAAACAGGGTTTAATTGCGTGCTTCATACGCAATTGATGTACTAACATACCCTTTCTGGCTTTAGCTCTCATATGACACCGTGGAACATCTAGAGAGAGTAGAGTCATGGTTCGGCACGAAAAGGCCGGCTCGACCGGAGTGATCCACGGCTTCACAGAACTTTGCCGAGTGAGTAAGGATACCGGAGGCCAAAACATTTTATAAGGTGGGCAACGCACTTGAGACTCCTCGGTGTCGCGGGCGTCCATGGGCGGCGGTAATCGCTTACCATCAGGCGGACGCTTTGCTCGTTTGCCTATCACATAAAAAAAACAACACGGTATTACGGTTAATCCGTATCCGTAATCCGGACAGATGACAAGATGCTGCCAAATAAGATTTTTTGGCGTGTTTTGTCATTGTTAACACATTTATGCAAATAAAGAATGATTATTTTCGCATAGAGAGTTAGGCATTCCTCGCTCGTACTGGTATAGTGGTGGCTAATTGAATAAACGACGTACTTCCTTATCAACAGTTATTCAGAAGCACTGCAATCACTCCACAATATCAATCACTATTCAGATATCTATCTACATTGTAGATCATATCTCGATTATGAGATTAGGTAGGAACGTACCTAGTATGTAACATAGTATTAAATTACTTACTTTCCTATCCTTTGAGGATTATCAGTTATCACAAATACACCTGATATCTTTACTACTTATTATAAATTAATGCGTTATCGACTCTGATTGAGGCTCCCGCAGACCACTTCCGATATCTACATAACTGTGATTTCCGCCTTCAAAACCGTAATCATTGTTTAAAATCACAATGATTGGGGCTTAAGTATAGCTAAGCAAAGACGCTAATCACTCGATCTGCAAGGTTAAACTTCTCTTCTTGAAGTCAGTCTTTCGATGCTTGATCGAAACCGTAACTCGGAGAACACGTAAATCCTGCAATCCCGCATTGGTCATAACCAGTCCCTAAGGTCTCCGGTAAAACCGCTTTGCAAGACCTGGGAATCGAACCCTGAATCTAACTCTCAGCTGCCGTCTTGCGACTAGACTTTAGTTAGATCATGAGGAAGTCCACTTTAACAATGATTACTTTACCTTGTGGTAGTATAAAGACATTCAAATATCTACAACTACCTAGGTGCTTTTCGGAAGGCAATTTATCACGTTTTAATTAGTATAATTACCTGCGATAGATTACATACAAGAAAGTAGTTTCATTTCAGTGTTCAATTTATTTACATTACCCTACATTTACGATAAAAGTGTAAGTGTATCAGCTATCTTAATTAATGTTATAATGCAATGTCGGTTTCAGTAGCGGCACGTGAAAGTGAGCTGATGCGGGAACAATGCTCGTAATTAACTGTAACAATTAATTAATTTCGGTTTTGGCTTTGTTAGCGAAACAGAAGCTTCCGTGAGTTTATCAAAAACGTAACTATATAATCAAGGAACCTACTTAGTACCTACCTACTACTAGTATTAATTAATTTATTTCATCAGAACAAACCTACCATTATCTTACCTGCTGAAAATGTAAACAATATTGACATTGTCTTTTATCGTATATCATTATTTATATTAAAAAATACTTTTCATATAAATTTACCGTGCGAGAGCCATGGCCGGTTCGACCGGAATGATACCACAGCCTCACAGATAACGGGCGTGAAACAACGCTTACGTTGTGTTTCGCCGAGTGAGTGAGGATACATTTACAACAACGCACTTGCGGCTTCTCTGGTGTTGCGGGTGTCTATCAGCGGCGTTGATCGCTTACCACCAGGCGAACCGTCTGCGCGTTTACCCCCATAACCCATAAAAAAAACTAAATTATATGCCGTTTTATACTTAGTAGTTAACATGATTATACTTATATTACGTGCAAAACTATTAATTTAATTTCATGAACAGTGCCTTTGAAGATTTAGATTTAAAAAATCAAAAAAGACTTTAAATTTAAAGAACTTCATAATGAAATGGACGTTATGTAATGTTGGGGTTGCAATAAGGCTTTTCTCTTACATTGTGGGTGCGGCTGCCATACCCACCTGTAGATCTGATCCGAAACCAGAACCCGTGGCACAGAATTGAGCGTTTAGCTACTACGCCAAACTTGCCGTCACTTTTACAAGTCTTATTTCTGTTATATTTTTGTCCGCGTTTTTTAAGGTCATATCAATTGTTTTCATTAATATTAGTTGCATAATAAAGCGAAAACACTCGGGTGTAACTCCTCGCGTATAGTCTGAATACTGAGAATTAATGAAATCACCTTGAAGTCTTATTCGTAATATTATACAACTGCACAAAACAGTTTTCGTTAGAAAGTTTTTAATGCAAGAAGCAGACACTTAATATTAGTTTTTTTTTTGCTTTGACCTGATTACGGTTATACGGAAACGGTTTTTTAGACAGTTTGATTTCAGAAGTCTGTGACTGATGACCGAATATTCCACAGCTTGCTGTCATAGACACTATGACAAGACTCAACGACGTCTTAAAATTGAGTGACATTCGAGTACTTATTTGGCCATTAAGCCTTTAAATAGGTAAGATATCACAAATCTTAGGGGCCGTCTCCACGCGAGAGAATCGGGACGAATACGGGCTTCTATCGTCCGGTAATGACGAACGAGCAATTATTCCGCCAGCAGCTTACCGTCGCGAGTCGTGGAGTCTCCGCGGTCTAAGAGAGTGTATAGAAATACGTGGCATGACGCCATCGCCGCGATTCCCTCGCACGTGGAGACGGACCTTTATACCCGTCATACAAATCAGAATTGAAAAGGTTTGACATCAGCGGTGATTTCACCGGTAGGATGCGAGTAAAGTTGCAGCGCTAATTTTGTACAATGACAACACGAATCGATCACAAATGTTAAAATGAGCGCTGACCACTCGACCTTTACCTCGATGCACAGTCGGCCATGTCCTGGGGTATTTTCAGATATTCATTGCATCATTACTGAGCGACGCAGTCCATGGTTTCGTGATATTTCAAAAATCCAAATGTATTTTAAGCTTGAGAAAGTCTTTTGAAAGTGCCAAATGCGGAAATCTTGCTTACCAGTGCTGATGGTAAATCTGTAATATAAATAATATATTTAATTTTTTTTTTTAAATTATAATAATATTTATTTCTTTCCATATTCATTTCATTAAGAACAACTAGTTGGGAGTGTTGGGACCGTGCTACTGGTCTTACGTTCCATAAATAATATATAGGTACATATTTTCACACCTGTTTCCTGTAGATTTCCACTTGCTACGATTCTGGCACGTTCGTTAAACCTCTTCACACACGTTCCATAAATGCCTGCGAGAGCTTATTTGTAATATCAACTTTTTATTTTTTTTATAAAAGTACGTAACTAAACGCGTGTGCTTTAATTGCTGACAAAAAAGTATCACCTTGCCCTCAAAACCAGATAGCTACTTACAACTTTCCCAATTAAATACGAGGTGGAGTAACAGAATTTAAGGCTGATATAATACAAACATACATATGAAGTGTTTATTTGTAAAGGAAAACGTAGGTAAACTAATACGTCACGACATCTCAATATAACTTGCGTTTCTATGAATAATAACTTTGCTGAAAGTTCTCAAGTCTTCATTCCCTAAGTTCCGTGAAATAGTTTCGTAACAACTTAAAAGACTCCGTTCAGATCTCAAGCTTTTCTCTTTGAATGAAAATTTCAGGTAAACGGCTAGTTGTCTATTTTTATGACATTATGAAAATGTTTACTATAAATAGAGCCCTTAAACATAATAAAAAAGAAAATCGGATAAAGAAGAATAAAGACGTTAAAATATAATTCAGAGGTCCTAGTTTCGATTACACATTATTTTACTAGAATTAAGTAATTTAATGATATTTTTTTTTCATATCACCATGGTAGAATGCACACAGTATAAGTACTTAGGTAGGTAATACAAAGTAATTCTTTATTACTTATATTGCAAGAATCTTGGAAACAATGCGGATCATCTGAACTTGATGAGAATATGAGTATCGCATATGACGAATACTATTAGTTATAAACTGATTACATCCTTACAGTACTTACAGTACTCACAGTATAAGGAAGAGACACTGTATTCTATTCTGAGTATTCTACAGATCTACTTCATAAAACGGATAATTTCTCATGCATAATTCAAAGTTTAACTCGGATGACGTGGATATCTCTGCGGTTAAAATCCACTGACCAAATAAGACTACTCATACTAAACACATACTAAACATTTAACATGTTTATGATTACATATTTTAATAGGTCAGAAAACTCGTTCTTTTTTTTCTTCATTAAAATCTTGTTTTAATCCTAACGTTCCTTTGGAATATTTATAAACCTACTTCAATCAACAAAGTCCATAAAATTAATTAGAACCGTGAACCAAAAGACGTGGGTTAGTTTAATCTTATTAAGTACACATTTTCTCGAACCACGTTATTCTCGCTGCCAAAATTATCCAGTGAATTTTCCTGGGGTTTCAGTTGTTTTTTTTTTGTTTTAGATGAAGACGAGGCGACGACATCGGGCCTCACGGACGGCGCGCCTCTTGAACAAAACCGAGTTATCTTCCTGAACAGACCGCAGCCAATAAAGTTTATGAACAATCGAATATCTACAGCGAAATACAGGTACTTACAACATTTTCCATCTTATCAATTAAATATAAAACTTCTAATAAACCTCTATAGCTATAAAATGTTTTGTCTTCTAATCCCCGTCACAAAATATGACACCTGCATAACATTCATAGCTATAGGAAGTTTATAGGCCTTTTATATTTTTTAAACCGTTCCGCAGTGGCATTTTGTCTAGTCTAATAGGTTGTCTTTACAAACACACATCCCCATATGCACAAACACCCGGGATAACCGCCTGGATGCTATTCATTCAGATATCTGGTGAATTCTTTGGGGAGCATTATGAAATCAGTTTTTTCCATAAATAACAAGAGTCAGAAGTTCTGATCAGATCGGAAGGCGTCTACACTATATTTTTGTTTCTACGATCAATACACATCCAATGGATTCTGATCTGAATTTCCGATATAAGACGAAAACATCGCTTGTTTTTAGACGGATCGGAAATAAGCAGAAAATCTGATGTGTTATTGTTGACTCCGATCCATTGGGCTGATCAGAAAAGAGGATGAAAAATGCTATCCGAATCGACTGCGGTCCACCATCATCCGAGCTCTAGTTTGCGGTCATGTCTGCATACCAGTGTATCTTCGTGTAATAGAATCTATGTGGTACAAAAGTGCAGAGCGTGTTGTTACGAGACTGAAATTGATATCAGTACATTTCCACTCAGTATTTGCTAATACTTACGTCAACTTATAAATATAGGTAAGATTTGAATATCTCATTTTAAGGAAAGCTGCATCTTTTTGCAGTGATCTGCCAATCTACAAATTCAATTGATTCAAGAGGAATATTTACCTTCGCTTAACAATACACTCGACGTTACTCATTTACGTATTTCAATTAATAAAGTCTGTACTTTTTTAGACAGATCAACAATTTTCGGAAAAACCAATTCATATGTTAATTTAGCTGGGTACCAGAGTGCTTAGATCTCAATACTAACGGTCTTACATTGTTTCTTACTTGACCTGTGGGAGGCAGTGTTGTCCTTGACCCTCAAAGTAGGGGTGAGGAATAATGCGCAGCTTACCACATGTTTGGAATATCAATTTCCAGAATGTTCAGCTTACGCAACGATTAAATAACGATACATATACTTACATAATTCATAAATTAAACATTCAGTATCTATAAAAAGCCAACTAATAGCTTCAGCTGTTTACTTTGTGTACACTTCCTATGCAGTTCCGTTTCATTCGAGCTTCCGTCCATCGATACAACGAATAAAAAACTCGGAATTTCACATTTTAAAAGCCGATAAAGAACATGACGTCACATTCCATGAGTTTGTTTGACTGATGACTGATTTACTTTGACGACATGCGGAATATTATGAGCCGCCTTTTTTGCCAACTATATGTACGTATTAGTCTTCCATACTCGTTTAGTCTCATGTCAATATTTTGTAGATACGGTCAATTTTTGAATTTTACTTTGGACTACGTAAACCTACTGATAATGCCATAGCTCCCTCACTAATGAGTCTTGTGATCAGCCTAGTGGATTCTTGAACTGCGAGGAATGGACTGTTCTTGATCTTCCTTAGCAGTCTAAGGAAGATCAAGAACGAAGTAAGTAATCGTACAACAACTAAGAGGATTGATCAGTATCTATCCTCTTGGTTGTTGTACGATTACTTACTTACGGCCTCTTAACTATTGAACTGCCACCCAGCCAAATATAACCTGTTTATGGGAGGCCTTCGCTAGTGTCAACATTGACGGCCCATCCCGCTTGACATCGTAAAGTTAGTCCAGCGACAATGAGCGTGCCTAAACAGCGCGGCAGTGTTGTGTACATGGCGCATTGTTTACGCGCGACGCCTGGCCGCCTGCCCATAAACCGTAAACTGATGTCATACGCCTGGAATATATCGCTGTCTCCACGGCACATCACTATTTTGGAAACTTGTTTTAGTAGATGGTGACCTTTCACTCAATTTTCATTATAGTAACTACCTTTGTTTTTATAAAGTAAGATGGGTCAGTGGAATATGTTTACGTTCTGATTTTCGTTCCCAGTATGTTCTTTAGCCTAGCCAAAAGACCCTGGGGCTGTTGGCGACCTATTACCTAATTCCTCTCATTCAAATAGAAACCCTGTACACAGTAATGGACGTAATAGATTCATTTCATTTAATCCGACAAAGGAAGAACAAAATTGCGAAACACAATAGCAGTGGTGGGCTTTAGAAGATCACTTTATACTGCGCACAGATTTCGAAGATTCATAAAAGGAAGTTAGCTACTGACTCACAAAGACAACAGCGCGTGGCAATGAATTTATTGGTGCTCATTAAATCGTTCCCATAATTGGATTACGCGTCGCGTCACTGTGAAGTTTACGGTTTTCCATATCAAGATTTTCTCGAGAAACTCGGAAAGTTTCAGCAACGAGAGTAATACCTAATTACTATTTCTCTTTCATACCAATCTTCAAAGAACTTAGATAGCGTAAGTATTCAGATATTATTCGGTATTCCCGGAAGGGGAACAGGTAGAGGTGTACTGTTGTACACTGCCAACAGTTGGCCACTATGTTTAGGTCCCATGTAATAGGAGGCGTCGAGCCTTTTGCCATCAACCAAACTCTGAGATGCTCTCTCTGCTTTTGATGAGTTTTAATCGAACACCAGACGAATGAGGGAGTATTGAGATAAAATATTCTGTTATCAAGGGCTAGTACGCGTCGGTATGTCGGTTACGTACGCGTTATAGGTACTTATGTAGTACTTATCGCAGGTGCTACACCTGACCGTTGCGACCGTGACGTTTGGTATTACCTTGCGTTTAGTTTACTGTTGTTTCGTGAACATGAACTAACCGAGATGTTCACGCTCTTGTAAGAATTCAACATTGTAAATACATACACACACTTCACATAACATGAAACAACTGAAATCGGGATATCAGCTGTGCAAAATATCTTTACATATGTATTTTTATTTTGAGAAAACCTGTGATTCTGCAAGTGCAGAACAATTATTTCGTTTTATTCACAGGATAATTTCTTTTACGAGTATTTTCAATTTTGCGCTTTCGCAATTTCTCTCCATTCGTTTCAATTACCTCAATAAAAACTAATGGTTTCAAGGTTCAACATAATCAATACTAAAGAGACTCGCAGTCAGATGGTGGGCACTAGGCATGTTTGTAGAAGCATGACAGTGACTAGTTTTGATGTATCGTAATTTATGAGGAACTGCCTCATTAGCCTAGTGGTCCTGAGCGCGACTGCTATGCTAGACGTCCTGGTCGAGTCGTCGAGTCAGGTCGAGCAATGTTATTGAGTTTTCTATGAAATTCTCAGTAGCAGCTCGGAGTTTTGCATTAGTGCCCGGTTAATGGCAATAGGCTCCTCCCTCGCCCACGACTCTGAATAGAATAGAATAATCTTTATTGTATATCATAACAGAAACTAAATTAAAGATTTTTTAAGGCTAAGGGTACAATGTCGGTCTTATCGCTAATAGCGATATCTACCAGACAACCTTTGGATGGACAGGAAAGATATGAAAAAGAGGGGTAGGGGTAGTCCATGGTGTGCCTACATAACAGAAAGAAAGAAATAATAAATAAAATATAATAGGAACTTGAAAGTGCTTAAATTAATAACTCTGCCTATGTCTTAGGGGAATATAGGCGTGATAATATGTAATTTATGAAGAAGAACATTGTCGTGAATACCGTGCAGTCATGAAAGATTTTATCTACGGCGCGGCGTATGAAGTCTTTGAACCTACAGTAAGCTAGCGTAGCGGACTAGGCATAACCGCTCTCGTTCTGAGAGCAGACACGTGTCTAACAGTGAGACAGTAATTAAACATCACAAACAGGTTAATGATTAAACAATATTTACGAATATAAATATTTATTCCGTGCGGGAATTGAAACTACGAACGCGGAAACCGATCGCTCAACGACTGCGCCATAAGGTACTCTCTTCATTCGTAATTCCTATTTACCTAATATGCTCTCGTTGTTAATACAAAATAAATTTCTCATCTCTATATATGCAATAAGAAGTTGTATGTACTTACGACTACGATGAGAATGTGTGCTTGAAAAGTTATTGGCCAATCAAAATTAATAGTTACAACGTAAAACCTAATATTAACAACGTTGTTATTTCCCATACACACCTTGTATGGAACAATCATGTATCGAATATACCTACACCTAGAAACCTACATCACCCGCCCATATTGTTGCATACATTATTACAAACATTAATGACCGTCGCATAATCATTATTATAATATTTTCTGACGTGCAAATGATACGCTGAAACCGGATAAATACAGCGGGTTAACGAGTTACGAGATAAACTGTGACAAACAGGACAATATAATTATAAGGAAATACTTACAGAGAACTATATGAAATTTATGATTAACAAATTATATCCCACCAAAAACATTTTCATCTAAAATGGTGCTAAGACAAGACCATATGGCTCGCATTGTCAAAAAGTTATCAGATATCATTTCGAGTCAAACTTCTAAGGCTTCATGCCCTAACTTCACAAACTACACCTTAGTCAAAATATGTGGCTTTGCAGTTTCGTTACTACTTTACTACAAGAACAGTGAAGTGTGAATAAACTTTGCACCTTTCGCCCATTTGACGGTAGTGAAACGGCCAAGCCACATTTATTTTGATTAAGGTTTTTTAGCCTAGTGGTCCTGAGTGCGTCTGCTACGCTAGAGGTCTTGGGTTGAATTCCCAGGTCAAGCAGTGTTATTGGGTTTTTCTATGAAATTCCCAGTAGCAGCTCAGAGTTTGGAATTTGTGCCCATTGTGCCCAGTTAATGGCAATAGGCTCGCCTTATTACATGGGACCTAAACATACCAGCAAACTGTGGGTGTACATTAATACGCCTCTGCCTAACCCTTCAGGGAATACAGGCGTATGTATTTTGTAAGAAACACTGAGCAAAGCCCTCTTACATTGAAATCAATCAAGAACGTTAATTAACTCATCAGCCGCGCATCGCGCATGCCTCGCCGGCGCCCGGATAAATTGTGGTTTTACATGTTAAATACTGGGTTTGCTTGTCGGTAAGATAACATTCCTCATTCCGTTTTCCTTATGTTAGATGTATTTTCCGAAGACCAACAAAATATCGAAGTTAAAACCTGAAGCCTTTACTTATTTACTTAATTCCACTTCATAAAAAAGTAGGAGGTTCTAAGGTTCTGTGGTCACCGATATTTTCGTCATGGTGTATTCCCCGAAGGGTTAGGCAGAGGCGTACTAATGTACACCCACAGTTCGCCGGTATGTTTAGGTCCCATGTAATAGCCTGTAGCGAGCCTATTGCCATTAATCGGGCACAAATTCCTAACTCCGAGCTGCTACTGGGAATTTCATAGAAAAACCCAATAACACTTTGCTCGACCTGGGAATCGAACCCAGGACCTCTAGCGTAGCATTCGCGCTCAGGACCACTTGGCTAATGAGGTAGTTTTCAATGAATATTTTTAATTTGGAAGAGTATACTGCTGAGGTGGTCCCATTCAAATTTGGTGTAGATCTGATCACAAAATGTAGGTAGATCTAAATTAATACTGACCGAATATAAGATGACATTGATGATGATCACAATGATGTCAAATTCTCACTCGTCAACCAAATCGAAGGCACCGACTTCCGAAACTCAATTGTATGTAAGTAACATTATTTTTGATGGTTTTACTTTTTGTTATGTCAACTATTACAAGTAGAAAATACTAACCAATATTTACTTCGATATTGTAAAAATGAATGTACCCAAGGTATAAATAATTAAACGTTTTCTGACAAAATGATAAATTATATTCCAGTCGATGTTTTTCTAAGTTCACTCCTATAATTTATGGTGTGTATTCACTGTAAATTGCCTTCGATACGATCAAATAATCGAACCTATAATTACTTGAACATGCTGAACTTCAAAATAAGCCCATGTTAACTCGAAAATAAAATCAAGTACTTATGTAAGTACTATTTTAATATTTTCTTTTTGTTTTATGACACTTTACGCAAATAGGGGCACCTATATTGCCTATATATACAATAATAAATTATGTTTAGAAATAAAAACTCCTTATAAAATTTTATAAAACGAGAAATAACGTACGGTGGCAAAAAAGTGAAAAAAAAACCAAACATTTAAAAAAGGACTAGATTTTCGGGAAATTGTTGTAGGTAAATAATTAGGCACGATAATGACATACGACAAAACAAAAGCAAATATATGTATGATCTATCTATAGGTAAGTATGTAGTTTTTCCGGGTCTGGGTATTTGTGTACATGTGAGAATTTATGTTTGTAAACGCATCCACCATACAGAAAAACCTTAGCGTGGGGCAAAGTTTTATAAAAAAAATTGCTTTCAGCTATCTAAACGTTTATATAAATGTAATATGTAATTTATGAGTTTATGAACGTAGATGAAGCTAAGATAGTGTGCCAGGATCGTAGCAAGTGGAAATCTATAGTCTCTGCCTACCCCAATGGGAGACAGGCGTGAAAATATGGATGTATGTATGTATGAGTTTATTTTACTCCCCTAACCTAAAGATCGCGGGATCGAACTCCGTACGAAACTAAGCCCAAAATATTATTTACTTAGAGTTTCCCTAAGGGAAGTTCTATCACGATACAGACACACGCCTGGTTTAGTCTGGAACTCGGTCGTCCACGGCTAACGTAATAATCCTAGTGAGCGGCTAACTAACTTCCCTAGCACACGACAAGTTAGCAACATAGATATTCTGTTAGCCGCCCGTAAGCGGTCGGCTAACTAAACAGCCGGAAACTAACTAAACGGAAATCGAGAGAGGAGTTCCGTTTCCGGGTGTGTAGACGTAAAGACGTAGTGTTATTGAGCTCCGATTTTTGACGTTTAAACTGTATACATACTGTGAAATCTTGTGTAAAAACATTTGGAATCCATACATATCGTGCTAAACTACACTGCAAAATAAAAATATCGCAGTAAACAGTGCCATCACACAACTATTCAGTGGTTAAAAAACCGTAGAAACTTGAGAGGTTATCTGTCAACTGAGTATAGTAGTCACACACTTTGACTTGACAACGTCAGTTCAGTGCTACCAACTTAACAGCTTCATTAAGTTACGTTCACAACTCAGAAAAAAAAAATCCTCCACAATATTACGTTTCACTCCACGCAAAGGACAGCAGTGAAAATGGAAAACCTTCAATCCTTTTTCGACCAAATTAAAATAGAAATGTCAAAACAAACTGATGACATCATGACACGAATAGATGAAAAATTAGTTCCTTTTAGAATAGAAATGCAGGAATTAAGGTCAGAAAATGAGAAATTAAAGGAAAAGATAAACAACCTAGAAAAACACAAAAGATCAAACAACCTTATTTTATACGGAGTAAAAGAAACCGAAAAATCTACTGCTAATCTCATCGAAATCATTACAAAGAAATTTAAAGATGATTTAAATATTTCCATAGAAGACAGAGACATAAATACGATCTACAGAATTGGCAAAAATAACACAGAAAAAGGAAAGGAAAGGCCAATCCTCCTGGCATTTGTAAACTTCTGGAAGAAAAACACAATAGTGGCAAACAAAAAGAAATTTAAAAATGTGTATGTGTCTGAAGACTACCCGAAAGAAATCCTCGACAAGAGAAAGAAACTACAGCCAAAATTGGAAGAAGAAAGGAAGAAAGGCAATTATGCATACATAAATTATGATAAGTTAGTTGTAAAACAAGGGAAACCAGGAAATGAGAAACGCAAAAGGGAGCCGTCAACCTCGCCTAATGTAAAAGAACACCCCCGCAAACAACAATCGTCAGTTAAAACACATCGTCTAAATGCTTTTGATATAATGAGGAATAGGAGCAACTCTCTACCTTCTGCCAACTTACCAACTGATCAGAATGCATAGGAAATTACCATCAGCCACCGGAACAAAACTCTAAACAAAAGAGAACTTAAAGATAATAGGAAAAAAACATTCCCCAATCCGACTTGTCCTCGTGGGGAATTAGACTGCAACCCTCCACCAAACACAGAAACAGATAAAGTTATAAAACCAACCCTCCAAATTTGCACATATAATGTAAGAACACTTGCATCAACAGAACGATTCCTTGAACTAACTAATGCTCTAAAAAATATTAATTGGGACATTTTAGGTCTCGCAGAAATCCGAAAAATAGGGTGCAGGATCGAAGAGTACAACAACCTTATTTTTTGCTACATCGGTCAAACTAAAGGACTACATGGAGTAGGATTTCTGATCAAGAAAAAATATAAAAACAACATTACCAATTTTATAGGAATCTCAGAGAGAGTAGCACTTTTACAAGTAAATTTTGAATGCTTCTCCTTATCAATAATTCAAACATATGCACCGACAGAGAGATCAACAGAAGAAGAAATTGAAAAATTCTACAAGGACATTGAATACGCTCACACAAAGACCGAAGGAAAGGTTATAGTCATGGGAGACTTCAATGCTAAAATAGGTTGTCCAAAAACCAACTATTACCCAATAATGGGAAAACATGGGTACGGAGTGTGTAATGAAAGAGGTGAACGTCTCTTAAGTTATGCTTATCAACACAAATTGTCAATAATGAACTCTTTTTTCAAAAAGAAAGAGAACCACAGATGGACATGGTTATCACCCGACCAAAAAACTAAAAATGAAATAGATTTTATAATGATAAATCACCATAAACTCATAACTAATATTGAAGTACTAAGCAAATTCAATTTCTCTTCTGATCACAGATTAGTGAGAGCAACACTACGTTTAAGTTGTCCAATAAAGAGCAGAAAAACCTACAAAACACCATTAAATATCCCCAAGACAGAAACAGAAATCAAAAGTTACATCGAAAACCTACGAGCACACACAGACTACATAGAAACAGAGTGTATTGATACCCAAACATACTACAATATTCTGGAAAGAGGTATAACAGAGAGCTTAAAATGCATTAACACTACAAATCCTCATGAACATCATATTTTTTCGAAAGACACAGTCCAACTTATAAAAAGGCGCACGGATCTACTACACACAAAGAATAAAATTAAAGATATGAAAGAAGAACTTAGCAGAATATATAAAGAGGCCAATAAATCAATCCGTAAGGACTACAAAAATCACAGGTATGAGATTATTTCAAGAAACATCAAGAATTTTAGAAGTGCCAAAAAAGGCTTTAAAGAATTAACTACATATAAATCATGGATCGAAAAACTTGAGCACAACTCACAGGAAACAAAATCCAGAAGAGATATAATAAGCCATGCAACAAACTTCTACAAAAAATTATACACGAAACAAAATAACACTGAAAGAGAAGTGCAAACAACTCATACAAACACGATTGCCTGCATAAGACCAATTGAAGACTTCGAAGTTCACGAACATATAAAAAAGCTGAAAGCTGAGAAGAGTCCCGGACCAGATGGATTATGCAATGAAGCCCTCAAAATAGGGGCACCTATTTTAACTCGCCACTTTACACAACTATTTAATATGATACTAGACGAAGAAAAAGTACCAACACAATGGTGCACATCAGATATAATTTTAATCTTTAAAAAAGGAAACCCCTTAGACATAGGGAACTATAGACCCATAAGTCTGTTGGCAAGTATATACAAACTATTTTCATCCGTAATATTAAAGAGAATAACCAATGACATTGATAATCAGCAACCAAAGGAACAAGCGGGATTCAGATCAGGCTTTAGTACAATGGACCACATACAGACATTAGAACAGGTCATAGAAAAACATAGAGAATACAATAGACCTCTATATGTGGCCTTCATTGACTACAGTAAAGCTTTTGACAGTATCAGTCACTGTTCTATCTGGAACGCACTACAACAATTAAACATTAATTCTAAATACATCAACATCTTGAAATATATTTATACAAAAGGCACGAGCAGAATAAAACTAGAAACAAGAGGAGATGAAATAAACATAGAACGAGGCGTCAGACAGGGAGATCCTCTATCCCCAAAACTGTTTATAGCAGTACTTGAAAATATTTTCCAAAAACTAGACCGGAAAAACAGGGGAGTGTACATAAATGGACACTATTTAAACCATCTGAGGTTCGCCGATGATATTGTCATAATAGCCGAAACTGCCAAAGACCTAGAGGAAATGATGAGATCACTTGACTGCGAAAGTTCCAAAATCGGCCTGGAAATGAATGTAGATAAAACAAAGATATTAACCAACAATCGTGAGCACCCGATAGTGATAAAAGGTAACAATATAGAATATGTCAGTGACTACATTTACCTGGGCAAACAAATTTCATTCAAAATGTCAAGCAATGAAGAAGAAGTAACTAGAAGAATTAACGCAACTTGGAAGAAATTCTGGGCATTAAAAGAAATCCTAAAAGGGAACTACGGCTTACACATGAAAAAGACAATATTTGATACATGCCTACTACCCTGCTTGTTGTATGGTTGCCAAACTTGGGTATTTACAAACAAAATAAAACAAAAAATCAAATGCAGTCAAACAGCAATGGAAAGAAGCATGTTGAAAATTAGAAGAATACATAAAATAAAGAGCCAAGACATTCGTCGGAAAACTAAACTCACCGATGCACTCAGGCACGCTCTCCTACTGAAGTGGAGATGGGCCGGTCACATTTCACGATACCAAGACAAAAGATGGACCATTGAAGCCACACGCTGGAAAGGACCAGAGGGGAAAAGGAATGTTGGTCGACAATTAAGACGGTGGGCTGATGACATAACACACGTCGCAGGAAACGACTGGATAAAGTCAGCCAAGGACAGGGAGTCATGGAAAAGGATGGAGGAGGCCTTTACCCAAACAGGGGTCCATATCTCATAAACAATACTAACATTAATTATTAAGTATTTTATTTTCTTTTCTTAATTTTAAGCTAAAATTCACTAACACTGCAATGTAATGAAAGAGAAGATATGGAATAAATGGGCTTTATTATTATTATTATTAAGCGGTCGGCTAACAGTTTAACTTGCAAATTTACTGACTGATAGAAATGTCACTCAAAACAATAATCAGAGAATAACATCTTTCGAGCCTTTTCCCGACTGTTGAGGTCGGCTTCTAGTCTACCCAGATACGGCTGAGTATCAGTATTTTACACGAAGCGACTGCCATCAGACCTTCGCAACCCATTTCTGGGCAGTACAATGTTATTACACATACTTACAGCCTAGTGGTATGATTTTTTTTTTTTAAAAAAGGTTACTAGCAATGTGGATCGCACATTACTAGTATTCTTGTTAACTCCTCGTGCTAAGCTAAAATGCTTGTGTTACGAGTGGGTTCACGTCGGTAGTGTAATGGGTGGGTTTCGAACCGGCAACCGCGTGATCACTAGTCCGATGCCCTAGCCATTAGGCTGCTGCCGAGATCTACGACTTTGCAGTCCAATAATCCCGATTATTGGACTGCAAAGTCGTAGATCTCGAGTTCGAATCAAAGGCTCACTTTTCGCAATCATAGGCGCTTAACTCATCACGTCCCGTATTAATAGGGCAAGCAAAATCTTTTCGGGCGGTCATTTATATGGGGTTGCTGAATTGTGGTATGAAAACAGCGTGGGTAAAACTGCATCCCTGACAGATTTTCTTGGTCGCGTGCAAACTCTGCCAACCTGCATTAGGATACCTCGGCGAATTAAAGACTATACCACTCCCATTCCTCCTGTCAGAATGGGGTCCTCTCAATCCTTAGATGGGGAATCACCGATGCCTAACATTGTGACAATAAATGGGTTGAGGATAATGATGATGATTTCCAATACAAAAGCTGAAGAATTAGTGAACGTGCTTTTACAGAAGAATTAGTTTAACTTTGTCCTGTATAATTTATATTATTCGACCTTAACTGTGCAGACTTTACCTTCGTGCTTTTAGCCCTTATCACGCATTCAATCGCGAGTGAACTGTAAACACTTGGATCGTATCAGCATGTAATAACGTAGTTTTGTGACGTCAGAAATGTGTTTAGTTCTGTCACGGCAAAGATATACAACATTTAACTGAATCAGGCCCAAGCTCTTAAAATATCAATACCTACAATAAATAAAAATATAAAGTCTAAAGTCCTTTTGACACGCGTAAGCATATCTATAATTTTTTTCAAGAAATCTGATTACCAGGTAAACGGAAGACTCTTGCTTGGCCGTAGTACAGCCTACCCACAAAGACTACGATATCGGCGCGCACACGCACACAATAACAATTTGTGCAAATAGGTTTTAGTTTTCCAAAACTCGACCCACTGTTGGATCAGGGGGCCATACTTTCAGATATTGTAATTATCTTTTCGGGGAAAATTTACACATAAGTATTAAAAACAACCGTGGTTGATTCAGTAGTCGATTCTGAACAAACTACTTACTTTCAGGTCTTGCGCTTATTTTGTTAAAGGTTGTGTATTATGTTGTGTTTTGTAGTTGTGTGATAAATAGATAATACCAAGTTGACCTTAGTGGACGGACTAGGTTCGTGACTATGGCTGAAAAATGATATTCACAAAGTCAACTATATCATCACGCCTGTATTCCCCGAAGGTTTAGGGAGAGGTGTACTAATGTACACAGATCGCCGGTAGAGCCTCTAGGGTAGCAATCGCGCTCTAATGAGGCAATTGGAGCTACAATATACTCGGGCAGCTGTTGCTCGCGACTTCACTGTGCTACCAAAACTTAGGTATGTCCTTCTCTAAGGTCCAACTTATCTCGATCCGAGCATCTTCCGACCAGGCGGGTGTTTTGCCTGGTGGGCCACGACTCAACGGCTTATATCGAGCGGCAGTATATATTTAAGTTTCGTTGCAAACTTCACTTGCGCAATTCAGGATTTGGCCGTCGTTGTTTATTGTATGTAGCGCGGTAGATGTCGCTACATACCAATATTCAAAATTGGTTCAGTGGCATAGCTACGTAAAAACGTAGCAAGCGAACATACAGACTACTACTATTAGACTATTGTGCTAGTGGGCTGTGCTGTGACGCTAGAGTGCTTTTATAAATCCGAAAATAACTCCACTTCGGATTTATAATAGCACTCTAGCGTCACAGCACAGCATCTCACTTTCGCATTGTGTTCACAGCGTGCCGTCGTTCATCCCGCTGTTCCTGTTCGAGCAGTTCCGGCGCTACTCCAACTGCTTCTTCCTGCTGATCGCGCTGCTGCAGCAGATCCCCGACGTGTCGCCCACGGGCCGCTGGACCACGCTCACGCCGCTCATACTCATACTCAGCGTGAGCGCCATCAAGGAGATCGTCGAGGACTTTGTGAGTATACCTCTCTAGATAATGGTCGATGATATTGAAGCCAATCTCACTCAATACTTTAGTGGTTTTAGTAGTTAGTAGTCCTGAGTTTGATTCCCAGTACTAGTAGTTTTATTGGGTTTTTCTATAAAATTCTCAGTAGCAGATCGGATTTTTGCTTAGTGCCCGGTTAATGGCAATACGCTCGAGTGCTCGACCCCTAATACCTTCGGGGAATACAGGCGTGATGGAATGTTATATTATGATATTGAAGCCATGGTTTTAACGAGCTGTGTCTCATATCTCTCGCACTAATAATATAAACCATCCTTATTATGGCTATAGATCGTTTATAGGAAATATAAATTACTCAGTACTTACTAAACACATCACGCAGACTACAATTAACCTGGTAAAATAATGTGACTGCATAGAGATAACATATCAACATAATGCAGTCATAATAGAAAATAAAATAATAATAATCGATCATATTAATGTCCTAGGTATATTCTGTGCAATTGCCAGAACATTTCTCTTCTCTTCTCTACTATTATAAAATTGTAAAAAGCTGTGTCTGTACATTGAAGATATTTAAAAAAAACCAAGTGGGTTAGGGTATATAAACGTCTGCGAACCCAAAAATGTGATTTTTATTCTTGTCTGTTTGTTACGGGTTGGCGCAAAAACTACTGAATAGATTTTAATTTTGTAATCACTGTTAGAAACTTTATACTCCAACTTAAAAACTGGTATATTTCTTATCTCAAATAATTAAACGAACCTTAGATACAGCTTGACCTCTCTAATGTATAGAGACCCATACATCTCTGTATGGGAGACCCATACAAAGAGAGAGAGATCATCACTGTTGGTTTTGAGCTTCAAGCGAGCGAAGCCGCGGGCAGAAGCTAGTTTACGATAAGACTATAAATTTAACAATAGAGCGCCTATTTTCTTTTTGTATTTAGAAGGAAAAAACCCATGAAATCATGTTTTGATAAGTATATAACCAAGTTAAAAAGCGAATTTTCCGCATGTTTAAACTTTTCCTGTAGAAAGAATGTTGTTAAAACTATAATTTTTATACATATTAGTTAGTTTTGAAGTCATCATCATCACCAGTATTTTTCACGAAGTACCAGTAGGTATTATAGGCAGTATTATTAAATGCAAATTAGACTTAATAACATACGTCTTAAGATGACAACTCTCTTGTAATGCCCCGGTTGTTACTCGCGTCTATAAGCTGCGCTTACCGCCCACAATCAGACGGACCGAATGCTTATTGCATTTTGATTGCATACAAAAATAGAACTTATTTGAACTGGTTAGAGTTCAATTCTTCAGAAAGGGACTACCTTTTGTCTCAAAAATGCATTTGAAATGCGCGTGCTAGTGTTATGTATATCTTATATTTCAGAAACGACATCGAGCCGACGATGAGACGAACAGGCGCAAAGTGGACGTGCTGCGCGAGGGCCGGTGGCACACCATCCGCTGGGAACAGATGCAGGTCGGCGATATATGCAAGGTGCTCAACAACCAGTTCTTCCCCGCCGACCTCGTCTTGTTGTCCTCCAGGTAACACGCAAACGTCACTAGCTAGAATAAAGCTTATTTTTTAAAACTCGGATAAGCGGCTTTAAAAAATATTTTTTATTCAGTAAGGCTAATGTAAAGCTGTGAATTGCGATAGGGATGGCGAAGCTAAATACTCGTACATTGTCTTAATTTGGTCCCTCTGTGTCTCGTAGAGCACGTGAGGTTGTCGGTCTTGGTTTCCGCATGAAAATCTATAAAAGCCTTAAAACCTGTATCACAGTTGATCTTGAGGACAATAGATATTGCCCAAAAATTGGGATACGGAAGTCTGATGACATCTTAATCGCCTCGTAAAAAATAAATACTTAATTAAAACCCGACGAAGAAAAAATAAACTGCCTCATTAGCCTAGTGGTCCTGAGCGCGCCTACTAAGGTCCTGGTTTCGATTCCCAGGTCGAGCAAAGTGTTTTTGGGTTTTTCTATGAAATTCCCAGTAATCGGAGTTTGGAATTCGTGCTCGGTGCAATAGGCTCGCCCCCTATTACATGGGATCTAAACATACCGGCGAACTGTGGGTGTACATTAGTACGCCTCTGCCTAAGCCTTCGGGGAAAACAGGCGTGATGGTATGTTATGTTAAGAAAAAAATAGTGTAAAGCATAAAACAAGAAGATATTTGTCTTTGCAGCCTAAGCACGAAGTACCTACTAACACATACTCACTGGCACAATTTTCCTTCTACAGAAAATCTAAATAGGTCTAGCATGCCCATAATTTAAAAAGGCTTCACTAATGTGCTAACATACTAGGTTAAAATTACGTAAAAGTTCAACACATCCATCAATCGCTAAACTGGTTTCCCTTTTGGTCACAAACCTAATATGTAGGTACTTGATAGGCAAGGTGAAACTGGTAGAAAATAAATCTACATTATATTAAAACAAGAATAGATCAAACATAATTACTTTGTTTAAATGTTGTTTATAACCTGAGATAAAGACAAAGTAGTCAATTTACTTTACATGCACATACACAAATAGCCAATGACGTTCAGAATTCGCGTGACCGTTTATTGTACAAGTGCAATTATTTTGAATAGATTTGTAAATAATACATAAACGTCTTTTGACCAAAATTAGTTTAAAGTCATGTACATTGTACATTGGGTAACCGTTGACGCACAAAACATGACACTTACCAAACGTGCAGAAAAGCGCACATTGCTATTCATAGATAATGCGCGAATTGTCGTTCTTTTCCGTATCCGTAGTTTCAAATGTCAAAATCTTCGTCGTGGCCTCTTCAGGCCACGTGTTCTCGAGATTCTCTATCTATATAATGATTATTATATACACATACATACCATCAAGCCTGTATTCCCCTAAGGGTTTGGCACAGGCGTAATAATGTACACCCACAGTTCGCCGTTATCTTTAGGTCCCATGTAATAGAGGGCGAGCCTATTGCCATTAACCGGGTACAAATTCCGGGTTCAACCACCACCTGGAATCCATCCACCTGGGAATCAAACCCAGAAACTCTAGCGTAGCAGTCGTGCTCAGGACCACTAGGCTAGTGAGGCAGTCGGTGAGCTAATTATTAAATATCTAATGATTTTGTTTCGGATTAGGCATGGAAATGATTGCTACTTTTAATTCATTTTCATTTGATGAAATTATGATTATTTTTCACATGCGAAATTTCACAGCCAGATAATTTTGTCTGCAATGAATTTTCATTCAAAATCATTTGTCGCAACACTTGCTATTTTTTTACTTACAATGAAATCATGAAAATAATGCAATTTCTATTATTCACTACAATTTATACATATACGCTAAAATCGTGGCGTGGTGCTATTTAGGTCTTAGCTACGAAGTAGCACGACGTAAAACGTAAGTAAACGACGAATTTTGAAATTTTGGTTTCAAATAAAATGCTATTCCATTGAAATACGATTTTGAGCAGGCTATAAATGTGAAAATTATAAAGTCATTTAAATTATTTTATATGTTCCATGCCTATTTCGCTGTTTCTTCCGAGAGGTCGTTCGTTAGAAAATTCCGACGCCACCTAGTGTAAAAAATTGAAACATTGATTTGTAAAAGTGCTTTTAAAAGATCTATAGGTATATAGAAATAAATAATCATAATTTAAATTTCCATCATAGTGAACCGCAAGGCATGTCCTTCATCGAGACGTCGAACCTCGACGGGGAGACGAACCTGAAGATCCGGCAAGCGCACATGGAGACGGCGCGGCTGGACAACACGCTGGCGCTGGCAGACTTCACCGCCACCGTGCAGTGCGAGCAGCCCAACAGGCATCTCTATGAGTTCAATGGAATGCTGAAGGACGCTAATGCTAAGTGAGTTACGATCCCGTTTTGGGGCCCTAGCCTGCTATTCCAATTGTATCAGAATGGTCGTCTAATGACTCTGAATGACATAAGAATTAACAGATTCGGCAGTACCAAACTAATAATTCTGAAGTCATTGAATAACTGCTCTGTTACAGAAAAATAGCAGACATAAGGCTCGAGGTGTTACCACATTGTGTTACGGCGAACATTTTCAGGTTTCGAGAAAGGGTTTTAAGGCTTTTTATGCGTAGATAATCTTTCTCTCTCTCTCAATGACATAACGATCCCAATAACACGCTGTGATAAGGCTGCTCTGGGTCTTTGGTGATGAATATTTAAAAGTAATATAATACACTAAAATTGTAATTATAGATATCTGTAATAAAGACGCATGACCGGACAAAACACAGGCACATTATGCTCTTAACGTGAAACTCCATAAGTGTTGTTGCTATAATGCACCCCCATTATACCAACAACACTTATGAAGTTTCTCGTTCATGTCTACTGAAATAGAAGTATTTTTCAAAGGGGCCCTTACAGAAGGGATCTAAACTATTAGTAATAATCTTCTAAGTACACTAGTTGAATTAATGTTTTGGACTCAGGGTTAGACTCATCATTTTTTGTAGATTTTTGACGCTAATTTAAATAAATCTGGCAACATAATTGCTCTAAAAACACGGTTTGGTGTTATTTTAAGTATTTTTTACGGTCATTTCTATTTATGTTTCTCTCATTCAAATTTAGCGTCCAAAGCGGATATAAGTGTTGTACACTAATGTTATTTTTTAAATCACGTGTGTACACATTTTTTTATGAATTTTGGTATAGATATAAAAAAGATGGGGATTCCAACGAACTTTAGTTAATAAATTGCTCAGGACGATCCCGCTGGGGCTGGACCAGATGCTACTGCGCGGCGCCATGCTGCGGAACACCAACTACATATATGGTATCGTCATCTACACGGGACACGAGACCAAGCTCATGAAGAACTCCACCAAAGGTAACTTCCTTACTATTACTACCTATAGTACCCGAAAATGTCAGCCTCAAATGTATGCTGTATTTAACTTTCTCTTGCATGTTTCTGTGTATTGATTAAACTATATTATAGTTCCCGAAATATAATATAGTTGGGCTTGGCTTGGCATTGTAATACACATTGCCAGTACAAGCTGACCTCACATTTTATCGGTTCTATTGTACGATAAGAGCCCAGCTTAAATGAAAATCAAAAAGTTTGTACCTTCTGCAGCGCCTCTTAAGCGTTCGTCGATCGATCGTCAGACGAACACGCACATCCTGATGCTGTTCTTGATCCTGCTGACGCTGTCGCTGCTCAGCGCCGGTTTCAACGAGCTCTGGATGAGGGCGCATTCCGACTGGTATATTGGACTAGAAGGTACGTTCTGGAACATCCTCCAATGGCGACCTGGAAGTGATACACAGTTAATTCCTATGTCGATAAAGGGGGACAAGTCTTGGACAAAAACTAATGAGCTTAACAATGAAAGTAAGAAACAAAAAAAATTGTCCGGTTCTTTCATTTCACGCTGAGGCTTGTTTCGCTTCCTTTCCACTTGCTATGATTCCCGCTTACTGCTTTAGTTGAGAGTACCATGCACTAGGATCAGATGAAATGGATACCTTAATACCAAACGGGGGATTACATAAAAGAAAGTTCTATTTGGAAATTCCCTTTTTTTGAAAGACAAGGTAAAAGGACAAGTTTATTAGATCATAATTGAAAGCCAACAAGCCGGTTCATGTGTATGGTAAGATGTATGATATGAACCAGATAAGAAGCAAGAGAGTTACTCATGCAAGAATCATAGCACGTGGTGATTTATAGTTCCTGCTTACCCCTTGAAATGATGAAATGATATCCACAGTAATTAAATGTTATTTTCTTTGTTACAGAGGCGCAGAATACACATTTCGGATTTAACTTTTTGACATTTTTAATATTGTACAACAATCTTATACCTATATCGTTACAAGTTACTGCGGAAATAGTTAGATTTTTTCAAGTAAGTACAACCTACGCACGTATTTCATGATACTTATATCTCGATCATAAAACATAATAATGGTGCCGGTTGACTGTACGGAGTCAAATTATCGTCGCAAATCAACAATCAATAATGGAATCTCGAAGAGAGAGAAGTTTGTAGTGTAGTGGCGTTCTAATTGAACTAAAAATTAGGATAATGATATAAACTTCCAACTAATCGGGCGTGCAAGTAGATTTCCGCTGGATTGAACGTCATATATTTTGACCGTGACAGGTTTTAATTTTTTTAAATGTGCGTTTAACAGTGCATGAGGAAACTAAACTTTTGCTGTGAACATCTGTGCTGTAGAGAAGTATAGATATCGTTCGATGGAAAGTACAGGGTATTAACTCAATATTTACGAATACGAAATTAAATTTATTTATAAATACAGTTTTACTGAGAACTATGTGAATTTTCTAATGAGATGGCATATCAATATGACATCGAACACAATTATTTATAGAAATGGAAATATAATATTGATTTGAAGTCAATCTCCTGAAAAGACGGCTGTTTTTAATTAATACCCTGTTCATCTAGAGTCTAGACCAGCGATATGCCTATCTAATTTGTCCATAAATTTTGTCTATATTCGTTCCAGTTATAAGAGTTGTGTGTTGGTTTGTCAGGCGAAGTTCATAGCGATGGACAGCGAGATGTACCACGAGGCTTCGGACACGCCGGCCATGGCGCGCACGTCCAACCTCAACGAGGAGCTCGGCATGGTCAAGTACGTGTTCAGCGACAAGACCGGCACCCTCACCTGCAACATCATGGAGTTCCGCAAGTGCTCCATCGGAGAGGTACTCATACTGAACCACCCTGTTTTACACGACACTTGTATTATACTACTAGTTTTTGCCCGCGGGTTCGCTCACATGAAGCTATATTAGGATTAGAAATGGAACCCAAAAAATAATTGAAAAAGCGGCGGTAGCCTAATGGCTAGGGCGTCGGACTTGCGATCATGTGGTTGCCGGTTCGAAACCCACCCATTGCACTATCGACGTGAACCCACTCGTAACACAAGCATTTAACTTAGCACGAGGGGTTAACAAGAATACTAGTTATGTGCGACCCACATAGCTAGTAAGCTTTTTTTAAAAAAAACCTACAGTGATGACCTCTTCTTTGTATGGCTCTCTATACATCGAAAAGGTCAAGCTGTGCCGTATTGTGCTGATGGTGGCCACGGGAGTGGTTTAGTGAGTAAACATGCCACACTTTTGAAGGTTCCCCCCGAAAACAAAAAACAAATTAAGGAGGTCATACAAATATTTGCTTCGTGTGTGGAACTCCCAACAAGTGTAATAGAAGCCGATCCCTCAGCCGCTACTGGATGTGTTAGATAATCTACAACTGCCCGGGCCCCGAGGAGAAGCTGGAGGACACGCTGCTGTACCAGAACCTGCAGCGCAGCCACCCGACGGCCGGCACCATCCGCGAGTTCCTCACGATGCTGGCCATCTGCCACACCGTCATCCCCGAGCGCGTCGGAGACCAGCTGCACTACCACGCCGCCTCACCAGGTTACACACAATTATTATATTTTTCAACAGACTTCAAAAAAGAGGAGGTTCGCAATTCGTCTGTATTTTTTTATGTTTGTTACGCGATTATTCGGCTATTTATGAACAGATTTGGAAAATTATTTTTTGTGTGCAAGAATATATTCCCGAGGTGGTCCCGATCTGATCACAAATTTTGAAAACAATAGGGTATTTTACACCATGTAAAAAAATATAAAAATAACGTTAGTATTTATTTATAAAAATGCAATGTATGTATGTTTTTTAAATGTCTAAAACGCCATCCGCCATATTGGATTCCGACGTGACGTCACTCCGATAGTACACAATCTAGATGTTTTCCGTGCTCTGCGTTATTTTGAAATTTTACAAGGTATTATCACGTTTGTGGACGTTTATCCTTAATTTTATTAAAATCGCATCATGGAAGACTAGTTAGAGAATCATGGAAGCTAGAGAAGTTTTGTGAAAGCAGGAATTTGTACTTTCCGTTAGCAATGATAAAAACCTGGATGGTGGCAAAATATTTAGCATCCAATCCTGATTTCTGTTCTGCTGAGTTGAGGAATATTAAATCAGTAATGTAAGTAACTATCGTATTAAGTTTTGTCTAACAATAAGTATAAAACAATAACAATACACAACACGATAATAACTGTATTTACAATTACAATCCAGCCTAACCTATTTTTTATTATTTATTTGGATGGTACGCAGTTTGGTTTCATCCGAATACGTTTAACAGAACCCATTATCTTATACTCTGTATAATTTTCCATGTCATTTTCCAGCTGAAATATGGGTCCATATTGGCTCACCTAAAGTTCTTCTAAAAAAAAAATTCGGATTTCCAATTATCGGAGTTGAAAGGTGAACTTTGGCGTACCCCTGAAATATAATAATAATAATATTATTTGTAATATTAACATGAAGTTTTTTTTAATTTATTTAATAGTTAACATACTATTTATAACGCATACTTACTCGTACATCAAAGTGGTCTTCACAGAAATACAGACGTCTTTCTTCTTCTTCTTCGAGTGCCTCTCCACTACTGGAGGTTAGCCGTCAGCTCAGTGAACTTTTCCCGATCTTGTGCTAAGCGAAACAGATCTTCGACGCTGGCAATACTGGTCCACTCGCGGATGTTTCGCAACCAAGACTTTTTTCTCCGTCCAACACGTCGCTTGCCTTCGATTTTGCCCATCATGATCAATTGGAGGAGGTCGTAAAATAAAATCTCTTCTTGCCAGTTTTAACCAAGTGTCTCTCATTTTAATATCACTTGGCACTTGACTTCCACAATTTGTGTGGCGTTTTTACACTTGTATTATTGCATTCAGGCACCAGACACCAATGATAAATATTATAACGCATTATTTTCACAAATCGTGTTCCTTGGTCTTTTGCAGTTGTATTGTTTACTAACGAAGTGACGTCACGAGCCGAAGTAGAATGGCGGCTAGCGTTTCCGCGCGAAAATTCAAAATCACAAATAAAGAATAGTTTTGTTTATGGCATTTTTCGGTTTTATAAAACTGAAATAAAAATTCTACTGGTTCATTACGATCTAAGGATTAATTTAAAACAGTTTTCAAAAAAAGGTGTAATACCCTATTACAATAATACGTATAGACCGGGTCAACGTCGTGGAGGTATACGTCAAACTCTATTCACCACTCAGAATGTTGAAAAAAAAACTAAAGAAAAGAAAAAATAATGTATTTGCGTAACTTTTTGCTAAAATTTATTATTTTACTTATTGAAGCAGGTTCTATTACTACTGTAGTAAGTCTAAATGGCTCGAAGCGTCAACCAAGTTATTAAGCAATTTGCTGCTACTTTAGGGGTAGAGGGGGAAGATCCTATAATCTAATATCCTAATATTCAACCTATTTATTGTCCCAATGCTGGATAAAACACTGCTGGGACACCTTTCAAAGTGTGAAGGGCTAGGCTAGGGTCTATCATGCTGATCTAGTGTGGTGTTGGTTGGCAGATTTCAACCGCCGTTGAGAAAATGTCTTAGGTATGCATATTTTATCAAATGTTTGTGTTTGAGAATATAAAAACTTAAAGTATTGTCATGTGTTGTTGGTTATTGTAGGAGGTAGTTGGAAATAAGGTGAAAAATATAACTTCAGTTTATAAGATACTGGGTCTGTCGAAAATGAGTACATGTAGGTTGTGTTATTGCAGACGAGCGCGCGCTGGTGCTGGGCGCGCAGCGGTTCGGGTTCGTGTTCGACCAGCGCACGCCGGCCGCCGTGCGCGTGCGCGAGGGCCCGCACGCGCGCGAGTACGCCGTGCTCAACGTGCTCGACTTCACCTCCGCGCGCAAGCGCATGTCCGTCATCGTGCGCACGCCCACCGGTACTACACACACACACACACACACACACATACACACGCACGCCGGCCGCCGTGCGCGTGCGCGAGGGGCCGCACGCGCGCGAGTACGCCGTGCTCAACGTGCTCGACTTCACCTCCGCGCGCAAGCGCATTACCGTCATCGTGCGCACGCCCACCGGTACTACACACACACACACACACACACACACACACACACATACACACGCACGCCGGCCGCCGTGCGCGTGCGCGAGGGGCCGCACGCGCGCGAGTACGCCGTGCTCAACGTGCTCGACTTCACCTCCGCGCGCAAGCGCATGTCCGTCATCGTGCGCACGCCCACCGGTACTACACACACACACACACACACACACACACACACACACACGCACGCCGGCCGGCGTGCGCGAGGGGCCGCACGCGCGCGAGTACGCCGTGCTCAACGTGCTCGACTTCACCTCCGCGCGCAAGCGCATGTCCGTCATCGTGCGCACGCCCACCGGTACTACACACACACACACACACACACACACACACACACACACACACACACACACACACACACACACACACACACACACACGCACGCCGGCCGGCGTGCGCGAGGGGCCGCACGCGCGCGAGTACGCCGTGCTCAACGTGCTCGACTTCACCTCCGCGCGCAAGCGCATGTCCGTCATCGTGCGCACGCCCACCGGTACTACACACACACACACACACATACACACGCACGCCGGCCGCCGTGCGCGTGCGCGAGGGGCCGCACGCGCGCGAGTACGCCGTGCTCAACGTGCTCGACTTCACCTCCGCGCGCAAGCGCATGTCCGTCATCGTGCGCACGCCCACCGGTACTACACACACACACACACACACACACACACACACACACACACACACACACACACGCACACATTCACTCATTTATATGTCGGACTTATTAATTTATTTACGGTTAAAGATCTTTATTTCCTCATAAGAATTCACAATGATTCACTTACTGAGAAAACAATATTCACAAGAGTGTACAGAGAACATAATAAATTACATTTTACTTGAGATTAAATCAACAAAAGAAACTTAACATGTAAGGTAATAACTAAATGCTACAGAGTGGGTATATTGCAAACAGGTTTTATCGAGCGCTCGAACGTTGTCAACAATACATAGATATTTCGAAAGTTTTAAATTATAAATTCTGTTTGCTTGACCTGAATACCATTTCAACAAATTGGAAATAATAAATTCGATCTTAATTTTTTTATATTTTAACAAAATTAAATCGGTTGAAGATCAAGAAAATTTTAATTTTGTAAGAAGACAGATCACTCACCATAGAGCATTATGACGTCAATAATACACTGCACCACACAAATACTGATTCTGTGGGAAAGAGACAAAGCATCTACTCTAAATTCTCACAAAAAAACCGTAAATGTTTATATCCTTGAATTTTTTTGTATTTAATTTCATGTTTCACTAAATTTGACCCATTGTCCAATTGTATCATTACAGTTTGTCTAACTCCTGTAATGTTTGGTTTGCTTCACAATGAACTGTAACATTATATTACAGGCAATTGTTCCCAGTGAGAGAACATTCAAGGAATGTAGTAGTATTCGTGTTATGTTGTATACAGGTGAGATCAAGTTGTACTGTAAGGGCGCAGACTCGGTAGTTTTCCCTCGCCTAGCGGGCGGCGCAAGCGCAGGCGACGCGGCCGCCACGCTTGCGCACCTGGAGCACTTCGCCAGCGACGGACTTCGGACGCTAGTCTTCGCCGTCGCCGACATCCCCGAACAGCTCTACCAGGTACTACACCCCACTAACACTGGCTTCAATGAATTGAAAGCGCAGTAGCTATATTGAACGAGGCCAGGTTGATGAAATTAGTGCAACCTAGATCAGAGAGCGCAGTTTCTGAACATTTATTGGTTTTATTTTTTAAATCTTTATATAATAAAAAATGTACATTGACCATTGAGCCAGTAAAATATTCTAGATTAAACTATATTTTTGTGGTTTTTTTGCGTTTTTCATGCTAGGATTGTAACGTTATTTTAGAAGGAAACACGGGAAAAGGAACGAAGGAAAAAGTCTACTCAAAAGTCGAAATTTGCCTTCACGACTACTTGTGATATCTAAAAGTTACGCCTAGAAATACACACATAATAATCTGCTATTTTCTAAACACTGACAAAGTGATTTAGAATTTATTAACACTTTTAAGTATATAATTGGCCCCAACACCGATTACTTTCGAATAATTATATCTAAAGAAGTTCTGTACAACAGTAAATGTAAAGCAAAAAACTATCCGTTATCCAGGACTGGTCGAACACATATCACAAGGCGAGCATAGCGATACAGGACCGCGAGCAGAAGATGGAGGAGGCCGCCATGCTCATCGAGAACAACCTGCGCTTGCTCGGCGCCACCGCCATCGAGGACAAGCTTCAGGTCAACACCACACTAAATGATAAATGATATTTATTTCTGTAAATAGATCTTTTGAAGACACTTTTACAAGTCAATGCTTTAATTTTTTTATCTAGATGGCGCCGGCATTTCCTAACTCTACGTTATATAAACTTTTTATTGGCTAAAATCGCCAACATTAATTAATCACAATATGAATCACGAACACACGACTACACCAAGCCATATTTAATTTTCAGAATAAGCTGACATCGAGTTGTATGCCCAAAATCTCATTTTGCTATAACTTTTCTTTTACATTCCGATTTTTTTATACAATATACGCGAGTCCTCAACCACGTCAATTAGAATATCGAGTCGTAATTATAATAAGTAAACCCTAGTCAAGCTAAACTCGTGGTCGTACTACAGTTGTGTCCACAACAATTTTTGCAAATAGTTTTCAGTTTTCCAGAACTCGACCCACTGATGGATCAAGGGACCATAGTTTCAGTATAATTATCTTTTCGGGAAAATTTTACACAAATTAAAATCCTCTGGAATCGAGTCGATTCTGAACAAACAACTATTAGGTCTTGCGATTATTCTGTTACATATTTATTTATAAAGGACGCTTTGTTTACTACCTCCTTTAAAGTTGACGAATGTTGTCGTGTAGGACGGCGTCCCCGAGACGATAGCGGCGCTGCTGAAGGCGAACATCAACGTGTGGGTGCTGACGGGCGACAAGCAGGAGACCGCCATCAACATCGCGCACTCCGCCCGCCTCATCCACACCGGCATGCCGCTCCTCATCCTCAACGAGGACAGCCTGGACGTGAGCACCACACACCCAACCCTACAAACTACTTACTTACCAACTCTCTCTGTCTCTCTCTCTCTCTTGGGTCGATCCCTCATGTCTGAGGAGCGTGGTCAGTATCAGGGTTGCATCTGGAGCGGATGGTCCTCCTCCATCCAGCGCGTCTCTTACGACCGTGTAGAATTTGGAGGACGACGAGTCTTTTACTTGACGTCCATCTCGTAGGTGACCGACCGCGTTATCTTGGGCCAACGAACACCGTTGGCCCAAGATCCCAAGAAGGCCCAATCACAAACAGGTATTCCAGACTTTCGTCGCCTCTGCGGGCTGTGTGGCCGAAATATGTCAGAATGCGTTGTTGGCATATGGTGGACAAACGATTTTTTACTCAGAGCTGGGTCAGGATTGATGCATTGGTGCTTTTCGCCGTCCAAGGTGTTCTTAAAATTTGTCTTCAGCACCTATAGTAGTTACACACCTATAGTATACTAGTTACATTGCAATAAGAATTAAAAAAATCACACCACTGTCTAACTCTTTGGGTGATTACAAGCATGATAGTATTATTATTTGTTACTACTTATATATTTCACTACTTACTTATTTCAATAGGTAGGATGGATGGGCATTGGCAACTGCAGGGAACCCTATTATAGATTCTATTAAATCTAAATGCAAGCCCTAAACTGCAAGACCAATAGATACGGTGAGCTCATTCTGCATGAATCGAATAACGAAAGATTGAAGTAAAAGTGAAAGGGTTAATGGAGGGGAGCTCTCAATAAATACAATGACAAGACGCATGACACCTCAGTCTGCCCGTGACCATGAACACTGTAAAGAGTCCTAAACGTCGGGTTTTGTGCTAATATAACGCGATAGAATCCGTAAAGTTGTTTTATTTTAATATGTCTCATATTCGCGTAAGCTTCAGAAATCAATATATTATTTCTTTTGAAAATCCTTCAATAGTGACTGATATAAAGTATCCACTCTTGGATATGCGACAAAGTTTCAGATTCCTATTTAATGTTTAATGTCATTTTGAGAGTACCTGACATACTTTTTTCTCACACCCCTGAAAATTCTGACAAGCTACCTCCACATTACTTAGAAAAAAACCTGCAAGAAAATCAGATGGGGCAATTTTTTTTGTTTTATTTGCTAGTGAGACGGCTCTGCCTTTAAAGGGTTAAAGGCAGAGCCGTCTGGTAGCTTAACCGAGGCCGGTTAAGCCATTTGTTAGTTATCAACGTTTTGTAAAAACATAAGTATGTTCTGAAGGCAGCTTACTAAAACTCCATGTCGGACTGTCCTGTCTCATAGGTCCTGATTAGTTAACGTATTTTTCGGTAGGGCACCCGCGAGTGCATATCGCGGCAGACGGTGGACTTTGGCGAGAATCTGCGCAAGCAGAACGAGGTGGCGCTCATCATCGACGGCAAGACGCTCAAGTACGCGATGGGCTGTGACCTCAAAAAGGACTTCCTGGACTTGTGTATATCCTGCAAGGTCGTCGTATGCTGCCGAGTATCACCTATACAGAAGGCTGAGGTTAGCATGTCTTTTTTTATTTCTGATAGGCTTACGCTATAGGCTTATAGGCTATAGATATTTTTATAGGCGAACTGGCGGTCAACCGCCAGTTCGCCTGTCTTCAACATGCTCTCATCATCATCATCAACAACATAGTCATCATCATCACCAACATAGTCCGCAACTTCTTCAACCTTGTCATCATCATCATCAACAACATGGTCATCGTCATCATCAACATAGGCATCATCATCGACATAAGCATCATCATCGTCATCATCATCAACATAGTCGTCATTAATATCATATTCAATATGGTCATCATCAACACAATCGACATAAACATAGGTATCATCATCATCATCATCATCAACATAGTCGTCATCAACATCATCTTCAACATGGTTATCATCATCATCATCAACAACATAATCATAATCGTTTAAATCATATTTAACGTTAATACTTCGTACGTGTTTTACGTATGAAGTGTCAGGGCTCAACCTAGCAAGAATCTTAGTTTTATGAGTCGTTGATACCATTTTGTGTGTAGGTGGTGGAAATGGTGTCGAGTGCGACGGGCGCGGTGACGCTGGCCATCGGCGACGGCGCCAACGACGTGGCCATGATCCAGCGCGCCTCCGTGGGCGTGGGCATCTCCGGCGTCGAGGGGCTGCAGGCCGTCTGCGCCTCCGACTACAGCATCGCACAGGTCCAATACTTACAAGCTTTTCCTTACCTCTCAAATTCACAGCTCTGTGTGTCTGTCATCTTGCCTCAGGCAAGATTATAGCCTAACCTAATCATTCTCATTTGGAGAGGACACCCAAGTCAGTATAGGGTTGATTTTATTACCCAAGACGAAAACTGATTATGCGGTTAGGGTGATAGGTTGTTGTTTTATTTGTTGTAATATTCAATACCGTTGTATTAAGTTATCACAACAATTCAAAGAACAGCTTTTTTTGTTTCGTCAAATGGGCACATCAAGGGACTCCGATAGTGAGAATTTATTGCCCCACATGTATCTATGAAATGCTATCCTATTGGTGCAGTTCCGTTTCCTGTTGCGTCTGCTGCTAGTACACGGTGCGTGGAACTACTCGCGCATCAGCAAGCTGATCCTGTACTCCTTCTACAAGAACATCTGCTTGTACGTCATCGAGCTCTGGTTCGCCATATACTCTGCTTGGTGAGTTGAGTGCAGTGACTAAACAAAGGATTGTTCTTATTTTCTTGCCAATTTACTGTCTGATACACTCTAAAATTCGGATTACGAATAAATGTCAGATGTGTGTGTTTTGTTCCATCGTGTGATGAATCTGAGAACCGAGAGCTAGCGACCCAGCTGCAGTTTCACCCGCGTTGCCCCGTCCCTAATATTTGTAGCGTGATGTTAAATAGCTTAAAACCATCCTCTTGACTCAATCTATGAATTCAAAGAAACTGCATCAAAATCCGTTGCGTAGTTTTAAACATCTAAGTATATATAGGAACAGATAGACAGCGGGAAGGGACTTTGTCTTTTAGTGTGTAGTGAGAGTGATTCAAAAGTGGCCATTTTAGGCCAGGAGAAATTTAGTTTGAAGAACACTTTTGTTAATGATATGTCACAGGTCAGGTCAGATCCTGTTCGAGCGCTGGACGATAGGGTTCTACAACGTGATCTTCACGGCACTGCCGCCATTCGCCATCGGACTCTTCGACAAACTCTGCTCGCCTGAAATTATGCTAAGGGTAAGATTTGGATTAAATCCTTATGGGAACAGCAACTAAAAGCTTACATAGATGTCAGCACCTCTGACTTTTCCCACGACAGCCAATCAAAGGTTCAAAAATCCGAACGAAACGCTTTAAGTCCACATTTGTCATGCATACCGCCGAAATGTGGATTGCGATTTCTTCTAGGCAAGCGCGCTCTGTCGTAGGTCGCAGTGTCGCCTTATATCAGGCGAACTATCGATCAAGCGTAAGCCTATCGAATAAAAAGAAACTGACAGTAGCAATTATGTCAAAGAGCTGCCAGCCAATGGGATTGCATGGGCCAAGTCGAAGGTGCCGACATTAGTTCCTCAGTTACTTTATCAACTATTACTACTACTACTACTACTACCCACTTAGTACTACGACTACCTTATTAGTTTACGACTACCGTTTTAGTTATTAGAGGTTTTAAACATGTTGCTAGCTAGCAGGTTGCTATTGTTTACAATAGCGACTATGACGCTGAAACCTAGGACGATAGGAGGCGTGATGGTCGGGTGTGTTAATGTAAAGCTGGGTACTCACTTGGCAGTGTTGCATGTAACGTATCAGATACTGTATCTACTTGCAAGTGGGTACGGCTCGTCCACGGTCCACCGCGTATCTAGCTACGAGCTGCCGGGTCACTGCGAGCTTACAGCGCTCCACGCGCGAGCGGCTCGCAGCGGGCTCGTGCCTACGTACTCACTTGATACCGTATCTGATACATTACATGCTACACTGCTAAATGAGTGCCCAGCTTAATGTGTTGTGTTGTGTTGTGTTCGCGCAGCACCCGGAGCTGTACATTCCGTCGCAGCGCGGGCTGATGTTCAACGTGCGCGTGTTCTGGGTGTGGGCCGTGAACGCGCTGCTGCACTCGGTGCTGCTGTTCTGGCTGCCCATGCTGCTGGCCAGCCACCACGTGCTGTGGCCGCACGGCCGCGACGGCGGCTACCTGCTGCTCGGCAACTTCGTCTACACCGTCAGTACCCTCTATATTACTTTAAACTTTATCTTGTGTGGGGCAGAGTCAGCAAGGCCTCAGTGCACTTCGACCCAATGAAATTTTTTGTGCTTCCCTTAGATACCTAATCCTCATCCTCTCCCAGTTCCTCAAACAGCTCTTCCATGAGCTTGAATTAAATAGATACTGGCCCTGATAAACATTTTTTTTAAAAAAAAAGCTTACTAGCAATGTGGGTCACACATTACTAGTATTCTTGTTAACCCCTCGTGCTAAGCTAAATGCTTGTGTTACGAGTGGGTTCACGTCGGTAGTGCAATAGGTGGGGTTCGAAGTGTTCGAACCGGCAACCACATAATCGCAAGTCCGACGCCCTAGCCATTAGGCTACCGCCGCTTTTAAAGCGTTTAGTTTAATATCAATCTAATTTGTTGATTATCTTTTTGTATACTGCCTCGTTGGTCTAGTGGTTTCAAGCGCGAGGTCTGTCGTTCGATTTGAGGTTGATTGGTTGGTAGGCTTATTGGGTTTTTCTATGAAATTCTCAGTTGTAGTTCGGAACTTGGAATTTATGCCTAGTTTATGGCAATAGGATCGCCCCCTATTACATGAGACCCAAACACATCAGTGAACGTTGGGTGACACATTAAATCGCCTCTACCTAACTCTTCGGGGAATAAGGTTATAATATAGTAGTTGTGTATATGTATGTTTTGCTTACAATATTGTCAATGGTGAGCTCACATGCCCGCAATGCACTAGAACTTTTGCTAAGAAAATTGGCTACATAAGCCACATGCGAGCTCACCAACGGCCGCAGAGTCCATAAAGCAGTCGCCGTGACCGAAACTGGTCGGACCATAAAATATCATCATCATATGTATGTATGTATGTATGTATGTATGTATGTATGTATGTGTGTATGTGTCCGCGCAGTACGTGGTGATGACGGTGTGCCTGAAGGCGGGGCTGGTGACGCGCTCGTGGACCTGGGTCACGCACCTCGCCATCTGGGGCTCCGTCGCCATGTGGTTCCTCTTCATACTCATCTACAGGTAACCTCACCCTATACAAATATATTAACCACCCTATTACCGATTTTCGAGTAACAAGAACTGTTAAAACAATTCTAAGATGAATAAAATAACTGACTTTTGATTCAGGTGATCTTTAAAGTACAAAGATGATAAATCTAAATATGCATTCTTTTATTTTCTCTATTTCATATTGAAAATTGTTTTTAATAATTATGTAATTTAATTAATTTTATACGAGATACTTAATACGTTGTTTTGAATGTAGCTCGGTAGATGTCGTTACAGAAATAACAATGTATTTGTTTGGCAGTAACGTGTACCCGACGATATTGATCGGCGCTGTGATGCGCGGCATGGACCGCATGCTGTTCAGCTCGCTGGTGTTCTGGCTGGCGCTCGTCATCATACCCATCACCACGCTCATACCCGACATGCTCGTCACTGTGTAAGTACACTTTGCATTATTTAATTTGTGTTCAAATCCAATGTAAGGATGGTAACTTTAAGTGGCGTGAATTTAAGTATTATTGAAATCGTCAACATTATTATTTTAATAGCTTATTCCCACGTTGGGTTTGGCTTCCAGTTTATATAGATGTGCATGTGGAACACGTAGGGACTACCATAATTTTTCCGCAAATTGTCCATATTCTGAGGGTTTATGGGCTCCTTTTACAGTTACACTCACGACTTTCTTACGTGTTTGTATGACAACTGCTCTCCGAGGCATGTAGAAGTCTTGATGTATTTAAAACCTTGCAGATCGATTGATTTAATTATTACTTATACGGGCCAATCTTAGTTGATTACTACACTATGCTACTAATTTGTCGCAGTACAGCTACTTAATACAGGGTTTACGCTCAACTCGCTACTCATCGGAGGTTATAGGACACCTTAGCCCAAGCATAAAGCACTATCGTATTCGTATCGTAAACGTATCGAGTTTGTTTCTGCTACAAATTTCATACATATTTTCACGCTGTCTCCCATTGGGGGTCAGGCAGAGATTATAGATTTCCACTTCCTACGATCCTGGCACACTATTTTTGCTTCGAATTCGAAATCGAGAATAATTTGTATGAGAAGGAGGTTAATGAATGTAGATGAAGCGAAAGTGGTGCACAAGGTGTACAAGAGTAGTCTCTGCCTACCCCAATGGGAGACAGATGAAAATATGTATGTATGAGATTTATAGCAGAAAAATATCGTTTACGATACGAATTCGATAGTTGATCGTGCTTGGGCTACTGCTCTAAATTCGAACTCAAATCGCGTTGAATACATTGGTCCTTAGCGTCAAATGCCACAACAGAAACACTTGTTATACGTCATCGTGCTTCTTAAGAAAGGATATAGAAGTTCCCAGCAACCGTAGCATGTTGGGTTTTGGTGGAATGGTTGTTAGTGGTTGTTCACGTGACGTATGAGCTGTAAGAAAGGATATAGGGGTTCCCAGCAACCGTAGCATGTTGGTTTTGGTGGAGTGGTTGTTAGTGGTCGTTGACGTGACGTATGAGCTGTGACGTATGAGGGCTGATGGCGCAGCGTGCGGCGCACGACGGGCGCGGCGCAGTTCTCCCCGACGCAGCTGCAGGCGCTGGGCATCCTGGGCCCCGGCGCGCTGCGGCTGGCGCTGCCGCTGCAGCTGGCGCGGCCGCTGCAGGTGCCCGCCTCCCGCCTAGTGTCGTGCGAGTGCCGCCACCCAGACTTGCACGTCAACTTTGCACTCGTACTGCCTTTGACTTCAACTATCATTATTATATTTGCCAGTATTTTGTCATCGCCTCATCCAATGTTATAAAATTGATTCGTACTGTTTGTGGTATTTTCGTAGGTATCTAGTAGGCGGTAATTTCTCTTCGTACACACGGCTACAGATCACGGTATATACACTTCGAAAATAAGGTGACTTCGCATTGTAGAGGCTGTCCATATTTTTTTATGGGATATATGAACAAACGAGCAGACAGATCACCTGATGGTAAGCGATAACCGCCGCCCATGGATACACGCAACACCAGAGGAGTCACAAGTGCGTTGCCCGCTTTTTAAAAAGGTTTGGGCCTCCGGTAACCTCACTCACTCAGCGAAACAGTACGCAAGCGTTGTTTCACGCCTTTTTTCTGTGAGGCCGTGGTATCACTCCGGTCGAGCCGGCCCATTCGTGTCGAAGCATGGCTCTCCCACCTGGAGAATATGATTAGAAGTCAGCTAATACTTGTTTCTTTAGCCGTGCGTATGATATATCAGTATTTTTATAAATATATCGAGAGTAGCTCTACATTGTTTAGCTTACTATTCCGTAGATTATCTAGTCCGTTGAGTATTTTGTTTGAGTAAAATAATTATATTGATGACTACCATAGACTAACTAGTTATTTCTTCTACAATCATAATGCAGAGTAATAATCATTATGAAATATCAAATCTCCTCTAAGTTTGTCACATAACTAACAGTTGTTTGTTCGTTATAGTGGTGATGAGGCGAATTGGTCAGCATGTGAAAATGAAAACGTTTTTAATGTTGTCGTTGTCAGAGACACAAGTATCGCACCCAGGTTAGCCGTTCTGTTACATTTAAATACAATACAAAAATATTAATCAGAAATGAGGTTATTAAAGGACATCCTGCTTGACGTCTTATTATGGAATTACGGACAGAAATGTATTATTGACTGGAGAAGTGTCAATCTAGAGGTCTACAAGCTAAAGGCTTGTATTACTAGTAGGTATTGCAGCGGTAGTACAATGGATGCTATGGATAAGGCTACCGTCGCTGAAAACCTTAAAACCTGGATCCTATCATTCGGATTCCGAACAACGGAGGAATAATACATAATGATAATTACGTTTTTTTAAAACTTTCTAGGTAGTTGTTGCCACGACTTTTTCAAACGAAAGGTAGCGTATGTCCTTCGTCAAGGACTAAAATATCTCTATATCAAAATTCAGCAAAATTGGTTCAGCGGTTTAGGAGGGACATTGTAATCGTTACTTTGCAATTTTTATAATTATTAGTATGGATAACTATTTGGGTCTCGTTCCAGCGTGCACAACTCTGCGTTCAAGTCGGTGACGGAGGCGGTGCGCGAGAGCGAGATAAAACAACGCGACCCCAGCGCACTGCTCGCACAGCCCAGACACTCGTAAGTACTACCTAATACCAGCTACGTGTGTTGAGGGGATGCTCTGTCGTATAATATTAGATTTAGGTATAGTTAGCATCAAAATATATCGGTACGAAACAGACTGTTCATAAAAATACTAGTAAAATTAAACTTTATCTCAATGATATAAAATCCATTGTCAAAATAGCAATTGCCGTGTACTGTGTTCATTTTGAAATATCTATGTATCATTGAGATATTAGAGTATACTTAATTTTTCTTAATGGTTCAATCATTTTGTACAGTTTTTCAAACTACCCTCATATTTTTTTAAATAATTATAAACATCCACATGGTATTGTAGTAAAGTAAAATGATTGACATGATTTTTACCCGACTACGAAAAAGGAAGGGAAATTAGTTTAATTATTGATATTATTATGCTCACAATCTCCATATTGTGTAGGTAAGCTCTTTTCTACAGTTCTTAGGCTGGGAAAATCATGTGTTCTAATAGCAGAAAAATATCCTACATTAGATAGTTACATGGAACTTTAAATTACGGTAGAGCATTTCCGTAAAAATCTATATACCTACCGAGTGATATTATATAATATACCATTTATCCATATAATTATGAATACTGAGAGCACACACAATATTCAATTTAAAATATTGTTATGTTTTGAAATTCTAAAAGAAATGCACGACTAATGGTGACAGGTGAATTGGGGGTTGTTCTGCGGTTATTTTAATTTTAGAACAATATACTCCACACAGCTATTAACATTAATGAACCATTATTTGATATTATCATTTATTATGTTGCATAATTATATATTTATGATCCCAGTCGTCCCAAAAATATAGTTCATCTTCCATATACATAGTTCCATTCCATTCCAAAAGAATTAAAAAAAAATCTAATTCGCATGAAAATATGTGAACTTATAATAGCTATAACTCGTTGGCCTAGTGGTTCCGGGCGCGACTGTTTCTGGTCCTGGGTTCGATTCCCAGGTCGAGTTTGAGATTTGCGCCCGGTTCAGGCTCGCCCCCTATTGCCTTGGGACCTAAAACATACCGGCGAACCGGTGTACATTAGTATGCCTCTGCCTAATCCTCCGGGGAATACAACTCCTGTATGTATTTAAAAATACATTTTATGTATTATTGGTCCTTGGTTCATTAATTTAAATCAAGCAAGGTGTAGGCGTGGGGTATGCGGTAGTTTTACACGGCACGGTTATGAACTATTTGAATGTGCATTTTGGCATGAAACTTTTTGGCACTAGAATGGTTAAATACTTACTTTTTTTTTATAAATACTGTGTGTGATCTCGAATTGATCAGAATAAGTTTCGGACATAGACACTAAAACCTCACCTTTTATTTTAACTTTTTGAAACTAAAAAAAATCACATCTATTAAAAACACTCAAACATTAAAACGTTTGATTGTTTTCGATATTATAAGTATTAAAATATCTTAAGTGATTATATTCACTTAACTTCGTAATCAATTTAATTGCTTTTTTTTCTGGTTTTATTTAAATATGTCGTCCCCTTAAATATATTCTAGAATCGTACTTTTTCCACAGAAAATTCAAGTTCGATGAGTATAAGCACGTAACTAATTTCTTTATAATTGCATACCGATATTTGAATCCGCCTAAAGTTGTTGAATGACAATAACTTATTCTGACCAATATTACCAATTGTCAAAGTTTTTGAATTGTTAGCTATCACGTGTGGGACATCGATGTCGACAATGGAACGAACCTGTAGATATAAAGCAGTATGCGTGTGTTTTGCGTTGTACGCTCCGTTCGCATTATTTTGGAATGAATAGACTGACCATTGACTTACTTACTAATACCTAATGATTTAATACAGTTTTTATAAAGATACAGAGGTACTGAAAAAATATCAACAAGCTCCGAGCTTAAAAAAATTACAAGAGATGGCAATATAATATTTGGCAAAATCCTATTGCACCTCCTATCTATTACTATTGTTTTATATAGTATAATAAGTCGAGGGTTGCTGATATTTTTACAATAACTATGTAGGTAAATGTATATATTTTTATTTTTTTGTTTTAAATATCTGTATTTATGAAGTATCTACAATTTTCGTATCTTCAATGCAGTTTACATGTGGCCAGATTTTTTATATTTTTACAATTATTTCCAAAATATTTTAATGTTATGTGTTTTGTAATATACGAGGTAATATGTAGACACTACATAAATGCTGTTGTTTGCCGCATATCATCTTTACACATGTGTATATTGTCCTAGTAGTGTTAAACCCCTGTTAGGATATTAGAACTTTAATACGCAACAGTTGTGTGTCGCTGTTGAGTGTTCTCTTCACGGTATAATATTTGCGTACCATTCGTATTTCCATTATTTGCATTGTGTACGTCCGAGTGACACGTTGCCGGCTGATTTCCAATATATTTATAACTATGTATATCCATGTACAGCCTAGTTTAGAGTAGATTTTGTACTCTTCTGTAGTTTTTTATAGCAAAATTTTCTATTTTAAACATGACTTATAATTTCCACACAATATTATTATATAATCATATATTGGTAGTTTGCTTGAATAAGTAGACATTATATTATCTGTACTCACTAAGCTTTGTGTTGGCGTTCAGCTGGCAACACCTTATCAGCCATGTTTAGTACGCACGCAACTGTCAGTACGTACTTATGTGACGTGTTTAGTTTGCTTTGCATCGCCCCTCCCCGCACTCACTCGTACGCTCGCCACGACCTCCCGCTATTACCCGTTACGGAGACTGCCCTTATCATCGGGGCATAGTCTGGCACTGTATTCGGGTATCCTCTGCGCAAGATACATTCCAGAACGGTATACAGAAAATTATATATTATAATAACGGATAGTATCATGCGTGAAGGGATTTCGTTGCAGGCTAAACACGTTTATTAATTTCGTTGCTTATATTGAGCGTGGGTTAGTGGTGTTCGTGGGTCCGAGCTGCGCGGATGAACGGAGGTCGCGCGCGAGCGTACGGCGCCAGAGCCCGGGTGCGAATAACGTATATTGTGGCGGCCGCAGCAAGCCGCGCGGCTCGCCCCTCGGCCTGCGCTGGCGCCGCGCCGCCGTGGCGCCCGAAGTCGCCGCGCCCGCGCCGCGCCCCGCGCTCCCCGCTCGCCCCGCGCGCCGCCCCGCCCGCCCGCCGCGCACGAGAAACTCTCACGTTATATGACAGGCCACGACACAGCTGTCGGCCGCGAGCGGGGCCGCGCCGCGGGTGTCAGGCGGCGCCGCACGCCACTCGATGTAGTGGCTCGCTCGCAGTCCGCTGTCGCTGAGCTTGCTGTGTTGGCTCGCCCTCCCTCGACTTCGCCGAGGGTTCCCCCTCAGATCTTCCTTCGCTATTTTTGTATCAATTTATAATATCGATCGTATCGATGTGATAATGTTGTTGGAGAGACTAATGTATTTTTTTATTCCGAGGTGGACGAACATCAAGTATATGATAAGAATAAGAAAAGGCAGTGCTATTAGATGGTAAATATCTCTATGTTAATGACTGGAGTGTTCGTATAGAAGCTCGCCTCCAGAATACCTACAAGGTCACCTACAGTAACGCTAGATTTTGTATGCTTACCTAGATCTTCCTAACTAGAATCTTCGAAATTTTATTCCATTTTCAATGAAAAACTCTGCAATCCTAAAGAAATAATTATTATTCGGTCGCGCTCGAGCCGACTTTATTATATTCGAGCTAACTCAATTACTAGTTGTAATGAACCTACTTATACAAATTATTTATTTATTGAAAGTAAAGTTAGTTGTTCCTAGTACATTCCAGTATTTATAGAAGTGATGTGGAGGACATCAGTGTGCCACAATTTTAAGAGTTCCACATGTGTACGAAACGTGCACTTGTTAACGAGGAATTTATATTTTAGAAAAAATTGAGTCAAAGACTAGAATGTAGATGACATGGGGTGTTACCGTAGTATTTTTAATAGGATGTGCTGTGACTCGAATTATACGATGATAGAATAATATCGGCCTAAGATACGAACAACAAACAGGTTCTGTTCAAAAAGTGCAATATGGTACACAACAAAATGGAAAACATTTGTATAAGTACCTATATATACATTTGAAAAAAATGTATAATGTAAATATTATCGTAATACAATTTATTTAATATTTCTCATAGCATTAAATTCCTTTTTGAGTTACGTGTTGAAAGAATACATAGACAATTTCTATATTCACCTGCTTACGACTTTGTTCAGTATCAGCCATATTGTTGTTCCTAAAATAATAACTTACATCTCCCCGAAGCTCAGAGCCTGTTTGTTGAAGCATCACGTTATATAGTATATTTACTAGTAGACATTTGTATAAATAAATGTGAATATTTTTTATATTTCAAATGTTTGGACATTTTCTATAGATAGGTTTACAATTGTAGCTTCTTGAGCAATACAATCATTGTAAGATAAATGAATACAAAGAAAGAGGTTTGAATACAAAGAGAGAGCCTTGTAGCTTCGACCTAAAGATATTTTGAGATCTATGTATAGGGTGATATTATCAAAAATTGTCTCTTACAAATAATTTCGTGGAAGATGTTATAGTAAAATAATTAGACTGTGTGCACTACCTGATAAATTGACAGTGCGAACACGGTCTAGGCACGAAGTTCATGTTCTTCAAATTGACGTTTGACATTCACTATTATGTAATACGGTCCATTTATTAAAAACATGTTTTAGATAAGAAAAATAACATATATAATCTATTTATATAGCAAAATGATATAGATATTTTAAAACGGGGGGTATTGTTCGTGATCCCTTGCTCCGACTCGTAACGAATCTCCAAAAAGGATAACTTCAAATCATAATCAAACACGTATAATACCGTTCTTATAACACTTTGCCGTCTATGATTTTTTCCCATGGTTTGGCAACACTTCTTTAAAATATCGCATAATATAAGTTCTGGTTTAATAAAATATAATATTCTTCTATTCTATTCTTCTTCATGAATTATGAAGGAAAATATTGTTATGTATTCCTTAAATCTCGCACTTCAATCACGTCTGAAAATACCTTGTGTTTTAAAATATAAATATTTATATTATGTACGCAAAAATATTTACCATATCCCGTCCTTACAGATGGAAATTCTGAGCATATAATTGCTGTTAAAAAAATCCGAGGGTATACGACAATATTTAATAATAATCAGGGGTCCTTTACTTTTCCTCGTAGTAAAAATCGTGTATTAGGAAAATGAAGCTCAATTTAATTATAAAATATTCCCTTATAAACGGTTATGGAACGTATTTTTTTAAATAAATTCGATCTCAATTATATTTTTATTTTATTTTCTTAAAAAAAAATCTTCCACATTTGGTAACAAAGCCTATGTGGTGGGAGACTTCAGAAACAGAATGAACAAACACAATATATAAAGGTTAATATTTCAATGCATTATAAAGGTCAAATTCGGACGTCAAAGTTGATTATCAAACATAATTTAAGTGAAGTTTTAATTGTTGTATCAAGTTTAATGAGAAAATTCTTTGTTTAAATTTATACATTATTATACATATAATGTACATAATCTGTGAAATAAACTCATATGCAGAATATTATGTGTACTTCCTTGTAAATATAATGTACAAATCCTACGCTAATTTTGTTTGCTCGTTTTAGTGTTTATTGTTACCTATTATTTTTGTAAATGTTATATTTTTCATGTGCGGTTGGCATTATATATTATAGTAAAGATAATTAACTAACAAATAAAATTATTATATTTTTAGTGAAACTTTTTGTGGCAGAAATATCTATGGAAAAATAATTCTTCACTCTCGAATTTAAAAATGTATTGTATTAGTAATGCCAACCCTACGTATTGTTGATTTGTCTTTTTATCTAAACTCATTAAATTTATGTTCGTTTCTATCTTTTTAAACTATCTTCATTTCAAAGTTAACTTCTAAAAATGACGTATCGCTGTAAGCACCCACGCCATGCCTGTCATAAAATTATAAATATTCAAGGTTGCTTGCATCGATACTTCAGCTTCATACATAGTAGTATGTATACAATTTTGGTAAAAATAACTAAACAGACTTGTGCGGTATGATTCATGGTCATTTTTATTTAAAATTCTTAGTCTTCATATTTATCTATTCTTTATAGTTTTACCAATGCAGAATAGCAGCAGAATAGCTAGACTAGTAATAAACTCATATGGTTCACTACATAATAAACCTACTCTAATGCAGTATGTAGTTTTCTTTGTCACTTTGTGAAAACTCACACCACGCCACGACTGTGCCCTTTACGCACGTGTTGTGTTTTAATCTTCTTTTGCCTTTCTTTAGTAATGATAAATACGCAAATTCTTGGTAAACTACAAAGAACTAAATTCCAAATTAATTGTAATCATATTGGCGTATCCGCACGTCTGTATAGTTTACGTTAACAGCGCTAAAGTTGCAGATCATTTAACGTCATCGTAATATCGTCATTATATCGTGTGTCATCCCACTGTAGTAACATGTACAAACTACTGTAAGTAATTGTTGGAGGGGTTCTTCCCCTTGTTTTACATATATTTGTTTAATAAAAACTGTTGAAATTAATCTGTGTTGTACTTTTTAGTCTTAAGTAATGCCAAAATAATGCTTATTATTTGAGCTTTTTAACGCTCGGTATGCGACTTGTTTTATGTTGGTTATACTACTCGGATTGCTTGTTATTGAGGTTGGTCATTGCATCTTCATTATTCAGGGTAATGTCCTGGATAATGAAGATCATAATATCATAGAAGAATACTTTGAAAATAAGAATGGGAATAGTACAATTTCATCCCGCAATCCGTATTTAGCTTCACATAACATAGTGTGTAGTCTCAATGCTTAATCTCAATAAATGTTGCTCTGAGTATTTTAATTACAAGCTAATAATCATGTTCTAATTATTCGTCGCTATGGAAAGAAGCTGTATTGGTAAATGGATTCAAAATTATTGTAACTGACACGCTTCACATGTCCGACCTTCTTACTGATTAATGTCGATTAAAGTTCAACAAGCGCAACATCGGCTTACAAAGATAATCACTTGTATTATTAAACGGCATAATAAGGCGAAAGAATTGAAGATATGTTTTTTAAAGAAAAATACTTACGTAAAAATACCAGAAAATATATATATTCTAATAATTTTTACTAACATTTCACAGTGACTAAATAATGATGTTAAACCTGATATTATTCGTAATAAATTCGTTTTTGTAATGTTAGAGCAGCTAGTTGATATGTGGGGCGTGTTTTTGATTACTACGGTACCTAATATGGCAAATTACGTGCTAAACATATGTACATGTATTTCCCTACTTTCTATTCGACGCAGGCACTCAAACGCAAATCTCGTTTGCGCAGAAGTGATAGTTCCACAAGTCTTATCTCCTCATATTCCATATTTAAAATGAGTTTGCGTATGCACATACGCAAGTCGAGGCGAGTAGTATAGAGCTGAGTCTATGTATAGCATGTAATCTGTGTATTGGCATTTATGTGTAACCCGGGTATGTGTAACTAACTGATGGTGGTTGTTCTCCGGACAGCGCGGCGGACACGCGGCACGCGCTGGTCCGGCTCGCTACGTGTAAGTACCACGGTACGTGCGCTTGCATGGCTTCGCATATGCTTGCATACACTGCCACTATTGCTGATCACACACGTTCTCTCCAACAGTGGCAGGTGGTACAGCGACACTCACGCTTTTAACTCAGATTGTTATTTCTATCGATTGGTGATGGTTCATTTATGTTCGGTTCCGAAATTTTGTCCCATGGTTACTCGAAAATTTCCGTCGATGTGGGAATGAACTTTCAAAAACAGATGTTTAAATATCAAGAACAATCAAACTTGATTTGAAAGAAGAGCAAATCAGTTGGTTCCCTATTCGCTGGTATTGGTTCATGTCCGGCTCGAGTCGGCACTCGGCGAGTTGGGCGCAAAGTTCAGTAGTCACCGCGAGCTCTGTGTGGCAGCCTCACGGAGACGGCGCGCCTGCTGCAGAACGTTCGCAGCGTGTTCAGCCGCCGCTCCGCCACGCGCGCCACCATGGAGCTTGAGCTGTCCCGTGAGTACACACCATGGGATAAACAAGTGGACTGCTAACCAGATAAACTTATCAACTCTGCACAAAATTGACCATCAGTCAGTTTGATAACGGGCAATTCTTCTGCAAACGCTACCTGTGCGTTTTAAGAGTATTAGCATTCCATTTGTTTACAACTCCGTGGCACAAACCACGCACCGCTGACGCGTTGAACACAAATAGAAACACCGTTTATTTACTGCAGAGCTAATAAAGGACTTAACAAGGTATTCGTTTAATTTTGTTTCAAACTTCTTAGTTCACACACTTTGTGTTTATCACACGATTGTGTAGTGTCATCACGCTGATTCGAATAGAATCGTTGAACCTTCATATATGCTGTTTTGACACGATTCTTTGATGATTTTTTTAATTGAAGATTTGTGTTTGGCCGTAACTAATGCGTATGAGTTGATGTAAACAGATGGGTTCGCGTTTTCGCAAGAGGAGGGGGGCAGCGTGTCGCAGGCGGACATGATCCGCGCGTACGACACGCGCCAGCCGAGGCCGGTCCGCTCCTGAGCTGACGGCGGCGCGCGCAGCTCGCTGTTCACCGTGTGCTAGGCGCCCGCGCCCGCGCCCGCCACATACTCCACACACACGTACAAACTGTTCTCACCCACACCCTAAAACAACATCACTGTTGTTTTAGCTAGCATGGCAGACAAACAGTATTGTTAAATAACTACTATTTTATTTATTGATGATCCACGTCATGACAAATATTATAATGAATGTTAAGTGTTACCGTACTTAAAAGTAGGAATGTGTGCATGCACGTTTATCTATATTACTATAATATACATAAATAAATATACATCATTATGTATACAAAGTATAGTATAATGACTGTAGATGGTATTCATCTCCGGTTTTTCTATCTATTTTGAATGTTTTACGACTTTCGGTCACAGGGAATCATGATTTTTAAATCCTAGACCAAAAATTAGATTAAAATCTTTTTAAAAATCTGTAATTTATGTTACTCGTACTTATTACCGAAATGTGTAAAAAGATGCGAAATGATACATCTCACGGAACAAAGTCTATGCCTTCAATCACCAAAAGACTTCATAATTATACCTAATTTCATTGCAGAACAGGAAATAATATATTTCAACACTATTATAATTATACTGATATCTAAAGAAATAATTTATTCATTAAATATGTATATTGCAATGTTGTTTCAGCTTAGAATAAAGTAACTGTAACTAAGTAAATTTAATTTGTATATTGAGGTATTTATTTATTTTATCTTTTGTCGTTATGAAACAAGACATTTCATTATAATGAAAGTCGATTTCTTAAGTTTGTCATATATTTCTAATAAAAATATAATTAAATGTTGCTAATGCGAATCAAATTATGTCCTTTGACTATCTAATCTATAGTCAAAGGTTATGTCACAATTTCCTTTTAAGTACATGTTTATCGTTGAAAATGTTCGAAGACCTATATGATGTACAATTTTATATAAGAATCTATGTTAGATATATAATTATTTATCAACAATTTAAAATTATTACTTACATAATACATGGTCTTTTTTTGTCAAAAATGCAGATTATGCAGGCTTACTCTTTGATGCGAAGCAGCGGTAGCCTAATGGCACCCATTGCACTACCGACGTGAACCCACTCGTAACACAAGCATTTAGCTTAGCACGAGGGGTTAACAAGAATACTAGTAATGTGCGACCCACATTGCTAGTAAGCTTTTTTTTTAAACAAAAAAAAAGAAGAAAATAAGTCTTTTGACGTTGAAGATTTGTGCTTTAGTTTTATCAATAAACTTTCAAAACATGATGCCATTGCTGCATTCAGAACTGACAATAAGAGTTCTGAAATATTCTCCAGAGTAAACCAGCAGAATGTGTAAAACCGGTTATGTAAATATTATGACGCTTCATTAACTCGGTTGACACGTACTCAGCCTTAAGTTTTACATAAAATGCGTTTATAAGTGTACATAGAACCTACATTATCTATATACAGCATGTACATGCCTCTTAAATTAAATGTGATGTCGCTTAATATTTAGATATTTATAAATTAAATTAAAAACTTATTGTTTCTCGATACTTAAGTAACTCAACATACAAATACTTACCTATAAAGAAAATTATAAAATTTAAAGCACCTAAATGAATCTCAGATCGTAACGTGCACGTCTCTATAATTTGATCACAATCATTGGCACTCAAACAAATTGGCATTTTTTACTATTGTCTAGTCACTCAGTTGATATTTCGAACAAATTGTAATCATAGCATTTAAAGTCAATGTATGAATGGTTCCATAAAGCTTGTGTTTAACGCAAAGTGGAAGAGCCATGCTTCGGCACGAATGGCCTGGAGTGATACCACGGCCTCACAGAAAAGCTGCGTGAAACAACGCTTATGTTGTGTCTCGACGAGTGAGTGAGGTGTTGTGGGTGTCTATGGGCGGCGGTAATCCCTCCCCCCTGTCCCATAGAAGGATAGGATTTTTTACATCCACCAATCCCTATCTAGCATGTCCTTCTAGAGAGGAGACCTGGTTCCCAGCACTGAAAATATAATGTAATAGGCTAATAGCAAGCTGTAATCAACAACCTACTATTTATCTAGTAAAGGAAAAAACTAACGTAGGAAGTGTTAAATAAGCTAGAATCAAATGATTATACTCTACTAATTAACGCAAATTCCCTTGAGTCAACCGATGACTTCATATTTTTTGCAGTCACATCCGTAACTATGACTGCTTAGTGCAGTGGAACATGGAATTTCACTTTAGCGTTTAACACAAGCTAATTTTTAAGTACATACCTACATTGTAGCAGTGATTTAATTACTATTAATGTAAAATAATTGTGATACCTAACTAAATGGAGTTAACATTTTCAGACTGTTTACAATGATCGCTAGTGGAATATTTTGAAACAAATGATATTGTCACATTATGGTTTTTAACAGTTTATTATTGTTAACTGTTTAACTTGTTTTTGGTCGCGTACGAGATATGGTGATCGATAAAGTTCGTTCTTGTTAGACATTAAATTAAAATGATGTTAAGTACAAACAAACTGTCTTGTTTTTAATTATAAAATAATAAGTCCACTTGTTAAATTACTAGAATCCTGTCATCTCGAAATGGTTAGCATTTATTTGGTTCATTTTACCAATTTAATCAATGATTTGAAAGTATTTTAATCTGCACACTTCAATCATTTATTATTTATTGAAATCTTTGCTTATCCCAAGTTCTTGAGATAGGCGAAAAGCTAATGTAATACTAGGGATATTTGTACCTACCTTTATTGTCCTTATTATAATTTCAATAGGTTGAAAATTTAACAGCAATTATCTACTTCAAAGGTGAAGCTAATTCTTAAGTTAGTATCCATGGGATAGTTCAGGATATCAGTCGTCGTCGCCGCCACCTCTCGTGCGCATCCCTTTCTTAACTAAGTGAACATGTGGATGTAACAGTATATAAATTATATGATTTGTTCTCGTTCTTTACAATGCAGTTTTATTTGTTAGTTGAATTCCTCACCTCACATGTACCAATTTATTTGGAGTTGGCGCAGCTTGTCATTCATTTCCTACCATTCATCCTGGCCAGCCGTCACCTCATTGATAAATAATGTTTAGTAGATAATAAATAGATCTTTTACAAGTCAAGATTCACTCCCTTTTTAACCGACTTCAAATTCAAAAACCCCACTGGTTCTGTTCTGTTTGTATTTTTTCATCATTCCATTTTTTTGTATCCCTCGACCCCTAACGTCCCTCCACATTAATATTCATCACTCGGTCACATGAAATTCATCTGTTATACTTTTGGCTTTGTATGAAAACTGAAAAGTTCAGAAGTCACGTTGGTTACTTCCGCAAATTAATACGGACAGGATGTTATAGATAAAATATATTACTCGTACGTACGGTTTCTTTTAAAAAAACCGGCCAAGTGCGAGTCGGACTTGCGAGACTATATCTGTGCACTAAGACGTTGCTTCGTACCAAATTATAAGATTCTGAGTTCACGGGAAGTACCTTGTAGGTTTTGATTCCCTTGCGAGTGTCGAAAATTTGCGACATAAACGGTTGTATCTTTTGATTGTGTTAGCTTAGAAGTTTGATTTTTTTACAGCTCCAAGGAACAGTAAACCTGAGTATTTGATATAAATTCCAGCGTGATACCTCCACGCGGTCCTAAGAAAAAGGGTCCTGACAGACAGACAGACGGACGGACGGACAACAAAGTGATCCTATAAGGGTTCCGTTTTTTCTTTTCGAGGTACGGAACCCCTAAAAATTACCTTTATCGAGGGTGCTTTCACATTTACAAATGTCACAATCGCCTAAACCCAGGCAAACTAGGCAGTTGTAGGCGTAGGCATCATATAAGTACCTATGTATTTGCCGATCGCTAAACCGCTACGCCAATGGCGTGTCGTCAATTTTATTGATAGACTGGTTGCACTTCATTTCTAACGGATTTTCTTACCGGTGGGAATTCTAATTTCATAACCAATCACAGTCACCAGTGCGAAAATGGATTAATGTGAGGTGTCGCTCGCCACGCTGCCGCTGGTACGACATCGACATAGGTAGGTAAGTGGGTTTAACGACAGTAGGCCACGATACGCTCGGGCTCGGGAATGCGTTTAGTTAATTACTGCGCGAGGGAAATCGGCGCACGCGATGATTGTTCCTGCGTGTTATGTTGTAGAACGTACGTAGATGATCGAATTTGCTTCTTCGGTTTTGGATATCATAAGTAACTTTGCCTGCTCCTTGTTACATTTGTCGTACAATAGGTAGTAGATTGTATCATAAGGGAGCAAAGTAATATTTTTACGGCGAGGGCGCTTTTTTGAATCCAGAGTGAAGTGAGGGATTCTTTAGTAGAATCAGAGTATCATTTAGTAGAAAAAAGTTATACACTCTACTTTTCATCACCCACTATGAGAAAATAAAAGGCGCCTCATCAACTGGCGGCGGCGCCGACGGCGCGACCTTAGGCCGTCGTACCAGCTAGTCTTTATTCAAACAATCAATGTTACAAATTTAAAAAGTGCGCGGAAATAGTAGTTATTTGTTATGCAAGGCTGCAAAGTTGTTTTTTGGCGCGAGTACTTGTATTGAAACCTGAGCGTTGCGAGGGTTTCAAAGGGCCGAGACGCAGAATAACTTTGCTGCCGAGCGAAACACACAACTTTTCACCTCACTACAGCGAGGAAAATGCTAGGTGCAAGAAAAACAGCAAATATTAAATCATTATGTACAGCTTACACTAACTCTGCAGGTGTTAAATTTATATCTTCGTCGCTACTGAACTCACTCATATTATAAGATGTCTTTCGATTTTATCAAAAAGCAATCTAAAACATATTTACGTGAATTATAAGTTTTTTTTTCTTGCAGTCGTCTTACTGGCCAGTGCGGTTATTATAAAAGTGTGGTTGGCGCATTGACATGAAATAAGTATTTATGCATTTTCAGTGGACCCCGCGGTATAGAAAATTATTGAATATAAAGGTTCTAATTTTAAAAAACTTTCCACGCTAGGGGATAAAATGCACTTTTCCACGCAGATTTCGAATGACAAACAGAATCTTTCCGAGCTTGTGAGTTGAAAAGTAAATTGCGGCGCACTTATAAAGAAGATTAAAAGCTCATTACTGCCCGCTCAAAAAGTACGCGGAAAAGTAAATTGCGGCGCACTATAAAGAGGATTAAAAGCTCATTACTGCCCGCTCAAAAAGTGCGCGGAAAAGTAAATTGCGGCGCACTTATAGAGGATTAAAATCTCATTACCTACTGCCCGCTAAAACTTTCTTATAGAAAACACCACCTTTGGGTGCACTAAAAGGCGAAGGCGAGGCAATTCGTCCTTTTCGAATAGATGGGATGAAAAAATATTTGTAGTAAGTAATGCACTATGGTGGGGACCTATTTCAAATATTTCAATAAGTGAGGCCCGACCTCAATTTTTCCTGCGGCTCTAAGATTGGGAGAGCCATATTTGTGGTAATCTTGATCTGACTTACCAAGATTGTTCAAATGTAAGGATGTTCAAATCAATGAATTTTGGGGAAGTAGTACCGAATGATTTCGAGACTTAGTTCGTGAATTAAGTGAATGTGATATTTTTTTACAAAGGTTACGGGTCTGATAAACGTTTTCAAATGAGCCTAATAGTTTTATCTGTTCACACGTGGGTAGTGTGTAGTCAATATTGTAGACTGATTTATAAAACAGTATTCTAAGCTCTTGGTGACAATATTAAAACAGCCATGATTGCGGATTGTGGTTGCACTTACCCTAGGTACTTTCATTTGAAATTCGTTCCACCTCAAGGTACTTAGTTTTGGCAGAGCCACCCCAAGCAAGAATGCAGATATGCAAATTTCGTAAATAGTAGTTTAATTTCAATGTCTAATATTCGGGTAAGTGTCAGAATCCAATACTTACATATATTACACCGTACCTAGTTTTCTATTATCTGTGACCGTAGTTTTTGAACTTTTCAAAAGTCCTACCTAATTGAAATAAAACATTTTGACTTTGACTTGTTTTATTTTGTTTTAAGTAAGATCCATGTTAGCCAAAACAAAGTTTTTCTTTCCTTACGAAGACGAAAAAGATTGTTCTAACTAGTGTAAGTAAATAAAATGTAACATTGATAGATGACTATGAAGGTAATTTACGTTTATTTCCTTCCGTGACATGTCATTCGACGCATCTAGGTCAAGTGAATACTAATGACTCCAATAAATCTCGCCGTGGCTAGGAAAACAATGGAAAATAGATTAGAAACAAAGTGATATGAACACAACGTAGATATCTGTTCTATCAGAGAAATTACTTAGGTATAGGTAGGTACCTACCCAATCATAACATTTGTAAATAGGTCATGTAAGGTGAACCTGCACTGTAGTACGTTTGCAATTGACTACTCAAATCTAAACAATAAAGTAACAAAATATGAAAAGCTCAAAATAAAGAAAAAAAGCTCAAGATCTTATTAAGAATTTCATAGAAAATCCCCAATGACACTGCTAAACTCGGGAATCAAACTCAGGGCCCAATTCTCAGTTGGCGCATGTTATCACTTTGACTACTGATGCAGTTGAGATCACTTATTTATAAGTTTTACATATTATTATATACTACCTACCTACCTATGGAAGGATGTACCTACCTACCTAATCGTGTATCACGACATCTAATTTTAGCAGAGGCCCAGAGAACCCACAATTCGCCGGTATATTTAGGTCCCAAGTACGCAGGGGGCGAGCCTAGTGTCATTAACCGGGTACAAATTCCAACCTGGAAATCGAACTTAGGAGAACATAGAAATTGTTTATTCATTATTTACTAGCTTCTGCCCGCGGCTTCGCCCTCGTGGAATTCAGTCTGTCATCACATCCAACGGGAACGGGATAAAAAGTATCCTATGTCTGTCTCCTGGTTCTAAGCTACCTCTCCAACGATTTTCAGCCAAATCGGTTCAGCCGTTCTTAAGTTATAAATAGTGTAACTAACACGACTTTCTTTTATATATATACTAGCTTCTGCCCGCGGCTTTGCCCCCGTGGAATGGGGTCTGTCATCACATCCCACGGGAACGGGATAAAAAGTATTCTATGTCCGTCTCCTGGTTCTAAGCTACCTCTCCACCAATTTTCAGCCAAATCGGTTCAGCCGTTCTTGAGTTATAAATGGTGTAACTAACACGACTTTCTTTTATATATATATAGATACTAGCTTCTGCCCGCGGCTTCGCCCCCGTGGAATCCGGTCTGTCATCACATCCCACGGGAACGGGATAAAAAGTATCCTATGTCCGTCTCCTGGTTCTAAGCTCCCCCTCCACCAAATTTCAGCCAAATCGGTTCAGCCGTTCTTGGAGTTATAAATGGAGTAACTAACACGACTTTTTTTATTTATATTTAATAATAGTATAAATAATTATAGAGGTCAGTGCAACCAGCCAAACCCACCCACAATAATGCTACCTTTAGGTATGAAGTGATCTCTACAGGGAAATAGGTACCTACCTACTTAGGTACCTATTTTCCTAACTCGGATTGCCAGACGAATTCCATTTCTCTGATTTACTACTTCAGTGATTAAGTAAATCTTACCCCCATATTATTTTCTAAAGCCATAAAAATGGGCATACGGTATTCATACTCAGGTAGCAATACTATGGCAATAATGGGTGACCTACGGGCTACGGCGACCTTGATATAACAAAGCCATACATTTTAGTTCCCCTCAAATATTCCACAGGTGAAGATTAAGTTAATTGTGTTCGTGAAGGCATTCGTTAAATGCTCTAATTTACTACGCATACTTCATGACTTCATATTTCTACGGAATTAGGTTTTTTTTTATGATTAATACTTACACACAGCTCCATTTCAAAAGGTAAAACCTGCCAACCTAAGTAGAGTTACGCACATTGTTGTTCAGTTTAGTTATTTTCGTAATTAGAGTACCTACTAGTATTCTATTATCTATGACTAGAGGTACCTAGGTACCTACCTGGTCAGTAAATATAGATAATTCTACATCAAAGATTATGATTGTAAGGTAGAACCCTGCCCAGTATTAGGATGGAAAATGAATAAATTCAAGTCAATGATTAATCTTACTTCAATCTCTACCCACCCAGATTCTCAGTAGCAACATTCTTACATGACGGTGCCAGTGAAAAAGTCTATCACTTTCCCTTCATAATAGGTGTTTTCTACTTTAGCTAAAACTACAACAAAAAGATTAACGAGGAAATAAATAACCCAGAACGCTAAATAAGTACCTACCTACCCACAGAAAGGCTGATAAAACTTACTATTCTCCTACTAAGCTATCTTTGTATTGTCACGATTTAAGACGAGGGTACTTCCTCAAAACACTCAATAGGAAGGAAGGAACTGGCTAGCGTGTACGTTATCGCTATCAGTGATGTAAGGTGCGGCCCGCAAGGCGGCGGGCGAGGCGCGCTCGCTGCCGCGGCCGCCGACGCGCGACGTCATGGCTCGGGCCGCAGTGCCGGCTCAGCGCGCCGCGCCATCACACGTTCACTGAGTCAGTCAGTGCCTCGCAGTGCCTTCCACACGACGCTTGTGCCTTTTTACCGTACGTATCGAATCGTCCACTTTACAAGTATCGAAACTTTTCTATATACACCCACAACTAGCTTGTACTTTGTGTTCTTTGAAAGTACTCTGTCTTGTCGTGTGTTGTGATTTCGCGCGAAAAGTTGTTTACAAACAAACAAGTGTGTCGCCGGCGCGTTTGTCAGCTGTAAATAGTGCAGTGTTGTTTCGTGCTCGTGCGTGCAATGCGTGCTGCGCGCCTCCATGTCAGTTGAAGCGTGTGGCAGTGAGTACTGTCCGACAGCACGCTGGCTGCTGACAGTGAGATGGCGCGCTCGCCTCGCAGGATATCGGCACATAGGCGCAGCCGCAGCCGCTCCAGGGAGCTGACCCGCCTGAAGACCCAACTCAATGGGAAAGGTACGTACGACCTCATACTGTTTATATTACCTACGTAGGCTACCAGATACCTATCTTATTGTTTGATTGAGCGTGATAAGTTTATTATCATAATAAAACAAACTGTTTCCCTCTGTAACGCTATCTGCGACAAATGGCGCAGATATACCTACCCATGTTGTTTATGGCCATGTTTATTATGAAATTCTTGGCTATTTGACGATTACCTAGGTAGGTACCCATTAGTTTTCAATTTCCGAAAAATGTGGTACCTACCCATTATATAACATACCTACCCACATTAAACCTTTCAAGCGTTTTACGCTGTTAAATCTATTTTTACAAAAATGCTCTACCTACTATGATATTTGAAAAAATGGTGCAGCCGATCGAAAGTGTAGCGACCAATACGTCAGCACGAGGTTTCATACACGACTTGTAGGCGCGGTTTCATACAACAACCATACAATCATGTTTTTGTAACAGGTTGTACAACTTACATAGTGGTCTGTATCGGCAGAGAACCGGCTCGACACTCGCCGGGATTTTCGCGTGATATCGCTACCCCAAGTCTGATATTTCAATTGTGTTGTACCTAGTATTATATAGTATAGTATACTTATGCACTTTATTGCACACCAATAACTCTTACGTTTAAATAATGATAGAAAGAACATAAAACTTCAATTAATGCATGCATGTATCAGTATCAGATAGATTTCGTAGAAAAACCCAAAAGTAGGTAATAATAATGACAAAATTCAGTGGAAAAACCTGTCAAAGATCAACAATATGACGATTCTGACATAATTAAATAGTAAACTTGGGGCCTGGTTGTACCCGCGCAGTTCTTATCACAAAAAAGTAAACACCCGCACTTAGCCTTTATTACTTTTTTATAGCATTTTTTTCACGTAAATATATACAATATACAAACAAGGAAAAACTGATATGTTTTTCAAGATCGTCAGCATCATCCTCTTGCCCTTAAGTTATTTGGGGTCAATTAGCCGTAGTTACTTTTCTAGATAAAATTCTTAAAATTTCTTAAATCTAATATGAAATTCCCCTTTCATAGTTATACGAAACTCTTCAAGCCTGTTTCTGTCATTATATTGCGTGCCCTGCTCTCGATATATATTTAAACAAGCAGCTCTCATCATTCACTGGCAACTCTGCGCAATTTTAGAAGTAGCTAAAAATTTGCTTAATCTGTGCTCGGTGAACGCTTTCATTCTTTTCGTTTGCGCGGCAACTGATTCTGCGTTTCTCTGTGTTTATTTTAATTAAAGTGTATTTTAATATAATTTCAACCAAATCTATGCCTAAACGGCAACATAAAGAAGTTTTACAAAAGTTAGACGATAAATGAAATGTCGTCTTAAAATTATAAGCCGAATAAAGTGTCGTCATAAAGCGGAGTACCTAGCGTCGTTGGAACGGAGATAATAATTATTCTTCATGAAATAAAAGTGACAAGTTGTCTTGTGATTACACCGGTATGGCTACTGGCTCTCGTAGCAGTTTAAAGCCGCAAGAGTTTCCATAACCTTCGGAGGTACCGGTTGACGCGGGTGGTGTACGTGATACACTGACGTGCTCATTGGACTCGGGGCGTACACGAGATGTACACACGAGATCTCTTACTCTTATGTGGAGCCCGTGAGGCTCCAATAAGCAGTTTTATCAATCACATGTAAGTGCCTACAATGTTTTTTCATGGGTATGTTGATTTAAATAATAGGTTACCTATACCTACTTACTGCAGATTACAATAACATGTAAGTCTTGTGCTGATCACAATTCGAAGGAGTGCATATAATAATTAAAACGAGTAGGTACATATGGTTCTAGAAGAACACAAAACTCACTGGAGTTTTATGCTCTAGGAGACACAATCTCATGCTAGATAAACCTACATCTTGGTTTGTTTCAATTTTCACCTATAAATAGGGCACGGCCACCCTTGAGGGCCCCAATGCCCAATGATCTAAAGACACCACAAAATCTTGTGGAACAGATCCCGGTTAGACAATATCCACAGGTTTCTGTTTTGTTAAGCAACAATATTGTCAGTATAGACAAGGATATTGAGTTGAATAAATACATAATATGCAGTATAACAATAACAATGTAAATTCATCTCACTAAGGGTACATAAAAGATATACTTTGTGAATTTTGTGATGGATCCTGACTATTCCTGACTGACATTTTGCCCTAACAAAAATAAGGAGAATTCTAGTTCTCCCTATATGTGATAATTAGTTTTTATATGTTGTGAAATAGTAAAAGACCACTGTAAGCATCTATAGAATGCCTGTGTGACAAGATGTTTTGAAAACCTGCCATTAAAAGCGACCAGTTCTTCAATAAGCTTACAACCAATTGTAAGTGAAACCCACAACTACCCATTACTATTGAAGGACATGAATCTTCAATACAGGCTGGAACACCAGCATTGTGCACAAGACCAACATTGTGTGCAAGAAATGGCCAACTTAGCCATAGTGGTAAGTCATGCCGGAAGGCTAACACATTTTTTACCTCACTGCAGGATAGCATGCAATGTTAAGTGTATTACTTAACCATGTTAAAGGATACTCAATTACCTTTGTAATCAAGTCTCATAAGACCGTGTGCCATTACTGTCTTCAGGAAAATCAGATGAGCTATCTACTTTGGCCAACTTTAGCTTTCATTTCCCATTATGATACAACAAACTTTAGTATCAGAAAAATAACATCTCAGAAGAATGCTGTCAAATAGAGCTTTATTTCCATTTGGAAATGACATTACATACCAAAAAGTTATTGGAAAACCACATTTATTAGTAAATGTTTATTCAGAATATAGTATTGCCTATATTGTTATAATAAAGTAATTCCTACATTGGGTTGCTCAGATGCGTAATAATTTTACAAGATGGGGACATTACAAGACAATCAATACATTAATATGTATAGAATCTGGTTATTAATATAAAGTATTCCTTATATTATATACATGGAGATGAGATGATATGATTATAGAAACTTTAGCTCTAGAAATGCTTAGAATTTATCAGTAAAAAATTCCAGTTATCATTGTCTTGATAATTTCTTAGCTCCTGTATGATATCTACCAGAAATATGTCATTATAATAATATTTAGCAATATTTATTGCAGCTTGCCCAGCACCAAATTCTGGGCCACAGTGAATAGGTACATTATACACAAGATAAGATAAACTAAAATGTTGTAATAAAATTCCTGTTTATTATAGGAGTACCTATCATGTAAAATAGAAGTATTGCATAACTTATGTATTATGACATAGCATTTACTTGGTAAAGTCTATATCACCTAATCCAGTGCTGTTTGTGTCAACAAGCATCCAGTTTGACAAGTAGTTCAACCTTTCAACTATTATATTGGTCTAATTGAAATAAATCAATTTTGACCTAGACTTTGAAGCCCATGGATTTTGCAAAAAATGTGGACAAGCAACCGAAAATCATTTAACCAATCCAGGTTAGGTTGTAACATTTGTATAGTGCATAAATTCCCTTATGTGCATACCATTGATTTTAGAAAAGATAAGAGGTGTAGGTAGTAACAATACCTACATCATATATAAGATATTTATATAGTTTTTTATTTTTTTTGTGCATGTTAAGCAACATCATAAATCATCCTATTGTATAACAAGACATAGGTGTCATGATGTGTCATATACCCTAGTAAATTTTGTAATAAACATTTCATTTATTATACATAGACATTTCTATGTTCATTTAAATTGCCTTGGCCACATTCATATGGCAGTAGTGCAAAGGGTTAACACATGCTAGCACATTTTGGTCACAGGACATCATTAAAAATAAAGTTTATTTAGTACTTTTATTTTTAAACAAGAGAACTACATAATGAACCCAGAAATATGGTATTTGACCTGGAAAAGATTCTGGTTGTTGCTTGTTACACCTTACACCAATGTTTATATAGTAGTGATAATTACATTTATTCAGAAAATATTATACTGATAAAAATATTGAGTCTTTGAACAGTTTGTACTTATCAAAGTTCACATTTATAAGGAGAATTTAGATACAAATAGGTACATACCTACATTGTTTAGAACTACAATATTAGGTGCCTCTACTAGGATAAAGCTGGGCTAGACTCATAATAAATAAATGCATTGCCTTAGTCTTCTGGAAACATTTAAAGCAATGAATATTGAAACTTTCACTTGGACTTGGATATATTATCTTTTCTTTGTTTTGTTATGGTGTCCTTCCAAACACCTTTTGATTAGAAGATTTAGAACAAACTGATAATCTCACCAAAAATAAAGGTTACAGTCTTCCTACAGAAACCTCATCCACCAACAATTCTCATTGCCAGAAATCCCAAACTTTTTCAAAGTATTCTATAGCCTATGTTAATCTGGAATAATGTAACATTCAAACCGTGAAAGAAATTTTGGAATAGGCCCAGTATTTTTTGAGCCAATTCGTTACAAACATATGTACATACAAATCTTTCCTCTTTATAATATTAACATAGATAAGCACCTATAGTATATGGCGAACCCATTCTCAGGGAGATCTCCTCTATCCATACCAGGTATTAAGTAGGTATTTTATGAAAAAATCATTGGATTTGCGGCTGCCTATAGACTGTCCGTCATAAGTCAGTTTCATCCTTGCTCTAAAATTGGGGGGGAATGTTCGTAAGGGAGTCTCTAGGGAATGTATAAGTCCAAACTAATATTGGTAAATATCAATATATATATATGTAGGACTGTGCCAAACAAAGTTCTATATTCATATTTTACTGTAAATTACATTTTTAAATGATTATTTAAAAAGTGTTTTTGTGGCAAGGGGTTGTTCAGATATGGAATGAAGTTCCCTGTATTAAGCACAACAGATATGGAATGAAGGGTGTGCTGATATAATCATTACCACTTATCTATAATCTAGATGTGATGAATGGCCCATTCGCCCAGTGAAGGGAAAATTGTGTGATTAGAAAGTAGTGTAGAGTACAGCTCTGAAATTTTAATGTAATTCTTTTAAAAGTACCTATCTACCTTACTATAACTATGTTTTACATCGTCAAATAAAGTATTCTTCAAAGTTTTATTCGAGTCAGTATTATAGATACCAGAGCCATACTGGAACCTGGTAGGCGCCATGTCTTTACATTCAGGACTATGACAAAAGAAATTTCATAAGCTGTAATCACACAGACTGCTGGTCGGCCTTTTAACTTACGAATATTTATAACTATTTAGTTATAAATAGTTATGATTGAAACTGACCGATTCACGATTCAGCAGATTTATATTGATTTGATATGATATTAATTCTGATATTTTAATAACATTTTGTTATTGTTTATCCTGTGCTTAATCCAGAATTATTACTTAGTACTTAATATCAGGCACTGATCTTGCTGATTCATGCCATATGTAGTCCTACTACGAAATTCATTATTCTCCAACAATTAAGAATGATCATTAACATTTATTTTCAAGTTCCAGGTACCTACCGTAAATACTATCTAAGGGAATCAGTTTCTTACATATTTAATAAAATGGTTGATGAACCCTGACCCTCTGGAGGGTCACAGCAATTGTAGCTGGTCGGCTTTGTGTTAGCTAATTGGTCCTTAACAGAAAGTCAAGAGACTGATATGTTTTAAAATAATGCAATGTGATTATAACAGATTTATTTTACAGGAATACATGCTTTCGGCTTATCTCAAATTTACCAATACTCTAAACATCTGCTTGTTTAAATATATATCGAGAGCAGGGCACGCAATATAATAAATGATCAAACGAACTTACCTGTTGTGAAGTTCGATCATTATTATATGAGTGCCCTGCTCGAAGATATATGGTCCCTACCCATCCCACCCCGGGTAAAATTTGAGATAATTCGCGACTCTAAAAAGAATGAAAGCGTTCACCGAGCACAGATTAAGCAAATTTTTAGCTACTTCTAAAATTGCGCAGAGTTGCCAGTGAATGATGAGAGCTGCTTGTTTAAATATATATCTTCGAGCAGGGCACTCATATAATAATGATCGAACTTCACAACAGGTAAGTTCGTTTGATCATTTATAATCCTGATTTAGCCATCACGTCATCAGTCAAAAATGTGTGTCAGCCATTTCTATTATTATTTTTAAGCAATTTGAGAAAAAGTAAAAGTTGCACGAAGTCAAATCTTAAGAGTACAGTTACATGGTGTGCGGCAATACCTCGTAGGTACTCCTATGAAACAACACTTATGAGAACGTTGTGTTTCGCCGAGTGAGTGAGGATACCGGAGGTCCAAATCATGATCTGATCGCTTGCCATCAGATGATCCAATTGCTCGTTTGCCTTCCAATCCCATAAAAATACACTGTTAAATTACCATATAATACGAGGTCTACAGAGGGTCTTGAATTCTTGATATGCGGAGATAATTCTGTGCGCGCCGTCCGAGCCATCAGCTAGCAGCAGATAATTGCGCAAACACACTGAACTTGGGACTGCCCTCCAAATGTAGCGTCGTAGCATTGCGGAGGTAAAACAACGTAGAATATTCTAATAATCGGTTTAGTGCTGAAGGAATATATTATACAAATATGAAGTCACAGCGATAGCTTAAAATAGAGGTGCTAATCTTATACAACTTCTTAAAGCTATACAAAGAATTCATCCAAAGAAGAAATTGCAATCATATTTACATTATTCTCCAAATTAACTTTTAACCAGTAGTTTTTCCAAAATCAAACCGATACTTAGTAACCATAATTATAATTGTATACCTATAAACCTAAATAAAATTTAATAAACTTGTTCGTAATTTTAAAGTTATTCTTCTTCATAATTCCTTGTAAGTAGGTACAAAAGCGTGCCGATATTTGAGAGAACATATTATATATACCTAAATAAATAGATAAAAAGTCGAAAGGATTTTGAGAATTCCAAACACAAAAGTCAGTTAACAACCTACCTACTTACATATTAAACTTTCTAAAAGATTTTATAAAATTGAGAGCAGAATTTTAATTATCTGGTTAAATTATCATTAATAAATTCTACGGAGCCTGTCTTCACATCAGATCTTGGCCGTTGTAACATTGTTAGACTAACTACGTAATGAATACGAATAATTAAACAGCCACATTAGCTAATTGGTTCCTTCCTGTTACTGTTACATATTTCCACGTTCAACGATACATTAATGCAGGTAAAACTAATTTCAACTCTTTCGTCGTTCTAATGGAAAAGAAATGGAAAGAAATTGGATGGATTATAAAGGCTTGGATCTGTTCCTAGTTCCGTAAGAAATATTAAGTTTTTGCCGATTTAATTTTAAGTTTTCAATAATTCCTACGCTAGTAGTAAATTAATAAGTTAGGTAATTAAGCCTTAAAGCAAGTTTACAAAATTTACATACGATTACATCCTTAGTCTCTTATTTGTTTCCCCAAAAGGTCAGGCAGAGGTGTACTAATGTACACCCGCAGCCAATCGGTATTATTTAGGTCGTCCCACGTAATACAGAGTGAAACTATCCATTAAGGGACACAAATCTAAACTCCGAGCGGATATAGATAATATCATATCATCTTAATTATTTGCATTATTTTATGTCTGGACTTTAAAAGAGACCATGATTCGTAAAAGTGTCTCTAAAGAGCTACTTACAGAAATAAATATCATTTCATAGAAAAATCCTATCAATTTGCCCGACCTGCGACTCGAACGTTGAATCTAGAATTATCTAGAATTATACACGGCAGCTCCGCTTGCGAATACTCGTACCAAAAAAACCGTACCGTTGCTCTAAAGTCAATACTCAATAGGTACTACATTGAATTAACAAATTAATTTAGTTTAATTTAAATTTAATAAAAGTAAGTAAGTTATAGTTAATTTCAAACTAAATTGTGCATTCCACAATGTAGTTTATAAAATAAGAATTATGAACCCCGTCCGTCGGGCACAGCAATGTAGTCACGCCCATGACAAGACCACACCTGTGTTCTTCATCCATACATGTCAGCCTAGCCACTTGGGGAAACAGGCGTGATGTTAATATTTTATCTTAATAATCCCTGGAGACCCATTGACGGCCATGCTTGTTATTGCACAGTTTCATTCGGGAATAGAGGCACATCTGACATTAGTAAAGGTGAGGGTGTCAAGGCCCGGTACCGGCCTCATAAACCCGAATCGAAACGCAACATCGCTGAGGCCGGAATTACGACCATAACGTGCTGTATTACGGTATCGTGGATCAAATGATACGCTGACGGTAGTGTCCTTTTTTTACGGTACTGTGATCCTTTTTTATAGTAAGTACCGTAAATCATACTTAAAATGATTGGCAATACACAGTTTATATATCTTTTTTCGATACCTAGCCGTTATGCAATCTTGATAATCTAACTTGACAATTGAAAATGAACCATCTGAATAAACACCAACACTATACCTCCTGCACGTAAATAATGAAATTGTAAGGTACAATAAAAATATGAAGCAACTGCCTGAAATATTACGTAAGCATAATATAATAAAAATAATAGCTATAGTAATAAAGTCAACGAAATCGCATAAGTCGTTTATTTATTCACAAAAATAATATATATTCAACTAGCTAAAGCGATATTAGGATTAATACATGGGTCCCAAAAGTAATTTAATCAAAAGCCAACAATGATGATCTCTTTATATGGGTCTCTATACTTCAGTGAGGTCAAGCTGTATATCGGGATCCATTCAATTAATGAAGTTAAGAAGTTCACCAGTATTTGGAACATTTAATTTCTAACAGTGATACAATAAAATGTTTACACCACCTGCTCGAAAATGTCAAATTATATGTCAATGAGTCATTAGTGGCCGGGGGCACAGCCGGTCAATAATGTTGTACAGGGATTTCATTATGACCCGCTGGTCAATAATGTGATTTGAATTTGGAATCTCACATGCTCAGCTAAATTGGCAGTATAGTACTAACAAACACCCTTTGGTGCCAGAAAGTGGAAAGCTATTCTCGATACCCTTACTACGCGTGGATGATATCCTCGATTTCCTACAAAATCATAACGACGGCTTCTTCACATTGCTAGTAAGCTTTTAAAAAAATAATAAAAAAAAATATCGTTGCCATGTTTTCGAAGACATAATATTGTAAGTATAATTAGAATATGTTATTCTTACTGTTTGTTTATTTAATAAATACTTTGTTTTTCGTACTATGGCTATCATTTTCTCACAGTAGGTGTAAAAAGTAGAGTATCCTCCTCTGGGCTAAAGGTGTCTTTGCCTTGGGATAGCTTGAATCCCTCGCTGCATTCAGGATTCTTGTACTCTTAACTCCCGAATACTTCATTGCGCTCGAGATTCAATATGACGCCCGTGACATAAGTCACAACTTTAGCCCCTCGGTGCATAATCTACTATTAATAATCTATTCAGTAGTTTTAACGCAAACCCGTAACAAACGGACAAGAATTTTAAAAACCACGTTTTATGCTTCGGAGACGTTTATATGTACATATACGCAAACCCACTTGTTTTTTTTTAAATATCTTCAATGTACAAACACAGTTTTTTACGATTTTATAATAGTAGAGATTTGATCCTGAACCAAATATAAAAAAAAAATATTGAAATTTTATCACGTTGTATTGATATTATATAATTCCCGACGTTTCGGATCCTTTACAGCATCCATGGTCACTGGTAGACTTAGTACAGCGCGATAAAATCCGTTTCAATATCTAATATTCGCGTAAGTGTCAGAAATTAAAAGAGAAGTTTAAATATTTAATATTTTCTGACCTCTGACTAAGCTGCTTATTATACGGAAAACCTATAGCTACTAGTATTTTAAATTATCTTTGACACATCAATGTAACATCAGCTGATACTGATGTGTATCGTGTTTTGACCTACCGTTTGTACAGTCGCAAGCACATGAAATTACAACAAACTGACAAATTTTATCCTAATGGATAATAAACTCTAATATTTGAAGATTAAATTGAAAATCGATTGAATAAATTTAAATACCACTATTCGCTGGCGATTTTACAGCTACATCAAATGTGCTATTTATTTCTAACATTTGTAAAATTTATGTCAGCGAATGTTCGTGATATTTTTCCATGACCTTGTGAAGATACACTTGTAAAACATAAACTAGGCAGTTATGATTCCATGTAACTATCCAGCAGTAATATCTAATACTACAGAGAGTTAACTAATTAACTAATGACACGCAAAGTCACACATGTTTATTTGGGCACGGCAATTTTACATAAATTTATAACTTATTGTGAACACTGCCCATGTTTTCACTGTATCCCAAAAACATTTTAGGACAAAAGGTAGCGTATGTCCTTCTCCAGGATGTAATTTATCACATTGCAAAAATTTGTCAAAAACCGTTTAGCAGTTTAGGCGTAACAAGGTAACAAACATGAATAGTATATGTCGAGGTTGCGGTTACAAAATCAAAAATTCAGCCACAAATGTCTTACTCGGTTTCGAACCAGTGGTCCATTGCCGGTTGCTCAACGTACAAACATATTTTCACGCCTGTCTCTCATTGGGGTAAGCAGGGCATGCCTAATCCTACTTCCTATCCTATCCTACTTAATATTATAAATGTGAAGGTTTGTGAGGATGGATGGCTGTTTGTTACTCTTTCACGCCAGAACGGCTGAACGGATCTGGATGAAATTTGGCACAGAGATAGATTATAGTCTGGAATAACACATGGGCTACTTTTTATCTAAAGTTCACGCAGACGAAGTCGCGGGCAGAAGCTAGTTGATCTCTAAATCTATCGTTCCGACTCTCTCGCTACAGGAAGGTGTTATTATTTCTTTTATTTTGTATTGAATTACAAAATAAAAGAAATAATAACACCTTCCCATAGGTACCGAAGGACACGCCTTAAGAATTAATTAATAATCACATGTCTTATTAAATAATAAGTTAGGTAATAACTACTAACTAAACTATAATTTAGCCCTACTTTAAGTATTAATTTGGTATACGCCTAACGAAAGTAGATATGTAATTAAAACGCTGTTAGCTAACGTAATTACATTTTAAAGTATAACTATACTCATATATGTAATAACTATACTTACACAGTCCAATGCTGAAAAAGAGGCCGTCAAAATAAAATATATTTAGGTGCAGAGTTGTAGATATTTTCCATGCAATCCAATCTACATAATTACGAGATAATGGTGACAGACAGGCACCGACACATAGGTAATTCTATAAGTTACTAATGGCTTAATTTTGTTTTAACTACACTTTTTTTTAATTAAGTAAGGATAAGAAAATCTATGGACATCCATTTTCTATCGTACATATATGTAACTCGCTTCTGCCAACGACGTCCGCGTAGCGTGATAATATATAGCCTATAGCCTTCCTCAATACATGGGCTATCTAACACTTAATTTTTTTTTCAAATCGAACCAGTACTTACTGATATTAGCGCGTTCAAGCAAACAAACACACAAACAAACTCTTCAGCTTTATATATTAAGTAAAGATATCACTAATTTTTTTTGTCCTATCTGCGTCTCTTCTATTCGCCCCCTTGCTTACTCCTAAAGGTATAAGCGTGAACATTACCAGATTTGCAAATCTGACGGGTTCCAGAGTGCGTTCAAATATACTTATTCCGTTTTTTTTAATATTTTGTTATCATAGATAAATAATGTTATTGTGTTAAATATTTAAAATAGGCTTGTCATATCCTGTCTGTCTTATCTATCTTGAATCTTATACTATGTATATAGGGATATACATAGTATAAGATTCCAGATACAAAACTGTATCTTGAATCTCTGTCAAGTTTATGCGTTCGCTAGCTGTTTAAAAGTCCGTGTAAATATTAATAATGTTGGCGATTTTCCGTGCAGCGTGCGACTGTGGCGTTATCACCAGCCGACAGTACTTCAATCGTATTTTACACTGACTTATAAAGTTGTAAGTTGTAAAGTTACTATTTTCTTCACGATATATTACACCGCCTGTATTCCCCGAAGGGCTAGGCAGAGGTGTACTGAAGTACATCCACAGTCCGCCGGTATCTTAAGGTCCCATGTACTTAAAGGGAGCGAGTCTATCGCCATTAACCGGGCACAAATCCAAACTCCTTGCTGCTACTGAGAATTTCAGAGAAAAACTCAATAACACTGCTCGACCTGAAACCTCGAATCGAACCCAGGACCTCTAGCGCAGTCGTGAGGGAAGGATGGATAAGGCGAAGTTTTTTTTTAAATTTTATTTCATGATAATGCCAAATCTTCGTGCGCGCCGATAGAGGTGCAGTGATGCGTTGATGTCTAATACACGGGAACAAATTAGGATCGAAATGGGTTTTATAGCAATTTTCTTATCAGATCGCTGTTTGGGATTTGTGCCCGGTTTGGGATTTATGGCTATAGGCTCGCCCCCTATTAGATGGGACCTGTACATACCGGTAATCTGTGATTGTACATTGGTACCTCTCTTCCTAACCCTACGGGAAATACCAGCGTGATAGTGTGTGATATATGAATGCTACGACATAATTATGTCGTTACTTGATATCGTCTCAGTCAACGTCTTGATCGACAAGGTATATGATAATCATCCTCTTCCTTGCCTTTTATCAATTAGTTGGCGTTGAGTTTTAGTCTTATCAGATGCGGCTGAATAAAATGTAGTGTTTTTACTTGAAGCGACTGCCATCAGACCTCTGCAGCCTAATTTCTGATCAGTACCAATATTAGAAGTGTGAGCTGGTTGTCAGACATTTTGGGGTTCTGACTACCGTCAACGATGGTCTAAGTGTTCTTATGGCAACCGGTCCAGCTTTGCGTTCTCCTTGAGGCACGAAGGGGATTGCGAGATAAGGATGGCAATAAGACGTCGTACGGCCTCTGAGAACGGTTGTCGCACTATTCGAGATCCTTTAAAAAACAAAACGTCAGTCTTCTTAGTGGACAGCTGCATTTAATCAATGAAATTCATAAATTTTACCGTGGTTAGCCATGCTTCGGCACAAATGGGCCGGCTCGTCCGTGTTGATAGGTACCACGGCCTCACAGAAAACCCGCGTGAAACAGCACTTACATTGTGTTTCGCCGAGTGAGTGAGGATACCAGAGGCTCAAACTCTTAAAAGGCCGGCAACGCACTTGTAACTCCTGTGTTATTGCGGGTGTCGATGGGCGGCGGTTATCGCTTACCCTCAGGCGGTCCTCGATTGCATAAAAAATGATCCCAACTAAAGAACATTACAATTAATGTCTGTGTAATAAATAGAATATTAAGATAAGGTTTAATGTACAATGGATATAATTAATATAAATAATAATTATTTCTGTATAATTCTATAATTAATATAAATAATAATGTATACTAATATAATATAAGGTAAAATTCATTAATATCATTATAATAAAATTAGCCCCCCAAATCCTACATTACGTCCGAGCTGAACATCTAGCCACGTGGGGGGTGGACACGCGTACTGTACTAATGTACTGGAAACTTACGCGGCTAACAAGGTAGGTAACCCATCAAAATGGAGAATTTTAATAATATAGAACGTATAGGGCCGCTTCCCGGGGGTGAGCGCCGGGGCACGTTTGGAGCTGACGCTGGACGTGACAGCATGGGGACCGTCAGCGACTCTCTGCTGAACAGGCGGGCGAGAGTCGGGGAACCCGAAGATGTTACAGCCGATCAACGGGGCGGGGAGGGGGCGGATGATGCTTTGCAGAGTAGGGCTTCGCCCACAGACTCTGCCGGCTCATTTGCAATGACCACGAATAACGCAGTAAGTGATGATAGAAGAAGAAAGTGGTCAACAGAAGAACTTCAAGAATTAATGTTTTGTTACTTTAAAGCAAGGTCTGGAGGACCAGGATACATAGGTAGATTACAAGAATTTTTCACACAAAGGAACCCTAATAACCCTAAAATCCACAAATTTAATGGAAATACCCTATCAAATCAAGCCCGCAGAGTTATAAAACAGAATGTAATATCCCAGCAATTATTAGATAGGATACAAAAACAAGCAGAAAACATTACACCCATTGAGAACCTACAATCTACATTAGAAGTGATTCAGGAATCAGAAACACCCCAAATTCTCACTATACAACACACGCAACACATACAAAACACGGAACATGTACAAGACACGCAACACATACAAGACATACAGCATACACCGGAACAAGCTGAAATAATAGACGACTTAACACGAAATATTGAAGTCAACGAAGATCAAGATCAGTTAATTCTGCATTTTTTACAGATTTTGGCTGAAACCAAGGAAACCCCCCTAGTAGAAAGATTACTTTTACCTAAAGCTAAAATAAATAAACATTTCTTACATAATTTATATACGTTAAACAAATACTTACCTAATTTACTAATTACACATAATAGTTTACACGAAATCAATAATATAATATACGCAACTGCTAAAACCTTAATAATTAATAATAATCAAATACCATACACACCTAAAACCACTTTAAAACAAAAATATGATCCACCTTGGAAAAAAAGAATACAAAATAAAATAGATAAATTTAGAAAAGAGTTAGGACAGTTAATAGAAATAGAAAGAGGAGTTAATACTCGCAGAATGATAAAAATTAAAGAAAAAATATACGCTAAATACAATATACAAAATGAAAATGATCATAACAATGTAGCAGAAACATTAAAACAAAAAATTAAGGCTCTAGCAGGAAGAATAAAAAGATATGAAGATATAAACAGTCGAAAAGAACAGAATAGATTATTTAATGAAAATGAACATAGATTATACAGTAGTTTAGGGAGTAATAACAGTAAAGATATCAAAATACCTAGGAAAGAATCAGTTGAAAAATTCTGGACATCTATATTATCTAACCCGATACATTACAATACTGAAGCAAAATGGATTGAAGAAGCGGAAACTGTATCACATGAAATAAATACAGCAGACGTAGAAGAGATAACAGAAATTCAAGTAAAATTAGCCATAAGAAAACTAAAAAACTGGAAGTCTCCCGGCATAGATAAAATACAAAACTATTATTTAAAATATCTTACTAGTGTTCACAAATACTTAGCTTCATTATTTACAAATATAGTAACAGGTACAGAAACGTTAGAGGAATGGTTTACTACAGGACAAGTTATATTAATACCCAAAAATGATAACACCGAAGACCCAAAAAATTGGAGACCAATAGCATGTTTACCAAATATTTATAAATTATTAACTTCCGTATTAGCCAACGTACTGTATAGCCACTGTGATGAGAACAACATAATGGCAGTGGAACAAAGGGGGTGTCGGCGTGGGGCCAGGGGATGTAAGGATCATCTTATGGTTAATAAAGCCATATTAGAGGATGCCCATCAATCTCAAAAGAATCTCAGCATGGCGTGGATAGACTACCAAAAAGTCTTCGACAGTGTATCTCATGAATGGCTTCTTAAGATACTTGACATCTATAAATGTCCAACCATAATCAAAAGATTCCTCAAAATAGCAATGCCATCATGGAAGGTGATCATGACAGCTCGTGGCACCCAAGAGTCGATAACCACTAAACCTATCTACATCAGACGTGGGATATTTCAGGGTGACTCTCTCTCACCATTGTTATTTTGCTTAGCAGTTAACCCCCTATCACAAATACTGAACAAATATGAGTTGAAGGGATACAAACTCAAAGATAGTTTCTGGATTAATCATCTATTATACATGGATGACCTTAAGGTTTATGCAAACAATAGAAATAACTTAAAAGTATTATTGGATAGCGTAGAGATATTTACAAATGACATAGGGATGAGATTTGGATTACATAAATGTAACATATTGCATATAAATTCAGGCTACAGAGGTAATACAATAGGAGAAGGTCATATACTGTTAAGTGGAGAAATGTTTAATCAACTTGCAATAGGAGATAGATACAAATATTTAGGAGTACACGAGTCAGGAAAAATAGAACACAGTATCATTAGGGAACAAATAACTAAAGAGTATTTTAAAAGAATTAAGAAACTACTAAATACACATCTTAACTCACGATATTTAATAAAAGGCATAAATACATACGCTATTCCAGTCTTACTCTCTTCATTTGGTGTAATAAACTATAAAAACAGTGATCTTAAGAAAATAGATATAAAAACTAGGAAACTACTAGCAATAAAAAAGGCACAACAACAGAAAGCAGATGTAGAAAGGCTGTACTTACCAATAACACAAGGAGGGAGAGGCCTATTAAATATAGAGTACATGTATAAAACACAGATATTAAAATATAGACAATATTTAAAGGCAGGTAATGATCATCTTATAAAAGCAGTAATACAACACGATACAAATAGAGATAAATATTCTATATTAAAGGAGGCACTAGAAATAGAATCAGAACTACATTTAGCGCAGGGTAATACTCATACAGACAAAGAGATTAAGGAGGCAATAATTAAAAAACAAAATTCATTATGGAGAAGTAAGCAACTGCATGGACAATTTCCAAAAAAAGTATTAGATCAGGCCAATGTAGATAAGGAACTATCATTCAGATGGATAAAAAAACAACAAATATCTTCAAGCGTAGAATCATCAATATTTGCAATACAGGATCAAGCAGTCATGACGCGACAACATCAACGCGACGTTTTGAAAGCACCAGTGGACGGAAAATGTCGTCTGTGCGCCTGCAAAGATGAAACCACGCAGCACATCATCTCAGGTTGCGAAAAATTGGCAGGGACTTATTATGTTAAACGACATAATAACCTTGTACAGTACGTATACTGGTGCATAGCTAGGAAACATAAAATAGAAGTCTCTGAACTCTGGTGGAAAGAAACACTCACACAGCCACAAGTTAAAGAAAACGAATCTGCAAAACTTTTATGGGAAATGCCAGTTCAAACTGATGTCACTGTAACTCACAATAGACCCGATATAATATACATAGATAAAAACAGCAATAAAACATTTTTAATAGACATAACTGTGCCATCAGACTATAATATAGGAGCAAAAGAAATTGAAAAACTAAGCAAATATCACCTTTTAAAAACTGAAGTCAGTCGTCTATGGAACACTCAAACAACTGTTATACCAATAGTAATAGGCGCAACGGGAATAGTAGCTAAAAGCATTTTAAAATACCTAGAAAAATTAGACGCTCAAATTAACATCAGTATCCTTCAAAAACAAGCAGCCATACACACGACAATCATACTCAGCAAAGTCTTAGGAGATACTGTTTTCGTACACAACACTCAAGATCAAAACACACAAAATACACAACCATCATCTAACACACAACAATCACTAACTACACTACACTCAACGAACTCGGGAGCCACACCTCACACTGTTCATATAACCAATACACAGCAGTCACAAAATACACAAGATCAACATGCACAAAACACCGATCAAACACAAAATGCATCAAACACAATACACTCAAATGACACACCACATTCAGGTAGCAACCAAAGAAGAGGAAGAGGAAGAAGAAGGCGAAGAATGGCCAGATCATAACAGAATGCATACACACAATAGACATATATATATATATATATACATTTAAATCTTATATACTTTATATATAAAACGATAAAGGGGCAAAATAAATGCCTTTTTTCCTGTTGGCTACGGGACGGGGCATTTATTAAAACCGACAGAAAAAGTCGAGAAGATGTTCCATACACATATATAATAAAACTAGAATTAAGATTTTTGTTGTGCCCTATAACAGGGTCCATAATTGTCACAAATATTATATTTACCATCTACTATACACATTATGGAAAGCAAATACATGATTCATATCATATATATGAATACAATTCTCAAAATACAACAAGAATTATCATGTTCATCATTATTGTGTTAGCTAGTGACTATACTTAGTGACGTAAGATATTCCTTATATAAACGTAGGCGGTTGTGTTCGTGAGCGAGAGGCTTTCTCCGCGCTTGTCATGAACGTTCTTACTCGACTGATGCACCGGACATGAATATGCTTACAGAAAAAAGTAGTCTGTTAGTATGAAACAAGGATTTATGGAACATTTCTACAAAAATGATGATGCTATTTATATTCATACATAATTCTGGTGTGGGTGTATTCAAAATTGTTCTCCTCCTAAAAAATGCCTTGATTTTGTTGTTTTACATCTGATGATTGATTGATGATGACGATTTTTTTACTTCATAGTGTCGCCACATTGTTCTTAGCTGTATTTAAACGCTGAAGGTGGCCATGTGATCATTGCTTACTCTTCTTGGTCAGAATTTTATTTTTAATTTACTCGTCTGCAAAACGGGGACCATATTAACTGGTGGTAAGTGGTGCTCGCTGCCTGTGGACATCTATCTTTACCACAAAAAAGCCTGCAGCAACGGAGAGTTGCTGATAAGCCCTGCCTGTCACTCTTTTCGTTATTTGGTGCTTACCTGCTAAGTTTTGTAAAGGCCTGCACTTGATCATAGTAGAGATGGCCGCGCAGGTCATTTATTTTACGCAATGGGATGAAACTTACGATGTATTCATTTAAACCATCAGTCATTTCCACTTTTAAATGACTATTGAATTACACGTAGGGCTTACCATAAAAGGTAACAGGTTAAAAGGAATACCTTCCTATCTAGTTTCAAGGAATAGTAACGGTATTGTGGTTAGCAAGATTTAGTAAAAGCTAGTTCTTACTGTTTGTTCGCATTGACGTTTAACTGTTCCGTTTAGATAGCTTGCATTCGCGATAGCTATATTTATATTGTAAAACATGTAACACGTAGAGAAATCTTAGATATCTTTAATGCATAGATTGGTATACTTATTACTATGTGTTGATAAATTATGTTTTACTTACTAGTTTATACTACACGATAGGAAAAAATCAAAAACATTACCGGGAGAGTCAGGATCAGGTTCTTGGATGTCTGGAGATCAGGATCAGGATCAGGACAAGTCTGGCGTAGCGGCTGAGCCATCGGCTTCTGCGCCGCGTGTTGTCGTTTCGATCTACACACGAAGCAAATATTTGTGTGATGTACAGGTAGTTGTTCCGGGACTGAGCGTTTGTGTTTGTAAACGCACCCTCGATACAGGCAAAAATCCAAGTGCGGCAACGTTTTTATTAAAAAATACTACTTTACTAAACACTGCATATCTATAATTAAAATATTTGAACTTTGAAAAAATTTACCAAATAAAATTGCGGCTTTACAAAAGAACGACACTGCTTACTAAAACATTTGAAGGAGGTGTGATGTTATGATTAGGTATGTTATTATAGAAGAAGTTCAACATTCGTAAGGTACATATTGTTTGTCAAAACATGATTCATAAAAGTAATCGTTTAACTAAACACGACGTTTGAACTAGTTGTTGATTGAATTCTTATTTCTTTAGATACTCATTGTAAATAACAAGTACCACTATTAATAAGCAAGACATGTATGCGCGCTATGCTACACAATAGCATTCACCTCGCTATCTTATCACTGTTTATTGATGCAGTTTAATTATGTATTTTCATATGATCCGTAGCAAGTGTTATAATAATGCTTAGGTAGGTACTAACAGATGGGTGAATATTTGAAAAAATATTAGAACTTTATCCCAATTCAAGAATGCAGACTTAAAACTACAATTATGATACTTTATGAAAACTTAAACTACATCACTGCTGTCAAGCAATAAGACAACAAAAGCTATCTGAAACTATAATGTTACGAGAAATGAAATAATGATTAGTAAAATAATGTTCGAATAGTCACCCAGGTAGTAAATAGGAATAATATTAAATACTTACATGTTTTTTTTAACCCCCGACGCAAAAACGACGGGGTGTTATAAGTTTGACGTGTCTGTGTGTGTGTGTGTGTGTGTGTCTGTCTGTGGCATCGTAGCTCCCGAATGGATGAACCGATTTTGATTTTGTTTTTTTTGTTTGAAAGGTGAATAAGTCGGGAGTGTTCTTAGCTATGTTTGATGAAAATCGGTCCAAGATGGCCGCCGCCACAAGATGGCGGTTTACATATTTTTTCACAACTCCCACAATATTGGTATCAAATGAAAGGGCCTGACTAGTAGAATACTATACACTATGAAAAATTTCAAAACCAAGATGGCCGCCTCCACGAAATGGTGAATTTATTAATTTTTTTCACTACTCCCTCAATAAAGGTATCAAATGAAAGGGCTTGACTAGTAGAATACTATACACTATGATATATATAAGATATCTAATAGCTATGAAATAATTGTACAAAAGTTGAATAACTAAACGAAGAAAATACCGAATTAAACACTAAATTACCTGGATCTTAAAACGCAAGAAAATAAAAGAAATTAAACAAAATAACTAAGGAGTCCCTACAAAAAGTATGAAATAACAAATTAAATTAAAAATTAAAAAAAACCCCCGACACAAAAATAAACCTGAATCCCTATAAAAAGATAAAAATAATCTTGAAATTATAACCCTTCGTAAGTAAGTATGAAGTTTTTTGAATAAATTTTGTCGCGTCGGGGGACCGCTCTCTAGCTATCGCGTGTCTGCCCGCTCGGGTCGCCAAACTTGAATATGTTACGCTCCGCCCACTTTACGCCCTAACGCGCGTCGCGGCGATGTACGCGCCATCCACATCAATTCTGAATTCGCGCGATTCACGTTCGGGAAGCAAAAGGAAAGGAAAGGATTCACATAATTAGAGAGCGGTCCCCCGACGCGACAAAATTTAAGGGGCCGTCCTAAAAATTAACGCATTTTAGTGAATTTTGTTGACCGATTGTGAGGGATCTACAAAGAATTTATATAAAGTTATTAATTATTTGAAAAGAACTGTTCTTAAACCTGGCACAAGCGGAAATGGATTTTTCAATTTACTTCTATAATAATCGTAAATCCCTTTTATTGACAACTCCTTTTCCCAAAAAACGCGTTTCGAGTGAAGTTTGATGATTGGTTTACAAGAAAATATTAGTATTAGTGAATATTAAAAAATACTATAAAACCCAGCATATGCTCTACTTGGCACTAGCGGAAGCACTTTTTTCAATTTTCATACAAAATATAGCAGGAAAAAAATATTTACGTAACGTAATTTTTCGTGAAAATTGCAGACAAATATGTATTTTTTTCTATTTTTTAGAAAGACATTTTGATTATTTTTTAAATTACTTAATAATCTTCAGTTATCCCTCTAATAGGATCAAAAATTACTTTTTCAAAAAAAAAAATTTTGATTTAGTAAATCAAAGATGAAAAGACCTATAATTGTGCTATAATATCGAGCACGCAAAGCCGCTCGCGCCAGTCACGATTGGGCCTTCCCAGCGAGAGGACGTATCGCTTTGGTCACAGGCGTGCGCGTGTTCGACGTAAATATTTTCCCAAATTATACTGCGATTAACACAACTTGATACGTTGATTATTTTATAACTTCGAATTTCTAGAAAAGCCCTATAATATAATATGGTCTGGTATTTTTTGTAGGAAGTATGGGTAGTACAAGTTTCTCATTGTGCTGATTACGAAAATGTTTTTTTTGAAATCCAAGATGGCGGACATTACTTTTCTAAATAAATTAATATGGGTGTCAATTTCAAAGATTTTCAGAGGCTGATTACGAAAATTATATTAATTTTGAAATCCAAGATGGCGGACATTGCTTTTCTATATAAATTGATATGGGTATCAATTTCAAGGATTTTCAGGGGCTGATTATGAAAATTATTGAAATCCAACATGGCGGACATTGCTTTTCTAAATAAATTGATATGGGTGTCAATTTCAAAGAATTTTGGGGGCTGATTACGAAAATGACATTAATTTTTAAATCCAAGATAGCGGACATTGTTGTTCTAAATAAATTGATACAGCTGTCAATGTCAAGGATTTTCAGGGGCTGATTACGAAAATGCTTTTCTAAATAAATTGATATGGGTGTCAATTTCAAGGATTCTCAGGGGCTGATTACGAAAATCATAATTATTAATTTTGAAACCAGAGATTAAAATTTGGTTAATTTTTTCAAGTTAAATATGAACTGTTAACTATTTGTGATTTTTTTGCACATTCCTAGATATTATTATAAAGTTATTTTAGTGATGGAAAAACTCGACTGCGATCAGAATTGGAACCTGCGTCTTCTGGTTAGATAAATCAGATGCTATGATCACTAAGCCGCCGCGAGTTCCACCTGCCAGGTCTAAATTTGCATTCACATTCTGAATTTACGTCTTATAGGTGACGTCAGTAATATCTATTGAAAAGTCACTTCTTTTTTGAAGAACATCCTACAGCCTGATTGTACTTGGGATGTAGTTCCTTTGGAAACGTACAGTACAGTAGTTCCCAATCTTTTTGGCCGGGCAGAGGTTGCACCCGCCTTCGTGCGCATGGTACAGTCAAGTGGAAAATTACTAATGCAAATATCCTATTTAGTATTAGATCAGTAAGTAGATAGATTTTTATTTTATACATTGGCATAACATAATATACATCAAAAAAATTATTTATTAATAAAAGCAGGCGTAGTAAATTCTCAGTAGGAGCTCGGAATTTGAAATTTGTGCCCGGTTAATGGCAATAGGCTCGCCCCCTATTACATGGGACCTAAACATAACAGCGAACTGTGTGTGTATATGTAGTATGTATAGTGTATGTATAGTGTACGCCTCTGCCTAACCTAACCCTTCGGGGAATACAGGCGTGATGGTATGTTATGTTCGAGGTACTTACGACTGCGACTGCGTGTGATTGCGACATTAAGTATAATACCTATAGCTCTCAAGAGTCGGCCACCGAATTTCTAATACAAACGTAATACCAAGTTATATCGTATGTAAAACACAATTTATTGGATTACGATTTATTATGGTATTATGTTTTTGCCGGCAATTCAAGCATTCAAATTTAGACAGCGCAATGCTTGGTAATTTAGTAGCTATTATAACGCTTTATATTTTACTAGCTTCTGCCCGCGACTTCGTCCGCGTAGAGGAGATATAGGAGATATATGAGGATATATAGCCTATAGCCTTTCTCAATAAATGGGCTATCGAACACTGAAAGAATTTTTCAAATCGAACCAGTAGTTCCTGAGATTAGCGCGTTCAAGTAAACAAACAAACAAACTCTTCAGCTTTATATATTAGTATAGATATAGATTAGTATAGATTTAAAATATGCCATTAAATGATATACATTACAAACAAAATTATGCAATCATAGCACCTATTACAAAGCTCTATGTTCATTAGTCAAAAGCAACCTCTTCTTACATTAAATTATTTATAAGCAAGGGTTTTAATAAATTCAAAAGTATGAATATTGTAGTTATCGCCGTGATTACTACTGTAGTACAAAATTAATGTCTTATGTTGGTTCTTCATTAGGCACATTCTACGTGCATGGTAAATTATGAAAAACAAATATAATTCTATATATAATTCTTCAGACATCTCATCTCACACTTTTCACGATGAAGTGGAGCAAAGTTAAACTACATACCACAATTAGCACAGATGTACATACAACCGAGCGGTTTCAGTCGTGACCAAAATGTGTTTTGATAAACATTTAACAAAATATTACGATTTTGAAGTGCCTAGAAAAAGATAAAACTATCAACCCTCTAAAGTAAAAGTTTGAAAATTCAAAATCCCTGAAACACATTTTTTATGATGAGTAGCTACATATCTCATTTTCAAATACCTACCTTTAAAAACTATTCACCCATACTAATAAGTACATTAACCTTCAGGCTTCAACCCCCGTTTCCTACCCTTAAAATGTAAAAATCCATAAATCATTAAACTCGTCACTAGCTATTTATTAGTAATGAGTAGCTACAAAAATTACAATTTTCACCCCAATTTCCGCTTTCAAAGTTTTATGTTTTGATGTTTATTGAATATTGTATGTATAAAAATATACTAAATTAAAAACAAAATTGAAAATACAAAAAAAAACTAACGAGAATAAAACTAGAAAATTAATTTAATAATGAAAGGATCAACATTGTTTATAGGCTCGTACGCTCGATCTACAGCCATGTGTGCGTGAAAAGCGTACACAAACATAGAATTTACCTAAACTCGATCGAGTGAATTTTTAGGACGGCCTCTTAATCAAAAAACTTCATACGTACTTACGAAGGGTTATAATTTCAAGATTATTTTTTTCTTTTTATAGGGATTCAGGTTTATTTTTGTGTCGGGGGTTTTTTTTAATTTTTTTTTTTTTTTCTATTACTTATATTTGGCACTAGCTTTTGCCCGCAGCTTCGCTCACATGAAGCTACGAGTATATTAGGAGTATGAATGTAAAACCAATATTAATGATCTCTTCTTTGTAAGGGTCTGTCTGTATACATCAGAGGTCAAGCGGTATCTCAGGATCCATTCAATTAATTGAAATAAGAAGTTCACCAGTTTTTAACTTGGAGCATATTCTTTCTAACAGTGATAACAAAATTAAAATCTATTCAGCAGTTTTGGCGCCAACCCGTAACAAACAGACAAGAATTCTTAAAATATTTTTTTTTTTGAAAAGATAGAAAGAAAGAAAAGAAAGAAAAAGTTTTTATTTTCGTCCTTATGACGCACAACAAACCAAAAATACAAAAAATATTAAGTACTTATTATAAAACTTACTATTTATAGGTTGCCTAAAGATTACCAGCTGGCAACACAGCCAACTACTTTTATTATAGATTTTTGTGTTGTCTATGAACAAAACGAAGGAGGTACTAAGGAGGTTTTGGATTCGGAGACCTTTATATTATATAACTACTCTAACCCACTTGTTTTTTTTTAATATCTTCAATGTACAGACACAGTTTTTTTACAGTTTTGTAATAGTAGAAATAGAGAAGAAGAAGAGATTAGAGCCATTGGGCACTGTGGATAGGTCGCCGGCGACTCGGTCGATGGCGACTGCGGATTTTTATAGGTAGTTACGCACTTGGTGGCCGGTCACCTGTCTGTAATTATGGTTGTCGTATCGCCAGCAACCAAACTCTTAACACAGTCTAAAAGTATTTTTACTACTATATCTACCAGCAGCTTCGATAACCAGTTATAGACTAATAGATAGATGGAGTATTCTTTATTGTACACCAAAGGACATAACGAAAATAAAATACATAGTTATATGAGTAGGTACAATTGGTTAATAATATGGCCACTGGACTACAAAGTTCCGAGTTCAAAGCCAAGGCACAACCTGTATTAGGCCAGCGCCTGGACTGTATGGTCTGTATGTAGCCCAATCCCTCTCACTTTGAGAGGAGCACCACAACAGTAAGACACTAGAAGATTGATGATTATGATTACACCTAGATAAAACAACCGTGATTCTGTGAAAGTAATGACCATGAAAGATTCGTGGACTCAAGTTCTTGTGCCCTTTGTCCACGGCTTGTCAAAACAAAAACTGTGCCGTAGGTACGTGTTCTATCTCGCACGTTATCATCATCGACTTTCTAATGCAATCTTATCATACAAAAACCAGAATGGCGGCAATGTCCGTCCATTCGTCTGCCCGCTTTCTCCGAGGAATGAATTGAAAGATATCAGATACAAAAGATACAACACGTATCTTTCGTGTCAATATCACACGTAGATTCTGCGTATAGATTGAGCAATTTTGATTGCCAAGCTATATTCGTTGGTAAACGGCGTGGCAATCTCCTGTAAGAAGATATGTCTCTCATCTATGACTGATTTCCCTTACATTGATGATATAAAGAACTATTTTATAGATCTCAAAGTGTTTTTAACTATGTAACTTAAGTGGGCATGTCATCCGCCTTTGATTCATGCTTATTTTTTTTATTTAGATTTTGTATTAAACATAAGGGTATTTAATTTAAATAAGAAATCCAACCGGCGCAAACCCTATAAGTCATATTATGATCGATTATACGAAACAATAATTATGCTCAAACGCAGCTGAATCTGAAGTCTGTTTTAAAAATTTCATCAGCGCGAGAATATTTACGCGTGCTGACTCACGCGTCATAAGTCGGCTGATATTTATCGCCTGCTGAAATATAACGCATGCTATTTATGTTGGACGTAACAGGTAACATACGTTCCCAGTAGAAAAGAACTGGACTCTGGGAACTGATTTGAGGAATTGCATGCGTCAGGTAGAAACGGTGATTTCAAGACGTGTTCACTGAATTTCAATTGTCCAAAAGTAGCGTACCTGGGCATAGTTTTATCGACGGCGGTACTGGCTTTCAGATAAAAGGTAGCCTATCCTTCTCCAAGGCCCAATCCATCTCTATACCAACCAAAATTCATCAAAATTGTTTCAGTAGTTTCGGCGTGAAACTTAACAAAGATACTTTCGCATTTACAATATTAGTATGCATTTATAAATAAATAGTAGGTAGGTATCAGGTCGTGAGTCTCTATTAACTACAAAACTATCAAAACAGTCAGCTTTCTAACTCTGATCTAACTCGTGGTATCGGCGGCGTCTTCAAACGGCGGCTCACTTTCTGTTATAAACAAATAACCGGGAGTTAAAACAATATTTACGGCATCGCACTTTCATCGTGCAGTGTAATTAAACGTGTTTAACGTGTTGTAAAGGGTTATGCTATTCAGCACATGGCCGTACAATGGTGTGTACGACCTGGTTACTGAAAAAATGCTGCTATACTCGCATGCATACCAGCACACGATTTCACTCATAAAAGTATGCAGAAACTACACGATATAATACTACTTGCTAAGATTTTTGCATACTACCTCAGCTTCGTCCACATTTATAGGCAAATCTTGTAATAAACGTATCAGTGCCATGCTTCGGCACGAATGGGCCGTCTTAACCGGAGTGATATCACGGCCTCACCGAAAACCGGCGAGAAACAACACTTGCGTTGTGTTTTGCCGAGTGTGTGAGGATACCGGAGGCCCAAATTCTTTAAAAAGGCGGGCAATGAACTTGCGCCTCCTCTGGTGTTGCGGGTGTCCATGGGTGGCGGTAATCGTTTACCATCGGGTGATCCGTCTGTTCATTTGCCCCCCTAAAAAATAGAAAAGTATACAGGTCCTACCGGTCTCCAGTAGGTATTAATTCCTTTTTGAAGAACTTTATCAAAGAAGTCAGTTATTTTAGGCTAGGGCGTCCCACGTGGTGTTTCCAAAACATATCACTGTTGTGATTTGAACTGGTTACTATAGGTTATGCCTTATTATATATATTGCCTTATGCTTTATGTCAATACAAAAATCAGTTGTCTAAAGGCGATCGATCTTTTATTATGTAAGCACGACTTATTGTTTACAGCATAACACGATTCAAAACAGTTATGCGTACCTACACGTAGGACCACGTGCTAGTGTCTTAGATTTGCCTGGCTACTGAATAAGAATAAGAATTCATTATCATCAACCAATTATGATACAAGTTTAAGGTTATAAGTCCATCACGCTGTATATTGCGAATCGTTATACTTCACACACCTTTGAGTAAATTTTCCACGTATACAGGTTTCCTTGCCATTTATTTCTTCACTACTTAAACTGGTGCTTAATTAACTATTAATACGCACGATACAAGAGTTATTTATGCTAATTTATATAGCTATCTAAATCACATTTGGATGTCATTAAAAGGCAGACGCAACCGACAAAGAAAACAAGCTTTATAATGATCGCTCTCGGCCTGGTAATGTCTAATTTAATGGTTTGAAATTGAATCATTATAATTTAACAAGTATCAAGAAAATTGAGCATTGGTAGTGGTAGCTGGTTTATGGGTATAATAAAAGTAGATTTAATAAAATACTAGTGGCTTTTACTAGCCTGGTGATAGACTAATTATGACTTAGGCGGCCAAATAAAGGTCTCGAGTTCGGAAACTGATTACAACGCACTCCTGACTTTTCTGAATAATGTGCGTATAAAACGTTGTGAGGACATTCCTGTGAGATTTTCTCAACTGCTTCGTCGTGTGAAGTCTACCAACCCGCACTAAACTAGCGTGGTCTAGTTTCTGGATTCAAGCTTTATCCCTCTTTATTTTGAAAAGAGACCTCTGCCCAGCAGTGGGACATAGTTCAACAATCACTCAACATTGTTCAACTAGATAAGAATGTTGGTTAGAAAATAATATTCAAATTCTCACACTGCGTGTGAACAATACCAGAATTACAGGTGTAGTTTAGCTTCATGCTATTCCAGGTGGTATATTCAAGGTCGCTTACGCACGTCTAGACGGCACTGAAAGTTTGACGCCAGATTTGGGTTTCATGTTGCTGATAATTATTCAGTGGTATTCATTCTGTTAAAGACGTTACACTTCATTTTACTTGAAAAAACAAAACTCGCAAATGTTTAAAAACAAATAAACACGCTACCACCGCCATGAAAATCGATGGCATTCTGATGGTATCAGTATTACAGGCATCAGTATCAATGTGTTATGAATAAAAAAACCGGGCAACTTATTATGTACAAGGATTACAATCAACCATGTAAGTGTCAGTGGTCGCTATCCATGGACAAAACAACAGGTGTGCTAGAGACCAGTAGCCAGCTGGGCTATCCTATGCGCACGCGCATATGTGGGTCACGGTTGCGCAAGCGCCGCTCTCTACCAAACACTAGACGGGACGCACCTGGCGTTAGCGACATCGTAAACTTTTATAGTGTGTTAATTGACTCATCACTGAACTGAAAATATGACGTGCTAACATAATATTTTTCAAGAGGTAATAAAAACATTATCAATGTTAGTGGTGGAATAATTCTTCGGGCAATTTAATTTATTTCTCACGCAATACCGTAAATTTAAGTTACGGAGCAGTTAAATATGACACATTTTATTTTTGTTTATAACTTAGTAAGACAATCATGTACCTGATAATAATTATGTAACATGAAGTAATTAATCAGTTTCTGCCTCTATCTTATTCTTTGACTGTCGTGGATTCGAATCGATCCTAAACAGTTTATAGTTACAGGAATATACAGTCCTGTAACTATAAAGGTCCCTACGATATAGGCCTAGCATGGAACATCATCTTGAAAAAGAAATATTTGTGTCATTAGCAGAGCTCAAATTATCTCAGCCAACTTCTTCTTCCTTAAAGTTCATAGTGAGCCTAACACAGCCCATGCAGGGTACGAAGGACCTATGTAATAAATTAATCGTTCCATAACTGTCCACCCTAAGCCAAATTCCGAAGCCGAGGACCAGTCTTTGTGGTCCTGGCTGGCGGCCCTTATGGTACCTCAGCACGTGGGAACCTTGATAGGTTCCCAACTGTGTTCTATTTATTAATGTGACCTCTTTTGTGTCCCGCTGCTGGGCAAAGGCCTCCCCTCACTCAGTCCAAGATTTTCTATCCTGGGCTTTTTCATACTATGTTGGCAAAAAGTGATTTAAATCCTCTACCCGACCGGCCTTGCCCACGAATAGCGTTATGTAAAATTAATTTGCGGGCTCTCAGCCACCTTCTACACCACTACGACTGATACACAGTCAGTGAATATTGCCATGAGGTAATAAAATCATTACACGTCATGGACTTGCATATAAGGACAGGACGATACGCACCTTAAAATGTCCCAACACTCCCAAGTCCCCACCTACATGGTCCCAAGGTCCCATTGTTTAGACCGCATTGAATGAACTAGTCACTCGGTTGTCTATAATCGGGAGCGATCTTTTAAATTAATTTAATAATAATTTATGTAGTTAATAAAATATAATATTATTATTTAATTTTTGTCCATACCGCATACTGTTGGCTTATTGATATAGAATAGTTCTAATAGATGGCGTTAGTGTTTCATGTTTAGTAAACACGCAAGATAAATAATTATTCCGACGGCCTTATCTTTACTATTTAAATCAATGTTGCACGGCTAGTTATTCCAGTAAACAACAGACAGAAAGGTACTGGTATGTCGATCGGATGGTTTTTAGCCCTTCGGTGGTGTATTGCGTGGTGACGAGTTCGTCCTTAGTGACGTGTTGACGTGTCACTGCAACCTCGCTAACCTCAGCCTGCCAATCCAGGCGAAGGCCGCCATGCATCCACATTTAATCATGCGTGGCCCACACGCCATTAACACCGCTCTCCTAACCGTAAAGCAATACCAACGCTACATTATACAATTACAAAGTCCACAATACTTTGTCGTTTTGCAAACCGACGTTTTGTATACAATAAATTGTAAATGCTTGTAATAAAGCATTTCTTTGGATCTGTATTAGTTATGTAGTTTGTTATCTTATCATTGGTATCATAACAACATTATTCACATTCTGATTTTATTGGTTAAGTTTAAACATCTTTTTTCTTTATCGTCTCTTGCACCGAATAGGAGGGGTAGGTACCATAACGGTGTGTCATCGAGCTCGGTGGTACCGGCGCGTTCCACGTTCCACGTCTAATCACGAGGTTTCTATTTGTGTGCTAAATACTTACCACGTTTTTTTTACAAAGGCAGGGCCAGGGCAGGGCCCACGTTTTATACGATTTTCTTGATAAAAATGTTTACATAGGACCAGCAACTACAAAATTTACGAAGACTTTAATTTACAAATACCCTGGTTATAAAGATCAATCATGCTCACTAATAATAATAAAGGTTGGTTAGTTAAGTTTGTTTGAACGCGCTAATCTTTGTCTATTTTTTTTATCTAAATCTTCAACATTTTGCATTCGATTGCCCAATCCTTGAGGAAGGTTATAGACGAATTTAACATCATACGACCATGAATGGAACAAAGCACAGCAAGTAGGTACCAACCTATTAATACAATATTCATAGAAACAAAAGGCTGATAACTGCACAAATCTGGGTACAATTAACTACACCTTATTTTAATAACGATCCTTCAATTAATATATAAAGCTAATATAAAACGAAAGATCTTTGAATATCAAACTGTCTCTGTGTAATCGTACGAAATGTCTGAAACATGGAGCTGGAGACCTTGACATTTCTTAGTTTCGTTGTTTCTTCTCAGAGGTCGGACATAGCAACACCGGCCTTATTATACTGATGTAGTAATAAAATTGTAACCGCCCGATGTCTGTATATAGGCCATATTTAAAAAAATACGAAACACGCCACTGGTTGGTGGATTTCAAATGAAACGTGCTTCGACAGACTTTTTATAAAAAATAACTTTATTGTCGTGACCAGTAATTATTATGATTGATTGCCGTCGTAACAATTCAGTACCGGTATCGCCTACATATCATGGTATAAGTGCATTTTTGCCAGAGACAGGTGAAAAGGTTTAATTTTCTTGTATGGCAATGTTGTCAACGATAATGAATTATATATATAAGCATTTTTTTTTTAATCTTACTAGCAATGCGGGTCGCACATTACTAGTATTCTTGTTAACCCCTCGTGCTAAGCTAGATTGCTTGTGTTACGAGTGGGTTCACGTCGGTAGTGCAATAGGTGGGGTTCGAACCGGCAACCACATGATCACAAGTCCGACGCTTCGAGTTCGATTATGAGTTCGTCACATTCATAGTTTGTAGAGGGAAAGAGGGTAGAGAGAGACTAAAGAACAGATAGATGGATCGTGATAAAACCGATATAATATTGAAAAGGGAAAAATAACAACACACAACATAACATACCATCACGCCTGTATTCCCTGAAGGCTTAGGCAGAGGCGTACTAATGTAGGTACACCCACAGTTCGCCGGTATGTTTAGGTCCCATGTAATAAGGGGCGAACCGGGCACAAATTTCTAAACTCCGAGCTGCTACTGGGAATTTCATAGAAAAACCCAATAACACTTTGCTCGACCCGGGAATCGAACCCAGGACCTCAAGCGTAGCAGCCACGCTCAGGACCACTAGGCAAAAAAACAGGGAAAAATAATCGAGAAAATATCGAAAAAAATCTGTTACTATCTTCGGGAACACTCCAGAAGACTCTCCACAATTCTGTACCTAATGTAAGAAGTAACGCTAACCAGCATGAACGGAAGAAAAGGATACGCTGCATCAAATAAATCCATTCAAAGAGAACTTCATCATACAAGCACTATTCCTGGACATGCATCAAATTTTCGTCGAGGTAAACAGCCGGTGTGAGACGTCATGACGTCATTCAGATACGTGGGCTAACGAACGGCACGTAACTACAAACTTTGATCCGATTCTGTGCCATTGATGCCGAATTTATTGTTGTAAACAATAGACTATCCGCGTAGCACTATAATTAACGTGTACTGTTTACTGCGCGTACCTATTTGAGCTTTCTCTTTGGCGATCGCTTTGATTTCAATAAAGATGAAGGTTTTGTCTCATACCTATTACGTATTAAAGCATACCTACGTAATCCAATCAGATTTCAATTCCAATCCGTGATCCAATTATTTAAATAAGCGGCGCGATTGATTAATTTAGATTATTATACCTATTACATTAGAAATCGACAAGCTTGTATGACAAATTGACAAGTTATACTAAACCAATTAAGTTAATACACTTGATTATAATCTACAAACATAACGCAACTATGAATATTTTTATCTTATCAAAATATATGTAATTAAAATAAAAAAACTGTATTATTTTGTTTTCTGTACCTGTACTGTAGATCAGAGCGTTGACCCCGGAATTCGTTATTTTTATAATATTATTATAAGTATGCTATGCTATGATATATGCTATGCTTGATTCCGGTTTCAACGCACAAGGTAAGTGACTATATAATGAGCTTTTTAAATTTCAATTAAATAAAATTTGTCTCAATAAAAAAATTAATATCTGATTTTTTTTTATTGGTTACATAATATCAATCTTTTTTTCTCCTCATGTAGTAAGATCATCCGCTTGGGGAGGCGGAGGGTATGTCGACTAATACCGATTAAAACCGCACTTGCCAATTTATGACAATCACAATACATAACCATGAAATCTGTAATTTAATGAATCAAAAGCTGTATGCATTCATTTATCGGTATTTAAAAGTCAGCTTTCAACAGGTTACTTTCACAAGCGGTCAGAAGTGGTCAGACCACTTCTACCACGTAGTTTAAACTGGTCTGTGCGACAATGACCCAGCAGATCGTATTACCTGGTGATGCAATTGCTCTGCAGTTGTAGACGCTGTCTCACTGTTGTTAACCACTGGTTCCAATTATTCCAGTTAACTGGTAGGAAGCGGAGGTGTACAGATAAAAACTGGCAGTTACGTGTACTGGTTTGCATATTGTATAGATACTGTCTATCTAGTATTTATACAATATGCAAACCAGTGCACGTACGTCAAATAAATAAATAAGTAAATCAATTAAATAAATTAATAAAAAATAATGTATGTCAATTGGATTGGCCTTGTTGGTTAGGCTGTTCCATCCAATACAACTCCAGACGACCCTTCCCGAAATCATCGTGTAGTTTATCCCCATTTTTTCTCCTAAAGCGACTACCATCAAACCAATTTCAGGAGGAAAATGAGGAAGAAAAATAGGGATAAACTAGTTGTCAGGCTTTTTGAACTTTTTTGATCACTAATGACTCTTATGACAGTCATTAGTGATCAAAAAAGAAGTACTCGTATGTCAACCAGGACAGAAGTGCGTAGGTTTTCAATGTGTTAGCTCTTATCACGAAATAACAGTACACAGGAGAAGTACCTATCTAGGACAATAAATAATTATTAGTGTATTTTGCAGTTTCAGATCAATACATTACTGCCATTAGCCTAATGCTTCTTAGTGCGACTGCTACGCTAGAGGTCCTGGGTCCGATTCTCAGGTCGAACAAGTGTTATTGGATTTTTCAATGAAATTCTCACGGAGTAGGATCTGTGCCCGGTTAATGGAAATAGGCTCGCCCTCTTGTACTTTAATATACCGTCAAACTGTGGGTGTAGGTACATTAGTACGCCTCTCCTTAACACTTGATGGTATATATGTATGCTATATGTTATGTCAAACCTATACATCTACGTGTAGCAATGAAGTAGTTATGCTAATGACAACCGTATTACCTAGTTAATGAGTACTTAGGCGACACACTACTGTTGTGGACAACAAAAGGCGGTAATAAACATTACGTGCTGTCGCGTGATTATATGAGGCAGCGGTAACGACGTAATATTACAGCCAGTAACCAGGGACGAGCAAACACCTTGAGTGGTATGCTTAGACTTGGTTTAGAGACGATTTAACGCTAAGACTCAGACAGAATAACAGATGAGAAAATATGGGATGTTCAGGCAGGTTTTAGAGTTGGGATGGGCTGTATGGATCAGGTCTTCTCCCTAAGGTGTATAGCCGAAAAACATCTGGCTAAGCACAAGAAAGTCTTCTGCGCTTTCATTGACTTGGAGAAGGCCTATGATAGTGTGTGGAGGGATGAATTGTGGTCAACGCTGGCTATATACGGAGTGGACAGACGCTTGGTGCGGGCACTGAAATCCCTTTACTGGGATTCTAGTGCCTGTGTTAGGCTAAATGGGGCGTATTCAGGCTGGTTTGGCATCTCCAGAGGTGTCAGACAGGGCTGTGTCGCGTCACCGTGGCTGTTCAATCTATATATGGACAGTTGTTTGGCAGACTTAAAAGAGAGTGATTGTGGGTTAAGAATGGGTGAGTTACCTGTCAAATGCCTTCTCTATGCTGATGATCAGGTTTTGCTTGCATCGTCAGTGGAAGAGTTGCAAGACATGGTGACTTTAATGAATGAAGCATATAAGCTGAAGGGTATGAAAATAAATGTCAGTAAAACGAAAGTGATGGTTTTTGAGAGAGAGAAAGATGTATGTATGTGTGATGTAAAGATAGAGGGTAAGAGGGTGGAGCAGGTGAATGAGTTTGTTTATTTGGGAAGTGTGTTTACCAGGGATGGAAAGATTGATGCAGATGTGGAAAGGAGAGTGAATGCGGGAAATAAAGTGAATGGTGCTATGCATGCGGTTGTGGCTAATCAGTCAGTGTCGAAAAAGGCACGGTTGGCTATCCACAATGGTGTGCTGGTACCTACACTTATGTATGGAAGTGAATGTTGGGTGTGGCAGAAGAGGCATGAAAGTAGAATAAATGCGGTGGAAATGCGTTCCTTGCGAAGTATGTGTGGTGTAACTCGGAATGATAGATTGAGGAATAGTGTGATAAGACAACGTTGCGGACTGAAAGATGATGTAGTGACACGAATTGAAAGGAATATGCTGAGATGGTTTGGACATGTTGAGAGAATGAATGAAAGACGATTAACGAAAGGAATTTATAAGGCGCATATCAGCGGCAACGTCAGAAGAGGTCGACCTAGAAGGACCTACACCGATCTTATTAGCGAAGTCCTTCAAAAAGGTCAGGTGCGTAGTACTCGCAACCGGCGCGTATGTATGAGAAGATGTATGAATGTCGCAGAAGCAAAAGAGGAATGCCAGAATCGTAGCAAGTGGCAGTCTATAGTTTCTGCCTACCCCTGTGGGAGAATGGCGTGAGTGTATGTATGTACTCAGACAGAACAAAATGAAATATACACTTAAAAACTTTGTATTGAAAGATACCATTTGATTATAGGAAAATGTAAGTTTGTTTTTAGCGGTTTGTTCGCGCTTCGTAGCTACCTAGTTATGTATTAATTGCCGTATTAAATGACTAACAATTCAAGTATTGATTGACGAATCGAAACTTATAAAGAAATTATCGTTATCATACAGCTTAAATCATTAATGTAGTCAGACTGAACATAATTACGGTAATAATAGTGCGATGAACAGGGTTCGAACGCAAACTTTTACTTGTCTCGTACTTCCGTTGGATTTTCATGAAGAATTTCCACTTCTAAGGCGTGATGGTTTCGGTTAGCTCGCCTATCAACCCTTGTCGATGGCCTAAACGTGCCATGATCACGTAGGCGTTGCGTAGCCGCTCAACCAGTAGCCGCCACTAGGGTAAAACCCCTTTTATTATCAAAATTCGTGTGTCAAAATCAAGCGATTTTGCTCCTCCTAGTTTGTACATCTTATTTTTGCATAATATTTAATATAGAGTATCATTCAAAGTTCAAGTTCAAATGTTTTTTATTAATAAGCTTTTACAAGCGTTTATGAAACGTTATGATTCTAGTTGCTTTGCTAATGTGTGGTACATATACGCCGAGTGGCCGACACGAGTTCTAACTGGTCCCCTGGCGTCTGGCCCTGGCCTTGTCCGTCTGTCTGACACGACAGCTCAGACAATACTTCAACGTCGACGATATGTTTCACAAAACGGCTATTGTTTTGAAGGTGAACACATTGAACCATCTGTTTATGACAGCTTTTTTATTATTTTTTATTTAGTTGCGGAAAAGTTAATAACGATAGTAAAACCATCACATGAATTGGTGATCCGTAAAAAAAATGCATTACCTAGTACCTATTACCCATAGCTAGGGTTGCCATCTCTTTAATTTGGAAACCAGGACAAGACGCGTGAAAACCCCGGATTTTAGAGTCTAGAACCCGCACATGTCCACAGGTTTTTTTAAACATAGTCAGTTGAAAATATCATAAAGTGAAACACAGTGACTGTGAAGTATGCGAGTCGCGGGCGGCCCAGCAAGACTTAATTTTTTTATACCCGGACTACAAATGAAACCCCACACGGACGCTCCCTGGATGCCCTCTAAACTAGTACAAATCCGGGGAAACCCGGACGGATGGCAACCCTACCCATAGCCATGTCAATTTTATCGTTACAATCTTTAATATTTAATCTATACTAATATATAAAGCTGAAGAGTTTGTTTGTTTGCTTGAACGCGCTAATCTCAGGAACTACTGGTCCGATTTGAAAAATTCTTTCAGTGTTAGATAGCCCATTTATTGAGGAAGGCTATAGGCTATATATCATCACGCTACGCGGACGAAGTCGCGGGCAGAAGTTAGTATAATATATAAAGCTGAAGAGTTTGTTTGTTTGTTTGCTTGAACGCGCTAATCTCAGGAACAACTTGTCCGATTTGAAAAATTCTTTCAGTGTTAGATAGCCCATTTATTGAGGAAGGCTCTACAGCCTTCCTCGATAAATGGGCTATGCCTATGCTATATATCATCACGCTACGCGGACTAAGTCGCGGGCAGAAGCTAGTATAATATAAGACGGTAAAAAAAGTAAATACTTATTACGACAGTCATAATCGAGCGGTATAAAAACTTTTTACCTCGGCCACAGCGCCTTTAAACCAGTGCATTATTGAGCTAAGACAATTCCGGTCTACATAATAATACTACTTATCTACTCGGTCCCCACTGGTCTATTCATAGAAGCGCCTATTTCCTGTGTGTATTCAGTTTGTCGTCACGACACAGCAGAACTATAATGATAGCCTATAAGCTTGCTATTTTCTGTTCATTCAACAGACAGCACAGTTTAGTATACATAATTGAGAAGTATGCACACTACTTCGCCAGTAACCTGGCATTTACCATCCATTATATATTGAAGGCGACTGCAATCAAGTTAAGCCATATCCGCAAATAAATGTAAAATTGTCACTTGCAATCATAATAGATAGGACAGGTTGTATTTTGAGCATAGCATTCCTAAATCTATGTATAGGTACTAATACATATTACTTATACTAACTAATACATATTATAATATTTGAACATGCTAATCTCTCGAACTACCTGTGGATTGGTTTGCCCAATTCTTTAGGAAGGCTACAGGCTTTTTAACATCGCGCTTCGATACATAGATACTATACAACGTGTAACGACGATCGACGTTATCTGTGGTTTAGTGGTTCGAGTACCGGACTGCTGACCACGAGGTCGTGGGTTCGATTCCCACAGGACACAAATACTGTAATTATCTTTTCGGGAAAAATTAACACATTAAAATCCACAGTAAGTAATCGATTCAGAAGTATATTCTGAACAAACTACTTTCACTACACGTCGCAATCAATTTAATCTAACGAAGTTTTAATTTAAAAAAATTGTACTGAAATCAATATCATTAATTATATCTTTTTGTATTTTTTTTGCATTTTTCATGCTAAGATTATAAAGTTATTTTAGTGAAGGAAAAAATTGACTTGCAGGCAGGCAAAGTAACTGGCTTATCAATAGATGTTACTAACGTCACCTTCAAGACGTAAGTTCAGAATGTGAAGGCAAATTTCGACATGGCAGGTGGGACTAGCGGTGGCTTAGTGGTCATAGCGTCTGGTGTACCTATCTAACCAGAAGACGCAGGTTCGAATCTTGCCTGCGAGTAACATTTTTCCTTCACTAAAATAACATCATTAATTATAATCTATCGAAGTCCACCGATAGATAGTAAACTCGTTCTCTCTGAGTAGGTCCGAACTGAGATTCATCTAGGGATTAGAACCTCACTAGAACTCAAACAACCCTTAATAACGAGTTAATCTAGCGATGAGGTTGCGAGTCCATATAAATCCAGGCGGACTACAATAACAGAGGTGGAAGAACGTTTGCTTTTTTTTCAGGTAATACAAATGTTTTCTTTACTTTTCCGTTGCATCACTACATCGGCTTAGCTTATAGCTTTTCTTTATCTACTAAACTATCTCAGTGATCAGTTTTCCGGCGCGTCCTTGACCGGCGCTGGGAGTGCCGGCCGCCGGCCGCCTGCCGGATGACCGGCGACGGCCGAGCCCCGGTAACTGGGCGCTTCCGACGTAACGATATACACGTCGCGCCCGACATCACTATCCGCGCGTGAAGGACTTGTTGCGTCATCCATGTATCGCCAATTTGCGAACGGTGTTGGGAACTCTTTAGTCGTGTGCGTCATTCACATCACAGCCACGTTCATAAAATTGTTATATCGAAAGTAAGTAATCAATATTAAAAATAATCAAAAGGCGTGTACCTGCTGCTAAAGTATTTTTACATCAAATAAAAAAAAAAAATGTCTCTCTTTATTGTCTTCTATATATCTTCATACATCACAATTGTTATTTAAGTTAGCAACTAAGCGGTAATCTGGCGTCTGTAGGTATTGTAAATGTTGTGTTTACCCGTAATTGGCATGTTTAATAGAATATTACCTAAGATCTTGTGTATTTTATATGTATATAAGTATATGTGCTGTAGGCGAACCTAAATAAAATAAATAATTATTACTACGCAAGAATTTCTTTTTGAATTGCTTTTTAGTCAAGTCTTTCGAATTCCATCCTACTTTGAACTTTAATTTTCTCTACCGTAGTCTTAAAAACACGTGTTTTTAAATACGGTGTACTGAGCAATAAATGTTTTTTTTGGTTTAGCATTGAGTCGATGTCGACTCTGCCAGTGTCACGTAGAATTTTATACCATTGTGGTATGTAGAGCAACATGTTGTATTATATTGCGTGCCCTGCTCTCGATATATATTTAAACAAGCAGCTCTCATCATTCACTGGCAACTCTGCGCAATTTTAGAAGTAGCTAAAAATTTGCTTAATCTGTGCTCGGTGAACGCTTTCATTCTTTTCGTTTGCGCGGCAACTGATTCTGCGTTTCTCTGTGTTTATTTTAAATAAAGTGTATTTTAATATAATTTCAACCAAATCTATGCCTAAACGGCAACATAAAGAAGTTTTACAAAAGTTAGACGATAAATGAAATGTCGTCTTAAAATTATAAGCCGAATAAAGTGTCGTCATAAAGCGGAGTACCTAGCGTCGTTGGAACGGAGATAATAATTATTCTTCATGAAATAAAAGTGACAAGTTGTCTTGTGATTACACCGGTATGGCTACTGGCTCTCGTAGCAGTTTAAAGCCGCAAGAGTTTCCATAACCTTCGGAGGTACCGGTTGACGCGGGTGGTGTACGTGATACACTGACGTGCTCATTGGACTCGGGGCGTACACGAGATGTACACACGAGATCTCTTACTCTTATGTGGAGCCCGTGAGGCTCCAATAAGCAGTTTTATCAATCACATGTAAGTGCCTACAATGTTTTTTCATGGGTATGTTGATTTAAATAATAGGTTACCTATTATTTACTTATGCATTTACTTACTGCAGATTACAATAACATGTAAGTCTTGTGCTGATCACAATTCGAAGGAGTGCATATAATAATTAAAACGAGTAGGTACATATGGTTCTAGAAGAACACAAAACTCACTGGAGTTTTATGCTCTAGGAGACACAATCTCATGCTAGATAAACCTACATCTTGGTTTGTTTCAATTTTCACCTATAAATAGGGCACGGCCACCCTTGAGGGCCCCAATGCCCAATGATCTAAAGACACCACAAAATCCACAGGTTTCTGTTTTGTTAAGCAACAATATTGTCAGTATAGACAAGGATATTGAGTTGAATAAATACATAATATGCAGTATAACAATAACAATGTAAATTCATCTCACTAAGGGTACATAAAAGATATACTTTGTGAATTTTGTGATGGATCCTGACTGACATTTTGCCCTAACAAAAATAATGAGAATTCTAGTTCTCCCTATATGTGATAATTAGTTTTTATATGTTGTGAAATAGTAAAAGACCACCGTAAGCATCTATAGAATGCCTGTGTGACAAGATGTTTTGAAAACCTGCCATTAAAAGCGACCAGTTCTTCAATAAGCTTACAACCAATTGTAAGTGAAACCCACAACTACCCATTACTATTGAAGGACATGAATCTTCAATACAGGCTGGAACACCAGCATTGTGCACAAGACCAACATTGTGTGCAAGAAATGGCCAACTTAGCCATAGTGGTAAGTCATGCCGGAAGGCTAACACATTTTTTACCTCACTGCAGGATAGCATGCAATGTTAAGTGTATTACTTAACCATGTTAAAGGATACTCAATTACCTTTGTAATCAAGTCTCATAAGACCGTGTGCCATTACTGTCTTCAGGAAAATCAGATGAGCTATCTACTTTGACCAACTTTAGCTTTCATTTCCCATTATGATACAACAAACTTTAGTATCAGAAAAATAACATCTCAGAAGAATGCTGTCAAATAGAGCTTTATTTCCATTTGGAAATGACATTACATACCAAAAAGTTATTGGAAAACCACATTTATTAGTAAATGTTTATTCAGAATATAGTATTGCCTATATTGTTATAACAAAGTAATTCCTACATTGGGTTGCTCAGATGCGTAATAATTTTACAAGATGGGGACATTACAAGACAATCAATACATTAATATGTATAGAATCTGGTTATTAATATAAAGTATTCCTTATATTATATACATGGAGATGAGATGATATGATTATAGAAACTTTAGCTCTAGAAATGCTTAGAATTTATCAGTAAAAAATTCCAGTTATCATTGTCTTGATAATTTCTTAGCTCCTGTATGATATCTACCAGAAATATGTCATTATAATAATATTTAGCAATATTTATTGCAGCTTGCCCAGCACCAAATTCTGGGCCACAGTGAATAGGTACATTATACACAAGATAAGATAAACTAAAATGTTGTAATAAAATTCCTGTTTATTATAGGAGTACCTATCATGTAAAATAGAAGTATTGCATAACTTATGTATTATGACATAGCATTTACTTGGTAAAGTCTATATCACCTAATCCAGTGCTGTTTGTGTCAACAAGCATCCAGTTTGACAAGTAGTTCAACCTTTCAACTATTATATTGGTCTAATTGAAATAAATCAATTTTGACCTAGACTTTGAAGCCCATGGATTTTGCAAAAAATGTGGACAAGCAACCGAAAATCATTTAACCAATCCAGGTTAGGTTGTAACATTTGTATAGTGCATAAATTCCCTTATGTGCATACCATTGATTTTAGAAAAGATAAGAGGTGTAGGTAGTAACAATACCTACATCATATATAAGATATTTATATAGTTTTTTATTTTTTTTGTGCATGTTAAGCAACATCATAAATCATCCTATTGTATAACAAGACATAGGTGTCATGATGTGTCATATACCCTAGTAAATTTTGTAATAAACATTTCATTTATTATACATAGACATTTCTATGTTCATTTAAATTGCCTTGGCCACATTCATATGGCAGTAGTGCAAAGGGTTAACACATGCTAGCACATTTTGGTCACAGGACATCATTAAAAATAAAGTTTATTTATTACTTTTATTTTTAAACAAGAGAACTACATAATGAACCCATAAATATGGTATTTGACCTGGAAAAGATTCTGGTTGTTGCTTGTTACACCTTACACCAATGTTTATAAGTATAGTAGTGATAATTACATTTATTCAGAAAATATTATACTGATAAAAATATTGAGTCTTTGAACAGTTTGTACTTATCAAAGTTCACATTTATAAGGAGAATTTAGATACAAATAGGTACATACCTACATTGTTTAGAACTACAATATTAGGTGCCTCTACTAGGATAAAGCTGGGCTAGACTCATAATAAATAAATGCATTGCCTTAGTCTTCTGGAAACATTTAAAGCCAATGAATATTGAAACTTTCACTTGGACTTGGATATATTATCTTTTCTTTGTTTTGTTATGGTGTCCTTCCAAACACCTTTTGATTAGAAGATTTAGAACAAACTGATAATCTCACCAAAAATAAAGGTTACAGTCTTCCTACAGAAACCTCATCCACCAACAATTCTCATTGCCAGAAATCCCAAACTTTTTCAAAGTATTCTATAGCCTATGTTAATCTGGAATAATGTAACATTCAAACCGTGAAAGAAATTTTGGAATAGGCCCAGTATTTTTTGAACCAATTCGTTACAAACATATGTACATACAAATCTTTCCTCTTTATAATATTAACATAGATAAGCACCTATAGTATATGGCGAACCCATTCTCAGGGAGATCTCCTCTATCCATACCAGGTATTAAGTAGGTATTTTATGAAAAAATCATTGGATTTGCGGCTGCCTATAGACTGTCCGTCATAAGTCAGTTTCATCCTTGCTCTAAAATTGGGGGGGAATGTTCGTAAGGGAGTCTCTAGGGAATGTATAAGTCCAAACTAATATTGGTAAATATCAATATATATATGTAGGACTGTGCCAAACAAAGTTCTATATTCATATTTTACTGTAAATTACATTTTTAAATGATTATTTAAAAAGTGTTTTTGTGGCAAGGGGTTGTTCAGATATGGAATGAAGTTCCCTGTATTAAGCACAACAGATATGGAATGAAGGGTGTGCTGATATAATCATTACCACTTATCTATAATCTAGATGTGATGAATGGCCCATTCGCCCAGTGAAGGGAAAATTGTGTGATTAGAAAGTAGTGTAGAGTACAGCTCTGAAATTTTAATGTAATTCTTTTAAAAGTACCTATCTACCTTACTATAACTATGTTTTACATCGTCAAATAAAGTATTCTTCAAAGTTTTATTCGAGTCAGTATTATAGATACCAGAGCCATACTGGAACCTGGTAGGCGCCATGTATTTACATTCAGGACTATGACAAAAGAAATTTCATAAGCTGTAATCACACAGACTGCTGGTCGGCCTTTTAACTTACGAATATTTATAACTATTTAGTTATAAATAGTTATGATTGAAACTGACCGATTCACGATTCAGCAGATTTATATTGATTTGATATGATATTAATTCTGATATTTTAATAACATTTTGTTATTGTTTATCCTGTGCTTAATCCAGAATTATTACTTAGTACTTAATATCAGGCACTGATCTTGCTGATTCATGCCATATGTAGTCCTACTACGAAATTCATTATTCTCCAACAATTAAGAATGATCATTAACATTTATTTTCAAGTTCCAGGTACCTACCGTAAATACTATCTAAGGGAATCAGTTTCTTACATATTTAATAAAATGATTGATGAACCCTGACCCTCTGGAGGGTCACAGCAATTGTAGCTGGTCGGCTTTGTGTTAGCTAATTGGTCCTTAACAGAAAGTCAAGAGACTGATATGTTTTAAAATAATGCAATGTGATTATAACAGATTTATTTTACAGGAATACATGCTATGCTTTCGGCTTATCTCAAATTTACCAATACTCTAAACATCTGCTTGTTTAAATATATATCGAGAGCAGGGCACGCAATATAATAAATGATCAAACGAACTTACCTGTTGTGAAGTTCGATCATTATTATATGAGTGCCCTGCTCGAAGATATATGGTCCCTACCCATCCCACCCCGGGTAAAATTTGAGATAATTCGCGACTCTAAAAAGAATGAAAGCGTTCACCGAGCACAGATTAAGCAAATTTTTAGCTACTTCTAAAATTGCGCAGAGTTGCCAGTGAATGATGAGAGCTGCTTGTTTAAATATATATCTTCGAGCAGGGCACTCATATAATAATGATCGAACTTCACAACAGGTAAGTTCGTTTGATCATTTATTATTAGAGTGTCTCTTATTGTTATGCTTTACATTGTGACATCGTCGGTAGGTACACATGTCATGTCAGTCATCTAGTCACTATCTCTGACAAAACCAAAGTTACAAAACCTAAATAGCAAATACACAATACAAAGACTTTGTTTATTTACCATTTCGCAAGACAGACATAAATATGTCCAGCCTTGACATTGTTGGAATTAAAACAATCTCTTGTAGTTAGAAAGAGAACATTATTTTTAAATTCACTATTTTCTTTGTCGAAAATAAAATGAAGAGTGATCATTTGCTTCAGAAATATGCGCTGTTGTTTCTGGGTGTTGTTGTTAAACATTAATCATTGTAGCAGATAATTGGCAGTCACCGTTACATGGGATCCCGTAACATGGTATTTCAAGACTGCAAGATGTTTGTGTTTGTGTTATATAAGAATGTATGTTGTGGGTTGTGATATCTGTATTCTTCTTCTGTGTAGTTCCAGCCACCGCTAAGATGATTAATCTTAGTAATTTACTGTGATTTATAAATGTTATCTGTTTGTTCAAATACTTTCCTATTAAACTTACTTACCTAGCTTTTATTTTTACAAAACGTTTCATTAACGTCTATAATTTATAAATCATAATTTATTCCATTATAATTACATAGCAAACCACTAACTGCTGAAACATCGGGCACCTATGCTACGAAAGTTTACACAAACATTGAGAAGTGCCTTAGACTATTCCTACGTAAAAAATAAAACATTATCTGTATAAATAACTACGCTTATTTGCTTAAATTGCTTAAATGTATTAGCTAAGCGTTGAATTGCGCAAAGTCAAATAATATTTAAAGGAATTCCTTTAAAAGCAGTTTCGGAGTTTGGCGAATTTTGTGGAAATCTCCTAGGAAAACACAAGACATCAAATTTTAATATCTGTTAAAATCCGGTATTTACAATATATGGATTTCATCACCATACATGGAGAAAAGCAAATAGGTTTCATCATACCTATTCGTAACTTTTTTAAATATTATACTGATGATGGAATAATGGAGATTTGTGAATTGATGAAAACAATTGGGCACAAATATATAAATCTCATGTCGTAGCTACTTCATTACAGACCATAAATATTATGTGTACGATTATACATAGATAGATGTTATATCTATCTATGTATCTACTAAGGAGTCAGGAGCGTTCAATTACCAAGAAACAGGTCTTATGTTGTCCCGGTATGCAAAATAAAATTACTTTACTAACTTTGCATTTTATACTTTTACTTTTTTATTTAAGAACTCATTACAACAATTCTGTCCTAAATAAAGTGAACATCAGTTGTTTTTCAAGCATGTAGTTGGGCAGTTGAGGTAATCAAATATATGTAAGCGAGTTTTACATGTGAAATGAACACGTAATACTCTGTTAAAGCCCTGAAAAAGCCTCATGCGGAGCCATGATACGGTGCATAGTAACTGCCTTATATTTTGTAATTCCATAATATAAATTGTAATTCCGATGTCGTGCAAGTTCATGCTAACCTCAGGGGCGTCAGGCCGCGCCCTCTGGCGGATCGCGATCATATTTCAGGAGAATTACAGCTTTTTTTCACGCAACTCCATCTATTATGCCACAACATTGAAATACTGTGAGGCAAGACTTAATTAATTGACCATTATGTCAATTACATCGCGATACGAAATGTTCTCATAAATTATTAGCACCTTCGCAAAACGTCTCATAAATATTGTACTATATTCGTTAATGTAATTGATCATTTGCGTTAATTGATTGAATTGATAAAGTTTAGCGAAATTAAGGATTCTTAAACACGCTCACCAAGCCTATAAGACAAGGTTAAAGTCAATTTGTCTCATAAGACTAGTGGTCCTGAGCATGCCTGCTACGCTAGAGGTCCTTCACGTTCGATTCCTAGGTAGGCGAAAGTGTTATTGGATTTTCTGTGATATTCTCAATACCTAGTAGCTCGGAGTTTGGGATTTGTGCACAGTCAATTGCAATAGGCTCGCCCCCTATTACATGGGACCTAAACATACCGGTGAACTGTGGGTGTAAGTACATTATTACGCCTCTACCTAACCCTTTGGAGAATACAGGCGAGATGGTATGTTATGTTTTAAAGTCAATCTGTTTCACAAGAGTATAAATTACGATACCTATTATAAAATCGCAACATGGTGCTAAAAATAAGAGAATCTAGAATTGTTCTTCACATTTTCGTTCGATTAATCAATCGTGAATTTCTGAAACCAAGTTCCAAAGATGAACGTATCAACGATTGTCTTTTATTATTCAAAAATCTAAGAAACTGTTCGTCACTTGTTTTTATAATGTCTTAATTTATATGAGTTTCTGTTAAAAGTCATCCCCATCAAAGTTCAAAAGATGAGTCATTTATTATTCGAATATCTAAGAAACTGTTCGTCACTTTTTTTATAATGTCTTAATTGATATGTGTTCCATCCCCTGACTGGCTGGCTGGCAGTCCAGAAGGGACGACTCCCATTTAAAAGGCCGCACTTGTGACTCCTCTGGTGTGGCGGGTGTCCATGGGCGGCGGTGATCGCTTACCTTTTATTTTTTTTACTTTGATTAGGCGATCCGTCTTCCCGTTTGTCCTCTATCCCATAAAAAAGTATACTAAAAGCTATCTTCGAATTCCAGCGTGCAAGTCGCAACTGACGCATTTTTCTTAATGAACTGTTGATAACCTTTGCAGTTGGTTTGCAGACCAAAACCAGTGCCTAATTGTGAATGCATGTCAGCTAGTGACGACAGCCTGCCTTCTTTGGGCCGACATATTTAAGCACCAGCATAACTGTACCTTGATCTACAAACTCTGACTTAAAAGGAAATCGGTTTTATTTACTTGTTAAAGACTGTTATGCTAGACTGACTACCTCGTTATTCTGGTGGCCCCAAGTGCGACTGCTACGCTAGAGGTCCTGGGTTCAATTCTCAGGTGGAGCATATTTGGTTTTTCTATGAAATTCTCAGCAGCAGCTCGTTTAGATCTGTGCCTGTTTAATGGCAATAGGCTCGCCCCCTATTACATGGGACCTTTTACATACCGGCGAACTGTTGATGTAGGTACCTTAGTACACCTCTGACTAACCCTTCGGGGAATACAGGCGTGATGGTGTGTTAAGTTATGCTAAAGGTACTCGGTTTGATTACTCCTGATATACAAACAACATGATGGTATAGTTTTGATATAATTTTCATTGACGTAGCTTGGTTTAGTGATGTGTGTAAACTTCATTCAAAATAAATGTCATACTTGAGTTTGACTTTTGACCTTGTAAGGCGTTTATAAGGCGTTTACAAACAAGTTTCAGATAATAATAACCTCATTACATTCCTCAGGGTTGTATGTCGCAAAAAATTGCAAGCACGCCTTGAGTTTAAATTGCGAGTTTCTTAACCCTAGAAGATTGGCAATATATTTTTTATTTTAATGGCTTAAATTATATTTTTTTTATGGAATACAAAACAAACGAGCAGACGGATCACCTGCTGGTAAGCGATTAAGTAAGTACAACAAGTGCGTTGCTTGATATTTCTCTTGTATCGTGGCTACATTTATAAATACAAATTGTCACACCCTCAAACGCTCAGACCCGGACAACTTCCTGTAACATAACATAACATACCATCACGCCTGTATTCCCCGAAGGGTTAGGCAGAGGCGTACTAATGCACACACAGTTCGCCGGTATGTTTAGGTCCGATGTAATAGGGGGCGTGCCTATTGCCATTAACCGGGCACAAATTTCAAATTTCATAGAAAAACCCAATAACACTTTGCTCGACCTGGGAATCGAACCAAGGACAGCAGTAACAGTCGCGCTCACGACCACTTAGCTAATGAGGCAGTTGCAGCAGAACTTCCTGTAGATATTGCAAATATTTGTTCTAAGCGGGGATCGAACCACAAAACATAGCTTAGAAGCCGATCTTAGCCACCAGGAACTAGCTGATCAATCACAAGAGTGTAATTAATGTTTAATTCCAATAAGCCTATTATTAGGGGTACTACTAGAATCATTCAAAATACTAATTGCAGTTATATTGTCTTATGTCTAGTTTACCGTTCCAACCATTCAATCGTCGTGTCAGGGCGCACTGACCCGCGTCGCGTGCGACATTTACATACTACAACTAATATAAATATAGCTACATTTATAATAATTATATAATGTATGGTATTACATAACCCACGTGTATGGCCCGCACTAGCCGCCATCGAGTCGAACACGCGACCAGTCGACAGCTCTAATAACAATTACAATTGAGACTTGAAGGTGTTTTGATTTACTAAAGAGGGTATTGATTTATGTCATGCCTTGAAGGTTCTAAGAAATAAAGCACCTATGTAGGTATTTAGAATAAGAAAATTACTTACGTTGTGGTTCGCCGAGTGTGTGAGGGAGGATACCGGAGGCCCAAACCCTTTTAAAAGACCGACAACGCACTTGCGACTCTTTTTGGTGTGGCTGGTGTCCATGGGCGGCGCGGCAGTAATCGTACCATCAGGTGATCCGCCTGCTCGTTGCCACTCTAACCCATAAAAAAAAACTTAAAAAGGATAATTGGCGTATCTGCAGAGTTGGTTGATACTGGTTAAACATGTCTCTCGCTTTCAATCATAAATATTTAACATTACCTGCTCAATTTTGGTATAATAATACTGTGATTTATTTAATAGGCAAGGTTACTCATTATTTGCATGCATAGTTTATTTAATATTTCTATACCAGTATATGTATAGTACATGAATATCATTTTTAAATATAAGACCTCAATGTACCATATACTGAGATATAAAGTATTCTATCTTATTCATGAACCAATAATATGGGACCATAGGGGCTAAAATGGGGCCACATTCAGGAATTCCTCTGAACTAATCAATACTAATAATATGAAGCTGAAGAGTTTGTTTGTTTGCTTGAACGCGCAAATCTCAGGAACTTCCGGGCCGATTTGAAAAATTATTTCAGTGTTAGATAGCCCATTTACTTAGGAAGGCTATAGGCTATATATCATCACGTTACGCAGACGAAGTCGCGGTCAGAAGCTAGTTCAATCATATTATGATTCATTATTACGGCCTTGTTAACTCTATACACATATACATATTTAACATACATAGACAATATACAGATGAATTCACACCCTTCTTTATTGAAGTTGGTTATACTCGCGGTCGCTAAATTTGGTGTCCATCAGCGGTTCTATTATTGGTGGGTCGTCTGCTCGTTTGCCAACACGTCTGTTTTATTGATAAATCAAAAAATGTAAACAACAAAATTTTACTAAGAATCTTGTGGTCTTCTATCTTTCCCCCTCGAAACAAAATTCTTATATCTAATCTATTGTATTTGTTTGTTGCAGGTATGTCAACATATCTATCGCTACATCACATATGATCACAGGACCAATTTAAGAAATTATTATATCAGTAAGACGATTTAGGTAATGTTCATTTCTATTAAATAGCATTCACGGAAATTCGATTTGATCAATTCTTTAGAGAGCAGTTTTTTTAATTGTTAATTTAACTTTGTCCCGAGACTAATCCGGTAGTTACGAAATTTCTCCTATCCTTATCCAAATTTAACTATGGTTGGCGCAGAACTTAAGTCTTTTTCTTCCCCATTTAAATTTCTATCAGCCTTTATCACATCACCCATTTCCTTTGTAGCCTGATCTTCATATCATCTCCCACAAAGTCCCCATTTTTTCTTTATTTTCCTTTCTTCCCTTATGTCCACATTCATGCTCTAAATCTTACTGGTAACATGCTCTTTACTCCTACGCATCAATCCACAAAATTGTTTTTCTGTTACCCTGCAATTTTTGTAAAACCACACAGGCCACACATTCCTCCTAGCACTCACACATTGGGTGTTTAATGACGCCACTATTCTCAAACAATTATTAGGGAGCCGTTGGAAACAACCTTCCATTACGAAATGTTTTAATCTTCTTAATGTACGATCACAAAGTTTCTGATGTTGTCATGTGGTTTGTGCTATTTCCCGAGTTCCCAAACTGATCAAATTAATGTAGGGTGTCCGCGAAACGACAGCCGCACCCCAACATTACTTAAAATAATTATATGATCATACGCATGAAAACTGTTCAGAAATAACTGTGACATATGTAGGTACGTATGTAGATTTGTCCCAGTTCTCGCGAACTAGTTTAGTTTTATTTCGGTTACTGTAAGAACTTTGTGGCAGTACTATGTTATGGACGTAGGAATTATTGCCACTAACTTTACCCTTAAAATAGAGACTTACCATAAACCTAAATTATGAGATATTTTTCGTGATTAAAGTAGAGCTGTATTTTTATATATTGTCGTGACATTAGCATCTATAATTATACCCGATGCTTTAAAACGATTAATCGTTTCTAGTTTAATTGTAACATTTGCTCTTACATATTATAAAGATAGAAGAACCCGCAAATGCGGTTATAGCGTTAGTCACATAAGTACATTCCTACTATGGTTTATGTTTGTGTAAAGCTTTTTGCACTATGACGCTATAGATTTGTTACTTATGGAACAAAGATTGACTCGTCAAGGTGGAGTGACGGATTGCAAACAAATGGGTGAAGATATAATCCTCACAAAGATTTAGACGATGAGGTGATACTTGAGGCCGAGCTGCCATGAATGCGAGAGACAGTAATCCTGGGTAATCTGAGCTGATCACGTCAACTAACTGTAACAATAGAAGTAATATCTGAAAACAATATGTAGGTACTGACCTACATATCTACCTAATTTGTTTTGTACCTAATTATGAACATCTTAGGATTGAAAAATGTAGGCAATATTATTTCAGTAAGTTTATAAATATTTAGTATTATTATTATTTATTTATTCTACATGAAACTTTTTTACCTAACTGGTATAGGTATCATCTCTCAGGGACAACGTGAAGCGATTCTGTTGATGAAACGTTTCGTAAAGCGGAGTCGGTTTTGTTATGGTTACGATATCAGAAAGCATTATAGTTTTAACTCCTTTTGATTTATTTATTTATATTTAATTACTACGATCGATGAGCTATAGTAGAAGTAGGCCCTAGCAAAATGTATGCATTAAATAAAAAAGCCTCGTATGAGAGCGTGGTGAGCCGGTCAGATGATATCGATGTCAAGGGAGCCAAGCCTGCGCATGCGCCACCGAACAATCACTCACATTACTCCAACGCACTAGTTTACGTGACACCAGAAGTAATTTTGCTGGGAACTGGATATTACGTCAAAATGAAACCACGATGGCCTAGTAAGTAGTGATTTTTAGCGCTCCCTTCAGCTACAGAATCAGAAAAGGGCAAATAGTTCATCGCGATGTTTTAAGGAAGAAATGAATTCAGAAAAATGCTCCTGGTCTCCGCGAACTGATAAGATGTTTTCCAACTACATTTTGACGTGGTGGGTTAATTTTTATCTGGTCATATTTAGCTCTTTATGGTGTTAAACTTCGGGTGTGGGTTTTCTTTGTTTTGTATGTACTTGTTTGTATATTATAACGTAGTGCGCGGGCGCCGATCGCTGGCACTTTCGCCGGCCGGTCACGGTCAGCGTGCGCGCCGCTCGGAAACACGGCGTGCTTACGTAACTCGGACGCTCAAACCACCTCGTGTTTATGTTTTGTAAACCCACTATTCTGTTTATTGTTGCATCTAGTAGTGCCATAAAAATAGAAATAAAACCTGTTACTTTGAAATGGGTATCGACAATAAATCTTTAAGGGCCAACTTAGTGATTTATCTTAGATTTTCTATAAGTAGCTTGTTCTTAGTGATTTATCTTAGATCTTCTATAGCTTATGCTTACCAGATTTCATGTATTTGTGTGCCTACCATACTACGCTAAACTTAATTGTGCTCGATAAATCATAGTGCAAACGTTAATCAGTACATAGGCCATTTTTAGCAAGTAATTTAAATTAGATAAGTATGTACAAACATACGCAACAACGTTTTGTTAGGAATGCGGTAGCTTTAATGGACCTTCATTGATCTTACTGATAATAATTAAGGAAAAAACAATCTTATGATTTTTTCCTTATTCTTGGTGAGTTCACCGATACTTTTGGGCTAGAACAATATCAAAATACTCAGAAGTTTTGGTTTATTTTTTATCGCAAATTTGCAATTTTGGACAGCTAGGATCCAGCTTTTGGGGTCGATGACCTATTCTAGCAATAATCAGCAAATTCAAATTCTGAGTTGCTGCTGTTGCTATTTCTTAAGAGACAATAGAGGTACATTCCGTTATCCGCGGACCGAAATTACAATACAAACGTAATACCAAAATAAATCGTAATTCAAACACAATTTATTCGAAGCGTGTTATTATTTGGATTCCGATACCGTTAATCTATGTTCCTGCTCTACCATTTCATCCAAAAATTGATGATAACTTTACTTTACTTTACTTGATAACTTTACCAAGTTTGGAACGATTTTCCGGCCGTATATTTCCAGTGGTAGACGAAATGGAATGCTACTTAGTAGAGATACCGGTATCTCAATCCAAATAAAAACAAAATTTTATGACATAATGTTTAGAATACGATTTATTATTGAATTACATTTTTGTGGGCAATTCAAGCTGCGTTGAACCCTTAATCCTGAAAGCAATTTTCGTGAATTTTGGAATCAAAAAGAACTAGATACTTAAGATAGCTTTGCTCTCAGGTCCGCGACCACGTGTGCACGCTAAGTGACCATCTAACATTAGGCGATCACGTGTTACATAAACACATTATAATTGAACGAATTAGTAAATTATCAAGTTTTCTATATAATAGCGGTGCTAAAAGCATCGCGCCCATTACGACTATCAAACATTAATGATCACGCTCACGCATCTATTTCAGTTCGCTTTTGGCTACAAATCGATTGTTTTTGACCTTATAAATAAAGTAACGTGCGCCGAGTGAATACAAACTAAATATAACAATGACATTTATAAATATTTCAAGCGGTTTTTGTAGACATGTTTGAGTTGATGTGTTGTGATTGTCACGTGCTGGAGCAACAGATTACGAGCAATGTAGGTCAGTAGGTATTCTCTGTAGAAGTAACTGACTTACCTGTCAATTAAACCGTTGAAGCCCTCTCCAACAACTAGGTCTAGGAACCTTGACTGGCTTAACTTAGGTACGTCTACGCGAAGCAGGCATCTGATAAGCCAGATCAACGTGAGTTCCAAGGGAAATGGTGACTAATTAAATACACACAAAACATAATGAAATCACTGTAAACATCGATAATGAATTTCCAATAAGTCGCATTTGAACCTCTCAAGCAACCGAAGATATGCTTGCTTATGGAGCTGTCAGGCATGATATCTGGCAAATTGAAATTATTAAAATGCTGATGCTACGAGATGGAAGCAATTTTCTCTAAAAGCATTATAAGCTAGCTAGAACATAATTATATATTACCAACAGATGTTCATTATCCATGTTGTCCCCATCCAAAACAACAACATTATTAACCGGGTCACGTCGGGAGACATCGCAAAATGCTCGTAATATGAGGTCAATGGGCGTCTGTCGTACGTAAATGACACGGGGCCGGTGCGGCGACGCGGCGACACGTCCTTGCGACAGCGCGACCGTGACGCTCTGTTTACGTCGCGTTCCCATGTCGGAAAGTGGCTTTGCTTTCTGGAAACGGGTTCGTAAGAATAAACGAAAGAAGAGATTGCAAAACTTTACCTACTTCCATGGCTGGCCTTTCTTGAGGAGTTAGGGTGGCTCGAGTAGATAATTCTTCCCACCCGCACGCAAAATACGCGCTTTGTCGTGGAGTTGCGGAAAATAGCCCGCTATACCATACCATACCATACCTACTTCCATACTTGCATGTGGTACCTACCCACCCAAACTTACTCATTACGCGCGTGCTATTCAGACACCTAGGAATGTAATAACAAAATGACCTAATATATATCTCCGAGAAAAATAAGTCCGACAGCTTTACCAGGCATTTTATATGACAACTCTTTAACAGAAACCTACATCATCCTCTTTGCCCCAAGCCTTTAACTAACTGATAATGAGTACCTACTCAGAATCTGCTTCCAATCTAACCGGTTTCGACTGAATCAGTGTTTCCACAAAGGGATTTCCATCAGACCTCAATCCAATTTCTTGGCAATAAATACCGTGGGAATTAGAAACCTAAAGTCCTTCTTAGTGCTGACTACATGCTTCTAGATCCGCTGGGTTAAGTTGTGCGTTTGATTCAGACTAAATAACTTTGCTTGACTAAAGTTAGGCAAGTATTCCGGCCGCGCAGTAAAACACATCACAAAATGAATTACCTAATGCAAAAACATCGAAATTATGCGAAATATTATACAAGCATATTTCGAACTCTATCTGTCAATCAGTCTTGTACTTTTGATAATAAGGTTTCGATTGAGGCGTCAGTTTCCTTGTTATATTCACGTAACGCTAGATGGTATTCAGAGAAATCAAAATATGTCAAACAAAAACTACATTACTTTTTCGCTACCGAGCACGTTACACAAACTTAATGGAAATTTAATAACGTCGTGATTTACAATTTCGACACGTTTACAGAGCTATTTTAAAGCAACACAACGTGTTCCAGACGCAGCTTTGGAATTCGGAATCCATTACATGCGTTAAAATTTTCCAACCAATATCCTTAGGATAACGGTATTGCCCAAATTGCGCTCTGAAATTTCTGATGATCTTTTTGCCAAGATTCAAATCCAGGGAATTCATCACGGGGCCTCAAAAGCCTTTATTCAATTCCCTTGGAATCAATTCGTATTTATACTTTGTTGATCCTTCATCATCAGCCTATTATATTGTCCCACTACTAGACACGAGTCGCCTCAAAATGGGAGGGATTAGGCTATAGTCTACCACGCTAGTCTAATGCGTGTTGGCAGACTTCACATGCCGTCAAAAATAACTCTCAGGCTATTGTACTCGCTCATCTTTGCAATCATCGATTGTCAATCAAAAGCTTCTTTTTAGCCCTTCTAGTGTAAACTATTGTTGTCTGGCTCTAGTCTTGTGTCAGAAGGATGACGAGCCCATGCTTTCGAATTATTTGTCCTCTAAGGACTGTGCGTGTGAGTGTGATTGCCGGTACCTACCTCTCTAAGTTTATGCAAGAGTATGATGGATTATAAACTCTGTTTACTTAAATATGTTTGAAAGGATTACTTATATTATTATGAATGGTAATAAAATTCTTCTTGATTATTCCAATTCATTCTTCTAATTAAGATTTGTTTCCAATATGTGAACACAAATACTTAGCTAAGAGATGATGTCCCATTCTTGTCGATTATTTCCTTCATAATCAGCCATTTCTTTCGAATATCGACTAGTCGCATATTTGTTCTCCAGTAGGTACATCGTAGAAACAAATGCATTGCTAGTTTAGTATTAGGAACATGCGTGACTGGCACACGAAATTCTTCTCAACCTTGTGTAAATATGAACGTTAGGTAATGCGGTCAAATTATAATTAGCGGTAATCTCCGAGATGTAACTCGAGACAATACGAACTAACCAGTGGCGTTGAGAAACCGCTTGAAACTTGCTACTGATGTAGTAACGTATTGGGTTTTACAGAACATACATTCAACGGTATCTAGTTGCTTCTTATAACTTATATGGCATTATTACACGGGTAATGTATTGCTGCAAACGTTATCCCGCACTTGAAGGCATAAGACATTTCACAATGCATCACCCTCTCCGTCATTTAAAGCCGCAGATACTTACCATCCAGGGGTGTTTTGGCCTCCGCCGGTATCCTCACTAACTCGGGAAAATACAACGTAAGCGTTGTTTCACAATTTCATAGGTAAAATAATAGTGCTTGCTTTTCTATCACGAAAAACCCTCAAGGATCGCCTGCCACCTAAAGAGGCTACAGGGTATGTCGGAGTCGGTACTTGCATCACCTTGTCCTCTAGTCACGGCCATGGGATTAATGACATTCGCCATGGCTGTGACAGACTAGTAATCGACCTGAGGATCGATCCCAGGACCTCTAGCGTAGGTCGTGTTTACGACCACCAGACTAATTACTTATCAAATATTAAAACAAAAAACCAGTACTGATATTTATTTTCATGATTATTTTGTATTCAAACTAGGTTATCTTAAAAATAAAACATTCAATTGCGATAGATAATTTCTTCCCATTTATCTGTCGAAAGGTAATCCTCCTAGGAATGTTTTTTTTTAATAAAGCTTACTAGCAATGTGGGTCGCACATTACTAGTATTCTTGTTAACCCCTCGTGCCAAGCTAATAAATACTTGTGTTACGAGTGGGTTCACGTCGGTGTAAGTCAGTGCAATCGTGGGTTTCGAACCGGCAACCACATGATCGCAAGTCCAACGCCCTAGCCATTAGGCTACCGCCGCTTTTGGTGGTTAAATTATATATTTTGTATCAGATAAAACATTGCTTAGTGTAATGTAGCCTATATCCGTATTATTGTGTAGCAGAAGGTCGTATCATTCAGATTTTATCAACCAATGTTATTTATGCGCAGTCGCAGCATCCAACCGCGAAATTAGATCATTTGGAACGAACATTTTCAGTAAGTATTCATCCGCTTAGAGATTATAGGTAGAGGTAGTAGAGGTATAAATCGTGAAAATAGTCATTAAATTGGAGAACCATCAGGCCCGTATTTAGGGGGTCAGGGCCCCTAGGCACTTGGCATTTGGGGGCCCCCTCCCCCATCTCGAATTCATTCCATTTTCATCCGGCTTCAAAAAAGAGGAGGTTCTCAATTCGTCGGTTTGAAATATCTTGGCAGTCAACGATATAGAGGATGAACAAAGTAGGCGATAGCCCACAGTCTCGAGGGACACCAGCATTTATAAGTGTGGAATCGGAGCATTCAACGTCGACTATGACCTTCATGCTTCGGTCTGCAAGAAAGCTAGTGACTTATTCGCATAGTTTCTCGGGAAGCCCATAGGAAGAAAGCATCGAAAGAAGCGTTTTGTGCCATACCCGATCAAAGGCCTTCGCTATGTCCAAACTGAACGCCAAGGCTTCCCCCTTAGTTTCGATCGCCTAAGACCAACGATGTGTCAGGTATACCATATAGGTAGAAAATCAACAGCCGATCGACCCTTACGAAAGTTGTACTGCTGGTCAGGAAGCAGATCCTCTAAGAATCGAAGGAGCTGGCAGTTGACAATGGACTCCATTATCTTCGAGAAAAGGCCTCCCTTTTCTTCTCTCTTCTCTTATGTCTATCGGTCTATAGTTTGAGGGATTTGAGCGACGACCATTTCCCATGTGTAGAGGTGAAAAGGATGGCTTACAGAAATTTCCTTCGAGAACTTTGGCAATGGACCAGAACGCACGAGTTCCCGAAGGAAGGCGCTCAAGCCTCTCACCAATTTCTACTGATGTGCTTCGACTATACAGGCAGAAATCGTGATAGGTCTTGGAGAAGTATCATGGTTTCTGCCTGTACGTATGCAGTTCTATTACATCTCCTGAAGCTCGATAACGTGATCACAACCTGGATATCATGTTTTAATTTACACTCAGAGCCTCAGGAACTACGCGTTACACCATGTTTAACCACATGCCTACAGCTAGAAGCATTTCTTACCGGCTTAAATAACGACATGGTACGCGTGTTACGTAATCAGTTAATTTTAAATAAAGTTAACGGTTACAACCTTTTCTTTCTAAAAAACAACAGAAAATCAATAACAAACAATGTGATTTTTGTAGCCTTTCCAGAATTTTGGCACCATCATTTGTTTTTAAATATTTCAGTTTAATTTAGTAAAATTAGCAAGAATAAAACAGCTAACTTTTGTAGAAAGTTTTTACACTAAAAGTCTTAGTTAAAATATCCCTAGATTTTGTTGATGTGCTTATATACACTTCTGGACACATCTATTGGCCCACCTTAGAGTTTAGGTTTCGATGGCCCCTACCGAAATATGATTGCTAGATTGAACAAAAACTGTTGATGCAGTTTTAAACCTGATACATTTTACCATCTTTTTCGATCGTATTATTTTAAATTTGAATTCAGAATACCATACGACATGGAGCTACGCCTAACAAGTCGGATATGCGCCTTGTTAAAGGCAATTGATTTTTTAATAAAAAAAATGTTTTATCAAATAAAGGTTTAATTTAATAACGCGTGTTGCCTCCATGGGCATCTACCACAGCTCTCATACGATTAGGCATAGAGTTTATCAACCGCTCTATGAAATTTTGAGGGATCATCTCCCATTCCTCTTCTATGGCAGTTTTCAACTCCTGCATCGTCTGGGCAACTGACTGACGAGCCCTAACACGTCTTTTTAGCTCGTCCCACATGTGCTCAATGGGGTTCATGTCTGGGCTTCTGGCTGGCCAGTCCATAACTGGATGTTCAAATCCCGAAGATATTCCCTGACAATGCCGGCCGCATGGGCTCATGCATTATCTATCATGCATAAAAAGGAAATTTGGGCCCACATAGTCCGCGTATGGTATCACGTGAGGTTCTAAGCACTCACGAATGTACCTTTCAGCATTTAATGTTGGCAGCCGTGGTCCTGTAACAACCTCAAGTTGAGTTTTGCCGCTCGCGGATATACCGCCCCAGACAGTCCATGAGCCATCGCCATAAGCAACCCTCTCTTCAAAGCAGCATTCCCTTACGTCGGTAGACCTTCATCCTTCCATCATTGCCATGTAACACAATTTTAGACTCATCAGAAAAGAGAACACGGCTCCAATCTTGCTGTGTCCAATATAAATGACTGCGTGCGAAATGAAGGCGTGCTGTTCGGTGGGCTCGCGTTAGTTTGGGCCCATTAGCTGGCTTGTGTGGTACCATATCGCGTTCTTTTAACCTTCTCCGAACAGTTCGAGCGCTCACAGATACTCCGTGGAAGTCGCGAAGTTGGTTTTGTATCTCAATGGAGGTAAGGTGACGATTTCTCAAGCTGGTCGTCACGATGAATCGATCCTGCCTTTCAGTTGTGACCCGAGATCGTGGCATTCCTTGGCGACGAACAAAGCCGCCAGTCTCTAGGTACCTCCGATAAACATTTCGGACCGCAGATCGACTTAAATTAAGTTGAGCACTCACGTTTCTTTGACTGTGTCCGGCCTGAATAAGTGCCACAGCTTGGGCGGCGACTTCAGGTGAAGTATCCATAGATTATTGATAGAATCTCACCTTAATGTTAAGAATAAGTAATGTTTGTTGCAAAACCAAAGATATCAATCACTTTTTCAAGAATTAAATCCAAGTAAACCAATAAAACCAAGTTTTCTTAGTATTCGATTGTTTGATATCAACAAACAGGCTCCAAATTGTCTTTTGTTTCTTTAAATTCTGTGTTCGAAATTCAAAAAAAGACTATTGAATGAAATTGTGAATGTGCCAGGTTCAAAACTGCATAAAAACTTTTTGCTCGACCTAATATAAAATTTTAGCTAGTACCAAACGAAACTGAAAATACAAGGTGGGCCAATAGATGTGTCCAGAAGTGTATAACATCTATGATTATATATAATTTATATTTTTGCCTTTTTTCGTATGGGTTTGGCGCTGATCAAAATCTCGCCCAGGTGGTGCTAAAATCGGCACTGTATATTCACTGTTTCATGATGCTAAATTGACTACACGAAACCGAATTAGTTTTGATTTTAACCTTTAGAGCGTTTGTTGGGTCGCGACAAACGCGCAAAATAATTCGCGACGTCCACCATCCACGTATGCGTATTCATACAAGGCCAATATCTCAAGTTAAAATTTCAGGAATCTCCCTACCTTTTAGCAAGAAGATCATACAACATTTTACAATTCAATATGCGAGGAAAAAAATCTGCCTGTACATATTATGCGAACCGGTAAATTAAAAAGTTACTTTCAGTTTTAAGCTTCTAAGATAGTCAAAGGTTTTAAGAGACTCTTTCTGTAGCTGTGTATAGCCTAGTAAATGAGTACTTTCTGAATATGTGCATTGTAAAGATATGTTAAAGTGCACGCGCGTGCGAGTAAGATAAACGACCCTAACTCAACTCTTTCTTAGGTGACGTCTGTTTATTTGATAATTTGGTTGACGAGTCCTGGCAAAAGTGTGTCCACAATAAGACCACTAACTTTTAAATAGCTCGAATGCGTAATATCCTTTCAAGACCTTAAAAAATATTTTCAATAAAGTTTCTTTATAGGGCCAGCCAGGCTTTTGCGCAGGTTCCGCCACTGGAACTGGGGCCCCTAGGCTGGCTGGGCCCCTAGGCCTTTGAGCTTGTACGCAGGTTGCGCCACTTGAACTGGGGCCCCTAGGCTGGCTGGGCCCCTAGGCCAGGGCCTTGTGGGCCTAAGGGGAAATACGGGCCTGAGAACCATGCTTCGGCACGAACTCGACCGGAGTTATGCCACGACCTCACAGAAAACTGGCGTGAAACAACGCTTACGTTGTTTTGCAGAGTGATTGAGGATACCGGACGCCCAAACCCTTTTAAAAGACAGGCAATGCACTTGCTACTCCTCTGTTGTGCATTTACCATTAGGCGATGTGTCTGCTCGTTTTCCGCTCGATGCCATAAAAAATATTTAAGTAATTCTCAGTATGTGTCTTGGCCCATTACGCGTAGTGCCTAACGAAAAGTCTGTACCTACTTAGATGCATTATGTAATGTAAGGTGCAAAGTGGTGCATGCAATTTGTTATGCCATTACGTACCTAGTTATGGAAAAGAACCACCAAGAGATACTTACTCATAAATACAACAATGTCGATAAATACAAGGATGTTGTTATATTGTTGTTGTTATCTTACATATAAGAGGACAATGTAGTCAAAACAACTATAGGGACAACAAAACACCATTCACATACATGTGTAAACGTCTTTAGAAGTTTTGTAACTTATTTCCCAAGTTTTATTAAAAAGTATTTATAAAAGAATACAAATTAATTAATTTAAAGATTTCATCTGTGACATCCAACAATTATACGATAAAAGTCGCCTTGCGAAGGTCGTGTCGGGCCACAAGAGATTAAAGTGCACCTATATGTAGATACCTACCAAGTCTGGGAATGCACTGTGCCACACAGATGTCACCCTACAGCATTCTAGCAGCAGAAAACTAAAGATACCTATACCTATGTTTAATTTTCGCAGTGTCAGAAACCAGTAAGCTATGATAAAAATAACGATTAAAAATAATATTATATTATTGGGAGGTAGTTGTATATTATTATTATTGTATAGGTATGCAGAGATAATGTCAAACATTTTTTTTTATTTAGGTCGAACATTAATGGACAGCATTTTGTTACTTAAGGACTTTATAATACGGTTGGCTCCTAAATCTTAAGTATCTACTTATAGTTGTAACATAGTTATTAGTCAATACTTACCTAAGACTACTCTTTAAAAAACAATTAGGGTCGATGGGTTCACCACAGTAGAGATATCTATTCATTACTCTAGCTTTACCTACTTCTCCTTGGCTCGTAATATGTATAAAGAATAGTCCACCGGCAAGGACAAGTATTCCTCTATATACTTTAGTAGGTCTCTGCACGTTCAAGTTTAACCGTTATAAGATCTTGGCTTTACAACAAATAGTAAAGGCGAACAACACCGATAAGTATTGACGTACGCCCACGCTAATATTTCCTGCAATTTGTCTCCATATCCAATTGACACTACAATTGGATGCACTTGTCTCGGTGCTTGTACTCTGGGGTACCTACATTTCACATTACAATTGTTACGGCAAATCGCATGCTATAATCATTGTCATTGAATTTGCATCTAATAAAAACTAATCAAGTTGGGTGACAAATGACAGATGCTCTCTTACACATCGTTTTTGACGTGCAAGATTGTCTTGCACGACAATCAAACAAAAAACATCTCATCTCACCTCATGCATCGTCTCACCCGCGCTTACTTTGTGGTCGGGCCATGGGATTCGAGGTCGCATTCGTCACGACCCCTAAAGAAGATGTATATTATGTACCGATGTATAATAATTAATTGTGTTCGCTTTTTGTTTTATCTTAGGTGGATAGATTCCATCTCTCTTTTTAAACTAAATGACATACTACACTTTGTCTTTGGTTTTATCTTTCCTGTATTCCTTTACGGATTAAAGGAGTAGTGGTATAAAAAAATAAATAAAACCCAAACGCCGTGAAGAGAACGCTAGAGTTGGTATTGTTAATACAATATAATAAATATAGATAAAAAAGTGCAATTTCGTAATTACAACAATATATAGATATATTGTTGTAATTGCGAAATTGCACTTTATCAGGATTTATAATAATAGTACCTACATACTACGTATTTTAATGTTGAGTGCCTGGTAATTTCATTATAATTCCATATGATGACAGGAAGCTGTATTACGCATGTTATGATAATATAACTGATGCACCTGATATTAAAGCCTATTAAAATTGTACACAGTCTATGCAGGTATGCAGATTGTAAAGTGATCACATAATGTATCCACAAAGCTACTAATCACGGTAATTATTTGTATAGTTATGTAACTTCACAACACGCGACGCGTTGCCGACGAAGGACGGGTGGACAATGTAGACAGGTCATGGCTTCAACATATTCGTTGGGTAAGACATGGCCCCACAATAACAACGGTTAAGCCTATATCTCATAATCACACTTGGCAAGGCCAAGACATTACAACAATGCCGGCTCACAAAAACCTGGTTAGGACTAGATCTCATAATGATACTAGCACAATACACAATAACACCATTTAGACAGGGTCTTAGGCCATCCATGTTATGCCCAAGGGCAGAGGACTTGGGCATAACAAAGTTTGGGGACCTTTTAAAAAGTGAATATGTAAATACATTGGACACTTCTTAGTCCTTAATAAGTCGTTAACGCAACAGTCAAACAGAAAACAAAAGATTTCTCGTCAACCACAGTAAACCTACAATTTGTACGCCCGGTCCCGCCAAAATATGATTATATTTATAATCCCGCAGGGTCCCTACAGGCCTGGGTCCCTGGGCCTGTCCGCCTTGTGCCCGTAGGGTAAAGACAAAACTGCATTTCGGCCTGGGCCTACGACCAATGCCTCACGGTAACCCTAACCAGATTTTAGCCTCATTATATGACGAGCCCTTACCATAGCCTCAACATATGATAAGACCAGGCCTAACCTGTTCAGTCACTGTCTATCAGAGGACCTAATTCCTCCAAAAAAATACTAAATAGTGTTCTCGATACTGATATTGACCTATACGGATGCTGACTCACCGCGGGAGCTGATGTCAGTCCCAATGAATCAATGTTGAATAAGGAAGTGACCGTGATTGTACTAAGTACCAACAGCTGTGTTCGCATGATAATTGCCATAATTTAATTGTACCCTCCGATCAAGAAGGTAATTGTTTAGCCATAAGAACTCATAAAAGCGTCATCACAGGATTTTCCGTTCAGTCATTTAGAGATCTAATTATGTACTTAGATCTATTATATATTTTTATAGAATTTAAATTGTAACGAACAGTCTACTATGGGACGTCCAAAGACATTTTATTGCTTTAATTGTTTTATTGATATACCTACTAACATTATAAAGTTATTTTAGTGAAGGAAAAATTCGACTCGCAGGCAGGATTCGAACCTGCGTCTTCTGGTTAGGTACACCAGACGCTATGTAGGTACTCTAAGCCACCGTGAGTGCCACCCGCCATGTCGAAATATGCCTGCACATTCTGAACTTTCCGTCTTGCCTGCCTGCCTGCCTGCGAGTCGAATTTTTCCTTCACTAAAATAACTTTATAATCTTAGCATGAAAAATGCAAAAAAAAATACTATAAGATACCTACTAACGGCAAGTTCAGCCTGCTCACCGTAACAGTTTTTACCTAGTTTGTAAAGGAAGCTAAATTAGGTATATTATTTATTAGTCCTACTCGTCTAAAACGCTTCTGAAGGACAAATCCAAGGTCCCAAGTCTACTCTTCTAAATTGTGTCAAAACCGTTGTCTAATGACTTCAGAATTGTTGATTTTTGACAATTTTACCTATGAAATCTGTCAGTTCTTATGTTTTAGTATTAGTATTTCATTCTTATGTAGTTCTCTTGTTTAAAAATAAAAGTACTAAATAAACTTTATTTTTAATGATGTCCTGTGACCAAAATGTGCTAGCATTTGTTAACCCTTTGCACTACTGCCATATGAATGTGGCCAAGGCAATTTAAATGAACATAGAAATGTCTATGTATAATAAATGAAATGTTTATTAGAAGATTTACTAGGGTATATGACACATGACACCTATGTCTTGTTATACAATAGGATGATTTATGATGTTGCTTAACATGCACAAAAAAAAATAAAAAACTATATAAATATCTTATATATTATGATGTAGGTATTGTTACTACCTACACCTCTTATCTTTTCTAAAATCAATGGTATGCACATAAGGGAATTTATGCACTATACAAATGTTACAACCTAACCTGGATTGGTTAAATGATTTTCGGTTGCTTGTCCACATTTTTTGCAAAATCCATGGGCTTCAAAGTCTAGGTCAAAATTGATTTATTTCAATTAGACCAATATAATAGTTGAAAGGTTGAACTACTTGTCAAACTGGATGCTTGTTGACACAAACAGCACTGGATTAGGTGATATAGACTTTACCAAGTAAATGCTATGTCATAATACATAAGTTATGCAATACTTCTATTTTACATGATAGGTACCTCCTATAATAAACAGGAATTTTATTACAACATTTTAGTTTATCTTATCTTGTGTATAATGTACCTATTCACTGTGGCCCAGAATTTGGTGCTGGGCAAGCTGCAATAAATATTGCTAAATATTATTATAATGACATATTTCTGGTAGATATCATACAGGAGCTAAGAAATTATCAAGACAATGATAACTGGAATTTTTAACTGATAAATTCTAAGCATTTCTAGAGCTAAAGTTTCTATAATCCTATCATCTCATCTCAATGTATATAATATAAGGAATACTTTATATTAATAACCAGATTCTATACATATTAATGTATTGATTGTCTTGTAATGTCCCCATCTTGTAAAATTATTACGCATCTGAGCAACCCAATGTAGGAATTACTTTATTATAACAATATAGGCAATACTATATTCTGAATAAACATTTACTAATAAATGTTTTTCTTTTTGGTATGTAATGTCATTTCCAAATGGAAATAAAGCTCTATTTGACAGCATTCTTCTGAGATGTTATTTTTCTGATATTAAAGTTTGTTGTATCATAATGGGAAATGAAAACTAAAGTTGGCCAAAGTAGATAGCTCATCTGATTTTCCTGAAGACAGTAATGGCACCAAGGTCTTATGAGACTTGATTACAAAGGTAATTGAGTATCCTTTAACATGGTTAAGTAATACACTTAACATTCCATGCTATCCTGCAGTGAGGTAAAAAATGTGTTAGCCTTCCGGCATGACTTACCACTATGGCTAAGTTGGCCATTTCTTGCACACAATGTTGGTCTTGTGCACAATGCTGGTGTTCCAGCCTGTATTGAAGATTCATGTCCTTCAATAGTAATGGGTAGTTGTGGGTTTCACTTACAATTGGTTGTAAGCTTATTGAAGAACTGGTCGCTTTTAATGGCAGGTTTTCAAAACATCTTGTCACACAGGCATTCTATAGATGCTTACAGTGGTCTTTTACTATTTCACAACATATAAAAACTAATTATCACATATAGGGAGAACTAGAATTCTCCTTATTTTTGTTAGGGCAAAATGTCAGTCAGGATCCATCACAAAATTCACAAAGTATATCTTTTATGTACCCTTAGTGAGATGAATTTACATTGTTATTGTTATACTGCATATGTATTTATTCAACTCAATATCCTTGTCTATACTGACAATATTGTTGCTTAGCAAAACAGAAACCTGTGGATATTGTCTAACCGGGATCTGTTCCACAAGATTCTGTGGTGTCTTTACATCATTGGGCATTGGGGCCCTCAAGGGTGGCCTTGCCCTATTTATAGGTGAAAATTGAAACAAACCAAGATGTAGGTTTATCTAGCATGAGATTGTGTCTCCTAGAGCATAAAACTCCAGTGAGTTTTGTGTTTTCTAGAACCATATGTACCTACTCGTTTTAATTATTATATGCACTCCTTCGAATTGTGATCAGCACAAGACTTACATGTTATTGTAATCTGCAGTAAGTAGGTATAGGTAGTTACCTATTATTTAAATCAACATACCCATGAAAAAACATTGTAGGCACTTACATGTGATTGATAAAACTGCTTATTGGAGCCTCACGGGCTCCACATAAGAGTAAGAGATCTCGTGTGTACATCTCGTGTACGCCCCGAGTCCAATGAGCACGTCAGTGTATCACGTACACCACCCGCGTCAACCGGTACCTACGAAGGTTATGGAAACTCTTGCGGCTTTAAACTGCTACGAGAGCCAGTAGCCATACCGGTGTAATCACTTTTATTTCATGAAGAATAATTATTATCTCCGTTCCAACGACGCTAGGTACTCCGTTTTATGACGACACTTTATTCGGCTTATAATTTTAAGACGACATTTCATTTATCGTCTAACTTTTGTAAAACTTCTTTATGTTGCCGTTTAGGCATAGATTTGGTTGAAATTATATTAAAATACACTTTAATTAAAATAAACACAGAGAAACGCAGAATCAGTTGCCGCGCAAACGAAAAGAATGAAAGCGTTCACCGAGCACAGATTAATAAGCAAATTTTAGGATCGGGATGCTACTTCTAAAATTGCGCAGAGTTGCCAGTGAATGATGAGAGCTGCTTGTTTAAATATATATCGAGAGCAGGGCACGCAATATAATAGAACCACTATGTGTTAAATTAAATTAACAGTTAAATTTATTTACACAAAATATAATAATTAAATTACATTATTATATTTTGCGTTCAATTAATTTTATTAATAATCGTCGTTGCGGTTTCCAAATTCATAACTATGCATTCATTCATTGATTGTAGGTATTCATTTAAATTATGTGTTATAGTTGCCTAAACCGCAGACATTTATAGTATTTATATTTAAAATGGCTGTGGCTAGTCTCCCGGCAATCTCTTAAAAAAATAAAATTACGTAATTATGTAGGTAGGTACAGGTATAAAATTTTCTTTAAAATTATGATGATAGGGCTGCGCCCTGAAAGTTTCACCCTATTGGACTGTAAAGTTCTTCGACCTTCAGAATTCATGCGATCGATTTCCCTGCTGCGGGTCACATCACATCAATGAAAGGCGTTTTCTTGGAAGCAGTCGTTTATTTTATTACTAAAGTGGTTTTGGTTTGTAACTGCGTACAACTTAACACGTATTAAATGCTGAAAAATGCTTAGTTCATGTTAAGTGTAGAGGGCATGAGCCGTGAAAATCTTGTATACTATGTACTTTTTAAGGTTGCATCATGCTCAGTATGCAAGCCTCTTAAGAATATAATTCGTTCGTATAAATCTAACAGTTTCTATAGCAGCGCCTGCGCCGGGCCATCAATTTCGGACAAGGCGCGCCTCCCGGAGCCGGTTGAACCTGTGGGAAGAAGCAGATTATTATGAATTAGCTAACAGGTACAATCAATCCTGTGTAGCCTATAACTACAACGAAGCAAAATCGGCTTGGACTGAAGAAGAATGCTGCTTGGTGGCAGGAATATGATATAAGTAAGCAGTTATATTTTTATAAGGAGCTACGAAAATTTAAAAAATAAATGAGATTTTGGAATTTCATTTTAAGTCATTCATTGCCATTTTATAATTATGAATTTTACAAATTGATGGACTGCGAAAGTATAGCACGTTTTGTAATACTACCGTGCCGTGTGGCCTTGAATTATATTGTGATTCATCAAAAATGGCAGTTTTAGCCAACCACAATAAAGCATTGACCAATGACAAGAGTTAGTGACCATTCTCTTAGCAAGTTACTGAGTGGTCCAAGATGATGAGACCATGTCGGATCGTCAGCTCTATATAATATATTTAGCCCTACATTTAACGCGTTCTTATTTTAAAAGTAGGATTTAATATATACTCATAATATTATGTTTTAACAGTCATAAATAATTGATGATAACACACATAATTTTATGCGAGTGTACACGTTACAGACAACACACATGTTGCGTTTTATTTCTGTTTGATGGCGAACTACAAGATTTATTTATTTGTACGTACTTTAATAAAATGTTATCTGAATAAGCAGTGAGATGTACTGCATACGAGTAGTTATTTTTAACATTATCACATTTTATGTTATTAATGTAGGCAAATAACGATATCGCGATATCCAGGAAACGTAAATTATTCCTTACAGGTAAACTCCTGCATGCCGACTGAGAACCCCGTATGTGCTGCAAGTCTTGCGACTATTTCCAACATGGCTATGTTAGAAGGTTGTTTATAACTTGATAGCAATTTCCAGTCTCAACAGATGAGGCCGACTATAACTAAATAGTACAAAACAAAGTCGCTTTCCGCTGTCTCTCTGGCTCTACGTATCTTTAAAACTACGGATTTTGATGCGGTTCTTTTTAATAGATAGTGATTCAAGAGGAAGGTTAAGCTGTTTAACATAACCCTTCGACTCTTAGGAACGGGGCAGCGTTGGGGGGTCGCTAGTAATAGTATGATTTATTTGTCTTAATACGACTGTCATCTTAAGGATAACTGCAAAACAAGAGTAGACCCAACGTAGGTACATACTAGAAGGGTATGTGCCCATTACTGTATTACAAAAATAGGTATTATTACCATTTATTGTGTGGCTGTATTACGTATTTTTCCGCTTTCGTGGCCACACACCGCGCCCGTAACCTTGACCTATCACAATCAGGCGAGATGGCGCGGTGCGGCGCGCGGGTCGCACACTTATCTTGTCGAGATGTAGTCTGCGGCCCGCACTTGACATCATCTGACATCATTAAACGCTCATAAAAATGCCACGCCGCCGCCATTCTCGTCAAACGCACGAGTTATTTCAGGAATGATTGATGGAATCACTCGAGCCTTCAAGCCTAATTTATTGAATTAGATGTTCTTTTGATTACACACGATTTACTCTTGAACTTCTAATTGATTATGTAGTGAATAAATCTTAATTTGTAAGGTCATTATTAATGCGTTTTTTTATTGGCACTCGCGTGATGTACCCGTACAATTTTCAATTGAGGCTCTCAAAATCAATAAAAATTGCTGCAGGATACCGTAGACTTCCGTAAATACGGAAGATTTCATAATTAATTATAAAAAATATTTTATTAACTAACATCAATTTTATTAACTTTCTAACATTTTATTTACAGACAAAACATAAAATTCGTATCCTATTAACATTGCCTTTTTCTCCTTGAATGATTCAATGGTTAATAAATAAATGAGTGTACCTACTCATATAGATACAATAATATTTATACGATTAATTTTAAGACGCAACCTCTAATCAGCACAAAAAAAATACTTTAAATTTACCGTCGGGCAGCTTTGGAAAAGGTACAAACGATATAATTATAAAAATGATGTGCTCGATAGTCGATAGTATTTTAGGTAACACGTTACAGTATTTGTTGATAATGAGACTGAGACCATGAAATAAAGAAAAAAGTACCTATTTATCAGGATTTTTTCTAATTTTCATAACAATAACCTACATTGTAGTAATTTTTAGGAAAAGAAAAGAAAATGTAACTTTTTTCTTCTTTTCTTTATAGATTATGAATTTTAAGCCGTAGACTTTTGCGCTCGTAATATAATTTTACTTTTATATTTAATAAAGTCCAGTCTGTCCGGTCCCCACTAGCCCACGAATTTATTCACACCATTACTTAAACGTAGTCGTTATAAAACCTCAGCGAAAACGATTGTAAAATACTAAAACGAGCACTTATTTTTATTTATTTACTACTTCTGCCATAACATAACATACCATCACGCCTGTATTCCCCGAAAGGATGGGCAGAGTTGTACTTATGTAAACCGACAGTTCACCGTTTAGATCCCATGTAGGGCGAGCCTGTTGCCATTAACCGGGAACAAATCTCAAACTCCAAACTGCTACTGAGAACTATCTTTTTGTATTTTTTATGCATTTTCCGTGCTTAGATTCGACTTGTGGCAAGGATTCGAACCTGCGTCTTTTGATAAGATAAAACTCAATAAGACTATGTAGCGTAGCAGTCGTGCTTTGAACCACTGTCAGTAGGTTATTTTTGGAATTTGAATGTGGTGTGATGTGCCAAGCGAACTTCGCCTTAATGACATCACAGTTTTATGTCATTACGTACACGGTGTATTTCCCACCATGTACCTATTTACAATGTTTTTTTTATTTCTTTGCAGGTATGGTGTTGGTTCTCACGGTCCCTACGTAGCTTCGTAGCGGGTTGCGGTCACAGGGTATGTCATCATTAATAATGACGTGATAATTATATGAAGCCTCATTAACCTAGTGCTACTGCGTCGCTAGAGGTCTTGGGTTCGATTCCCAGGTCGAACAGTGTTATTGGGTTTTTGTATGAAATTCCCAGTAGCCGCTCGGAGTTTGGAATTTGTGCCCGGTTAAAGGCAATAATAGGCTTGCCCCCATGGGACCTAAACATAACCGACGAACTGTGGGTGTACATTAGTACGCCTCTGCCTAACCCTTCGGGGAATACAGTCGTGATGGTATGTTATGTTATGTAATTGTATGAAGTGATGATATATGTATGATAGTATTTTTTTAACATAGTTTAAGTATATGACAATTCAGACATATTAGGATTCGTTTTGTTGTACCTTCGAGGGCCTGTTTTATGACAATCATGTTAAGTAGCCGTTGCTCGTAAAATCGAAACGCGCCTATCGATTGGCCTGACGTAACTCGGGAGCCGACCGACCTGCATTCATGGTGTCTTTACAAATACCATGACACATATCCCCACACGCGCACACATACACACAGCATTCTCATAGCAGGTGTAGGTGGAAAATAAAACCGCGACTTGCTATGATATCGACTTATTTGCTTCTTCCACATTCATACATCTTGTCATACACACGCGCCACTTGCGAGTAATAATTACCAAACATTTCTTAGAAATACCAAGAATATACTTACTATGTTTTATATATTAATCAATCATAGTTTTGATTCCCAAGTTGCGTAAGTGGGGTTTTTGTTTTTAATAAATAATCCTGTAGCAGCTCGGGGTTACAAACCAGCCTATGTAGTCCCTTTGTGTACCTACATAAGACCGCATTGGTAGCTATTATATGTTACAATAAAAAAATTATTTTTTTTTGTTTAAAAATCGTTAGTCGTAAATATATATATATAAACATACTAAACCCTAACAACTACATATACCTTAAGAATGTGCCTTTGTTCGTTTTCAATTTAAAATATTATATATTCGTCATCATTAGTTTCCCGATTGTGTTATTTGTGATTCCGACGGTAAATAAACTTGATGGTTCCGTGCCAAGAATATTTAAAATAAACATTTGTAACACAATGACAAGTGAATCGGTGGAACAATTAAACACAAATGCAACACATTGAACATTTCATCACATTTGTTTTTAACGTAAGTACATGAAAAAAGGGTTTTTTGTACCTACGTATGCAAATATTGAGTGGCAATGCACTCAGGATTATTATCTACGCATAATACGACGTGTTGGTCAATGAGACGACGGGCACACTGTCACCACAGTAACAACAGAAGGTTCATCTTTTATTATAAACTAGCGACCCGTGCCCGTGCACAGCTTCCAAAAAGATTCTAGTAGATTTAAAAAAAAACGTAGAAACCTTTTCCGGACAATTAATATTCAGTAGTCAGAATCGACTGTTGCATAAATCTTACTGGCAAAACTCATACTTAATCAGTAAAAACTAATTTATTTTACCTGTATATTTACATAATATATTAATTATACTAGATTCTGCCTGCAACTTCGTCTGCGTGGAATTCAGATAAAAAGTAGGCCATGTTTTATTCCAGACTATAATCTATCTCTGTGCCAAATTTTATCCAGATCCGTTCAGGCGTTCTGGCGTGAAAGAGTAACAAACATCCATCCATCCATCCTCACAAACTTTCGCATTTATAATATTAGTAGGATATGCAAATACAACATTTTTTATGGGAAAGGGGAGCAAACGAGCATACGGATCACCTGATGGTAAGCGATAACCGCCGCCCATGAACACCCGCAACACCAGAGGAGTCCGCCTTTTAAAAGGGTTTGGGCCTCTGGTAACTTCACTCACTCGCCGAAACACAACGTGAGCGTTGTTTCACGCCGGTTTTCTGTGAGGCCCTGGTATCACCGGTCGAGCCGGCGGATCGGCGAATTCAGAAAAAATCGTATCTTACTCGTACCGGTACAAAATAATACTGGCATTAATTCATTAAGCTGCTGGTGTCAATAGGGACTATTTTGTATTATGTGCTGCTTGACCTACACCAGGCTAATATATATGCAATTAAATAAATTCGAGAGAGCTGTAGGTGTACTGACACCGCAGTTTGGAACCATTGACTTCTGAAGGGTACATAATTATTATGGTATTTAAAAAATGATCAATATTTATCTTCGATCTACTCACAGTTCCGTAGATGTGAAATAGTATTCATTACTAAAAACAATGTCGAACGCGAACAAATTTGATTGTATTGGAATCGAAAATTGACGCAAAGGTGACATTTAAATAACACTGAGTCTGGGCTGAATTATTATATTTTTACTATTTTAAGTACCTAACCAGAATTCCCCTCCTTGTAGTATCCTACATCATAAAAAATTTTTTGTTTTAACGTGCTGTTTTTACACAACGTTAAACTCTCTTGTAAGCCATTGACCGTACTAGAAACTTATCAGGTACGGAAACGACCACGACACGAAATACTATGCCCACTAGAACGTATCAACAGCGTATCTGTTAGTATATGTTAGTTACCGGAGAATCCGCGTATCATCCGCGTGTTATATCCGTATGGTTCCCGTTAAAAAAATATTGCATTTATTGAGAAGTATCTATAAATATTTATCTAGCCGACAATTATTGACGTTCCATGCTTGGCCTAGTCTCAGGCCAAGCATGGAACGTCAATAATTGTCGGCTAGACTATTTCGCTGATACGCTCCGTGCATGGTACGCGACAGTGTTGAACGGTGACAGTACGGTCTAATGGACATAGTCTCATAATTCTCAATACAAAGAATATCTTTTTATCTGACTCGTTCCTAGTACGGTCATGGTATGAGACGGCAGACTCCTTAAACACTCAATGTTTTGCTACAGTAGTTTTACGAATCGTCCTGTCTCGTATGGGTCTTCTGTACTAGTTTCCACAGGTTAGACCGCGCAGCCGAGGTCGCCACCTCTGTTGTCTCAATGATTGATCACTATTTTTAGCACCGATGGATAACAACGATTGCCTCCACCAATCCATCAATTTCTCCTACCATTATTTATAGCTATTTGTCTATTTTAAACGAGTTTTTAATACAAAGTATTTAAAAATAAATCGCTCTTCCATTTGTTGACAGTTAAATTACATTGGTAACTTTGACTTGTTGCTAAAGTAAGAAATGTGTTGACGGATCACGTAGCCGTAACACAGTTAATTAAGTGAAATAGCTTTTCTGCTACTGCGAAAGTTATTCTACGATCTGCTTTGCGATATAAGTGACACGTGTACGAAAGTAGTTTTTATTTAGTTTTTGTGAAATAGTTTATTTGGATTATAAATCAGACCAGTATTTTTAGTTATTTATGAAACAAAAAATTAAGTACTTAATAAGAAATATTTCCTAACCATCATCGTCACCAAATAAATTAGTGTCCAAATGTCTAGTGTATTTTTTGTGAAATGTATGTAACCCCTTTTAAACTGACTTTATAGAAAAAGGAGAGGAGATTCTCCATTCGTCTGCGAAATATACTTTTTATTTAGATACTGAAAAGTCGATATAAACCCCAAGGCCATGCATGCAAGTCATTTTTCACTGCTATATTATTATACCTACAAATCCTACAATCGACAATCGATTGCCAATTCTAACAAGGTATTTAAATATGGCAACACAAGATTGTCCAGATTATAAATTAGTGGTTATGTGTGGTACTCACCAGCACGGTCCTGGTGCGCTCCTGGTAGCCGGTGCCGCAGCTCACGGAGCACTTGCTCCACTCGCCCCACGGACTCACCTGGCAGTCCCCAGCCTGCGCCAGCGCCGGCCCCGCTAGATTAATTACATGTCATGAGTTTGTTTCGATTTTGTTCTAGATACAAAAAATGAAAAATATTTACTTGCAAAAAAAAACTACAAAAACAAATATCTTAATTAGTATCGTACTACTAGACTGACGTCTAGTTCCGATGTCATTTAGAGGACAAGGCCGAGTTGACATCAAAAAACTTCATCCCACGTACAGTCGCGAAACTTGGCGGTCGACCATTTTGCTAACTAAATCCTTTGAACAATTCTCTATACGTCAGCCACACTCACGGTTTACGATAGGTAGCTGCTTACTATCAGGCGTGCAGTAAGTTTGTTTGCCACCCCAGTGCCATAAAAGCATGATATTTTCCTAATCGTAAAAATATCATTACGCTGGCTAGGACTCCTTACCTTACACTGCCAGGTAAACTACAGCTGTCATCCATGATAGCATGGGATTTGACTTACCATTAACGCTGTTGGGCGCCGGCACGATGGAGCTGACGCTGAGTCCGGGGTAGTTGCTGCTTACGACCGGGGCCGGCTGGTTGAGCTGCAAAGTCAGCCCAGCAGTCGGGGCACCGCCGCCTGGTAACAAAATAATATCAGTTCTATTACTGTGACTATTCAAGGTATATAGAATTATCGTGCAACTCATTCTTTTTTGCGCGGTGGACTGTGCCAGGTCTAGCACCCAAAGACCAGTGCCCAGCAGTGGAATTAATTCTTGAATCTTCATCGAAGAGAGGCATAACTTTTAGCGTTATTAGTTTGAGAAAAGTATAGCATACTCTGCCATACTCTCATACAATAAGAAAATACTTGTTTTCTTCTTACTTATAAGTATTTTAATACCTAAGTAGTTGAATTTCTGTACGATATACGATGTAGGTACTCCAGAATTGAGGTAAATAACTTTTTTCATTGACATGGGTACCAGCGGGTACATAACATTGGAAGACTAAAGATGTTGTTTGGTGATGAATGAATGCAGATAAAATACAGCTTCACGTAGATAAAATTGAAACACAATTAAGTAATTAACATTTCTTCGGCACGCTTTCGTTTAAAACTAAATATTTACATTAATTTGTTTCCTTTTCCGCTATTACTGTGTGTGAAGCAGCCGGTAGTTGTAGCTAATGTTATGGATAATTGTGGCACAGAATAGATACAGTCTGCAACGAAAATCGCTGCATGCAATCTTCAAAACGCCTTCACATATTTATTTTCCAGAAGTTACTGATCCGAGGAAGTAATACGAGTTCTCTGCAAATAGGATGATTAGTTTTGGAATCGAAATAATTGTATTAATTCGTGATCTTTAAAAATTTGGTTTTATTCGTTAACTTTCGATACTAAACGCTAAAACTAATTCCATAAATATGTATTTATTTTGATATGTATTTTTACAACAATTACTTGTTGTACACGATAATCATGTCCGAATTCACAGAAAAAGTGGCAGACACGTTACTAGGATTTTAAAAATAAGCTGTGATCGAGTAGTGATGTTCTGAATGCCAAATTATTGACTGCACAAACACTCCGCTATTTTTGTATCCGACACTCGTGTTTTATGGTTCCCTAGACACCTATTAGTTTCTCGTCATAAAATACAGTACACAGAAAATATCTAAAAATCAAACAATCCAGGTGTTAATCATCCATGGATGCAGATTTGAAATAATCTCCATAACTAAATATTTTGCTATAACCACCAATACTACTCCTAATTGTCTAGATGAGCAAGAAAATTTTGGGTCTAGTTAGTGGCTAGGCTTCTAAAAAAAAATTGACAGTATGTATTGTACTAAAATGCCTCATTAGCCAAGTGGTCCTGTGCGCGACTGCTACGCTAGAGGTCATGGGTTCGATTCCCAGGTCGAGCAAAGTGTTATTGGGTTTTTCTATGAAATTCCCAGTAGCAGCTCGGAGTTTGGAATTTGTGTTAATGGCAATAGGCTCGCCCCCTATTACATAGGACCTAAACATACCGGCGAACTGTGGGTGTACATTAGTACGCCTCTGCCTAACCCTTCGGGGAATACAGGCGTGATGGTATGTTATGTTATTGTACTAAAATCATATTATTATTTTTTTTATTTTCATACGGAACCATGATAAATGTATCTTCGAAACGGTCGTTTTTTTCGCACCACCGCTCAGTGCCATAATGGACAAAATTAGCATGTCTACACACTTGTAACGACCTTAACAATGGCACAACACACCAAGTAAGTATTTCTTAGTGTTTATATTTTACGAGGCGTCGTAAACAAAGCGCGGAAAAAATCAGATCATGTTGTGTGTATGACGTCACAGGATGACGCGGGCGTGACGTCACTGTCTAGGGGTGAACTACACATATTGGCGTGGTCGGCACGTGTGCCGCTGTGAGTGGGCACACATCCACAGATTTGAGGCACCTAATCAAGCCAGCCTTGGAGTTGCGACCTGCGGTGGTCTACTTACGCTTTGTTGATTTGTTTTTGGTTGTGCATGCTTGGTGTATGACCACTGGACTACCATGTCGTAGGTCTCGAGGTTCGAACCCAAGGCACGCACCTCTGAATTTTAGTAATCATGTGCGTATTAATAATTAATTATCACTCGCTTACAACGGTGAAGGAAAACATCGTGAGGAAACCTGCATGCCTGAGAGATTTTCTCGACGGCGTGTGAAGTCTGCCAACCCCCTTTCATTCAGAGAGGAGACCCGTGCCCAGCAGTGGAGCAGTACATGGGTTGATTATGTTTTTTATGAATATGTATAATAAACCATCATACGTACTGACTACTGACCGTATCTACTTTTAATTTTTCAATTAACTAATATACCTGGCTATAAGAGACAATGTGATAATAAAGGCCGTAAACAAAGGGGACCGGCAGATCTCATGGTACCTATTGAAATAAATGCGCCGATGAGGTGGGAAGCACCTGCTGGCTGACTCACGCACGCCTGGCACGCTGCCAGCCCTGACATGATTCCGTGATAGATGGCATGACCAATTAGCTAATTTTTGAACATATTTATATATACAACACAACATATTTATAAACAATAATTAGGTACAAATTGATCCAACTACTAATAAGAATCAGGGTGCGATTATAAGTTACAATCAATGGCTAAACGCTGACGGACGCGACTAAAATGTATGGGAAATGTATGCCTTTTGGAAATCAGGCCTAGCTCTAGCATAGCGGGCGATGTATGGTCGGAACAGAACCTATAAACTTTATTTTTTCAGACAAAGAATAAATAAGAATGATGGAGGCCATCACTTTCAAATTAGCCAACTGAGTATGTCTATTTGAAATAAAGAACACAATGTAAAAAAAACATTTAAGTAAGCGCGTTATTTTCCAGACAAGTCGTGAACTCGTGATCGAAGTTAATTCAGTTTTTACGTGACTAGCGTTAACATCTGAACTTAATGTTCTCGTTTTAATTGTGTTGTAAAAATGTTGTGCAGACGTTAGCGACGTCGCGACGGCGTGGAATCATGCTTTTGTTAAAATTATATTTTTATTTATCCGTTCATCCCAAAGTCCTATGTTTTTACGCATTAGTTTCACTACTTTTTATAAGATTATACCAGAAATCTGTTGGTTGAGCTTTTGTTCAATAACAACAAAATTTTAATAGAATTTACTTACAATTTTTAATTTCTTCCATTTAACCTTACAGTCATCGAGCTCGTAAACTAAGATAGCTACCAAGTTATACATAATTATTTATAACTAGCAGACCTGAGAGACGTTGTCCTCTCCAAGTTTCAACTAACCACCTCGAAAAATGTGATTTCCCATATTTGTAATACACTTAGCGCCATGGACCTCTGAATACCGCACTTCTGACCTATAAATTACTTAATTTCAAAAATTTGCTCACGTGGTATTGACGTGAAGCATGGAAATATAAACAGACATACCTACATAGACAAAAATCTCAAATAACTGTTTCGGCGTCAGTAAATTAAGATTAACGCACGTTGCATTTTTTTTTATTATTATACATACATATGTGGTATATTCTTAGAGTATATTATTTAATTCTTTGAATAAATGGAAACTCTTTAGTTACTTTCTCAAATAAAGTGTGCACACTGTATCTACACTATGGAGGTTTCAAATTATAAAATAAGTTACTGGCTGGATGCTTTAAAGAAGAAAACAATAATTGTCAAAATTGTCAACTCAAAATGACACCTGTTATCGAATCAAATTTCATTGAGGTAATAACGATGTCGTGTTAATCCGCTAGAAAATAAGTTGTCATTCTTTGTTTACTTTTATAACCTACTCAAATATTTAGTTTTTACACCGGCTTGTGCTCGCTGCATAAATCCTATGTATGCCCCTTGATTCCCTGTGTAAGTAGAGTTAGAATAACTTTACTAATAATCAATTCCTGGTCACAATAATGGTTTCTGATTGATCTGCTTTATTTTCTTGTTTGATCTTATTTAGTCCCTTTAAGTGATTTTTTTAATTTTATTACTTGATTCTGTTATAATGTTTGATCCTTGCTAGTCTAATACAGAATTACTTGAAAAATAAATTGACTTCAATGGTTATTTTTAAAATTCAGCGTTTTCAATGGTTAAAATGTTAATAACTTTTGATAGAGAGAGCCGATTTGAATTAAAAATAGCCTAAATGTTAATCCAAGAAACAGGCTATAAATTCCTGCCCACTTCCTCCAAATCTCTTCAGTAGTTATCATTTGATGCGCGGTCAAACATACAGACAAACCGACAGACAAACAGACAGACAAAAGTTCCAAAAATAATAGAAATGGATTGTGTTACCGATTCTGAGTCCCCCAAATTAGTTTTTTTGTAAATATAAGCAATGTACAGACACGGCTCACTTACATTCTTATTATATGTAAGATTATATAGTCCTAGATATTGATACATACTATGTGTATAACCAAATGGGATTCTGATAATCAGAATAACATTGGTGTTAAAATTGTATCCGTTATGCATTTGTAAGGCTAACATAAGTCATTATGTTTTAAAAACAATAATTTCAGAAAACATTGTACAAACAAATTATATTTAAGGAATCTGTGGCGAATAAACAACTACATAGATACACATTTTTTAGGTTGTAGCAGAAATCAAAGGTTCGTACTACATTACATTAGTACCGTAAATACGGGCACGGCGATGTCACGGGGGGGCGTGACGTCAGTTCCTCGGTCACCCGTCGCCCACTGCGCTACATCGCGTGGTCATGGCCTACTTCCTTCGGCGCGACACATTGTCCCACTGGCCAATGTTTTGTTTTACCGTCGGAATCGGTGAGCGAATTAATTAATCACTGTCTGCTAATTGCTCACACATTTGTGTTTATTTTCTACAAAAGGAGCAATGGAGTGGGTGGTGGTGGGATTGTACCTACGTGCCTATTATCGCATTTGGGTCCTTGTGAAGTAATCGGAACCGTGGGTTTGCTGTGATGTAACTAGTAGGTACCTACTTTGTTTTGAATATTACTATTTAATAAGGTTTCCACGTGCTCCCGTTCTTGTAAATAAATAAAAACAGTTTTTGAATCTTAAATAATGTCTATGATGGCATAAGAGAAATGTCGAAAACTATATGTATACTTATTATGCTTCAACAGTTTTGGCAGCATGGCGCGGTAACACGACTCTTCGCCTATCTAAGACTAAATACGCGCCTGTCTAGAAAATTCTAGTTTAAACTATCCGTTTGATAGCTAATAGCTGATATTAGTGGTATGTTACCTAGTATGACGCTGCAGGTGTTGGTGCAGTCCTCCTGCGTGATGAAGTTGTTCTGGTTGCCGCGGCAGCCGCCGTACTGGAACGGCACGCACATGCCCTTCTGCGGCATGAAGGTCCAGCGCTGGTACACGCCGCGGCACGGGCCCGGGTCCGCCTCCTCCATGCAGATACCTGATTGGAATTTAATGACAGATACTTGCTTAATATCTACAGAAATCAAAGCAAGTAGGTAGGTACTACGGTAACAGGCGAGAGATCGTCACTTTACTCTCACTCGTAAAAATACGTAGTGATACAAAATAGTAATGTGTGACGCGCATAGGCTTATGAGAGCTATTCAGTGTAAATTTTATGATACATGGGTAACATTATATTTATAACTATTATTATAAGGTCCCGCACGGTTCACACGAAGTAATATGCGTGTCTCGTGAGAAACGTGTGTGTATTGCTAAAGAGTGTGAATATTATGGTTTGATATTATGATAATACTGCCTCATTAGCCAAGCGGTCCTGAGCGCTACTGATACGCTGGAGGTCCTGGGTTCGATTCCCAGGTCGAGCAAAGTGTTATTGGGTTTTTCTATCAAATTCCCAGTAGCAGCTCGGAGTTAGGAATGTGTGCCCGGTTAATGGCAATAGGCTCGCCCCCTATTACATGGGACCTAAACATACCGGCGAACTGTGGGTGTACATTAGTACGCCTCTGCCTAACCCTTCGGGAAATGCAGGCGTGATGGTATGTTATGTTATTATGATAATATCAATCTGACGTTGCGCTCCGAATTACACAGTGTTATTTGGTATCTGGGAAATAATCTCTGAATTGTCCTGCAACAAAGGTGCTAGCGCTGGTAGGTACTAACTAATTTGAGCCATTGAAGACATAAATAATGATTGAGCTACACAATAATTACTAATGCATACGTGCCGTTAGCTGTGACTAGTTTCATCAATTATGGCTGTATAAACAACACACTTCTAACTCCTAATGTTTATTGCAAAGTAGTCTTATCATAATATTGTTACGATTTCTTCCTGACAAATTTCATCAACATTTGTCACATTTCTCAATACAAAAAATAAATTAAAAGAAGATATAAATAATTATCAAAAAATGTCTCTACCTTAAAAGAGTCAAGCTGAGTTGAGTAAGCAACTCAGCGAAGTTATCAACAGATTATCAGCGAATAATTGTCAGCATACATACGTTTAGCAGTGAGCATGTCGATGGCGCAGCTCTCCCGCTCCTGGCAGGGCCGCTGCTGCATGAGCTCGACCCTGGCGGAGCAGTCCTGCTGGCGGGCGGCGGGCACCAGCAGCAGGCGCGTGCGGAACCTCACGCCGCGGCCGCACGAGGCCGAGCAGGGCGACCACGCCGCCCACTCCGTGGTGGGGCACGACGGGTCCGACACCTCCGTCTCCTGCTCCGTGCACTGCGGCTCCATGCACTTGCGGTTCTCCTCTGTGGACAACGTTGTAAATAACGACATCTTGAGGGGACCGTGCGAACTAATACCGAACAAGTTTGCGGTTACATTCCGAGTGTTCAGATAATATTATGCACCTACATGGCTTGAAGTAGGTACACAGTGGGGCAATTAACTAACTTATTGTTGAACAGGAATTTGGCTAAAAATTATGTTTTTTTGCTACGTTTCCTCATAAGTAATAATCTATATTTAGTGGACAAGAATTAATTGAAAGCCGAAATTACAATACTGTATCAATTTTTTGAGCATTAATCGTACCTATAGCTTGTATTTATTAATCACCAACATAATTAATTTGAAGTCATTCTAGAGTATGACACAATATTTTTGATAATGGGATTATCTTGAAGGTTTTTATCAATAGGCTAGTCCTATTACTCCTAATAATTAGATCCAGTGCCCCCGTAAATTTTAACTTTGTTCACTTTAGCCTGACCACAACTACAAAAAGACCACCACCGACATAATAATACGTCCTGTAGTTTTCATACATTTTATATGGCCTCGCCGCACACGGTCGACGCACCCTAGATTACGGCACGCTTCTAGCATCAGGTGGCGGCGGTTGGATGTCGCGTGTAGCCCGTGTGTGGTTAGCCCTAAAATCTGCTAGCTTGCCGTCTAGCGGTGGAGTCATACCGGTCTGCACGAGCGGGCACTTCTTGATGCCCATGTGGTTGAGGAAGTGTCTGCGGCGCGTGCTGACGCCCACGCCGCACGTGACGGAGCACTCGCTCCAGGGGCCCCACTCCGACGTCTTGCAGATGCCCTCGTTCACCTCCACCGGCGCGTTGTTGTCCAAGTCGTCCGGGACTGCGCTGTCGCCCCTAAGCAACAAGTTTTATTAACAATACTAGCTGCCGCCCGCGACTTCTTCCACGTGGAATAGCCTATAATGCAAATAAAGAACTTGAACTTGAACTTTAGCCTTCCTCAATAAATGACTAACAGTTCCAGTACAGGACCAGTAGTTCCTGAGATTAGCGCGTTCAAGCAAACAAACAAACAAACTCTTCAGCTTTATATATTAGTATAGATAAGTGTAGATAACATAAAATATCATCAAGCCTGTATTCCCCGAAGGGTTAGGCAGAGGTGTACTAATGTAACACGCACAGTTCGCCGGTAAGTATGTTTAAATCCAGACTCCGAGCTGCTACTGAGAATTTCATGGAAAAATCTAATAATACTTTGCTCGACCTGGGAATCGAACCCGGGGCCTCTAGCAGTCCCGCTTGGGACTACTAGACTAATAATGCTAATGAATTATAATAATATTGCCTGTAAGTAAATACATCATAAGCCTATAAATAAATACATCGGAACTCGGGTACAGCGGGTTGTGGTTTAATTGACAAGAGATACCGAATTGATGAAAATTGCCAGAGTTTTTATATCCGTGGTACTTGTGCCTGCGACCCTATATCCCAAAAATTCAACCGGCGCAAGGTGAATAGTAGTGAGACGAATGATGAACGAGTGCGAACAATAAGTATATCAGCTGTGTTAAAAAGTCCGCATTTGCTAAATCATAATGTGATGCGCAAGTGTTAGGTATCTGCTACAGGTTCTAATTATAAAGGTTTTCAGAGGAAGCTTCATTTAGCCTTCTTAGCTCCTCAGTTTTTCCCGTTCCCACGGGAACGGTATCTGAGCCACAGCAAAGCGTTTCCGGATTTAGCCAATAAGTATAAAGGACGGTATGATTAAAAATTAATTTGTTTTTGTTGGTAAATATCGCTACCGCTTTACCCTCGTATTCGTTGCCTGAAATCAGCAAAATATTCATCGGACATCGGCCAGCAGGCTACCGGAAGCGCGTTTTAATACGTAATCAACTGATGCCGCTGAAGCCCTGACGGCATAATTTATTCGTTTCCTCACAGATATTGATCTTATTTAAGTATTTATTTATTTTATTTATTTAAAGTACTTAAAGACTTACAGCTAGGATATCACAGTAAAAACATCATCTAGTTAATAGAAAGCCAATAACAAGTCTTCACTTATAGAAATATAGTAAGTTAAATTGAATTGAGAGCTAGTATATTATATAGTATATTGACAATTCACAACTACAGATCACTATTACAACTACAAATTGTTATTACATTGTATTTTGAATTATTGATCATACAACAAATGGCTGTCTATTTAAAAAAGGTGAGGCTTAAGGTCCTTCTTGCCGATGACACACTAGTCATAAAGGGGCCAAAACCGTGCTACTTACTTAAACTATTAAAATTTCTGATTGCTCGCACAATGTAACTGTTCTGCCTGTAATTGCCTTATGATGCTCAATGTACGGTAGATAATATTTTTTGCATCATAGGTACTACGTATAACTAAGTACATGTTACACAGGCCATGACAATTTATAGTATATGCAGAGCAAGAACGTTATATTATCTTTGTAGGTAGGTACCTATAACTTTAGTTTGTGGATCTTCACAGAGGTCGGTAACGACGCAGAAGTTTTTTTAAGTCTCATCTACGGAAATATATGAACACTAGCTTCTGCCCGCGACTTCGTCCGCGTAGCGTGATGATATATACCCTATAGCCTTCCTCAATAAATGGGCTATTTAACACTGAAAGAATTTTTCAAATCGGACCAGTAGTTCCTGAGATTAGCGCGTTCAAGTAAACAAACAAACAAACTCTTCAGCTTTATATATTAAGTACTAGCTTCCGCCCGCGACTTCGTCCGCGTGGAATAGTTAGAGACAAAACAAACGCTCTAAAGGCTGATGAATAACGTATTTATTTGAATAAGGATTAGCTAATATCATGTTTATAAAAACACCTACGCGAATAATGCATTTGGAATTTTAGAACCAAGTTAGCATAAAAAAGGTTATAGTGAGCCAACCCTAAAAGATAGACATATGCTGTCGCTGACTTTTTTTTAGAACTTTTAAAGAGGAACAATTCTGTCATATATGATTTTTGCGAAACTTTAACCGTTTACACAGCGCACGCATCGGAAGCTCTCAAAAGGAAAAATAAACGAATTTTAGAACAAAGTTAGCATGAAAACGGTTATAGTGAGCCAACCTTAAAAGATAGACACATGCTGTCGCGGACTTTTTTTTAGAACTTTTAAAGAGCAACAATTCTGTCATATATGATTTTTGCGTAACTTTAATCGTTTACGCAGCGCATGCATCGGAAGCTCTCAAAAGGAAAAGACCCCGATTTTGAAACATTCTTCATTTATGCTCCGCTCCTATTGGTCTTAGCGTGATGATATATAGCCTATAGCCTTCCTCGATAAATGAGCTATCTAACACTGAAAGAATTTTTCAAATCGAACCAGTAGTTCCTGAGATTAGCGCGTTCAAGCAAACAAACAAACAAACAAACAAACAAACAAACAAACAAACTCTTCAGCTTTATATATTAGTATAGATAGATAGATTAAACTGTTTTTTTTCATACATTACTTCCCTATCAAACTTATCACCTAACTAGGTAAATGTTATGTAAAAAATCGGCATAATTACTAGTGGTTAACCACAACGTAGTAGGTATCAATTAAATAACAGTCTCAAATTAATTATGTGTGGCCACTTGATAATTTTGCACAAAATATACGGAAAGTAATAAATCTGTAGCCCGCTGGTTAACATAATCTATAGGTACTATTTTTACTATAATATTATAAAGAGGAAAGATTTGTATATATGTAACGAATAAACTGAAAAACGACTGGGCCGATTTCAAAAATTCTTCTATTCCAGATTAACATAGGCTATAGAATATTTTGATAAAATTTTGAGCTTTCTCCACCCGTGCGAAGCCGGGGCGGGCCGCTAGAATACATAGAACTGCCTTATTGGCTGCAAACGACACTTCTGGGCGTGAGTTCCTGGATTCAATTCCTAGTTCAAGCGGTAAGTATTATTAGGTTTTCTCAATAGCAGATTGGTGTCTGGTTAATGGCACTAGGCTCGTTCCCTAAATCACATGAGACATAAAAACATACCAGATTACTCTGGGTGTACATTGCCTAACTTATCAGCGATGCAGGCGATATGTCCATAAAATGAGATTGCCAAGCCAACTCCACACGATGCCGATGCTTTGTTGATCACATAAATACCAAACCTTAAGTGGCAGTGGCAAGCATGGCTCCCCACGATTAAAGCTTCAGCTGTTATGATGAAGATGAAGTGATTGAAGTACTCACTCGCACTCCGGCACGGGCGCGACGCACATCTCCTTGGAGACGAGCTGGCGGTCGCACGCGAACATCTGCGCCTTCTGCGGCAGGCGGTACTCGCGCGTGCGCATGCGCAGCCCCTTGCCGCAGCTCACCGAACACTGCGACCACGCGCTCCACTCCGACACCGCACATTCAGCTGGACATCAAGGTTTTAATTTATTTAATAATAGAATACATACTTGAGGAATTAAAAACTATCGAATAGTGATAATTGTAAGTGTTAAAAATTCATCCAATAATGAAGTCTAAGGGCCATTTGCACTAACTTCTTCAATACTTATTTGCACCAACTACTTTTGTGTTTACATAACATAACATACCATCACGCCTGTATTCCCCGAAGGGTTAGGCAGAGGTGTACTAATGTACACCCACAGTTCTCCGGTATGTTTAGGTCCCATGTAATAGGGGGCGAGCCTATTGCCATTAACCGGGCACAATTCCTAACTCCGAGCTGCTACTGGGAATTTCATAGAAAAACCCAATAACACTTTGTTCGACCTGGGAATCGAACCCAGGACCTCTAGCGTAGCAGTCTCGAACCCAGGACCTCTAGCGTAGCAGTCTTACAAGAAGTCTTACAGCACAAAATTATAATGAAAATTTTGTGTTTAAATGGAACTTAAACATATTTAAGAAGTTGGTGCAAGTGGCCCTAAGTATGGTTCTTCTTAAATTCCTAAGCGAAAACACTTCATAAAATAAAAGCAATCTAAAAATATGACTATTGTAAGTTGATATGATATGTTACTCACGTCTATTAGCAGTCTGCGTGTTCTCCTCCTCCTCGACGAGCTGCAGCTGCAGCACCTCCTCGTCGCAGGAGCGCGAGATGAGCTTGTCGCGGGTGAGGTGCAGGCGCGCCAGGGGCGGCACGTCGCGCGCGCCCGGCTGGTAGAAGGGCGCGCGCGGGTCCTCAGGGTACATGGGCGTGATGCGGTACATCTGCTCCCGAGGCACCGTCTCTGAGTTCGGCGACTGACAACAAAACCATCATTATCCTCCTGCCATCCATCTACATTCTTAGTTGCAGCCAAGCTGCACTCATGGCCCTGACCTCCTACAGGATCGATTCAAGGCTGACCATGGACGCTGCCCGAACTCTTAATGAGCTGGGAAAGCGAAACAAGGTCAGGCTTGTTTGGGGCCCTGGTCACTGGGGTATTGTGGGCAACGAGCATGCTGACGAGCTGGCTAGGGAAGGTTCTGGAACCTCACTAATTAGACCGGAACCATTTGTAGGACTGGCCCCAAGCACAGTCAAAACGGCATTTCGGGAGTACGCAAGGGCGAAGCACATGGATGAGTGGTTGAGCCTCACGGGACTTGCTCACTCCAAGAAATTCATAGGTTCCTCATCGAAATGGCAAAATGCCATTTGGAACTCAAGCAGGCGGCAGGCCCGTTTTTTGATGGGGGCGCTGACCGGCCACTTCGGGACTAACGCTCTCCTACAAAAGATGGGTCTGACGGACACATCAGCCTGCAGGGCCTGCAAAAGGGAAATTGAGAGCATGGAACACCTTCTGTGTACATGCGATGCAATGGCTGGAAAGCGAATGTGCCTTTTGGGTCAGGGTTATCCAAGACCAGAGGACTATAGACTCATACCCCCAGGCCTCATTATAAAGCTCATGGAAGAGCTGTTTGTAGAACTGGGAGGGGATGAGGAATAGATTATCTAGGGAAAGCACAAAAGATCCCATTGGGTCGAAGTGCACTGAGGCCTTGCTGCCTCGGCCCTACACAAGATAAGATAAGATCCTCCTGCCCTTGTCACATTTCACCAAAGCAGCGCAGCATGTCTTATTTTAGGGGTCCGTACCTAAAGGGTTAAACGGGATCCTATTACTAAGACTCCGCTGTCCGTCCGTCCGTCTGTCACCAGGCTTTATCTCATAGACCATTATAGATATACAGTTTAAAATTTTCATAGATGATGTTTTTCTGTTGCCGCTATAACAACAAATACTTACTAAAACACGGCCAAGTGCGAATGGGACTCGATAATGGTACGGAACCCTTTGTGCGCAAGTCCGACTCGCACTTCGCCGATTTTCCATTTATTCCTGAAAAGGCTGACAAATCAATATTCACATCTATTCTTTTTGAGATACTTTACGCTATGACGTAAACATTCGCTTTACTCGGGTCGTTCCGTAAACCGCTACTGTACTATGTTTCGAGAGAAACAACATTATGATATATATGATATGATAGTCATAATAATGATGATGATTACATTTTGAATGCCTCATTAGCCAAGTGGTCCCGAGTGCGACTGCTAAGCTAGAGGTCCTGGGTTCGATTCCCAGGTCGAGCAAAGTGTTATTGGGTTTTTCTATGAAATTCCCAGTAGCAGCTCGGAGTTAGGAATTTGTGCCCGGTTAATGGCAATAGGCTCGCCTCGTATTACATGGGACCTAAACATACCGGCGAACTGTGGGTGTACATTAGTTCGCCTCTGCCTAACCCTTCGGGGAATACAGGCGTGATGGTATGTTATGTTATGTTATTACATTTTGATGTCAAGACACTGACCCTAATAAAAACTAAGAAATAACGTCATTGACTCGAATTCTCATAAGATCTTTTCACGCAACTTTAGTTTTATTAAATGATTTTAATCGTAATTATGTCTACTGGTAATATCAGCGCCGATATTGCCGCTATACCTCATTATGAATGCGCTGAAAAATATGTAAATCTTTCAGCGTCCTAAAATACCCGGTATATTTAGTGTTTTTCATCAGAATTATAGCTACCTACGTGATACCTACCTTTAGGTACATGAACAGTATTTTTTGCGTTATTTATTACTCTTTTATAAATTCATTCACTAGCTTCTGCCCGCGACTTCGTCCGTTTAGCGTGACGATAATATATAGCCCATAACCTTTCTCAATAAATAGGCTATCTAACACTGAAATAATTTTACAAATCGGACCAGTAGTTCCTGAGATTAGCGCGTTCAAGCAAACAAACAAAACAAACTCTTCAGCCTTATATTATATTAGTCAGCCTTATATATTAGTATATAGATAATATAGATATAGGTTACTTTAGCAATAAAGGTAAGTACTGCTTCTTTAATTTGGTTGTAATTTCTCACCACACCATATAACGTTAGCAAGCCGTAATACGCGATTAATTCTGAACTATTCGAAGACATCAGTCCCAACTCCCAATGGCGGAGGTACTTACCATGTAAGAGATGCCGCTGTCGGTGCCGGCGTCGTAGGGGAGCAGGTCGATCACCTTGGACTCGGCCCACGTGCAGTCCTTCTGGCACAAGTTCAACCCACTCACGCCAACCACCCAGTCCGGAGACGGACCTGCCATTATTAATAATAAACACAATATAAATGATTACAACGAATAAATAAGTAAAAAATATCTTAGGTAGGTACATATCCACAGCACGGACGAATAGGTCCGAATGATAATAATAATTGCAATAATAATAGATGGTAATAATAATTGCATTGATGTCAATGTAGCGTTTACACAATCAGAGGTGGCTCGTGAACATTTTTCCTGGGTGTTCACAAAAATACACCTGAATTGAGAACATCCCTCCTTTTCACATGTGAAGGGACATGCAAAAAGATAGTGAATGTAAATAATATTTTTAAGAAAAATGTAGTCAAAATCATCATCATCGTCATCGTCATCATCATCATCATAAAACAGCTAGTCGAGGAAAATGGCGTATTATATGATCCGACTTCGACTTATAGAAAACCTGTAGCTCTTGCAATGTAACCTTCATCTATCATGATTTGTAGTGAATCAGTTGTTGCTTACCAAACATAGAAGCAAGTGAGAGGAAGTGCCTCTTCCTGTCGGTGGTGAAGGTGGCTGACGTGTTAGAGTTGACCTTGGGGTGCCACAGCCCTTGCGCCTTCACTATCGAGCGCAGCTTGGAGCCCTGCTGGCGGAGCTCGCGCTCCAGGAGTCCTACTGAACCCCATTCCGCTAAAGACCTAGGACGTAAGAAATTATATTCATGAACATAATTATAATACGAGAGGCTAGCAGTGGGTAATGATCATGACATACATATTATAATACTAATAATCTTCTAAATATTGCGAAGCGAAAGAGTAGTTTACGTTTAAATTATCAGTTAGTAATCAGTAGCCAAAGCACGATCAACTATCGAAATCGTATCGTAAGCGAATAAGTTTTTTCTGCCACAAATCTCATTCATACATACATATTTTCACAATCGTCTTACATAGGGGTAGCCCCCCACTTGCTACGATCCTGGCACACCACTTTCGAAACGTATCGAGTTTTTTCCTGCTCCTACATACATAGGGCTCACAATACTACTTGTAACTAACAAGTGGAAATATTAGTCTCTGCCTACCCCCAATGGGAGACAGGCGTGAAAATATGTATGTATGTATGAGATTTGGAGCAGGAAAAATCTCGATACGTTTACGATACGAATTCGATAGTTCTTCGTGCTTAGGCTAGGTACTGGTTTCTAATCTCAAAGTAGGCAAAAGTGTAATGAATTGTGAGCCCTATCACCTTTAGCATAGGTAATACTATAAATCACCTGAATCCATCGGTAGCAATCTCGCCTTCTCCCCAGAACTTGAAGTTCTTTGGGTGGGTAGCGCCGATGACGTCAGAGAAGTGCGTCAACCACATCGCTTGGACTGGGAAGTCTTTAGGGTGAGTTTGTGGAGACCACAGCCCTTCGAACACCATCTACAATAAATCGATATATATGTATATAGTTATAGAATAGAATATCACCATCTACTACATAGGTACATAGTTATACTGTTATAGGTACATGGTTATGATGTAACTAAATGTTGAACGCGGTTTCACTTCAAAGGACTTTTGAGACAAACGGTAGCCTGTCCATCTCCATGGCCAAATCTATGTCTATACCAAAATTCATCGAAATTGGTTCAGAAATTTAGGCGTCAAAATGTAACAAACAGACAGGGTTACTTTTGCATTTGTAATATTAGTATGAATTTAATTATACGCTGCGTTCTGTAGTTTCTGCCTACCCCCATGAGAAAATGGAATGACGTTACGTGTGTATTTACGAAATAATTACATCCTTGTAAAGTATACTGTTATAGATGTTGTTTCAGAAGACAATGCACATTAATGACGGATAATCAAGCACTTCTCATTATGGTTAGATTCGAGTTAATCAAGGCTGAAGGTCTAGTTATTATATGTATATAATAATGGCAGCCTAATGTCTACGGCGTTGAACTTGCGATCATGTGGTTTCCGGTTCGAATCCCACCCATTGTACTACCGACGTGAACCCACTCGTAACACAAGCATTTAGCTTAGCACAAGGGGCTAGTAATGTGCGATCCACATTTGCTACTAAGCTTTTTTTAAATATTGTAATGGTATCTACTGACCTTGTATTTGGCGTCGTCGCAGGCGCAGCAGTCGCTGGTCAGCAAAGAAGTGTCCTCGCACACACGTTTCGTCAGCTGGCCGTCCTCCGCGAACCAGCGGCTGGCGTTCTCATACACCATGGCTCTAGAAATAACATCAAAGTAGAAATCAATTAGACCTATTACAGGCATTTATTATTATTAATTAGAATAAAAAAGGTCGACAATCTTCCGGATGAATTTAAAAGCATGTGACTATTTCGACGACGAATTTGTATTGCCTCGTTAGTCTAGTGGGATCAAGTGCGACTGCTGCGCTAGAGGTCCTGGGTTCGATTTCCAGGACGAGCAAAGTATTATTGGGTTTTTCTATGAAATTCTCAGTAGCAGCTCGGAGTTTGGAATTTGTGCCCGGTTAATGGCAATAGGCTCGTTCCCTTTTACATGGGACCTAAACATACCGGCGAACTGTGGGTAGTACTTTAGTAAACCTCCTAAGCCTAACCCTTCGAGGAATACAGGCGTGATGGTATGCTATGTAATTTGTATTAAGAACTAGATTTTCTCTTTTTGGATATAATTAACACTTCTTATATTATTGATTTCATTTACTGTAGTATCATCGTGTTGATGTTCCCCTTGTATAAAACAAATTAAGTATTTGATTGCTCACTTCAGCAGAACACATCCAGAGCCCGTAGGTGGTGCCTTCCACATGACTTGGACCTCAGTCTTGGGCAGGTCATCAGCCTCGATGACAGAGTTAGTGCACTCCTCGTCGAACTTGGAGAGGGTGTCCGCGAACAGCTGGAACTGGCCCTGCTTGCTGGGAGCCCGAGGCGCCTTCGGGTCCAGCGGGTCCAGCACCAGCTGGAACCTGGTGAACTGCTGCACCACATCGTGGGTGCGGGACCCAACCAGCGTCACTATCAACATTTATAAATTATACTTTCTAATGAGCCCATATTAATCTTCTAAGTATTTTTTGTCCGACCCTGCGTGGCTTCATCATGGTTTGTTTGTTATTCAACATCCCTAAGTACCTACGGTCACAAATCGCGTCCAATAAAATGAGTTACTTGCTTATGGGAGTCAGTAAGTAGGTAATTATCACTATAGCTAAAACAGTTATCACAGTTTTCCAAGTATTTCGGCAAAAAAAACTGGACATCCGGGATATTTATCACTTCTAGTAAATGAAGTGGGTAGCAACACAAACAGTTAACTAAACATAATACATACATCATGGCTTTACACATACATCATACACGATGTACGCGCATTGAGCGATGACGTTTAAGTACTTAATTATATTGCGTGCCCTGCTCTCGATATATATTTAAACAAGCAGCTCTCATCATTCACTGGCAACTCTGCGCAATTTTAGAAGTAGCTAAAAATTTGCTTAATCTGTGCTCGGTGAACGCTTTCATTCTTTTCGTTTGCGCGGCAACTGATTCTGCGTTTCTCTGTGTTTATTTTAATTAAAGTGTATTTTAATATAATTTCAACCAAATCTATGCCTAAACGGCAACATAAAGAAGTTTTACAAAAGTTAGACGATAAATGAAATGTCGTCTTAAAATTATAAGCCGAATAAAGTGTCGTCATAAAGCGGAGTACCTAGCGTCGTTGGAACGGAGATAATAATTATTCTTCATGAAATAAAAGTGACAAGTTGTCTTGTGATTACACCGGTATGGCTACTGGCTCTCGTAGCAGTTTAAAGCCGCAAGAGTTTCCATAACCTTCGGAGGTACCGGTTGACGCGGGTGGTGTACGTGATACACTGACGTGCTCATTGGACTCGGGGCGTACACGAGATGTACACACGAGATCTCTTACTCTTATGTGGAGCCCGTGAGGCTCCAATAAGCAGTTTTATCAATCACATGTAAGTGCCTACAATGTTTTTTCATGGGTATGTTGATTTAAATAATAGGTTACCTATACCTACTTACTGCAGATTACAATAACATGTAAGTCTTGTGCTGATCACAATTCGAAGGAGTGCATATAATAATTAAAACGAGTAGGTACATATGGTTCTAGAAGAACACAAAACTCACTGGAGTTTTATGCTCTAGGAGACACAATCTCATGCTAGATAAACCTACATCTTGGTTTGTTTCAATTTTCACCTATAAATAGGGCACGGCCACCCTTGAGGGCCCCAATGCCCAATGATCTAAAGACACCACAAAATCTTGTGGAACAGATCCCGGTTAGACAATATCCACAGGTTTCTGTTTTGTTAAGCAACAATATTGTCAGTATAGACAAGGATATTGAGTTGAATAAATACATAATATGCAGTATAACAATAACAATGTAAATTCATCTCACTAAGGGTACATAAAAGATATACTTTGTGAATTTTGTGATGGATCCTGACTGACATTTTGCCCTAACAAAAATAATGAGAATTCTAGTTCTCCCTATATGTGATAATTAGTTTTTATATGTTGTGAAATAGTAAAAGACCACTGTAAGCATCTATAGAATGCCTGTGTGACAAGATGTTTTGAAAACCTGCCATTAAAAGCGACCAGTTCTTCAATAAGCTTACAACCAATTGTAAGTGAAACCCACAACTACCCATTACTATTGAAGGACATGAATCTTCAATACAGGCTGGAACACCAGCATTGTGCACAAGACCAACATTGTGTGCAAGAAATGGCCAACTTAGCCATAGTGGTAAGTCATGCCGGAAGGCTAACACATTTTTTACCTCACTGCAGGATAGCATGCAATGTTAAGTGTATTACTTAACCATGTTAAAGGATACTCAATTACCTTTGTAATCAAGTCTCATAAGACCGTGTGCCATTACTGTCTTCAGGAAAATCAGATGAGCTATCGACTTTGGCCAACTTTAGCTTTCATTTCCCATTATGATACAACAAACTTTAGTATCAGAAAAATAACATCTCAGAAGAATGCTGTCAAATAGAGCTTTATTTCCATTTGGAAATGACATTACATACCAAAAAGTTATTGGAAAACCACATTTATTAGTAAATGTTTATTCAGAATATAGTATTGCCTATATTGTTATAATAAAGTAATTCCTACATTGGGTTGCTCAGATGCGTAATAATTTTACAAGATGGGGACATTACAAGACAATCAATACATTAATATGTATAGAATCTGGTTATTAATATAAAGTATTCCTTATATTATATACATGGAGATGAGATGATATGATTATAGAAACTTTAGCTCTAGAAATGCTTAGAATTTATCAGTAAAAAATTCCAGTTATCATTGTCTTGATAATTTCTTAGCTCCTGTATGATATCTACCAGAAATATGTCATTATAATAATATTTAGCAATATTTATTGCAGCTTGCCCAGCACCAAATTCTGGGCCACAGTGAATAGGTACATTATACACAAGATAAGATAAACTAAAATGTTGTAATAAAATTCCTGTTTATTATAGGAGTACCTATCATGTAAAATAGAAGTATTGCATAACTTATGTATTAAGACATAGCATTTACTTGGTAAAGTCTATATCACCTAATCCAGTGTCAACTGTCAACAGTCAACTATTATATTGGTCTAATTGAAATAAATCAATTTTGACCTAGACTTTGAAGCCCATGGATTTTGCAAAAAATGTGGACAAGCAACCGAAAATCATTTAACCAATCCAGGTTAGGTTGTAACATTTGTATAGTGCATAAATTCCCTTATGTGCATACCATTGATTTTAGAAAAGATAAGAGGTGTATGTAGTAACAATACCTACATCATATATAAGATATTTATATAGTTTTTTATTTTTTTTGTGCATGTTAAGCAACATCATAAATCATCCTATTGTATAACAAGACATAGGTGTCATGATGTGTCATATACCCTAGTAAATTTTGTAATAAACATTTCATTTATTATACATAGACATTTCTATGTTCATTTAAATTGCCTTGGCCACATTCATATGGCAGTAGTGCAAAGGGTTAACACATGCTAGCACATTTTGGTCACAGGACATCATTAAAAATAAAGTTTATTTAGTACTTTTATTTTTAAACAAGAGAACTACATAATGAACCCAGAAATATGGTATTTGACCTGGAAAAGATTCTGGTTGTTGCTTGTTACACCTTACACCAATGTTTATATAGTAGTGATAATTACATTTATTCAGAAAATATTATACTGATAAAAATATTGAGTCTTTGAACAGTTTGTACTTATCAAAGTTCACATTTATAAGGAGAATTTAGATACAAATAGGTACATACCTACATTGTTTAGAACTACAATATTAGGTGCCTCTACTAGGATAAAGCTGGGCTAGACTCATAATAAATAAATGCATTGCCTTAGTCTTCTGGAAACATTTAAAGCCAATGAATATTGAAACTTTCACTTGGACTTGGATATATTATCTTTTCTTTGTTTTGTTATGGTGTCCTTCCAAACACCTTTTGATTAGAAGATTTAGAACAAACTGATAATCTCACCAAAAATAAAGGTTACAGTCTTCCTACAGAAACCTCATCCACCAACAATTCTCATTGCCAGAAATCCCAAACTTTTTCAAAGTATTCTATAGCCTATGTTAATCTGGAATAATGTAACATTCAAACCGTGAAAGAAATTTTGGAATAGGCCCAGTATTTTTTGAGCCAATTCGTTACAAACATATGTACATACAAATCTTTCCTCTTTATAATATTAACATAGATAAGCACCTATAGTATATGGCGAACCCATTCTCAGGGAGATCTCCTCTATCCATACCAGGTATTAAGTAGGTATTTTATGAAAAAATCATTGGATTTGCGGCTGCCTATAGACTGTCCGTCATAAGTCAGTTTCATCCTTGCTCTAAAATTGGGGGGGAATGTTCGTAAGGGAGTCTCTAGGGAATGTATAAGTCCAAACTAATATTGGTAAATATCAATATATATATATGTAGGACTGTGCCAAACAAAGTTCTATATTCATATTTTACTGTAAATTACATTTTTAAATGATTATTTAAAAAGTGTTTTTGTGGCAAGGGGTTGTTCAGATATGGAATGAAGTTCCCTGTATTAAGCACAACAGATATGGAATGAAGGGTGTGCTGATATAATCATTACCACTTATCTATAATCTAGATGTGATGAATGGCCCATTCGCCCAGTGAAGGGAAAATTGTGTGATTAGAAAGTAGTGTAGAGTACAGCTCTGAAATTTTAATGTAATTCTTTTAAAAGTACCTATCTACCTTACTATAACTATGTTTTACATCGTCAAATAAAGTATTCTTCAAAGTTTTATTCGAGTCAGTATTATAGATACCAGAGCCATACTGGAACCTGGTAGGCGCCATGTCTTTACATTCAGGACTATGACAAAAGAAATTTCATAAGCTGTAATCACACAGACTGCTGGTCGGCCTTTTAACTTACGAATATTTATAACTATTTAGTTATAAATAGTTATGATTGAAACTGACCGATTCACGATTCAGCAGATTTATATTGATTTGATATGATATTAATTCTGATATTTTAATAACATTTTGTTATTGTTTATCCTGTGCTTAATCCAGAATTATTACTTAGTACTTAATATCAGGCACTGATCTTGCTGATTCATGCCATATGTAGTCCTACTACGAAATTCATTATTCTCCAACAATTAAGAATGATCATTAACATTTATTTTCAAGTTCCAGGTACCTACCGTAAATACTATCTAAGGGAATCAGTTTCTTACATATTTAATAAAATGATTGATGAACCCTGACCCTCTGGAGGGTCACAGCAATTGTAGCTGGTCGGCTTTGTGTTAGCTAATTGGTCCTTAACAGAAAGTCAAGAGACTGATATGTTTTAAAATAATGCAATGTGATTATAACAGATTTATTTTACAGGAATACATGCTATGCTTTCGGCTTATCTCAAATTTACCAATACTCTAAACATCTGCTTGTTTAAATATATATCGAGAGCAGGGCACGCAATATAATAAATGATCAAACGAACTTACCTGTTGTGAAGTTCGATCATTATTATATGAGTGCCCTGCTCGAAGATATATGGTCCCTACCCATCCCACCCCGGGTAAAATTTGAGATAATTCGCGACTCTAAAAAGAATGAAAGCGTTCACCGAGCACAGATTAAGCAAATTTTTAGCTACTTCTAAAATTGCGCAGAGTTGCCAGTGAATGATGAGAGCTGCTTGTTTAAATATATATCTTCGAGCAGGGCACTCATATAATAATGATCGAACTTCACAACAGGTAAGTTCGTTTGATCATTTATTATTATAGTATACCTACTTAGGTAACACTGCAATTTTTGCCGTCTGTGTCAAACTCTGTTCAGATTAGGACACAGCAATATAAGGAATACGTACAAGATAAAATATTAGTATCATGGGCTACCTATACATAGAAGTGCAATGTCAGGGGGAACACGAGGCTATGATTCAAGTGTGGCAGATGTAGCAGGCGAATAGATATTCAATTAGATCATCTTCTGTTACCTACGTCACTTATTCAAATAAAGAACTCTAAAAAGAATTCACAAAAAAAAATACAGAACATTTTCAGGACCGGAACATGCATTTTAATCAACAATTTCTCTTCACGTACCTACTTACCTACTTGATTACGAATCTACTCTTAGGCCCACTTGCACCAAATTCTTAAATGTGTTTAAATTGTATTTAAACACGAAATTTCTATGAAAAGTTGTGTTTAAATTCAATTTAAACATATTTAAAAAGTTGGTGCACGTGGGCCTTAATATATTTGTAATACAAAATTTGCTCAAAATCTTGACTTCTAAAAAAATTTTTTTATTACTACATCCACCACTGCGGATATTTTAATAAAAACTTTGTAGAGTATTTACCAACTGCCAGTGAGCAGATGGCCGATTTTCGGCGAATGTTCTCAAGGATTATTAATTTGTATAAGAATAGCACATCACTCACTAAGCAGGTCATCTAGAGACTGTTTGGAGTACTGAAATTCTTCCGCTTTGTATGAGTTAATAGATATAGCTAATCCCATTATTCCGCATAGACACGCGGCCGAAGGATGTGTGGAGGTGTGTTGAACTCACTGTCTAAAGACCTCACTTGCTTTCTCTAACCCTATGTTCGGAGCATGGAATGAATGGGACTCAAGATTATAATCACAATAACCTCGAATTAGCCTAAGGCATAGCTACAGAACTAAGTCTATAGATCTTTATTTAAATTATTTTACAAAATATGGTACTTACATTTAAATTAATTTATTTTACAATAAGTTTATTGTGAAAGAGAAATTTGATCTCAGTCAAATTTAAACCTTCGTCCCTCCGGTTAATTCGGTAGTCTAGTAGCTAAAACGTTCGAAGGTTCGAATCCAGTCTGAGAATTTTCTAATTAAACATTTGTAATTAAAATTTATATAATTCCAACATCAAAGGGTAATTGCCTGAGAAACTTAAACTTTAGGAGAAATAACTTGAAATAAGACGTCTCACAAGGGTACCACTTGATTTAAACCTAATCAATAGACATTTTATAGCTATATAACTCACCGACGTATCTCTCGCCAGGCGCGTATCGCTCCACTTCTCCGTTGATGATGAGCCGGTAGAAGTTGTCCCCCGGGGACTTGGGCGCCGCGCCCTCACCTGGCAACAGATCACATCCCTGCGCACGCGCCGCCACCACTAACACTAAACACAACCGCCACATCTTGCCCTACAAAGAACATCCAACACAAGTTAGTAAAAGTAGTATGGACGCAGATGACGTTATAGGTAATCTGTTACACGAAAACGTAGACACAAAAATGAATTCGGTGTAAAATGATTTAGAAGTAAAGGTAAGCCTTGTTTATTTCGCAAGAAATAATGGCTGCTAAAGCTTAACCCTTTGTTCCAAATCTATTTGCTAGAATATTCTCTAAGCTAAGGATAATGGTGAGCTCACCAGCTCGGCGCGAGTGTGCCAGCAGAGTGCCGCGCCGGCGCCGTATCACGCGCTCCGCAGATAAAGGGTCAAATATCCCCGACCCTCTCGCTCCAAATACTGACACGTTTAACGCAATACTTACAAGAAAAATATCACAAAAAAACACGATTTGATTACAAATTCAATTTTTGCAATAGGTACTTATGTGAATGAGTCCTGAGTTCTTAGGTAAAAGTAACGGCGTCATTTCCTCTTTCGCTTTACCTACCACTTCACACAAATCGCAGCAATTTTGTGTGGGTTGTACGTTAAAGTTTCAAACGGTTTCCATCCAACTTCATAAAAGAGAATTTCAAATTACTAATGGAACGGTTAGAGAAACATACTTCTGCCTGCCCTAACAGTAAGTTTCAAAACAAGGAATATAAGTAGGTAAGCGTGGGCCCAATATTTCGTCACCAACGTCGTAACGAAAAAAGTTGAAACTATAGCATTTGAAATTTTGGATTTCAAACTAGCCTGGTAATAAAAAGAATTAAGGTAAAACTGAGGTTGCTTCTAATTGCTCACATCATACCACACCCCGTTTACGTTGCGGTCGAAGTCGTGGTAGAACCAGGTGTAGGTAACTCTTAGCTTCTGTAAACATGTCACGCCAGGCCCCAAGGGCATTCCCATCTACTTACATAACTTTGGTTGTCACAACAGTACGCTAATTAATCAAATAAGGGTAGCAAGCTAGATTCATTACAAAAGCTTACCTTATTGAGTACGAACTTGAACCGAATATTGCGCACGCACAATCACACCTTACCTTTCCTAAAAGTTCTACATTCTAGACTTCTAAAGGAAAAGATTTCTGCACCGACACGAACAGCACTCTAAATGTAAACGAGTTGATCGTGCACCGGGAGAGACGTATCTACGAGCCACTCGAAAAACTATCTCATTAAAGCATGCAACTAGTGCCTGCAACAAATGACGTACCTATTACTAGGCAATCGACTTCCGACATTCTTTACCTTCTAGACGCCCACACGCATATCATTCGTATACTCGTAATTTGACGTAGTCGTCGAGGGTAAGTTCACGGGCAACCCTTTAAACTCCATCTGAATGTGTGCGTGCGCCGAGCAATGAATGCGGGAAGTCGAGTGTCTCTGCGCGGAGTAGGGCAGTTACCTCAGGCGCTGCGGCAGGTCAGCGCGCACTGAGCCGCGGACAGGCGGCTGCCGGCTCCTCGGGCGACAAGTGACATCTTCCGCCGTCGCCGCTCATTACCCGCGTGCGCGCATACCTTCGCGCCCACGTCCGCGCTTGCAGCACTTACAGATTACGCACACCCTATTATTGTCTTACATAATTAATTGAACGCTTCCTACGTTACGTCAATGTCCTTAAATTAGGCTGGTATGTTTGGGGCTGATCTAAACAGTTAAAGTTCGAGGTTACAGATTTTTTAACATGACACCCGTAGCACCGTCGTTTCTCAGTTCGTGTCTAATAACATTACACAGGATTCAATCACGTACCATCAAATAAAATATTAGGCTATTATATACCTAAGTGTAAAATAAGGTAGGTATAACGTATAGTACTTACTCGCTATATCCCAAGCTGGGCCCAAGCAGCAGGCATTCCGCTTAAGATCTCATTGTTCTCACGTCATCACATCACTGTTATCGAACAGAGTCCCTTTATGTGAGGGTGATCACTAGGTAAATAGGTAGCTAGGTACCGCAGATAACGCACAACTAAATGAAACATACCAACGTGACAAGCGGGAACGACTAGTACGACTGCACGGAGGTCTATAGAAACAAAACGTATGGGGGTAGTTCCGAAAAAGTAATCACGAATCTACGAGCAACAAGAAAATCAAACTACCTACAAAGACGGCTCATCTAAAGTTTATAAACATTCGGTTCCTTTCGTCTAATAGATCGATGAAGTAGGGTGATATTCATAGAATAATCTACGTGGTTTTATAGGCGCTAAGCCATTACGTCAAAACTAGTTGTTACCAGCAGCCTTAGTCAAAATCAGATCACACGCGAATCAGATCAGATCATCAGCGCAATATGTAAATCTCTTGATAGATAAATCTTGACAAGGCGTGAAACTACTTTTAACGGATTTTATCGTGTTGTATTGCTATTATTTTATTCCCGATGTTTTTGATCCTTTCGGAAACAAAATAATCAATACAACGCGATAAAATCCGTAAAAAGTAGTTTCATTTCAATGTGTAATATTCGTGTTAGGCGTTATTCTCAACCGAGCTAGACATATTATTCGAGGAAGTACTTCTCGTACACCAATATTGTAGCAAGACTAGCAAGATCGAAGGGGTAGGTAGCCTATTTCTTTGAATGGTAGACGCCTGTAAACGAGCTAACTACCCAATAGACTCAGTAAAACTTTTAATCGAACTCTGTAACAGACCGTGCCTACTTACAACCATCGAAAATGTGATAGCGTTAACAGACACTGAGTTTGACGAGAACAACAGACGAACCGTTGTCCTTACAGATGTTCTAGTATTCAGTTCAAATACCCAAGTACCATCATTTAAAAAAAAAGCTGTTGCTAAAGTGTTGACATAACAACGCCCTTTTGACACTCATCGTCATCTTCCAAGGCTTATCTCAACTATATTGGGGTTGGCTTCCGGTCTATCCAGATGCGGCTGAATATCAGTATTTAACACGAAGCGACTCCCATCATAACTGCAATCCAATTTCTGGACAATACCGGTATTCGGAGGATAGACTGGATGTCAGGCTTTTTTGGGCTCCTGACTACCACTAACAATTGTAATAAATGTCCGTATGACAACCGGGACCGACGGCCTTTACGTGCTCTCCGAGGCACGTAGGGGTCTCGTTGTGAAAGAATATTCATCCATCTACACACTGGCCGCGGCAAGCGCAGCTTAACCTAAGCCACGAGCACCCTTTTGACATCTTTGGGACAGAAAATACATATCTGAACTCCAGGCTAATTATTTAGAACTTGAACCTGAAATTAAATTTTCTTACGCTTAGGGCCACTTGCACCAACTTCTTAAATATGTTTAAATTCTATTTAAACACAATTTTTCATAGAAATCTTGTGTTTAAATACTATTTAAACACATTTAAGAAGTTGGTGCAAGTGGGCCTTAGTACCAGCGCTTGCCAGCATTAGTAGTAATTCAATGCACTATTCGGGGATAATTAAAATAAGTATTAATTTTTATTGTTTCAGGTAAATACGCTTGGTGATCAGACTTTTTACAATTGCGTTCTTTCTGGATAACCGGCTCGCGCTGGTCCTCTGCCTGCGCCAATTACAAGGTAAAATTTGAACTGTTAGACACTTCGCAAGTCCAAATATGTATTGTACACACCATGACGCCTGGTTAGCTAGTTCAACAAACATAAAACTGTTTTTCCTTCTAATATATATAATTACAAAAATAATTTACACGAAAATATTTCCTTATAACGTTGGTTTGCTCTGTCAAATGAAATCAAACAATTAAATGCGTGAAGAAATTAAAAATCCTCGACCGCAAGTGCGCCGGAATACACACAACAATGAAAAAACACAAGCTGTTTGCAATTATTTAATTCAGTCATATTATACAAATATCTAACTATGCACGTTAAGTTTATTCTCGACTAGACTCGTTTGTAAAACATAATTGTAAGAAATGAAAATAAACTGTTATATAAATACATGATATACAATAGTGCTAGTATCTGGGGTCTGTCAGATTATCAAAACACCATGGCTAAGATCTAAATATTTAGCACCGATATTATTTGACTTCTCATTGTTCAATAAATGAAGTTATAGCTATAACGGCCCCGCACACTATGCAGTATTGCAGTCGGAATAATAATTATCTCACTAGCTAAGGCTAAAGACATGATATTATATGTATGAGTAACTTGTAATACAAAAATATTCTATTTCCCGCAGTAACATGTTCGCAGGTTCAAAGTTTATCGCGCGCTCTCGATCGCTCTACATAGTTTATATCAAATCCAGTGTTTTGTATGTATTACTTATATTTATATAGTTAGTTTAGTAGTTATTTAATCAATAAAGTATTTGGAAGTCACTTGTATTGTGAAGCTTGTTATTAATTGAATCACTTAAAACTAAATTGACGACGCAATGTCGTCGCAGCTGTTAAATAATAACCGTCCATGTTCGTCTTTATATCAATAATATGTTATAACATGTTAACTAGACCAATGCAACCAAATATGTTATAAAATCTAAGTTAACTGGTTACCATAGTATCAAACTGGCAACACTAGTTGTCGTCTCTTAAATAAATATCTTAAATAAAATAAATGCAGTGACTAGAGTCCTTGATATCTCGCTCATATCTAATTTCAATTACAATAATAAAGATTCCAACTTAGCAAATAATAATCTCTCATGCAATAAATAATCGAATATTTTAGAAATTAGGTAAATAAATATGAGATCGATTGACTATAATAATTGAATATAAATTTTGTGGTGTAGTTGATTATAAATTAATAGCACATACTGCTACCTACTGAGGTACTTATTTAAATAGTTAATAGATAGATTTTTTTTCAGTACACTTAGAATCACAAACTATAAAATAATCTCAATTATAAAACCATTTGTTGGCCTACCTAAGAGTATAAATAAATGTATTCTAACGCGTAACGATACGACACTTACTTACTATAGAAGTACAATAGTATTCCCTTGTCTACTCTGAGGGCTATGCCCAGCAGTGGCGCAGTATTGGGCTAAATCAGAATTAGTTAATTCCTAACAGTAATCGTCTGAAGCACCCAGAAAGGAATTGTATCAGTAATTAGTCAATTTATTTCACAAATATGTATCGAAACACAAGGATGCAGAATAATTATGGAGTTTTAAGCTGTTTGTGCTTTAGTAACGCCATTTGAAATCATAATTAGGCCCCTTAACCACCAGTAATATTTTCACCTTCAAAATATCCAGTACTAGCTTCCGCCCGCGACTTCGTCCGCGTGGAATTACTTAGTCTTAGCGCGATGATATATAGCCTATAGCCTTCCTCAATAAATGGGCTATCTAACACTGAAAGAATTTTTCAAATCGGACCAGTAGTTCCTGAGATTAGCGCGTCCAAGCAAACAAACAAATAAAAAAAAAACAAACAAACTCTTCAGCTTTATATATTAGTATAGATGAATAGAACGCAAATAATAATGTATGTGTGACTGTCGACAAGAACCGAAATCTAAAATCTTTTTTGTCGTCAGAAGAGTGACCGGCATTGATAATCAGTATTGTGATATGTATTCACTATTCATCCGTAAATACCACAAAAAATATTACCTAAGTAAATGCTACCTCCAAAAAAAAACGATGATACATCGAAGCTTAGTGTAGCCCAGAGAAAATAAACAATTGCCTTAGTTAAAAACAAAAATCTATAGGATTTTTTAAGCAAAAGCTAAGTGTCACACACATACATGTTTATAATTTATGTAAAATACAATATCCGTTCTTTATTTTCATCTCACAGAACAACGTAATTTCAATACATTATAATTATATTTATATCCAAGACGTGGCAGTAATATGTAAGTACCACTACTAATGTATTCTTGTTTGATGTGGTCATACACCATGCTCGGCATGAAAATGTCACTAAAACAAATGTTCCAAGCTAATAAAACCTCCGCACTGCCAAACACGAGTATGTAAACATTAGTTACTACGTATATTACGTTTACGTGCGAAGCACGGCATCACTAATTGATTTAAATACATAAAAAAATAATTGGAATTGGTTTTGAATATAAAATAATCACAGGTAAGCCTACAAACAATACCAAATGATTACAGTACGACATTGAAATATTTATAATACGCCACGATTATAAGGCAATAATACACCCTCACGATACTACCAGATATCAGATAACCATAAGATTTGGAACTTTGTAGGTGTGTGTGTGTGGACGTGGACAGTCTATACAAGTAACTTATAAGTACAGTAAAAAATCAAAAAACGTCACAAAAATATAAATACTTCATAACTTAGTTGTTAAGTAGCACGACTGCCTGTGCCGCGTCTGAGGTCATCCATAAATAAAATTCAAATTCTCGCTTAAATTTTGCGGAAGTCCTTGTCAGAAAGGTACCATCACAAGCTTAGTCCAGGCCAGATACTATCCAATCTGGCAATACTCTCAGTCAAGACAAAACGTCTCATAATGCAATAATAGACAGCTGGTCAGGACACTATTAGTCTTGTTCTTTATTGGGGGAGCTTTGTCTAGTAATGGAGCGTAGAAATGCGTTCCCTCTTTATGAAATCAGATTCAGATAAACTAGTCCAATAAATATTATGTCTATCGAGCTGCTACGAGCATCAATAAGGAACTTGGATTTATTGACGAGGCGATCTTGTTCCATTTCTCTCTGGCACAAGGCCACAACATTGTGCTGTTCAAGAGATGGTACGTCAGTCATTCATGAAATAGACAGTGCGGGATAATTGTGTCGTGATTCGGTACATATTTCCTTACAATATTATAAATCTCAGTAACTATAATAAATCAAATATATTGTAACTTGTGCGTTTCTTACGCGTGTTGTCTTGTGTGAGGGTGATCGTGTTATGTCTACGCTATACTATAGTCTGGGGTCCAGGTCGTCGCCGCAGTCAGTCGTCAGCTCGCCGGGCTTCAGAACGTCAGCACCGGCTCCTCGCGGTGGTCCAGGATGTCTGCAATGTTTAGGAGCACAGTTATAATCGAGAGTTACTATAAGGATATTTAAACTTGTAGGTCTGTGGGCTGAAAATGGTTTGCAGGGACGTTTTATGGGTTTGATATCATTGCTTCAGAAAATGTGGACATTTTTTAAAACTGAGAGGAATACCTATAAAAAATAAGTAATGAAGAGAGATGCCTCCCTCTCTCTCAATAGCTCTCATTTAGGTATGGCCACGAGTTTCTTTTTATAAAGATACAATAGCATGTCTAGGTAGAACTGGAACACCAGAGATGCTCGCATGCTGTAATACGAGTTAGAGAAACTATTGTGATGTGATGCTGACCTTTGGCGATGGTCCACCAGGGCAGCGTGACGTAGGTGAGGTATGCGTTGAGCGGCGCCGACTGCTGGCGCCGGCCCTCCTTCCACAGGTGGAACGTCTGCGAGAAGCCGCGCATCGCCCACAGCGGGTTGTACGCGCCGTCGTCCAGCTCTGCGCATGCGACACAAACATAACTCACTGCATTGCCAGCTATTGCTCATATACCTAGCGTGTTCATATATCTGTAATGTACTGTAATGAACCAAATGATTTAATGTTGTAGCATGTTATGTGTGAACTCAAAGCTATGAAGATTGATAGCTATAGGGATCGCGTCTAGTCATTTCGACGGATTGCGTTGGATTACATTTGCGTTATGGTTTAAGTTACGTGTAGTCGTCAGCGAGGTCGGGACAGCGGTACACTCACGAGCACAGCACAAAGTGCACGAGAGGCTGACAATGTGACGCGGTGGTGGCACATGATCCTACTTAAACAAATGTAACGCATGTGAGTGTTGGGGCGTGGGGCGCGGGGCGCATGTCGTACCGGCGCGGCGCCGTGGCGGCACGTCGCACCAGTAGTAGATGTCCGTGCCGTCCGGCGTGCTGCGGCGGGGCGGCAGGCGCGCGTGCCGCCACAGCGCCGCCGCCACGCCGCAGCGCGAGCGGGGCAGCGTGGCGTAGGCGCGCGCGCTGCCGCTCGCCGCGCCCGCCCCGCCCGCCGCCTCCGCCGGCAGCTCCTCCGCACCGCAAACTGCGCCGCCCGCGTCCGCGCTCCCGCCCCCGCCGCCCCCTCGCACCCACGTCTGCACCGAGCACTGTCCGGCGAGCACGTGGTCATCGAGCGCGGCGGCGTCAGCGGCCAGCTCGCAGTCAGAGTCCGGGTCGGAGGCGGCGGGTGTGCGGGGTGTGCGGGGCGGGCGGGGCGCGCGGGCGGGGCGCAGCGGCGGCGGGCCGGGCGCGCGCTGCGCGGCGGCGGCGCGGCGGCGCGGCGTGACGGCGCGCAGGCACGCGGGCGAGGACACGTCGGCGGGCGCGCGCCGGTACACGTCGCGCATGTCGGGCGCGGCGCGCGCGGGCCCGCAGCAGCGCAGGTGCACGGAGGAAGCCTGCGACGAGCGCCGCGCGGGTGCCCCGCTCGCCCCGCGTCCCCCGCGCGCCCCCCGCGCGCCCCCTACGGACAACACACCCGTCAGCGCGCTCGTCCACCTGACCGGGTCCGCATCCCGAATTCATCGTCGTTTCCACACACGATCACTGATTGCACTTCACACAAATACGAGCCACCGGTGTCCGTGTTTAAAAACGCTTCCGAACGACAGATGCAGATCCCGTCCCGTGCACTAGAGGGCTAGCTTAGACGTGCGCGTTACTATTGCGGCTACATTCGGTTAACTATGCACCCTGGGCGACTACAGCGGCGCTCGCGACTGACTGCTCCAGTGTGGAGCATAAGGTACCTGGCTTCCTCCGAGCTACCGGCTACACGCAACTAAATGCGACTAACATGCAACTACATGACATGACTTGTAAGCAATACTAGTAGCAAGCGACAAATGATCACAACACAACAATCAGCTAACATCTCAGAGTTGTAATCAATTAATATTAAGACGCTGACAACAGCTAAATGAAATTCGATGTTTCGGTATTTTAGCCACGCCCATTATTGCTCCGATAACTTAGCGCTTTTTTAAAACAGCGGTTATACAGCGAACTACCTAATAAGAAACAGTGACGCGATCAATAATGAACAATCAATAGATGGCGCTGTTGTATATTTATTGCTCTGTATGAAGAACTAGGAACAAATTAGGCAGGAAGATTGAAAAAACAAGTAGGTTATTATATCTTTATATTTTTAAATATTTTATGAAATTGTATTTACAATGAATTAACAACAATATACTTAAACTTAAGGAAAATAAAATCTCAAACTACTTAGATAAGCAAAATTTTCATTATTTTTACATGATGTACTATTTATTTGCTGTTTTATATACATATATTATTAATTATATATTAATTAATAATAAGACAACAATAAATATATTATATCATTATAAAATTGTAAAATAGCTGTGTCTGTACATTGAAGATATTTAACCTTTTGAACGCCAATCACTTGTATACAAGTTCGAGATTTTCGTGCCCTCAGCGCCATTACTTGATTAGAAGTAATACATACCATCACGCCTGTATTCCCCGAAGGATTAGGCAGAGGCGTACTAATGTACACCCACTGTTCGCCGGTATGTTTAGGTCCCATGTAATAGGGGGCGAGCCTATTGCCATTAACCGGGCACAAATTCCTAACTCCGAGCTGCTACTGGGAATTTCATAGAAAAACCCAATAACACTTTGCTCCACCTGGGAATCGAACCCAGGACCTCTAGCGTAGCAGTCGCGGTCAGGACCACTTGGCTATTGAGGCAGTTAGAAGTAATAATAGTATAAAATAAATTTACGACTTTTACAAGACCTTTTATTTTGTTTTTATGGAAAATTGCCCTGTATTAAGTCATATTTTTAACTTTTTCACACATAATAAGTTCTTGTTTGTTTTATATTCAATAAAAACAAAAACGCCAGAAAATATTTTAATGCCCCCAACGCCAAGTACTTGATATAAAGTAAGCCAGTGATGGGACACGATGAAGACCTCGCTATATTTCATCTCGTCGAAACGTTCATAAATACTATTATTGCAAGAAAATTACGTGAATAAATAATATTTCATAAATATTGTAAACTATAAACTACGTTTTATTCACCTTAATCAAGAATAAATAGGTTTTCTAATCATTGTCGATAGTGAAACACCGTTTGAAAATCCCATCCTTACAAAGTGGCTAGTTGTCAGTGCGCACAACGCCACGAACTTCTATAGAAGTAAATCTGTGACGTCATAAGCGGACGGGTTTCAAGGTCATAGTGACTTTGTGCATTTTAGTGTAGTGCAATATTTACATCTTGCGTTGGCGCACGGGTTCTTACAAAAAAATGAGGGACGATGAATATGACGTTTCAGGAATGTTCTTCCGTTTTCTATTAGGTTTCTAAAAACAAGAAAAATCATTGCTAGTATTTTGCGACACCTATACCTAACATTATAGAATACCACGTTTCTAGCTTCTATTGATTATATTTGGTTCTATTTGTTGTAAGTGAACGAAATAAATTATGCATGAATCGGTTGAGGTTATGCACGTGTAACTCGACCACAGTGAATAAAAAAAAGAAAAATACCATAGACATCGACATCTAGACATCCTTATATAAAACAGAAAGGATTTTGACGTGCCTCGAGCGCAAACGACTTGGTATGAAGTAGAAGGATTACATTTGGAGACAAATAGGGATGTGCCTTCTAGAACACACGTCTAAGAAATTTACAATTCTTTTCTTTTATTATGGGAAATATATCCAGGTTTTCATATTGTTTTTTTTATGAAATAAAACAAAATATGAAAATACGGTATCAGTTTTTATTTAGCTTCGTAAATTGGCGAATAAACATTAATTTCAACTTATAATATTATTTATCGATAGGACATTAATCCCATCCCTACGTTTTACTATAGATACGTTATACATTTGTAGCGTGGCGCTGGAGGACACATCGCGTATTATATGTATAGATGGGCGTCGAAAAGGAAGCAAGTGGGTTAGGGTATACAACGAACCCAAAAATGTGATTTTTAAATTTCTTGTCTGTTTGTCTGTTTGTTACAGGTTGGCGCAAAAACTACTGAATAGATTTTGATTTTGTTAGAAACTGTTAGAAAGTATGTGCTCCAACTTAAAAACTGGTATACTTCTTATCTAATATAATTAAACGGAACATGAGATACAGCTTGACCTCTCTAATGTATAAACACCCATACAAAGAAGAGTTCATCATTGTTGGTTATTGAGCTTCAAGTGAGTGAAGCCACGGGCAGAGGCTAGTCTCTACTATTATAAAATTGTAAAAAAGCTGTGTCTGTACATTGATGATATTAAAAAAAACAAGTGGGTTAGGGTGTATCAACGTCTACGGACCCAAAAATGTGATTTTTAAATTCTTGTAATCTATATATATAAAAGAAAGTCGTGTTAGTTACTTCATTTATAACTCAAGAACGGCTGAACCGATTTGGCTGAAAATTGGTGGAGAGGTAGCTTAGAACCAGGAAACGGACATAGGATACTTTTTATCCCGTTCCCGATACTTTTTATTCCACGGGGGCGAAGCCGCGGGCAGAAGCTAGTAGGTATATAAAATTACAAACTTACTGGTGAATTACAATTTCCAACGCTTCACCGGTTTCTAAATTGTTCTCCAAACGTCTCTTTTTACTGTTAAGAAAATTAAATAATTCAAGGAAATAAATTATTAATTATTCTAAAAAAGTAAAATCTTAAAATAAAATAAAAAGTTATTTAGTAAAGGAAAAAATTGACTCACAGACAGGATTCGAACCTGCGTCTTCTGGCTACGTACGCCAGACGCTATGACCACTAAGCCACCGCGAATCCCACCTGCCATGTCGAAATTTGCCTTCACATTCTCAACTTACGTCCATCTATTGAAAAGCAAGTTACTTTGCCTCTCAACCGACATGACTTACCTTACGGTTAGTTCTATGTCGTACGATGCTATCATACCTAATAACTAACTTTTTGTGATTTTTGCGTCTTCTGGCTAGTCGATGTCTGCGAGTCGATTTTTTCCTTTACTAAATAACTTTATAAAAATTAGCATAAAAAATGCAAAAAGTCACAAAAAGTTAATAAAATAAAAAGTTCATAATAGAAAATTCCATTAGTCGACATCAGGAAGCGAACTCGATACTTCTAAACCCCGAGTCTTTGCACTTACCACTAGACCAATCGAGCACTGCTTCTAGTAATGAATTTACGCTATCGGTTGTAGTGAATAATGTAGTTTTCATACCTAGTTATTTGGTTATAATTTCATTTCTGTTCGTACTGTTTTGTCAATATGAAATTATAAAAACTGTACTTACTTTACTACTTCCATGAGATGTTTTTGTTTGTTAGTATAAAAACGCTTTTTAGCTGGCTTCCGGGATTTTTGTTGGTTTCCCATTGTCCACCGCAAATATTTTCACTAAGTACTTACGTAGAACTTTATTATATAAAATTTACTCTAAATGTTTATATACAGCTTAGAACTATTTATAGTACAATTATATCGTTTACCTATTGTCAATTTTATGGGGACCAAATAAAATAATGTAGATATGTTTATGTTCGAAATTGTCATACAGCAAAATACGTAGGTAATGAACGGATAGCGCGCGGGGTGAAGCGACACAGGTCCGTCTAGCAGCGCGTCTATGCGATCACTGTCGGACTGCATAGAACAGAAAGAGAAGCGCGATGACGCGACGCTCGCAACTTTTAACAAAACCTTAAAACATTTAATTACTTATAAAAAAGTTAAGTAGTCGAAAATATAAGACAACGAAATTATGTATTTAAATATGATACGTTATTGTTATTAGTTTTACCAACTAACATTGACTAGTAGTACAGATATTTTACTTGGAAGGTCGTTTTAAGAGGTCAGTTTACCATTTTTTTGTATCGAGAAAACTTTTCAAAAACGTGTTTTAAATTCAACGAAATTTTCCGGAATACGTTCAAGATTAACATACATTTTTTTCGCTGTCACAAACTGTATGGATTTGGCTAAAACTTGTTCGAGATATGGCCTATTTAGCTGTTGTCAGCGCCTTAACTTCATGTTTCGTGCGTCCACTTATAAGTCCAGCGATATAACAGATAACCGTGAGTGCAAATTACATGTTATTATAATATGGACTCAATTATGGATGAAGTGGTCAAGTCATTGACCAAGAACTTTCAACACGGCTCAATGGCAGAATAATTTATACAATCTAAATCCATTAAAGGTTCTCATTGATGTCGACAGAATTCCAATTCGCTGTAATACATGTATTTGGAGTAGTCGATCCAGTTTGATAAATTCTAACAAACTAATAATGGGATCATTTCCCAAGGGAGAGAAGAAGAGAACACACGATTGTAACTGGTATATATCTGTGATTAAAAACAGTTTTTAAAGCTTTTCTAGTAAATGTTGTAGTTGTAAGGGAAGTTTAATAAGTGGTCCGCTAGATAGCGCCACATGTTGCCATTTTGTATTCTTCTGTCAAAAATGAAGAGAACGCGGTAATATGCGAGCGTGCCTTGTGTAAGGTGATGTGAGGCGTAAGGTTTGGTGTGTGGTGTGTGGTGTGTGTGTGTGGGGCACGGGGCTAGGGGCACGTACCGTCGCGCAGGTCGCCGGCCTCGACCTCGGCGATGCCGCTGACGAGCGAGTCGAGCCCCTCGTTCTCGGAGCGGCTCTTGTCGCGGTTGTCGCGCGAGCGCCACCCGCCGCGCACGAAGTTGTTGATGTTGGCGCTCGGGTCGCTGAGCCGACGCTGCAACAACATGCACATGCTAACCTAGCACCATGTACAGCCATAGAAAGACCAAACATGAACTTGATGACCGGTTACGATACTTAACAGTCGGTATTACCCATACTACAAGATCACTGATAACAATTTCCGAACCTAGTACTGGTTGGGTTTGGGTTGGTTCTCAGCAATGTTTGCAAGCCAATAACGATTACTTTTGTAACAATTGGCTGTACAAAAGGGTTAACATCTAAACCGAACACAAATATCGTATGATACAATAATGTTGTGTGTGTGTGCGTGTGAGTCACCTGGTGCCTGTACATGAACATCTCGTCGGGGTCGTCGTCCCAGTCGCTGTCCCACATGTCGGTGGCGGCCAGGCCGGGCTCGGAGGTGGGCGTGTCGAGGCCGGCGGCGTGGGGCCGCGACACGGCCATCTCCGCGTGGCCCTTGCCGCTGGGGCCCTTCATGCGCACGAACTCGCACCGCGCCGCCGCCTTGCCGCCCAGCAGCCCGAACGACATGCGCTGCGCAACCTTCGTTGATAGTGATGTTTGCTGAAAATGTTCACAAACCAATTGCACTCGCAGCAAAAACAACAATGTTTCTCTTGATGAACATTGCGAATCAACTCTCAGTTCTCACGTAACAGCCATTCACTTTTCATTGGGAAAAAGGGTAAAACGTTCGTGTAAACAGTCAATGTAAAGCATAATAACAATGCTGCTTTGTCACCGGTGAGGATAACAGCAGCGGCGCTGTGGGAAGATGATTGTTTAATGTTTATTTTTAAACGTAGTAAACAGGGCCTGCCCCGACAACGTGCATTATATAAACAGTCGGTCGGGCACGCGACACCCGCCACACCCGGGACACAGCGCCGGTAACCGTCAGTTCATCACACAACATGTTTGGCTGCGTTTTGTTTAGACACGCTGACGCGTTACTATTTTTGCAATTCAAATAAGTTACCTACTTACCCAATTTCTACTTCAAAACAAAAATTGTATGACTGCCTGTATTATGAATAGGTATAAGTACTTTGACAAGATAGTCGGCACCATAAATGGTAAATTTACTAAGAATGACAGTGACCACCAACATTCCTGAGGTTGTAAAACTGGTCGTCAATGTAATGCTGCCGTAGCGCCGCGCGGCCTACGACAAACCGGTCGGATATCTACTGAATCAGAGTTGTAGGCGGAGGCCCCACTACTTTATGCGCTATTCTCCGACAATATGATACAATTAGAACACATCTAGACTTTAGAATGACATTGAATTTATATTAATTCTCAGTATTACAAGCCGGCTCCCGCAAAGACCAGTTTTATTAAAATCGGGTTTCTTTGGTAGGTAGGTACCTATGGCCAGTAATGCCACGCCACGCATAGCACTTAAAAACTCATACCGTAGTAGGTAGTAACTCCGTTTTAGACAAGAAGTTAAACTGGTTTCGTCCAAGTTCGTAATTAAATTATACTATACGAATGGAAGGCCAAGTAAGTAGTTAAATGTGATAGTCACACACAAGCCACGATGCTAAACGGAACGAGAGAAGATGGACGAGTGAATGTTAGCCAGGAGATCTATAGGAGTAGACGCGCAGGACGTGTAGGAGTTACAAAGCAACCGACCAGGGGTACTAAAGTGACCACATTTAGCAATTACTCCGGAATTAATTAATAAATAAAAAAAATAAAATAATAAAACACATACACATTACATATTATTAGTTCCTAAGAGCGATTTTTATAGCCCAGCAAATAAATGATATAATTATGAAAACAACAAAATTTTATGAAGCACCAGTTGCGCTATTAGGTACCCAATAAAAAGCTAGACGATCAATGCGAAACATATGATTGTATTATTAATATTATTATATTATTTTTCTAGAGCCACGAGCGAATTACGCACACAACTGTTTCAGAGCGTGACGAGTGATCCGTGAACAAAGCTACAGAACCTAATTTGCGACAAATAATAGGGGAACTGGGTCGAATACGTTGGCTCGTGACTTGAACTGCGGACTTTGCCCTTTAGGGATGGATACAGTCTAGCCAAGAAAGTGTTCGTGATTCATAGTCCCCGACGCCCAAGTGTGCAGCCCGCCCTTAATCAAACACTGTCGGTTATCGACCTCACGCGTTCTGCCAACTTACTATTGTTCAGACTGGGAAATCGTGATTCATTACATATACGTAGAAATATATATATATTAGCCCGAAATTGTCAGTGGTGGCTTCTAGTCTTATATATTAACTTAGGTTGCTAGGTTTGAACCCTAAAAACTTCGTTTATTGAATGTAATTTTTAACTTTCGGCTAGTCGACTTATAAAAAAATCAACCCGTGACATGGATGCTGTAAAGGATCCGAAACGTCGGGAATTAAACAATATCAATATTAAAAGTAAACAGTAGTTTCATTTCAATGTCTAATATTCGCGTAAGTGTCAGAAATCAGTAAATCAATACAATTCAGATAGTTTATGTTGAAAAGAATTTATAACATTGCAGAATTGGAGCGCTATGAATAATAAAGTATCAGAAGTCCGACCGTCGACAATACGATACACATCAGGGTCCGATACGAATGATAGTTCTATTTATACACGAAGGTACGTCAGTCACTCCGTACAAGCACTCGACCCCACTTAAATGGGACTACTTACAAATTCAAGTAGACTATCTCATAGAATACTTGAATTTGTAAATCTATTACAGTGGGTACTTAGATAGGTACTTTATAAAAAAAACATATCAAGTGGTGTATAATATAAAGATAGGAAACGAACAGTTGCAACCAACATTATATACACCGTGTAACAGAATAAGAGCAAAACCTGAAAGTATTTTGTTCCGAATCCACTACTGAACCGATTACAGGGGTTGGTTTTAATAGGTGTTCAGTTTTCCCTAGAGGATTATTACAGTACCTGAAGCTATGGAACACTGAAACCTATTTCTATCGTATACCTATTGTAGTCGTTGTGGGTACGACTGTAGTACAGCCACGAGTTTTGCGTTAACTTGTTATAACTAATTTACATAAATATATACACTTGAGGTCTCTTGAGGGCTCTTAGCAAAAGAGCAAGACCTCAAGTGTATATATTTATGTATTATTTCAGTCACAAGTTGTATAAGATAGTGTTTAACTTAAATGTAATAACTTACACTAGCAGCTGCTCTAGACAAATATTAAATCGGTATCGGTAAGGCACATGTTTCCGGAATGCATTTATAAATCCATTTTCCTAAAGCAGGCAACTTTCCTTTAGGAAAATGGATAATGGATGGTAAGCCGTCAGCGCACAAGACAACAAAACGGATGGCCTAGTTCACTCTGATAGCTTTTTTCTCTTGGCACTTTAATCAATCGATCTATGGCGGTTCACAATCTTAACCGTTGAGAACAACTTCACCACAAGGGGGATTGGCCAGAGTGAAATAAGACAGGCGAGGGGAGGCTTTGCGGTGGCGCCACGGTGGCGCCAGAATGTCGTGCACATTAACAAGTTGTAAGAAAAATACAACTGGATGAACTGGTAACTGGATTTATGATCATGAATCTATCACCCAGTGAAGACAGGAGTTAAAAATAAATATAGTCTCCACGATATCTACATAGAAGCGGACCCGCGTCTTGCTGACGCAAACTTAACGCACCGTGTTGAAAAATGCCGATCTCAGAAACATACAGTTTTGCGCGATGCGTACCAAGAATAGATATTTTCAGAAACCCACTCAATCAATAGCTAACAAAGAATTCTGAAAACGCGTTAGGTATATTAGATAAGCGATCGGCATTTGACGCTAGGTACGGGTTATGGATTCAATGGGTACCTACACAGAATAAATTCGGGCTCCGGGTCAATGTGTATGCGATTTTTTTTTAAATTATGACAATCACGATGATCGATAAAGTAACAGTGATATTAATCACCAACATTAATTTCTATTACATATAAAAAAAAGTCCTCCTAGCGAACCTAACTAACTACATAACTGTGTACGGAGAGGGAGAATGGGCGAGCTGTGTAGGTGATGAGATCACGCGCTTGTGCCGTGTGCAGTGACGTCGGCAGCAGGAGTCAGGAGCCGCCCCGGGGCTTCACTAGTGCGAGGCTCCCCGCGCCACGTGACTCACGTTACAGAGTTGGGATCGACACAGTGACCCTCAAACGAAACACACAATAGACTGCGCCAACGTTCAAGAAAGACACTTTAATTCAACTGACAGCAATATAACCATCTATACAAATAAATAAAATTGGAGTGTACTAACTAATTTACTACTTAAGTGCTTTTGGATGTATACACGGTACATATACCAAAACAACATTTTTTTTTAAATGTTGTCTGTCTGTCTCTCTGTTTCTTCCGGCTAATCTCTGGAATGGCTGGACCGATTTTGACAGGACTTTCACTGGCAGATAGCTGATGTAGCAAGGAGTAACTTATACTTTTTTTTTATACCACGCGGACGAAATCGCGGGTAACAGCTAGTAATATAATATTATGGATTACTCGACGGAGTTCCGTGGTTTTTAAAATTGATATATTATATGTAATGTCGAACAGTGAACTACTTAAACAAAAATTAACAATATACTCACCACAGTAAGCTGACAACCGTACAGGTCGCACACTAGTGATAGTTCTACGAACAATTACGAATCTACGAACAGGGCACAGACACACATAACTAACCTAGTATACCGTCGTGTTTGGCAACCCTAGCCCCGGGTGTCGTAGTCACCAATAACTGGCAGTTTAACGGGACCGTGAGTGCGCGCGTGGGCGGGCGGGTGTCTCTGACGTCATAGCTACAGCCTGCTTGCATGTTTGCTCAGCCACAGACACTAATCAATTAGTCCGCCATTAATCAGGCCTCGTTAATATACCGACACACCCTGACTTCATTGAGGGATCGTTCCAAATTCAGTTTTGGAACTGATACGAAATTATGCATTTAAATGATTGTGCGCTTTTTCAAAAAAATGCGATATCCGAAAAATTGTCTTTTTAAAACACCGTGCGATTCCGTTTAAACAATAAGATTGTATTATTTGAAATTTAAAAGGACGTACAGTTACGAGCACAGATATGTATACACTTGGCAAATTTCAAAAGCAATTTTCTCTTAATGTATTAATTGAAATTTTATGATGTTATGAACATAGTATTTTCGAACCAATGCTTTAATATTGTAAATCTCAAAGTTTGCAATCGTCATTTTATAAAAAAACGCTTTCGAATTTTAGTAAGTGTATACATATTGATGCTTGTGACTGTACATACATGAGGTTACCTGAGGTGTTTGCTCATACTTCGTTCAGCGCCACCAGCTAAGAAATTTTATAGAAAAGATATTTTTGTTGTATGGCATTACGACGCCCGATTCCCACCTCTCGTGCCTCGTGACGTATGATGTCCGCCACTGAATGGCCAGCACCGGTGACACGGTTAGTGACGCTCTAATCGACGAGGCCTACGCGGAAGAATCTGTTTCCACTACTTAATGGCCACCAAACACTAACGGCCTTATAATGCGACGTAATGCTTGCACATCGCAAATTTCAAATATCGCGTAAGAAGCAATTTCGAACCACAAAGTAACAGCGTTATAAACTTGTAAGTCTAAACCGGTTCATATTGATGATTCGCGTAGCGCAAGTCGCGGAAACGCGTGCAGTGATCATAGAGGGTGTCATGTGGGATATTGGTAGGCTGCGAGCCGGGACCAAGGCCGGCGCCTCGTGACGTCGGCCCGGCGCGCCGGGCGGCGGCGGCGACGCCCCATAAACATACCCCGTAAAATCAGCCCCCTCGCACGAAGGGATCCGACACGGATTATATTAAGAAGCTACGTCACTACTGACGATATCGCTTTACATTTCAAGTTGAGATCTTTATGAAATTGTCGGATTTGAGAAAAAACTTAAAGTCAACTGGTATAGTTTAGTTCTACGCCGGAATTTTAATATTTGCCTGAGAAAATCAATATCTCTTGGTATAATATGCTCATAATTAACATGAATTTTCGTTTGGATTATAGTTATAGATAGGTACTGAATAAATAAATAAATAACCGTAGTTATCTGTAGCTCTAGCGCTTCCCACCGACATACCAGTATTCCGGAGCTCACTCGCTATCCGTGTTCGATAAAGTCACAATGCCTCGTGCAGTGCAGATGCCGCATTTCAACCGATGCATTCGTGGATCGATCTCTAAACCATGCATGAAGCGTATCTACAGTGCTGTAAATATTATTGTTCTATTACATTTTGTTTTCACTGACTGCTAGTGTCGGCCTTGCGATATAATAACAAATTAAATTAAAAATTAAAAAAAACCCCCGACACAAAAATAAACCTGAATCCCTATAAAAAGAAAAAAATAATCTTGAAATTATAACCCTTCGTAAGTACGTATGAAGTTTCTTGATTAAATTTTGTCGCGTCGGGGGACCGCTCTCTAATTATGTGAATCCTTTCCTTTCCTTTTGCTTCCCGAACGTGAATCGCGCGAATTCAGAATTGATGTGGATGGCGCGTACATCGCCGCGACGCGCGGGAGGGCGTAAAGTGGGCGGAGCGTAACATATTCAAGTTTGGCGACCCGAGCGGGCAGACACGCTAGAGCTAGAGAGCGGTCCCCCGACGCGACAAAATTTAATCAAGAAACTTCATACGTACTTACGAAGGGTTATAATTTCAAGATTATATTTTTCTTTTTATAGGGATTCAGGTTTATTTTTGTGTCGGGGGTTTTTTTAAATTTTTAATTTAATTTGTTATTTCACACTTTTTGTAGGGACTCCTTAGTTATTTTGTTTAATTTCTTTTATTTTCTTGCGTTTTAATTAGGTATTTTCTTCGTTTAGTTATTCAACTTTTGTACAATTATTTCATAGCTATTAGATATCTTATATCATAGTGTATAGTATTCTACTAGTCAAGCCCTTTCATTTGATACCTTTATTGAGGGAGTAGTGAAAAAATTTAATAAATTCACCATTTCGTGGAGGCCGCCATGTTGGATTTGAAATTTTTCATAGTGTATAGTATTTTACTAGTCAGGCCCTTTCATTTGATACCAATATTGTGGGAGTTGTGAAAAAATATGTAAACCGCCATCTTGTGGCGGCGGCCATCTTGGGCCGATTTTCATCAAACATAGCTAAGAACACTCCCCACTTATTCACCTTTCAAACAAAAAAAAACAAAATCAAAATCGGTTCATCCATTCGGGAGCTACGATGCCACAGACAGACACACACACACACACACAGACAGACACGTCAAACTTATAACACCCCGTCGTTTTTGCGTCGGGGGTTAAAAACGCATTCCTATTTTAAATTCTTATGTTCGACCATCATTTTACCAAAATCACCAGTCTTTCTCCAAGTGGGAGATAACGTTGGAGGCCTACAGAGGGGTCATAAAGGTCCCAGAATTAGAAAGTTAAACAGTTTGGGAGGCGCTAATAAATAATTGATTCCCAAAGTGGGCGGTAAACGAAATAAGCTTGAGAGCCTCTAAGCTACACCATTATTATCAGATCAAGAGCAACTGGCGTTGATTCAGATAATTTGGTCAGTTGACATGATCTAATGGTATCACAACTATCCGACCTTGTAGTACATTGCTCATTCGTAAGCAAACTACAATCAAAGTATCTGTAAAGCTTCCGCGCCGCTGAGGCACGCAGGCTTGACTCAACAGGTTATTTTAACTGGGGTGAGTCAACAAATATCAGTAAGTACAACAACATTCAAACCGACAACAATCCATGTAAACTGAATATTGACTAACTGTTATGCCCACTGAGAGTCGCTATAATACTATAAATATATATGTATTTGTAATATGACCGTGCCTTGGTACATTACAGAGTTCCGATATCGCCAAGTTATCGTGAACTAGGTAAGCTTTAACTTAGCCTCGTGAAACGAATAAAAATCTATTTTATCGAGTTTAGTTACAGATAATACTTATCGAGTATTACGCAAATGGAATTGACAGTGCACCATTATAATTTGTAGTTGTGCTGCCGCAAAAATTTGACTTTGATTGCAGTTATATTGGTATTTGTATATTGAAGAGGGTACCTACTCCCTTTTAATAAGCCGGCAACGGACTCGTGATTCATCCGGTGTTGCGGGTGTCCATGGCCAGCCCGGGTGATCGCTTAGATCACCGCCGCATTAGATGATTCGTCTGCTCGTTTGCCCTCCAACCCATTAAAAAAATGTCGTATGAAAATCATCTCAGAAGTAGACTAAACGAACATACTGGAGCAATCAAAACACGGGAAACACCTGTCATCTTAAACTTGTTTTATTAATTTCTTTCGACATCGGTTTAGACTCGCTCACTTCATTACTTTTAGACTTAATACGACGTAATTTAGCGATTAACATTATATACACGACGTTTACAAGGCCAACGCAGTAAGTGAGCAGATTATAAAAACATTTCCAGCTACTATCGTTGCTACGTGCAAATTGAATTTGGATATAAACAGTTCGTAAAATCATTAATTTTCCATTACGTTTACGACGGCGCTTGTGTTGTGTGGGTGTACCGCCGTACAGGACGCGTCCCAAGGCCGCCGGCGTACAACCACGCTTGAAAGGCTTCCTCGAGCCACAACTACACAAACTTATCCCTCGTAAAAATGCTAATTGTTTTACAAACTCAAAGATAATGGCATTATTATAGTTGCGCTAAAACCAGCTGTATCTAGGCGAGTTAACGATTTAATTGTCTTCACGTTACAAAAATCTGGTTCATTTAGATTAAAAAAACGCTATTTATTTTTTAAAGAACTCGAGTTTATTATTTCAATTTCTAATGTTAAGAAGTACAGAGTATCATTTAACATCATCACTGCCAGGTAAATTAATCGGCAACATAAACTAAACAAAAATTTAATTGTAATCTTTTGGAATTATGGAACAGAATCACTGCCTCATTAGCCTTGTGGTTCTGAGCGTGACTGCTACGCTAAAGGTTCTGGGTTCGATTCCTAGTCGAGCAGTGTTATTTATTGTGTTTTTCTATGAAATTCTCAGCAGCAGCTCGAACTTTGGGATTTGTGCCTGGCGGCAATGGGTTCGCCCCTATTACATAGGACCTAAACATACCGACGAACTGTGGGTGTACCTGTATCAGTACGCCTCTGCCTAACCCCTCGGGGAATACAGGCTTGATAGTATGTAATACATTCCTCAGCGATAATGGTAATGACTAAGAACAATTACAATGCGAGCTTCAAAACAACGGACTTACATCACCAATCACAACGGTCACTTAATCCAAGTTATCTTTATATATGTTTATATATTTTTTATATGAAATTCTCGTGTCACAATGTTAGTTACCATACTCCTCCAAAACGGCTTGACCGATTTTTATGTGCATATTCAGTGGGACTGAGAATCGGCTACTATATTTTTTTGAAGTGATAAGTGTTCACGGGAGACTGAACGGGGAAAGTAATGTTAAGGATCCTCCACCCGTGCGAAGCCGGGGCGGGCCGCTAGTAAGTATATAAGTAAAACAAAGTCGGGTTAGTTAAATACACAATTTACACTCAAGAACAGCACTTGATCGTTATTATAATCTTTGATTTGTTGGATTTTTCTCCGCCCCGAATAGCAATATAAAAATATCTCATATATTTTGTTTAAAAAATGCTGAATAAGTCACGGGGTTGGCAAAAACGATACCAAAGCGGGGCACAGGCTGGACCGCTGGAGCGATCTTTGATTTATCTAACCCGAATAGCAGAATAACTATTAAAACACCGTAAATTCCAAACAGCTAATTATTTCTACTATTATAAAATTGTAAAAAGCTGTGTCTTTACATTGAAGATATTTAAGAAAAAACGCGTCGGTTAGGGTATAGCGCCTTAGAACCCAAAAATGTGATTTTTTAAATTCTTGTCTGTTTGTTTGTTACGGGTTGGCGCAAAAACTACTGAATATATTTTAATTTTGTTATCACTGTTAGAAAGTATATGCTCCAACATAAAAACTGGTGAATTTCTTATCTTAATTAATTAAACGGATTCTGAGATACAGCATGACCTCTCTCATGTATACAAACCCATACAAAGAAGAAATCATCACTGTTGGTTTTTGATGAAATTATTTTTGGGATCCATTTCTAATCTTAATATAGCTTAACGTGTGCGAAGCCGCGACCAATATTTGTTAGTTTAATCTGACCACGCGGCATCGGCAGCGTTCCGGTTGGCGACGTCGTAACTGACGTCACCGGCACAAAGCCGCTAACAATCAACTAGATAACACTGTAAGAAACTGTCATACCTACTACATCTACTGTTGTGAGACAAGATCTATACTAATATTATAAAGAGGAAAGATTTGTATGTATGTTTGTAACGAATTGGCTCAAAAAATATTGGACGGATTTTAAAAATTCGTTCACCATTTGAATGCTACATTATTCCACATTAACATAGGCTATAGAATATTATGAAAAAGTTAAGGATATCTCCACGCGAGCGAAGCGGGGGCGGGCTGCTAGTATGTTATAACAGTCATATTGACTTTCACCACAGTATAAGAGCCCTAATAATCAACAGACAAGTTAGTAACCTTTAGAATAAATAAAAAAAAAACCATTAGGTTGAAAACTACTTACATTTAATCATGAGCGGCTTTTAATAGCACCAAACAGTTACTCGTGGTCAGTCAGATTTGACGATCAGAAGGTATTGAATACCTCATAATGGTTAGACCATCATCAAGGTGCAGCCTCACTGTATCTATGTTCAAAAGTATTTACAATCATGGATTGATGTGTATGGAATAAAACAGAATAAGTTCAACACCTGATAGTAGTATGTTCAGAATCGACTACTGAATCGATTATAGTTGGTTTTAATATGTAAATATTTCTCGAAATGATAATACCTAACAATAGCTGAGACTATGGCCACCTGATCCATCTATCGCATCAGAAAACTGAAACCGATTTGCACAAATTATTATTGTGTGCGTGTGCGCACCGAAATCGTAGTCGGTATGGGTACGACTGTAGTGCAACCACTAGTGTTGCCTTTATAATAGAATAGAATATCCTTTATTGTACACTAAAAACTAATGTATATGTTATCAATCAAAGAATGGTACAATGGGTGGTCTTATCGCTAAAAGCGATCTCTTACAGACAACTTTGGATGGACTCAAGAGAAAGGAAAGGCGAAAAATTAGTAGTCTAGCGTACACAAAAGAAACTAAACACTTAAATGAAATAATACACAAATTTCAAATATAGCAAATACACAAGCATAATATACATATAATCATACAAATAGTGTAAATATAATATATATAAATATATAGTACCTATAGTCATCAAATATTATAGTATAATCTCTACTATTATAAAATTGTAAAAAGCTGTGTCTGTACATTGAAGATATAAAAAAAAAAGTGGGATAAGGTATATATGCTAACGTGTCTCAAAATGACTAAAGTTTCGTTATTATAATTATGACTGGATACTCTAATTGACGTGTTTGAAGGCTTGCCCTTATTTAGTTATACGTTGTATAGCATAAACGAATGAAACCCTAGGCATGCGGGTTGGCTGCAAATTAACACAGTTTTGATTGATAACATTGATGACAGTAATCGCGATTAGTGTATAATAACATAAATCTACTTTCATATCGATAGTATAATAAGTATGTACCTACCGTGACGGTTACATAGATAAAGATATCTCTATAACATATAGATAATAATTATATAGGTACGAACATAATAATACCATGACTTGCAACTTAGAAAAATGTAAGTTAATTTAATGTGATTTATTTGTTATCATAAAAGTATTAATATTTTGGAGGAATTCCTCAATGTGACTAATTAATTACATTTAATTGTAGAATTAGCTGTCTGTAATGAATCACCCCTGGACCTCGAAAAAGCAATAGACGTATTTCAAAGCTAAGTTTATTTGTATGCACTCGGTAAACAGAGAGATGAGAGCTGCTCTTGGTTGCTCAGCTCCCGAGTACTCATTCAGAAACCTTTCATCTGCGGCTAAAACAGACGGTATTCACACAGTAGCGCCCGGTGTCTCATTGTCATCCACGCGCACAAAGCGACTCTGAGGCACTTTACACGGGAAAAATCGTAGACATTTCTTCTCTTCGTAATGTTTGATAAACAAGGTATTCCGATATGAACTAATCTGTGGAATCAATTACCAGCGGAGGTATTTCCGAACCGGTACGACATGGCAACCTTCAAGAAGCGAGCCTATTCATTTCTCAAAGGTCGGCAACGCACTTACGACCCCTTTGGTGTTGTGGGTGTCAATGGGCGGCGGTGATCGCTTACCATCAGGTGACCCGCTTGCTCGCTTGCCTCCCACTACTATAAAAAAAAAAAAACTGTTTGAGAACCGGATCGATTCAGTTTTCTTGCAAAATATAAAGAGTAAAATAATGATCATGTATCCAGTCTGTCTTTTTCGTGAGTTATAAGAAGACTAAAAATGCAAATTAGTATCGTTGGTGTCAACGTGGCCGGTCTCCGGTTGGTGGGTGTAGCGAGAGGCGCACTCAACAGCCCGTATCCGGTAATTAGCCGTCGCCGTGACACTTGTTGCCGTGAACTTGCGCCCTTCGACTGCCAGTTGCCACCTTATAAGGCGAGCGCGCGAGACTCGACAGACACAGACGAACCTGATAGACCCGTTCTATACATACTAATCTATCCAAAACATAATTTGAATATTCTCATTTGATGGGATACTTAGACTGGTACTAATATGATTGCAAAATGAAATTTTGAAAAATCTTCCGGTACAATCTAGATAAACGAGGTTTAAAAAACCTTGGAATTAATTGACTATAAGTATTATCACTTCCTAGCAGAAAAAGATGCTGATATTTTTAACAATTGTTCATTAATCACTACTATAGTATTAGGTATTATCAAAGTTAAATTTCAGACTAACGTTATAACTCAGAAAGTATTGTAAAGTAGCTCAATGAATTCCTTTAGCATTCATGTATGCCATTCATAAATGTATTCAATTTACACTATGTTTAGTTGTAATGTGAAGTTATCGAACCCAAAATGATAAACGAAATTCACCGCCACGACTAATACTGCGAATGAAGTGAAAATGTTACACTTTTTATGTGTGGTTTTGTAATAAAACTACAGAAAATCTATGCAAAAGTGGTGGTGGTTTTGAAATTGATGTTTTGCGTCCTGAATCTTGAAAATAATTAGAGAATTCGTTGGCTACCCGTAAAGATAAACGACCAATGAAACTTGCAACACAAGAGATTGCAATAGTTAGACAGAAAGTGAAAGATAGTAACTGACCCTGGAGTCGTAGACCCTGGTGAGGATGTCGTATCGTATGGAGCCGAGGAAGATGACGGCCTGAGCGGCGCAGCCCCGCCCGCGCGCCACCAGCTCCACGCACACCATCTCACCGTCGCGGACCACTATGTCGCAGAACACCTGCATTACAAAATTACACTGCATTAAATTACTTGCGTAGGTACCATCTACACCCACCACCGCATACGGCAATCAATCAATCTTCTCAAAGGAGATTCGAATGATAGATGCTAGTATGATAAAGAACACAGAATGACAACACAAAAACAAAGAAACTGACACCATGATATCGTCAAGTTAACATGGAGGTGCTAAATGGGTACATCATAATGGGCACTTCTTTAAAGACTCTAATTAGTAACTTAGCACCGATGCAATGAAAAGACCGTTGGAGCGACGCATTTGTGCAGATCCACGAGAATTTAATACGTTACCTAAGTATTTATACGTAATAATACTTTTCGCAGACATTGGGAATTCGGCGCGGTTAAAATACAATTTGGCGAAGTTAAAAATAATTGATCGAGACATCTGGACGAGGTGTGTAAGTAGTCAAAGTGATTTTTAAGTGTCGGGACCAAGGTCCGTTGCAATTGTGGCAAAGGTAGATCGCACAGTTAATACAAATGTCAAAAAATTAGTATCCCCTTTGCCCAAGCACCTCTTCTTCGGGTTCGAGGCAGAAGAAAATAAGCTCAAACAGCACCTCATCTTTAGCTTCAGTCTTTTCAACATGAATAGGAATGAGATCACAATATTAAATTCATCCGATTAAGTATCTACCTATGGCATATATCCACTGGATATAATGTAATCAACGCATGTGGGGAGTACAACGTGATTACGTGAACATAGTTCAGGCAAATAAGATATTGTCGAAGTCGTTAAATTTAATTAAATAAATGGATATTCTATGAACGTCGTACTCTTGCGCGCTGTATCACAATAATATTAATAAACGGAATCATTAATAGCTGCTCTATAAAGCCAGCCGTTATGATGTCATCACTTGTTTTCTGTGTAACTGGAGCTTGTTGTAGGCCACAAATGCCATTTATTGCCATGTGGGTTGTCATTTCAATTACTGGAAAATCAAAGGTCCACATGTTATGTATAGTGCATAATGTTAAAGACTAGGTCAGAATATAGGTAACTAGCTTCTGCCCGCGACTTCGTCCGCGTGGAATAGTCACTCGGTCTTAGCGTGATGATATTTAGCATTCCTCAATAAATGAGCCATTTAACACTGAAATAATTTTTCAAATCGGACCAGTAGTTCCCGAGATTAGCGCGTTCAAGCAAGCAAGCAAACAAACAAACTCTTCAGCTTTATATATTAGTAATATAGATAAATAATAAGTATAGAAAGATTATTCATGGGGATTAAGGAACTAACGGGTCTAAGTAACTAGTGTAACTACTTAACTATCTTGCTATCTCGGTGGATCAACAAGCGGCGAAAATATAACAGTTCAATTTTATTAATAGTTATATTGTTCAACCGTTTGGCCATGGGATCTGAGTGCACTTTTCTTTTTAAGGGTACCTATTGCCAAACGCCTAAACGAGGCTACACGTGACCCAAAAGCTTGGTCAGAATTCAGCATTACCAACCTTCTGGGTACTTCCGGCTTCCAGCGATGCGGAGGAGTTTTTTAATTCTCTTTATTTAGTTACTGGCGGCCCGACCCCGCTTCGCACGCGTGGAGAAATCTCTAACTTTTTTCAAAATATTCTAAGTATAGCCTATATTAATCTGGAATAATGTGCATTCAAATGGTGAAAGAATTTTTGAAATCGGCCCAGTTCTTGTTGCGTACATAAATACATACACATACAAAACTTTACTCATAATTGAAATGAAACTACTTTTTACGGATTTTATCGCGGTATATTGATATTATTTAGTTCCCGACGTTTCGGATCCTTTACAGCATCCATGGTCACGGGCAGACTGAGGTGTTGGACGTCTTGATGTTAAAATTACTAACAGCTACCTTACATTTTTGTTAATTATTAGTGATCCGATTCACGCAGAACGAGCACACCGTATCCTTTGGTCTTGCAGTTTTGGGCTTGGATTTAGATTTTATAGATTCTATAATGGGATTCCAAGCAGCTGGTAAGACCCAACCATCTTCTCTATTGAAATTTGGGTGTTTTTTGATTTCAATAGCCTCACGAATCATCCTGGGTAGGAATCGGTTTTCTTTTGCGAGGACTTGTGGTTTATCAAATCTGATGTAGTGCTGGGTCTTGTCTAGGGTATGTTCACAAACTGCTGACTTTCTGGAACGGCGGTGTTTGACATCGGCAATGTGTTCTTTTACGCGGGTCCCTATGCTTCTTTTAGTTTGGCCTATGTATGAGAGTCCGCAATCACAATCAAGCTTGTATACTCCTGCATCTTGAAGAGGTATGTGGCACTTGACAGGTGGTAAGAACTGACTAATCTTCTTCAGCGGCTTGAAGTATGTTTTGATTGAAGCTCGCTTCAAGATATAGCCAATCTTGTCTGTGACTCCTCTAACATATGGCAATACAGCAGGTAGACGCTCAACTGTGGCACGTTTCACGCGGTTTCTGTGACGAGGGCGCGGTATTCGGAGCTTGTTGTCATGTAGCACTTGCTTGACATGTTGAAGCTCTGCAGCCAGGTGTTGCTCATCACAGATCCCACGCGCTCTCTGAAACAAAGATTTACCGACGGTAGATAACTGTGTTGGGTGGTGGTGTGATTCACCATTTAAGTATTTGTCCGTATGGGTTTTCTTTCGATACACAGTGTGACTCAAGGTATTATTGGGGGAACGAATTACCAAAACATCTAAGAACGCTAAAGAGTTGTTTGCCTCTGCCTCCATAGTAAATTGAATTTTAGAATTTAAGGAGTTAAGGTGGTTCAAAAATGCTGTTACTTTATTAGATGGTAATATGGTGAAAGTATCATCTACGTACCGCTTGTAGAATTTTGGTGTTACAGGTGCAGATTGCAGGGCAGTCTCCTCAAAATCTTCCATGAAGATATCAGCGACAATGGGAGATACTGGAGAGCCCATTGCTACACCCTCCACTTGCGTGTAGAATTGATTATTCCACAACATATAGCCGGATGTTAGGCAATGTTTTAGTAGTTCAGCATATTCAATAGGCATGTTATTCTCTAATAGTTTCTTAGATACAATTCTGATGCAATCTTCAACTGGTAAGCATGTAAATAATGACTGAACATCAAAACTGACCATAGTTTCATTGTCGGTGAGATGTAGATCTTTTATTTCACTGACAAAATGGTATGAGTCCTTCACATATGCTGCAGTGTTTCCTCTTAGTGATGAAAGTACTGTAGCAAGGTGTTGAGCCAATCTATAGGTTGGTGAGTCGATTTGGCTGACTATTGGTCTTAGCGGAGCATTGGGTTTGTGTATCTTGGGCAGCCCATACAGCTTTGGTGGTTTTGCACAACTAGGAATTATGTAGTTTACGTCTAACTTCAATGTATCGGAGTGCTTTTTTATTAGATCACTAGTTAATTTTAATGTTTTAGTCGTAGGACCTGTTTTCACTTGTTTGTAGGTGTTTACATCCGATAAAAGGTCTTGTATTTTATTATTGTAGTCCGACGTATCCATTACCACCGTGGCATTGCCTTTATCTGCACGTAGAATAGTTAATTCGGGCCTTTCGCGAAGGTTTTTAAGCGCTATAAATTCGTTTTTTGTAAGATTCAGTTTGGGCGGTTTGCTTCGACGTAACACTGACGAAATGTCTTGACGTATCGCCTCCAAATCTTGTTTATTTACATTGTTTTTATAAAGGCACTCTTCTTCATTGCATATTATGTTTTCTACCGGTATTTTGCGAGGTGTTATAGCATAATTTAGGCCTTTTGTTGGAACTAAATAATATCAATATACCGCGATAAAATCCGTAAAAAGTAGTTTCATTTCAATGTCTAATATTCGCGTAAGTGTCAGAAATCAGTATTTACTCATAATCTCTATCTCTACTATTATAACATTTAAAAAAGCTGTACATTGACGATATTTTAAAAAAAACAAGTGGGATAGGGTATATAAACGTCTCCGTATCCAAAAATGTGATTTTTAAAATTCTCGTCTGTTTGTTACGGGTTGGAGCAAAAACTACTGAATAGATTTTAATTTTGTTATCACTGTTGGAAAGTATATGCTCCAACTTAAAAACTGGTGAACTTCTTATATCAATTAATTAAACGGATTCCGAGATACAGCTTGACCTCTCTGATGTATAGAGGTATACAAAGGTATACAAAGAAGAGATCATCACTGTTGGTTTTTATATTTTTTTTTTTGGAATTCATTTATAATCCTACTATAGCTTCAGGCGAGCGAAGCCGCGGGCAAAAGCTAGTATTATATGATATTTATCTGTTACTGTATTGTGTTAGTTACCTATTTAGGATTTGTACATAATTTAAATAATGTTTTTAATACTAGCAACCCGCCCGCTATTTCACCCGCATTATGATTGCCCTGTTCCTGTTCCTCACGATTCACCCCGTCCGTTCGTGAAAACCGCATGAAAATCCGTTCAGTAGTTTTAGAGTTTATCGGGAAGAGACAGACGCGGCAGGGGACTTTGATTTATAAATATACCTATAAGGAAAAAGATTCTTAAATAAATGTATAATGTGTTTGTTAAGAAAACCCTGTCCGACGCGTGGAGGCAGTGTTAGGTATCTAGATCCGGTTCTGCGGCTGTATTAGGACGTGTTATCGCCATCATTTTTAGGTTGTGAGAATGGGATAGCGCTATTTAGTCTGTAGAGCGGCATCCCTCTCTTTCAATCGTAAAATGATGGTAATAACACGTCATGATACGGCCTCTGTTTATAATCTTTATCATTTTACAGAAAAATTTAATCGTCAAAATAAAAAACATATAAAAAAGCAACGGGTTGCACTCCGGAAGTGACGGCAGAAGTGAAAACTTGAATATTAACGACGCTTTCACCTCAATAAATGATAATGTTCAGTTCAGTTGTACTGTCTAAGAAAACATTTGATTTCACTGTTTTCTTATGGTCTTATCTGTCGAGTTTAATATTTTTACCCCATCACAAAAAGTGCAGTTTTCACTTCAACAAGGAAACTGAAATGGCAGGTGGCAGCGACAACCTACCTGGCCAAACATAACTATGATGCCATTATAACATTTTCAAAATTTACTGGATTTTGGGGTAATTAAGTAATATGTAGTAAGTAATTATGTTTACTTTCATGAATATTTAATGTTTCTTATTATAACTGGTGATGTGAGTGTGATACCCATGCCTTTCGGATCGGATGGCGTTTTTTTCTAAAATAGTGTACTTATATAATATTTAATATTTTACTATGGAGAAAATTGCAGAATGAACCTACCTAGTTACATACTATCATAATCGCAGGCCATAATGTTGATTGAGGTGTAATGATAATATTCTATCTAAGATTGGGTGCTGGGCGATTCTTAAAATGTGCAAATAATGACAAAAAATAGCTCAAGTCGTAGCCACACAAAGGTTGCAGCCTTGCCTTGAAGTGTGTCTCCATTTTTACTGCATTTTAACACAATGTGACAAGACAATAGAGCTATTCGCTCACAATAAGGTGCATTGTTATTGGAATCGAATCTCAAATTATCGCATGATCGCCGAAGCCTGACAGATAAGAACATGAAAGGAATCGGAAATAGGTAATATTTAAATCAACGACCTGAGTACTTACTTATTTCTTAAAAACAACGTAAGTACCTACCTACGTAAGTTTTATTTACTTTATTCAATAAATTTTCATTAACATCTAACTTTTAACTAAAAGCAAAACCGCCCTTCAAAAAATAACAAATCTAATGAAATATCTAATGTTATATTCAAGACAATTCCGAAGTCGGTGGTGAGAACAAAAAATCCGACCAAATCAAAGATACCGACTTTCGAACATTGTACCTATTGTCATTTTGTTCTAAATTTTGTAATCATATCTTCACCAAATTTTAATGGGTCCACCGCGGGAGTGTGTGAAATCGGTCGACAATTGATGGATTATGTGTCACTCTGTCTATTGGTGAAAACCGCATTAAAATCTGTTCAGTAGTTTAGTTAGTAGTTTTGAGTTTATCGCGAACAGACAGACAGGCAGACGCGGCGGGGCACTTTATTTTATACTTTTTCCCGTAGCCGTTTTCCCGTAGGAATGAAGCATTTTCCCGCGGTAAAAAGTAACCTATGTTCATCAGGGATAATGTCGGCTTCCAATGGTAAAAGAATTTTTCAAATCGGTCCAGTAGTTTCGGAGCCTATTCAATACAAACTAATAAACAATCAAATTTTAACTCTTTATAATATCACTGTAGATTAAGTAAGGATAGATACGTGATATACATAAATAAATATTGCTGTGCGCGCACATGTAGGTACAGCAATACACACACACCTTTACAAAATACAGACACTATCAGTCTATTTTATAATTAGGTACATAAGAATATCGACTTATCAATGCGGATATAGCAAATCCATGTTCTGATACAATTATTAGGTCTGTGCCTGCATTGGAATTTAATCAAATAAAATGTTAGTCCACACGCCAAACCGCTGATTATATAATATACTAGATACATTATGTTATGGGACCGCTTTTACAAGAAGGATTTCATGTGTTTTATCGTAAAATAATCAGATCGTTCGATCATGATATGCGGAACTGTGTCGATAGTGATACCACTGTCGAAGGTTCTCTGACCTCCGGCTGACATCAGGCGGCAGGCACGGGACGAGTATCTGTAATCGTAAAGACAGCTTTTCTTTGACATTTCTTAGCTTTTTTTCAACTTAAAGATGAAACTTTAAGGAGATGAAATCATCAATTTTATTCAACTTCGCAGCCACTGTTTCAACATTTATACAGAAGATGTGAACAAAAACTGTTCTCGTTAGCCTCAAAAATGTTTCGAGACAATCGTCGAAGTAGTTGTTACAGCATATTGATTTGAGGACTTTTTGAAATATTTTTTTATTAGTATTGTTTTGATGTCTTACATAATCTTTTAAGACATGTTTATGTCCATTTACTGTTACATAGAATTCATATTAATCACAACTAATTACGGCTAAGTAGAATTGATAAGTAATTACTTAGGTTTCGCATTTCAAAGTCCACTATGAATAGGTACAGACAGTTGTGCACAAACAATTTCATACCCAAGACTTCACCAATCTGCTGTAAATAGGTCGCAGATAACTGACACGTTCATAATAACGTGATAATAAAGCAGTTTCTACTCAAAGGCGACCATTCTAGGGCAACAGGGTGAAAGGCAAAGTGGCCCGTGGCTAATTAGGTTAAGTCGCGCTCGCAGCGGTCACTCCGGGGATAGTCTTCAACATTAAGACCACTCTATAGCATACGAAGAACGTCAAGATAATGCTGAAGTCATCACATCATCACAAGCAGTAAAAATCAGATGAATTTGAGAAAAAGTCACATTGAAGACAACTAGAATTGGATCATTTACTGGATTGCGGAGTTCAAAAGACATTCGTGTCGTAAAAATACGCCTGTCCGGCCTAGAAGATCCCAACAGAAGAAAGAAGAAATGCTACTTATATAACTAGCAGCCTGAGATATCTCAGACTCCAGAGATAGTAAGCAATCCAATTTATTTCGATTCTACAATACTTCACACAAGACGCCGACGAGACGACGGTCTCACACTATTAACTCAATACTTATTGTATTGATTTGAATGAACGATAGATGACTATGTATCACATGTTTCCAATTAAATATCCTATATACAGCAATGTGACGCAATAAATATAAACTCCGATTAAAGGAAAAATGCTGACGATATAATCTATTTACAAAGCTGAAATACGCATACTCTGTGGAACTGTTTACTGATCTCGTCTGTTCATTGTATGCAGAGATTTACTTTATATTTGGCTAGTCATGCCATGATCGTGTTGCCAGCAGTTGGCTCCTAATGCATCTGTGGCAAAAAACAAACGAAATAGAAGGTTCGGTTCACTATCTTTCAACCAAACTAAATCACCAATATCTTTGTTATTGGTCTACATTAGTGAACTGTTGCATATAAGCCTACTTAAAAACTGGTGAAGGTAATTACATCGTGTGGTCTGAGAACATCTAAGTTGAGTTGAGCAAGTCTCGGAAACAAGATTTATTCCTCCACTTTTTTTCTACGCCTAACGCGATCAGATATTTGCGTCCTCGGTATAAGAAATCTTGTGTGAGGAGTGGAATTTCTGTAAGCTGTTATTCCCATGTGTATTAAGTATTAGTAGTAAGGCGCTTTCAACAGCGGAGGTTGTGAGCGCGAGCCGTGAGAACGTAACACAACACCGGTGCACATGCACCGAGCGCCTGCGCCCGGTCTAACCGCCCTTCAAGGACTGCGCCTGCGCTTATTCTTGCCTTTTGTTGTTATAGTATTCAAGATTTACGAGAATATCTTTGACAGTTGCCCAAAGCTAAGCGACAACTAGTGTTATATAGTAGTGTTATTATGTATACGATAATGATGGACGATAGGTACTGTCGAGGTACCGAGTATATAATACAATTAAATGCAGTTATATGCAGTTCAACTTTGTCATTTATTAAGGGGCGAAGCCCTAACTCATACAGGTGAGTCTGTCAAGACTCACAGACTAGACACTTCTACGTCATGTACAAAATTCAAATTGATTGCTTATTCTTTAACCAGCCAGTCAACCCATAATATTATCGCCTTCTTGGAGCGGTCTCTACAGTACCTACTTACGTGCTCCTGCAGCAAGTCCGCGCCCATCATAACTTAAAAGATAATACTTAAAAAGGGAACCTACATATTAATTACATAATTAATTGAACATTGTTGTTTCGATACCTAGCCAGTTCCAGCGACTACCGAGTTAATTTAGACTTAAACGGCATGATTAATAGTGCATGAACTACGTTTTAGAATGCAATGTTAGTCACTATAATAACATTATTTTACCGCCTCCGCTTCTGTTAGCGATTAAAATATATCAAACTGCTACGGATCCGATACACCTAGTGTATTTATCGCAGTCAATATAGCTGTTGATGGTGATTCAATCGTTTCTTGTATAATAAGGTAGTTCGAGTATCTCGTAAATGTGTTATTATGCTTTAGTAAGGCGATTGCCATCTAGAAGTGCTTTACGGTGGCGAGCACGCGACGGAGAGGACCGATTGGGACACGCAATCACAGTACCTACCTACTATAGAACGTTATCCAAATATAATCTAGAGATGAACCGAACAACCCGTTACGAAGATGCAGAAACAGGTGTTCATACATTTTCATAACTTTTTCAATAATTTTACTCATTCTTTGAATCGACTTGGCAAATAAAAGTTATCTGCCCCGATCTTGACAGGAGTTAAGTCGTTTCATGTTGCGAACAGTTAGACCAATATACAAAGCCTTGGAAAAATAATTAATAAGTTTAAAGCCCTGTGTAATAGACGTTGGGCATGTACCTAACTAGTTAGAAATAAGGCATAATAGGTATACAAATGTGGTGTGAATTGTGATCGATAACCAGCGCGGTGCACCGGATTTAATTACCGGTCTGGCCGCTCGCGGTCGGAACCACGTCCTCTAACTGTTGCACACAGATCCATGTGAGATCAATACGACACACGAATAGCTACACAAACACAGGCCACTGTATGATAAAATGTGCACTTTACAATAGTCACTAACACTGACATTTCCCGTATGCCGTTTTGCTTGTCATACATGATACGCGCTGATTGTGAGGACTATGCAACTGAAAATGATAAATGTATGGGTAGTGTGTGACAGCCTTTATTTTAGGAACGCTAATCGTTTAACCCTAGCATGCTGATGTCAATCATATGTCCTCGCGTGGTTTCCTTCGTACTTCGACGCTAATTGTATGTGCTTAGGCCACAAGGTGAAATGTCGAGAATTATATGTATTGTAAACATGTATATCTAATGTACACTTTTGTCGTCACTAGCAGCGTGAATGCGTGATTCTTGTAACAGCAAACGAATAGCGCGGGGATGTCGTCCAAGTTTTCGCGCTGACGCCACTAGGTGATTCACCGTCAGAGTAAAAAGTGGGCATGCCAATGATAAATATGATCGGCGTACTCATTAGTGACGTGACGCCGCTTCTGTGAATAAGTATGTAGAATTAATGTTTTTGTTTTGAACGGGTTGGCTTGGGTTTCACTACATTACAGTGCTATCCGCCATGCTATAAGAAACCCATATTCATAAAAGAATACAAAACATCTGACTTATAAACTTCTCAGAACTATAATGTTTTGTCTTCTTTTACCTGTCACAGAATAATTACCTATCACGTGTCTAAACAAGAGAAACACTGTATAGCTATGGAAGGTTGGAAGGCTAATAGCCTGCAATCGAGTCACTGAAACCTGTAGATATGTAGCGATGATCTAATTCGCCCGGTAGGTTGAGGTAATCCTTACATATTATAAAACAAAGTCGCGATAAAATCAAAAACGACTGAAAGAATTTTCATGCGGTTTTTACCAATGGAAAGAGTGATTCATGAGGAAGGTTTCAAGCTACTAAACATCACGCCACGACGGCGACACCACGACGAATTGCTAGTTTAATAATAAATACTTTTTTACAAATTATAAAGTCGTCACTGCACGATCTTAAGCGCTGAGGAGCGCATCAAAGTATTGCAGGGATGTGACGAAACTAAAAACATCGAAATCGTAAGACAACTCTTAAAATAATCAACATAAATTATTTGTCAGTACGTCACAAACTACGTCTCTTATCTGTGTGAAAAAAGATCTTTTGTCCTCAGCGGCTATAAAAATAATGCTTATTATTATTAAAAGGTGAGTATTCTCATGGCAAGTAGATACCTACTAAATATAAAGAGCCTGTATACATACACTACATAAATGTAGACAAGCCAACCAGATTAGTGAGCGCTGTAGCCAAGCGCCGATATGAGCACAATGCAATTGGGCCACCTGGAGGCGTTCCAAGCGCGGGCGAGGGTCCGGTAAGTGGAGCGGGTGCGCCGATATGGCCACGACAACCAGCTTCCGACGATACACCTTCACTCTCGAATGGAACAACTGCAGCTTGTTAGTACCAACTTCTATAAATCCGTGCACTCTACAAGAATCGATATCCTTAACCAGCTCAGGCACATTTTGTCTTTTGGATGCTTTGTTCAACGCGAGATAAAGCGAAATGTTATTAAAGAGTATTTACATACATTTTTGTTCTCTGCATTTACCACAAATGAATCCTGAAATGCAGGTTTATTAAATTTTCATTACTACCATGACTATTTATTAAATAATCAGTTTCTAGGAAATATTGGAAGTCTGTCAAGTAACTAATCTGGTTGATAAGAAATCAGTTTACGTTTGCGGGGGTGACAGTTATGGCCCCATAAATCTCGTGTCCAGGTTTAAAAAAATCGCTGATTTGCTCCTAAGATAATAATATGTTGATAAAACATGAACCGCAACTAGTGATAGATCTTAAATGACTGCCATCGTCGTTACACATACTTCAACTCGCAATTTTAATGGGAATGCTTAAAAGCTTCTCTGTGCTTTATTTTAAAATCCTCTAATTAATGTTAACCATTGAACGTGAAGTGGTGAGCTCTAGTGTTCCATATCGCGCCACTCATGTCGGCGGCTCTCAATTAAATAATACCTAATTAACGACAATATGCCTTGAATTTACAATTTGATGCTACTACTACTACTGAACTACTTCAAATAGAGAAAGACCGAGAAAATTTCCCAGAGGAGTTTTCACACCCGTAAGTCAACGCATACTAAAATTATGGTTATTTATTGTTAGAACTAAGATTCCACATTATAAATGCAGAAAATTACAATCTGTGTCACGATGAGAAGCCGCTAAAAGATATAAACAGCGGCTCCAACACATTGCCTATTTCCAGAAATAAACTGTTCAACACATAGCATTCCTGTACAACACGATATTCTATGCGAATCAGTACAAAATTTAATGGAACTGGATATTTTTGAAGGAGAATCTATAAATTGTAGGGATTACAGCCCACCTATTATAAAAAATATTGTGTTTCAAGGAAGGAAAGTGAACCATAAGAATATATTTATACATCTCAAATTAGAACAATAATATTTAAGATGCTAAAAATACATTACAGTCTCAGTTCACTTAAGCAGTGACTCATATAATTTCAAACATCTTTGAAAGGGTAATAATATTATTTATAAAAACATTAAGCTGCGATAATATATAAATAGTTTCAATACACTCGATGTCGTTATTGACATTTCTGACGGTGCATATCGGTCATCAAGAGACGAAAACAAACACAGACTCAGCGAGACTGCGCGTGCGCAAGGTCGCGGCCAATCTGCTGGTGCGAAGCGATGACCACGCTCCCACGCGCTTTGGATTTGGTCAGATATCAGTCAAGCACGGAATTGGCTATTTCGTGACCTAGGCGGACAAAAACCAGTTTCCACTTGTATCTAATGATTCATTTTGTATGTTCTTTTCTTAAACAGAATTTCAGACCGTATCAAGTTTAAACTCTCGTTAGTAGGTAATTAATTACTCTTCCTAGAATTACCTAATCAAACACACATTATAAAATAAACAGTTTAACAATTAAATATAACTTTGCGTAACCGTTGCACTTTTTCTGGTTTCATAATAACACGCGAAGTCGTATAAGAATAATCTTACACAAATCTGGCAGTACCTATAAAATTAAAAAGAAAAAGAAAAAAAATGTTCTTTCCTTGTTTGCACATTATCACAAATATTATAACGTATAAACAAATTTGCATATTATCCGACTTTAAATCGATTTTTTCGGTACCTATGCAAATCGGTTGCACCATGCACCTCGCTGTGTTGATGAACTTAATGTGAACCGGCACTAGAAAGTCAAAGTGCACTATGTCTTCATGTTATTGCACCATATCACGTCACTAGCAACAAGGATATTAAAAAAATAATAATTAAGAAACATTTTAATATTGTGGAAATAAATAACCGTTACATTGAAACAGCTATAAAATCATGTGAATATATAAATTGTAAGAAGGGGGGGAACAACCACAACTGCTTTCTGATAAGAACTAAATTAGATTTGAAAGTGAGTTCTGTTACCAAAATTAGAATCTAAGTGATTACATAATCTCTGCTCAGTAATAACAAGCTTATATCATCGACTAAGAAATTAAAAAGTAAATATCAAACCATTTTTCAACTGAATTTATAAACGTAAATAGTCTAAACAACATTGGGTACTACTGCAATATTCAAATAAAAGTAAAAAGCTTTGACATTCGCAGTATAATGTCACGGGTTGAAGGTGACACAAACAAACCGGCGCTAGTTCTCAACAAGTACTTACTACGCGTTAGACTTGTCTGGTCCCACATACCTCTGTTTTAGACATCATTGATGACAGCGACACGAACAAGACAGACGACTGAGAGGAGGGGTCGCTAAACGAATGCAGCGCCAAGTCTAATTTTATCGACAGACAGAATTAAGGCGCAGGAGACAATCACACAATAACGACAACTATAAAGAGCACTTTGTAGCTACTAAGAACAAATTGTACCGATCAGAGCCACCGGAGCTGGAAGCTTATTGAACCACACTAGGAAGATATTTACACTTCATCCCGGATAAGATGCCGATATGAATGAAAACCTTGTGTACCTGTCAGCAGCAGTCTATCCACAGATAGGTACATAAGTAACGTATGTTACTGTTGTACAATACATGCTGGTTAGGTTTACGCAAACAATTTAAGAGCACATACTACTGATTTCTGACACTTACTCGAATATTAGACATTGAAATGAAACTACTTTTTAAAACGGATTTTATCAGGTTATATTGATATTATTTAATTCCCGATCCATGGTCACGGGTAGACTGAAGTGTTGGACATCTTAGTGTTAAGATCCGATTCACGCAGGATCCGAAAAGTCGGGAATTAAATAATATCAGCATAACACGAGATAAAATCCGTGAAAAGCAGTTTCATTTCAAGAGCACATCCTGTTTTAAATTTTGAATTGTAAATATGTGAAAACGCTTCACATATTTACAATTAAATGAAGCTAGAAGAAGAAGAGCTTCAAGCGCACGTTGTACCATCAAACACGTAGTTAACTACAGCGAACGCGAATATGAGTGTGTAACGTGTCCTTGGTCATGTCAAACAGCTCGTCAATGTTAAAACGTAACCCACGTTTACAGACATTATTACTTTTGCGACCGCACATTACTACTTCTTTGTTTTTAAGTGTACAATGTTACCAAGTAGCTCAGACATAAGTCTTTATTATTGTAATGACGTTTTTCAGTAGAGCTATTTATACCTCGCACTCATATATTTTCGGCTTTGTTAGAATTAGGTCGTGTATACCAGCACCTGTTAAAAGCTTAGCACATGGAAAATAATCGAACATTTTCGTCGTTATAACATTGGAAATCAAACTATTAAAATCAATTGTTATCAGATATCAAACTCACTGAGACTGTTGTGTCCTGAAAACTGGATTAATCTATTCTTGCTTGATACTGAAAGTGTATTTTGTGCGATTTCTATATTATTATTTCTACTGATGGATTTATTCCTTGAAACAGTATAGGTTATAAGTACTTAATAACATAACATACCATCACGCCTGTATTCCCCGAAGGGTTAGGCAGAGGCGTACTAATGTACACCCACAGTTCGCCGGTATGTTTAGGTCCCATGTAATAAGGGGCGAGCCTATTGCCATTAACCGGGCACAAATTCCTAACTCCGAGCTGCCACTGGGAATTTCATAGAAAAACCCAATAACACTTTGCTTGACCTGGGAATCGAACCCAGGACCTCTAGCGTAGCAGTCGCGCTCAGGACCGCTTGGCTAATGAGGCAGTTAAGTACTTAATACTACACTATTAATAGATCTAAGCAATAAAGCTTTCATAAATCTAATTTAATCACACACGGAACAACGTAGTTACGAGTGCAAATGTTGACACTGACCACGACTAATGTATGTTATTGTTTTTAGCTGTGACCACTATTATTATCTTCAGTCAGGAGCCGTTTATAAATAAAGGACTATCGGTGAGTTAAGTACGTCACTCATCATTGTGGTAGCATCGTTTGACGCACCGGGCGTTAATGTTTAACAAGCCGATAAGGCTTCCTAGGTTCACATAATAATAATATGACATAACGCGTGGGAGTAAAGTTCGGGCCGGTGAACCATTCACACTATGCGCCTTTTATCTTATGCGCGGCTGATATTCGGGTCTTTTCTTCCATCCTCCACGCAATTAAGTTGGTTCCACAATGTTACCTTATACCAGGGTTTCTTAAAATAGGCTCCTCGGACCACTCCCATATATTTATTGCCCTAATGCAGGCATCGTTGTGTTTTCTCTGAATATGAATACGATCTTGTTAAATTCTTCTAACTGACCACAGCTACTTTTTTAAAATCTCTTAACACAGGGAAATCCAAATTCTGTTTAGATGTTTATTTTATTGGTCAATAGGTCCCCAGGAAATAGAACTGTCACTCAAGTAATTAAATATTAAATCCAGAGTTTACTGACCTCATCAAAGTTGTCCACCATGAAGCAGATGTGTGGGTAGGTCATCTCCTCGCCCTCACCCTTGGTGTCCATCTTGCGGCGACTGGGAGACGCGTACACCTGCACACATATATCACGTTAAAACCACCAGTCGTATAAGATTGATTCAACTGACTCAGGCAGGTTTCATTATATCAGCAATTTATTTATGTTCACTTAAAATGTGGCGGATAAAAGCCAACGAAAACAAATCAGTCAATGTTACGTTTACTTTAAGAAGAGGATCCTGTCCTCCAGTCACACTAAACAACATTGAAGTCCCCCAAGCAAATCGTGAGATACCTTGGATTACATTTAGACAAAAGACTTACCTGGCAAAAATCCAAAACAGAAAACTTAACTGGCTCATAGGGCGAAAGTCTCAGATATCTCTCGAAAACAAAATACTCTTGTACAAGGCAATACTGAAGCCCATCTGGACGTACGGGATCCAATTAGGGGGCACCACATCTCACTCAAACATAGAAATCATACAGAGGTTTCAAAATAAAGCTCTGCGTATGATAAGCAACGCGCCCTGGTTTGTACCCAACGAACTACTACACCGTGACCTACAAATGCCCACTGTGAAGCAGGAAATCGTACGCCATACCAAGTCCTATAAAGAACGTATCCAAAAACACCCAAATACTCTGGCTCGGTCACTAATGGAGAATCACAACAACCAACATACTTCTGAATGTCCCACGAAAGAGACAGATTGTAGTAAAAAAGAACACAAAAAAGAATGTGGAAAACAATGCCTGTTGCATCGACCCTTATTATTAGGTTCGGAATTATAAATAATCTAGTTGATGTGCACGATTTCTCCAGCGTTCCAAAAGGACTATTTCCTGTTCTTCGGGACACAATGTAGCTCATGTCCTACGTCAGGATGCAATCTACCTCCTAGCTATACTTGATTGAAAACTAGACAGAGTTACGTATGTTATGTAAGAAAACAACATAATAGCTTAATTTATCCACTAACCACCACCACTAATAACCACGAACTACGATAAGCATACGAATACCACTAACCACGATAAGCATGTTGACACAGTAGGAAAATCAAAGTAGTTAATTTAATGTTATTAAATAATGCGGAAACTACATCTGTATTTCCTCAAACAATACGATACGCCTTATACCTACGGATAAATCACCAATGTGATCTGTAAAACAAAACAAAGAGCAAAAACTATTAGGTTATATGTATTCCTATTTATAGGGGTTCTGTCACCGCTGGACCACAGCCTGCCAAGTTCGTGGCGAATCTCCGAAATCCCAAGGCCGCGACTGTAGGACAAGGAAAGACAATATCATATGAAACAAGCAATCATTCGAAAATGTTCAGTGCCTACCAAGTAATCACAGAACAAAAACCAATAAAACTCTCATAGCAAGCGTTATCAGTGCGATTGGCTATAACTTGGCACACGAACCAACACGACGTAGGTACCACATGAGAAAATTAACAGGCAAACATCCAATTTAATATTGTATGAAGCTGATTCACGTTTTCTCTAAGGTACTGGATAAAATCTGCATTAGGAATATCTGCATTGACCATGACAGTTTAGAGTAAATATTGAGCGTTCCACAAAAGATGTGGATGACGCAGGCTTATGACGAAAGTTCAGAAGTGTCTTTGTTTAAAAACAAATTGATCGGGCAAATATGGTCTGCCAAAGCTTTTACTTTAGCTGATTATAAGATACAAGACCAACAACCATGAATATCAGACTCTTGACCGCTTTTCTCGACTAGACAACTTTTATTGAACTGCCAACGCTCTATCGGTATACTGTACTGAGTTGGTGATTATATCGAAAGGAATACAGTATTTTTACTTCGTAGCTGTAAATAAGAATTTATTCTGGAGATACAGGTATATCAGATGCCTGAGCAGTGATGGCGCGTCAGTAACACAAATACTCGTATTTTAAATAAGTAAGGCTATTAAAACAAATATGTAGCTAAATTTCCTTTCAAATCAAAATAACGTCATTACTTGATAATATGAACGATAATTTCCCAAACAAACAATAGTGAGAACAAAACGCAGAGTCTCTGTCATTACAATGATCATACAGAAGGCTTATTTGTAAAGCAATTGCTGAATATATTACGACAAGGATCATCGGCTGCTGCAAACCTGTAGATACTGATTCCAATAATCGTACAGAATTAGCTGAAACGAATTGTAATGTGGTTGACCTTGCAGCATCGCCACACGTAAGCGAGACATGTTTGGAACATTTTGTTCATTTTGCACACCTTAAGAATTGTGAACCGTTAACAAAAGAGTACGCACGAAGCCGACAGGCGACGAAGCCGGCCGGTACCGGTGTCCAGGTAATGCCCGCCCAGTGGACCACCTTGACCCAAATCCGACCGCAAACGTTTGCTGCACGTTTTGTTTGTGCATACAACTAAAATCGAACAGAAATATTTACAAGCCTTATTATTTGCACTTGTGAAATATTCGCAGATACTTAGGCACTGAAGAGACTATTAACACAAATGGTTCAAGTAATCAATTTTAATAGCTTGTACGAATACGTCATTTGTAAAGCTTAATTAGTCACTTAATTGTGTTAAGGTTAATAATCCCCTTTCTCTTTTAAAATCCCAAAATTCCTGAGTTCATTTTGTGTCGAAGAATGTTTATTTTATAAACAGACACACGACTCACAAGGTCATTCCAAAAGCATGATCGAATATTGACCAAAACAAAGCATTTTATCAACCGTAGTTATCAGATAATCCTGATTTATAGCGATAATAAAACAACGAACCGTTATTCCAAATTGAAACAAAAACTGAATAAATGGAAATGTATTATAATATTCCCAGGCCTAAGACTTAGTGCACGATGCATATATATAAAGAAAGTATAATGTACTGCTTCAACAGAAGAACCGACCAATATGAATAAAAGCTACGAGCAGAACAACCACACCCCATGTTTTGACCCTTGACACTGGCATCTGGCAGTTATTAAGAACCCGCATTAACCATCTATTGACTGATTAATCATGAAATAGAAGGAACTAATGCAATTACTGCCCCAAATACCTATCAATGAAGGCTAAGACTAATAGTTAATTATTTATGTATACGTATAATACGACGAATGACGTTTTAAAAAGTTGAGCGTCTCTTCCTCTTTTTGGCGTAACGTGAAAAGATACAGAAACACAATTCCGTGGGCGCATCTAAACTATCGATATTGAGAAACCAATTTCATGGACTAAAGTTTACGACACACACCGTGCCCGTTCCCCACCGGCTATCATCTACAAACGATGTGTTAGCGTAACTTCTATCACCATTAGTCGTCGATATATTATCAGTTAACTCAGAGAGCTCAAATTTATATTATGTAAACAATCAAACTACATAGGTACAGTTCTTAAATATTATTTGAGTATTGAATCTGTGCCAAAAAGATCACTGTTCTATGGAAATTTGAGTTAGATACAAAGCAAATTTCCTTCCCATTTTATTTGCGCACAAATTCTCAGTGTGAAATCGATTAGTTACGTCGCATACTGCAGAATATCAATTTAAAAACCATTTCACTGTAGTATGCAGTGATATTTTCATTGACGCAGAAACTCAGTGCTATTGTGGCCGACTCGTTTCGAGGCACGCTGGCACGGTGTACCTACCGGGAGCACCAGCACGGAGCGGGGGACTGGATCGTCTCGCTGTGACGTCACCGCCCCGCGTAATTGCTTTCATTGAGCCGAGCGCGCACGAACATGGCCGATAACTCCCGAACGTCACCGGACCGAAGCCAACCAGTGCTCGTGCTACATCTTTTCTAGTACGCGGTCGCCACTGTAAACGCACACCCGCAGCGACATAATCCGCCGTCTACTAAAATATTATTTGTGTTATCGCGTCTGAGGCTTTCGTACAGTGTATTGGAACATCTATGTGAATACAAGTTTGCGTACAGAAGCTTAGAACTGAATGCCCTTTTATGAGTGCAACTCCGTTAGCCGTGCAGTGAAGTGTGTGTATGCATACGTTTTCCATTTCGACCTCGTTGACGTGCTTATGATTTTACTGGATACAAGCCTGGCTTTCCGGCTTTCTATCGGGCGCATAGCAGGAACGGGACATCGAATCGATGAGTCCCCGCGTTCCTACTGAATGACAGCTCGCACATTGATCGGGTAAGTCGAAGTAAAACGGGAGCCGTCCCTATTGACGATCTTTATAAACGCGAATACAACTCGCGGAACAAAGTAGCGAAAGAGAAACCTATCATCTGACGATCTATAATTGTGTCGCGTAATAGTGACTAGTAATCTAGTGGGCCGCGCGGTGTTCACAAGCCTGAGGGGCATATCGCTTGGGCTCCGCCGAGACTCAGCCGCGCGGAGCACAACAAACAGCCGCGGTTACTTATTATCATCTGACAATGACGAAAGGAGGGGGCGCCGGTGCCGACTGCCGGCTCTCCGCGCCGTTCACCCGCGCGCGCCGTCATGTCGCGCAATCATAACCCTCGGTCTTTGAACCGTACCTCCGCTGCCATTGTTATTATGTTTATAAACGACGAATCTTCTGGAAAACACTATTAATTCCATGTCTCATTCATATCAGGCCACCATTATGTTAGACTCCATACAAAAACAGCAACCAAAACAGATGCACCACTATATCTTATAGTAACGATGGTTAAACTGAATTATTAATTGTAGTTACATGATTGTGTTTACTTTCACCATATAATATAGCTAAAGCTATTAGGTATAAAGAGGCAAGTGAACACAGATTAGATCATTCAAACCTTTAAAAACTTTTAAAGTGGAAATTTGTATATCTTAGAAATTACTATTTCAGGTCAGCTATTTATATGATAGCACTATTTACCTTTTATAATTTTCATTGACAAATTGATAAAACAACCTGCCTCACTAAGCGAATAAATATAATCAATTAACACATATTTTCTTTACATTTCAGGTTCGATCCAGCCGAATGGTGATTGGATGACGATCTCGTCGCGCTCCCCAGCCAAGGAGCCTTCACCGCCAAAACAGATCAACTTCGCGGAGCCCCTGGTCGAGTCGGTGCGCGTGTACCTCGCCAATGAGCTGCCGCCGAAGCAGCTAGCGCTGGGGCCGCGCGCGCCCTCGCCGACTCCGTCCCCGTCGCCGCCCGCCACTCCGCCGCTCTGCGATGTCGACATAGCCGCGCACACCGTACACGAAGAAATTAAAGGCATCAACTTTGAGGCGCGCCTCAAGCGGAATGACCTAAACAATAACGCGTCGCGACAACAGAGCGACCGGCCACAGAACGGTGACATGCCCAGCCAAGCCGAGCTCATGCAGCGACAACCGCTGCTGGCGCGCACCGTCAAGACGGATGCGCCGCAGCCCACCACCGACGAGTCCGACCCCGACCAGGACCACTCGCCGCAGCGCACACACGCCGGAGACTTCATTGTGGAGATACCACCAGGCACAGTCAGGGAAGAGAGATACCCTAAAGAAATATGGAAAACTATTATATCATTCTTCTTCCTATTTTCATGTGTTTGTGTCAACATGATGTCGCTGTCATTAGTACACGAGCGACTGCCAGACAGAAACACAACGGCGCCGCTCAACGACATAGTACTAGATAACGTGACCGCCAGAGACTGGGGGCTATCGGTGTCCGAGTACCTCATCATGGTCTCGACGACGGTCGCTATGCTGGTGGTCGTGTTTCACAAGCACCGCTTCATCGTCGCTCGGCGGTTGTTCTTCATAATCGGCCTACTGTACCTGTACCGGTCGGTCACCATGTTCGTGACCGTAGTTCCAGTATCTAGTACCACATACTACTGTAGTCCCAAGAGTAATAACACTACGCCGCTACTAGTCATAAAGAGGATGTTCTACTTAATATCCGGTTTTGGACTGTCGATAAATGGCAAGCATACGTACTGTGGGGACTATATATACTCGGGCCACACGATGATCCTCGTGTTAAGTTACCTCATAGTAGCGGAGTACTCGCCGAAGAAGCTGTGGCCGATGCACTGGGCCATGTGGGGCTCGGCGCTGCTCGGCGTGATCTTCGTGTTGATAGCGCACGGCCACTACACAGTGGACGTGGTGATAGCGTACTACGTGACGACCAGACTGTTTTGGACGTTCCATTCGCTGCTAGTGACGCCGCACCGGAGCGGCAACGGTTACAACCACTACATGATCCAGCGCGAGTGGTGGTACTGGCTGTTCTCGTACCTGGAGCGCAACGTGCGCGGGCCGGTGCCGCGCCGCTACGACTGGCCGCTGCCGTGGCCACGCACCAAGCTCTTCAGTCGGCTCAGCTAGTGACGCGCGGGCGCTGCGCTGCCGCCGCCGGAACGCGTATGACGCTCACCTTTTGCGAGTGCCGCTTGAGGACCTGCAGTTCCTTGGGGCTGGTCCGGGTGCAGATGGCCAGCGTTAGCGTGTAGTCAAACTGATGCACGATCAGATTAAGGTAGACCGTCTCCTCCCAGTCGATTTCTGGATCACCGATGGGTAGTTTCTTGGAATCCTTACGGAACACCTCAACGTCAGTCTGCGAACAGGCGTGGCAGGCCGAAGGGTCAGGGATCGGAGGAACAGGTGTCGGCAGCCGCCGGCGCAGGGCGTGCCGGCTGGCGTCGCTCACATGCAGAACATTTTATGGCTGTGCTTTAGTACTATCGCGTGAACCATGTGGAACATTGTGCGACCGCTGCGTGTGCATGTGATAATTCGCAAAGTGAGCATAATATTTATTTCCTCACGACTATCGCAAACTTTTCTTATACGAAGTGACAACCTCGTCTGCTTTTATTGTTGAATATAATTGTAAGAATGTATTTCATTTGACAAAGAACAATAATCGATCAATTACGTACTGTCAACTGTTGATAAACTTTTGTTTTTGTAAATTGTATAGTTTATAAGTGGTTATTGAACAATCTCGAATCAAAGCTAAAACATACTAAGTATTTATTAGACAAACATATACTGTGATTAATGTAAAATCGAGATGAACGACACTGTCCGCGTGCGCGCGCTCGCGACTACTGCGTCAAGTACATGTCGTTGTTGTACCAGCAGCCTACTATAAGAAATAATATTTTTATATTGTTTAAAATAAAGTACATACTTAACTGTTGTTAATGCATACTTTTGTATTCCAAAAATACCATCTAGAATTTGTAACATTTAATCAAATGGTGCTAAAGTAAGAATCAAACGAAACTAGCAAATAGCAGTGACAGCGAGCACCAGCGTTGACTCACAATAACATTCCACACAGTCACAAAAACTATTTAGTGATATTACCTTTCTAGAATTTGAAATATGCACAAAATCATTAGTAATATTGAATATAATTTTATTGTCATGAATTTTCTGTTCTTCATACAAGAATCGAAGAATATAAGTGAGAGTCTGTCAGCCAACAAGTTCTGAGCACAGTAACTAGGTACTACTAGAATGCAAAGATACATCACTGTTGAATGTTGAATGCTCACACTAAATTCATTCTTAATAACTTTGATATTGTTTGCTTCTGGCGACAAGTTACCTACTTGGAACAACCCAGCACGATAGGTTGTGTGGTGTAATTTTCGCGTTCACTAGATGATATTGTGAGGTTTATGTTTGTTTTGGTGTAAGTTAAGAAAAAACCAAGAAAGACACAGTGTTCAGATAAGAAAAGTGATGCGTAGCAGATAAATCACATTGTGACTCCATCCGATAAGTTATCGCACACAGATAATGTAAAAATCTAAATCCTGATAAGTATTTTACTGACACAAAAACAATAATGTGATGCCTATGCAGAAAAAAATATTCCAGACTGTTTCGCTGATTGTTCTCATAGTAAAAGAAGACATCACGGCCACGCTAAAAATGTAGTGTGTAGTAGGTATTAGTAATGTACACAAAAGCCACCGCTGACCAAACTCGATGATAGAGTAGCCGACATACCTCATACTTGGGCAGGTAGCGGGACGAGCCCTTCACGTGTCTCTTCCTGACAAAGAACAACAAGTCGTCGCAGTCTATGGACTGGTCCTCTTGGAACAGAAAGTGGCGCACAAACAGATCTGTCCAATATGTCGTTCCTTGTAGAACTACGAAACCAGACTCTGAAACATTTATGAAAACTAACATTATTTTGCGTAGGTAATAGTGTTTTTAGTTTTTCTGTCTGTCATATTAACACTCTTGTCTTTTCTGTATTGTAAAAAATGGGACAAAGACATTTGATATGAATATCTCTACTTTCTTGAAAACATAAGTGGGTACCTAATTAATTTATAAAGGTTATGAAAAGATAAATATATATAATATATAGATTATGAATGCTTAATAGTCTCGTGTTGCGAGTGAACGTATTTCAACTGTTGATGTCACAAGTAAACAAGTTAGTAAATGTTCACTCATGTAAATTACAAAGTGCCTTCAAAATGTTATTTGATATCATGCTGACATCTCCACCACTTTTAAATGTTGCCCCAATTATAATATTTTATTAATCATTACTGTTAAAATAGTAGTCATAAAATCTAAAAATGGAAGTCGCCATCTGCTTTCAACATTTTAAACACTTATCATCGTATCACACTTCATCCAGGTATGTGGCGGATAGGTAAATAGGTACATGATTACTTGAAAGTGATAAATAAACTCGTATTAAGTTACATTAGTCTGTGACTATCATAGTATTAAAATTAAATATAGAATGTATTAAACGCTACTTTAAAGCATTCCTGGGACACAACAAATTATCCATGAAGTTGAAACTAGTTCCGCTCCTTAAATAGGTGTGATCAAGTTTACAGTATAGTTATGAAAAATGCTGAATAATGTATCCCTATCTCCTTCACATTCGGATAAAATGAATGATGGGCTGGCGCTTCGCGTACTGTTAATTAATAATGTCAATACTGGTGGTGGTCACGCACTATGTCGAGGTCCTCGTCGGAGTCGGCTTTACAGCTTCTGTGTGCACAATGCCTTCATGCAAATATTTTTATAATCAACTGCCTGAACGATATGTACTTTGTAGATGCATATTTTTAACATTGTATAATAAACGCCTATGATATGTATATATGTACACAGTTTTTATTGTTCTTGTTGTGTATATTGTAATGGTAAATAAGCACGTAAGTTGTACATAACCTATGAAGTCACATAAAAACTTAGATGGGATACTTAGAAATAAATATTAAAGTCGGTTATCCACTCAACTGTTGTTAAGCATTGTTCAACAGTATGATCACGATGGAATGTAAACCACACCTAATTAATGACTCTTATCAAAACGCGACAATATACTCTGTCCGACCTGTTTGTAATATATTATAGTAGTCGTTACTTCCAAGTTTATAAACTGAGGCTATTCAAGAGTTCAAATAGATTGTTGGATACCACATTCCGAGATTTAACGTGTTCCCTACTTAGAATACTGTGTTAATATACGGAACATGCAAATGTTTATACCAACGCTGTTGTGAAGTTAATTAAATGTTTTTTCTTTAAAACCAAGTATATACTTCCTTTTACGCTGATAGATAACCTGTTCCTATCGCGTCATGTAACTACCTTGATCTCGCCGTTCTGTGTTCGTGTAGGCAATCACTTCTAACTCATTCATATTCATTTTAACCTTGAATACTGTTGATTTCTTCATAAAAAATAAACTAGATTCTTAGCTACAATATGTATATGGGACTGCCTCCATACCCCAGGGCATTAATTATGTTTAATGTTTCATCACTTATAAATTATAGTTCTACATAATATATTTGTTTAGTAACTGGGCTTAAGCTCCTTAGGTCAATTCTAAATTTGTACAATAATGTAGTCTAGTAAATAGGTCAGACGTGTCTACTTCACTTGGATAGGTAGGTATAATAATAAGAAATTGGTGAGGGCGGAAGCTGCTAATGCAACAAGCTGTCGTTTTTGAGTTGCCTATTACAATCACACCTGTATTTCCCGAAGGGTTAGGCAAAGGTATATCTATATACAACCTCAATTCCCTCGTATAGGTCCCATATGAGCGAGCATATTGCCATTATCCGAGCAGATACAAATTCAGCTCAGCCCAGCTGATACTGAGAATTTCACAACACTGCTCGATCTAGGAATTTATGCCAGGTCAAAGGTACGGTACGTTCATCCTCGCTAGCGATCTCTAGGCCAAATACCAAATCTTACTTCAGTGCATTAACAAAGTAACCTTGATACTTTGTACATGAACTACTAACATATTGTTGTCATTTGTGGAGCCTTGCAAAAAGGTATGCAAAGTCTACAAAAACGGAGAGTTCAATCCTATAATGTAATAGTTACGACTTATGATAGTAGGTGATACCAGTTCTAGAAAAACTAAGGGAGATATAGACGCTGTTTCAATGGAACTGGCACAAATGATACGTAAGTATTTAAGTAGGCATAGGCGGCATAGCTTATGTTAGTAGGACTTGGATAGCATTGGCATATTAGCAGCGTAGGTACAAGCTCTGCTGTGAAAAATTAAAAAACCTAGCAAGTGGTTTGAAACAAATTTAAAGGAAAGAGAAAATATATTTTCAGCTTTAAGAGCAGCTACCAACCTACTACATATGGGTAGGAACTTTTTGTAATGATTAGAAAAGTATGTAGGATCTTAGCTTGTTGGGTTGGGAGTACTCATTCATTACTCATCGGGTCGTTATGTAGAGATCTTTTTCTCTAAAATTGCACGTCATCTAACAAAAAATAAAACAGACCGCTCGCCGACGGTGTTTCTTTTTGTTCCTGTAATTTTTGGATTGAATATATCAGATCACTTAAATATTAGACACTGAAACGCACGACGCGATCTTGGAAAATTTGTTTATTAGTTACCCTACATGAGTCATCATTTATTCCCCTGTCTAAATGGTCGGCTGGATCGCATTTAGGCCACGGTTGACTGACCACTGGGCGCGAAACGACTAGGGGATTTAAGTATTTTTATTATAATCTGACTGTTGCTAAAACTTTACCATATCGAAATGAACCTCATTTAGCCAAATTAGTAGGGACCTGCTACTGAATTACAAGTGAAATCACGATACATGCAGATGTGAACTGTCTGAACACACTAATCACGGTATAATTAACGGCAAAGGTACCTACCGAACTTCGGAACTGCTCCCCGGAAGGGTTTAACGGATCGATGGATGAAACACAATTTCGACACTCATCGGCAGCCGCATAATTCGTATTTAGGCAACTCAGATAAAAGTCAGGTAATGTATACCTACCTAACGTAAGGATTGAACGCAGGTTTTGAAAAATAAAGTTATCAGAATGCAAATGGTAGAAATCTACGCCTAGGCTGAACTACCGCTTGTTTTAATACAATTTTCTCTTCATGACTTCATTCGTGGCGAATGTACAGCGTTGTACAGCGTGTGCGGTACAGAATTTCCTGAACTGCCTGTTTTCCTGCCCTTCAAAGAGCGAGGTTTTGCCGCACATCCTAGTCACAAGAGCGCGGGTAATTCTGTAAGTAATTCCTGAGTTTCAGAAGGTATGTGATGGGCCTATATAGGGTCTTGGATGGATCCTGATAAGTATGGAGAATAGAATAATGATTATCTATGGAAATAATATTGTCTTATGCACAGTAGATTCTCCCAAGGTAAGGTAGTAAGATTGTAATCAGAACTGCAAATGATCCTGTCATGGTAGGAGCAATAATATGTTCATTTGAACAAGATGAGATATGCAATATATGAACCAGGCAGAACATACAATGTGTTCATTTCAATAGCTTAATATAAACTTGGTTTACAAGATTTACGTAAAACCTTACCTATACCTACTAGAGAAAGTAGTTTTTGTGCTTAAAAAACTGCTTTTGATGAATCATAGTAAGATTCACATCAGAATCTGGCAAGCTAAAAACTAAGGGCCACTTGCACCAACTTCTTAAAATATGTTTGAAGTGTATTTAAACAGTAGTTTACAGTTAAAAATTGAGTTCAAATAATTTAGACTTATTTATGAACTTGGAACAAGTGGCCCTAAATAATACAAAGTAAGTAATAAAGTAAGCCAAAAAATATGAGTTCCAACAACTGCTATGAAACAGTTAATTTTTAAGTTTCCTTTTGGGTTTCAATACTATGTAGGTATAGTATATTATTTAATATCAGAAATTATTTTTTTCTTTTTATTCTATTTTATTTTGAAGTATTCAAATATATATTTTTATTATCTTAAAAGAGAACCCAATTATAAAAGTTTAAATAACAATAAGATAAAGTAATTATATATTGTTAGAGCAATTAAAACACTAAGTGCCACTTGCAACAACTTCTTGAATGTGTTTAAATTCCATTTAAACATAATTTTTCATTGTAATTTTGCATCTAAATACAATTTAAACATGTTTAAAATGTTGGTGTAAGTGGCCCTAAATAAACACCTAATTTAAATACCTATCAACTTTTATAAGAATAGAATTTCATAAGAAAGGGTTGATGTTAAATGACTTGTCATACTGAGTTGCAGTGCAGACAGAAATAGCACACTGCACACAGAACTACAGCTGGGCAGCCTCCTGACCTTTTGTCCTACCAATATGAATTCAACAACACCCATAATGACCCCTGGAGATGAAGACAACAGATTTTTAAATAAATTTAATAATTTTAATAATTTGTTTAAATAGGTACACAATGGTGTGTGCGTCTTGTCTATGCAAATAAATTTATTTTCTTTCTTTCTTTCTATTTTGCATGTCTCTATTTATACAGGACTAGCTTCTGCCCGCAACTGTGCCGCCACATGTGATGATATAGCACGGGCTTCCTCAATAAATGGGCTATCTAACACTGAAAGTTTTTTTCAAATCGGACCAGTAGTTCCTGAGATTAGCGTGTTCAAGCAAACAAACAAACAAACTCTTCAGCCTTATATATTAGTATAGATTTGATGGGTTAACATTCTTTTATATTTATTTAAAGTCACAATAAAACATGTAACGTATAGAGCATTATAGTCATTTTATGAAGGCTTTATAGTTATTTTATTCTTACAGACAGCAGTATATTATTTCCTTGCTCATTGGTCTAGTGGCCACAAGCATGGCTGCTGTATCGGTGAAAGTTTTCCTGATAAGACAGTTAAGGTGTTTGGAATTGTGACCAGTACATACTTAAATTAAAATACCTATTCCCTGTTTAATTGAGCCTTCAATCAAACTGGAGAAGTGGGGTCTTACATGAGCTGTACTCTTCATCTGTTAGGGAATCCAGGTGTCATGGCATGATAATACACAAGTTATTCAAAAATGTTTGCAATAGTTGGCTTTAAATGATGAGCACTAAATGTAGTGACTCCTAACACAGTAGTTTATTTCCATATTTACTTTTTGTCCTGGATAAATCTCGTACTTATATCTGAGAGAGTGAGAGCTAGCAAGTAGCTGATCTCTACAGTACCATAATTATTATACAAGTTCTACAAAGAAAGAGGCACTCACCGTCTTTCATCAGCTGACGCATCTCCTTCGTCCTCTGGAAATTGATTTCCTCCAACAATTGCTCCAGCATTGTGGCACTCTTCATGTAAGTCGATCCTCCCAAAGCCATTTTCCAGTCAGTGATAAACAATCGGAGACTCTTTTCCCCAAACAATCACTTTCGATTGTCAACAAATTCCAAATTTGATAAAAACTTCGCAGTTTTGTCCACCAAGGTACATAATTTAACCTGATGAAGAACTTAGCAATACTACCCCTACATAAATCTATTTTTTTTATACCTCAAACTTTAGGAAAATATTTTCTTCTCCATTAAAAAATATCATTCATTTACATTACTCGATCATGAAATTCAGGAGAAATCATAAATTCATAAAATTCAGAATTGAGTAGTTAGTTAGTGTTGCCACTACTTGCCAGTTAAACTACTAACTAATTATAATGTAAAATGTAAATAATAATTGTGAAATATTATTATTATTGAACATATTATGTAACCTTTTGTTTTGTAGAGATGATTCTCAGGATTGAAAATAATCAATCAAGCCTTTTCCTATAATGTACCTACATAAAATAATATCAAATTACCGAATTACAGATGAATTTACTTAAGTACATACTTGTTGCAATTAGCACGCTTGCAATGCAGCAGCGAACGTAAGCGCATTGTAATTTGATTACAGAGAGTTAGAAATTCTGCCACAGATTACGGTACGGTACGGTTCATGTTACGGTAAGTGACTCAAATATCCGGATAGTCTAATATAAGATTCGTCCAATTGTCGTTAATTTGCTCCTAAGAATTAAAAAACTTTAACCTAAGAATTAAAAAATTGTTACTTTGTCATGGATCCCATAATCAGAACCTTACCAAACTCTCATCAAACTACCCTGGAAGTACATCCTTTCCAATAAAAAAAGAATCATCGTAATCGGTTGGCATGATAGTCCATTTGTCACGCACATACTTAATGCAAATTTGAGACATAAGTATATGGTTTTCACGTGGATGTCATTGTCAGAACTGGACCAAATTAAAACGGGATGACACGGGAAGCACCAGTTTTCAAATAATGAAAGAATCATCAAAATCGGTTCACCCAGTCCAAAGTTCTGAGCTTTGTTAGCTCAGAACTTTGGACTGGGTGAACCGATTAAAAAACATTTCACAATAAAATTACAGTTGAAATGAGAACCTCCTCCTTTTTTGAAGTCGGTTAAAAAAATGTACAGGGGTTTGCTAATTTGCTATGTGGACTAAATAGTTACAATATCAAAATGCAGAAATGCGATAGGTGCTATAACGCTTTATAGGACAAAGAACAGAAGGCTGATGATGCTTACACCCGAAGATTACTATATTGCAGCAGGCTTACACCCAGTAATTCTTGGGCATTAGCCACTTAGCCAGCCACAGTAGCAGTAGATCGGAATAGGTATGTAGTGTTAATGTACCTAGTACTGGCAGAATCTGGATGATACAAGGAAAGGACAAGGTGAATGACGCTCATTGGAGGAGGCCTACGTCTCTACTGCTAACTATTATTGTAGGCTGATGGTGATGATAGTTATTATTCCAATCACTGGTTATGGCTAGGATAATTAAATAATATAATGGCTATGTTATTACCCCAACTTATACAACACAATTATATTTGTGGAATTTGAATGAATGAAAAGGTATTACTGTATTTTTTTTAATCTGGCAGCACAGGGCAACACTGACTGACCTCCTCAACTTACAGCTGAAACGTCAAATGTTGACTGATACGACACTGACGGAAGGCTGACGTGACATAAAAAAATCTGTAAAAATCACAAACAAAAGGACGGAATTTGACTGAAATTGAAAGGAAAGTGAAAATTGTCAGGAAAAGTCAACACTTCAACAGCAACAAAATGAAAATGACAGTTCAATCAAACTCAAAAAAATCACAAAAGTAAATCTGTAATAATGCAGATGCGACGCATTGTAAATCATAATCTGTTCCTTGCACAAGAAACATTTGGAATCACAAAGTAAAGTTTAGCAGTTGTTTAGCAGAAGAGAGATCATTGAATTTATCAAAATAATGATGTCAACATTGCGACCTGCTAGATGTTTATACAAGCATAGTGCTTTTGCATTGAAGCGGGCAGCGCGTATAGCAGGTGTAGCGGTGCTGCATGTGCACGCTGCAGACGAGAACGGAGAACCGGGGGGCAACTACCGGGCGGGGGCCTGTAGAGCGGCGCTCGGCGCTGGCTCATTTGCACTCGCACTGCTGGCAGCTGATCATGTCTTTAATGGTGCTAATATAGATAGTTTTCTAAAATTTTTAATCAGTACACACATAATATAACACTTAATTATCTCAGAATTTGCCACTAATTGGCACACTGGCGCACATTGGGGTAGGCCTACATCCAGCAGAGGACTGTTCTATAATAGTCATGATTAGAGTAGATTGGCCAGTTACAAACAATCTTATAATAATTAGATAATCAACAATTATCCGCGACACTTGCGGCACCACCTTGCCTAAATAATAAGGGCATTGGATCATAGGCAGTTATGAAATAAACTGCCCTGCATGATACATACATGTATATTACACACAGCTTTACAGACAAGTAAAAGACCTGATTGAATCTAGTCAAATTTCAAATCTTGGACTACCCAGAGTGCAATAGGTACATTAATAATATGTATAAAGTATCAGCGGTGAATTGAAACTGTAGGTGTACATTAATATACCGCTGCTTAACAATTCTGAGAGCACAGGTGTGATGGAAATATAAACTGTTTATAAGATATTGCTAAAAAAATATACAATATGAATAAATGGGGTTGTTTTCTAGACTAACATAGCTGAGTTTCAAAGTAAAAGACTTCTTTAATAAATGGACAGCATTTTCTTTTATTACTTTGAATTTTTTACAACACTTTGTTGGTAGGTAGATAATAAAAAAAAAAATTAAGAATGTTTCCCCACATAGGATTTTCTCTGGTATTATGGGTGTGTTTACATATACAAACTCCGAAATAACTACCTGTACATCATACATTTATATTTGCTCCATGTGGGGGATTCAACCTACAACACATGGTGCACAAGCCAATTACTCAGCCTCTCCACCAAAGTGTTGTTGAATATGCTTAACACTTCTATTATGAGTAGATGCTGTAAAGGTTCTAAAACATAAGGATTTAATTACATCAATAAAATACAATATAATTTGTAGAGGTCAAGGTTTCAAGTGCCACAAAGCTATATTTTTTTATTATTGAATAATCATACATTTTCTGATATTTTCAGAAAAACGTTTCTTTAAAGCAGCACAACTTGGAAATGTGCAAGAACTACGGAAGTAAGTAACTATCTGACGTATTTAGACCTTTATAATAATTTTGAGGGTTACCTAGGAAAAATGCTCTCCTTACCAAATAACCCTTGTGTTGTCCTGTCCAGCACAGTCTTTTCCTATAACTAGATATACACCCGAAAATTAACAGGATTGTTCTCCGTACTGGAGATCGAAATTTCTCTATCGATCTAACTAGCTGTTTCACTCGCGACCTATAGGTAGTGATGTCAATACATCATCATTTATTATTGATGAGTAACCATAATACAAGTCAGGATCCTATGTCGCCGCCGATGTCCGCGCTGGCGCGCGCGCAATTGCTGAGAGGTGTTGCGCAGAGCAGAGCCGTTGCGCTCGCGGATCGCGCCCCTGCTCCCCCCACCCCTGTTAGCAATGCGGATGTTTGTAATTTGCGGGTAGGTATTTGTTTAAAAATACCCGCCATTACAAACATCCGCCTCTGTTGTTACAAAAAACCGGTTTTCCTATACAAACTTCTAGCTATCGTTTCTCACCCTTAAAGTGTAGAAGTCGATAAATCCTGAAACACGCCATGAATTCATTATTTATTTATTCACAGTAACTGCCATTAGACTTTTCGTGTTTTGTAACATTTAAATTAGTAATTTGGTAGTTTTGGCTGTGTGTTGCTAGATTTTTAAGTATATGTGTCAAACAATCGCCAATAGGAAAAACAATTCAGTAACAGTAGAGTACATTAGGTGTTCACACTGTGTACACCACTTGTATGGTATGGTAGCATTTAAAGCTAGATCAAATTTTTCGAAATAAATATTTATAAGTAGCTTGATTAAAACTGAAAATTCGCTTGAAATAAAATAATCGGCCTCTCTAGGTTTCTTAAGCAAATATTTTACTATGACAGGGTCAGTACTTAGTCATAGATTACTGGAATGGTATGGGCTTAAAAATTCTTGAGTGTAGCATTGGAATGGAACTGTAACTGCGACATTTAGGCAGGTGGAGGCAGTAGCCGCTAGTGGTAAGAGTGGGCGAGAAGAAAACGAGCCCGACGGCAGCGGCAGCGCGGCCGACCGGCGCCACGCGCTGGGCTGGACGGCGCTCATGGTGGCCGCGGCCAACGACCAGGCCGCCGCCGTGCGCGAGCTGCTGAGGCTGGGCGCGCGGCCCGACCTGCAGGAGCGCTACTCCGGCGCCTCGCTGGCCGCCGCCGCCGCCGGCCTGCACCCGCTCGAGGTGCTGCAGCGCCGCGAGGACGAGTTCTGCACCAGCATGAATGCGCGGGCCTCGTTTCTGGGCTGGACGGCGCTGCACTACGCTGCGCTGGCGGACTCGGCGGGCGCGGCGCGGGCGCTGCTGGAGGCGGGCGCGGACCCCACGGCGCGCGACCACGCCGGCCGCCGCGCGCTGCACTACGCGCGGGAGCCCTCCGCCACGCGCGACCTCATCCTGTCGCACACGCGCCAGTGGGAGGAGGCCGCCGCCGCCGCCGCCGCCGAGGAGCGCCGCCGCTTCCCGCTCGAGCAGCGCCTCAAGCAGTTCATCGTGGGCCAGCAAGCCGCCATCGAGACGGTGGCGGCCGCCGTCCGCCGCAAAGAGAACGGCTGGGCGGACGACGAGCACCCGCTCGTGTTTCTCTTCCTCGGTAGCTCTGGCATCGGCAAGACTGAGCTCGCGAAACAGCTGGCGCGATATATGCACCGCGACGACCCCGCCGCGTTTATTCGCCTCGACATGTCCGAGTACCAGGAGAAGCACGAGGTGGCCAAGCTGATCGGAGCGCCGCCCGGCTACGTGGGCCACGAGGAGGGCGGTCAGCTGACTCGGGCTCTAGCGCGCCGCGCTGACGCCGTCGTACTGTTCGACGAAGTTGATAAAGCTCACCCCGACGTGCTCACAGTTCTTCTGCAGCTCTTCGATGAGGTACTTTACCATATGTACGAACAAAATAGAAAGGTATCCAGATTATAGCCCCTTTTCAGCCTAAAAGTTTAACGTTTGTTGAAGGGCCGGCTGACAGACGGAAAAGGCAAGTTAATAGAGTGTAAAAACGCAATCTTCGTAATGACATCGAACCTGGCCGCGGATGAGATTGCTCAGTACGGGCTGCAGCTGAGGCGCGAGGCCGAGGCGCGGGCGGCCCAGCGCGCGCGGGTCTCGCCCGCCTTCACCGTGGACCAGAGAGGTACGGCCAACGCACGTAACAAGTACTATATTTACAAAGTCATCATGAGTGTACCGCTAAACCGTTTGATTTTAGAAGTGTCTCACGACGGGAACGGCAATTCCGAATCTGCTGACGAGGAGGAATCGTTGGAGGTGTCTCGTAATTTCAAGGACAGCGTGGTGCGGCCGATCCTCAAGAGACATTTTGGCAGAGACGAGTTCTTGGGGCGTATCAACGAGATCGTGTACTTTCTGCCGTTCTCGCGCCAGGAGCTGTTGACGTTGGTGAACATGGAGCTGAAGCATTGGGCGGAGAAGGCGAACGACCGGCACGCGGTGGAGCTGCGCTGGGAGGGCGGCGTGCTGGGCGCGCTCGCCGACGGGTGCGTACTGCGGCCGGGGCAGGCGCTCCTGGAGACCTGCTACGGAAATCCCTAATTTCAAGTGTTATATGTACATTAGAACTTAGATGTTTAAATAAACACAAATAGTTATTTCGAGAAGTAGACTCTCAGAGGAGGCGTCACGTGAATTGTAGGTATCATATTATAATATTGTATATAGTTAGATGTTTATAAGAAAAATGATGCTCAGGTATGACGTGCACTACGGCGCGCGCTCTATCAAGCACGAGGTGGAGCGGCGCGTGGTGAACCAGATCGCGCTGGCGGCCGAGCGCGGCGCGCTGGGCCGGGGCTGCGGCGTGCTGCTCACCGAGCGCGCCGGCCGCGTGCAGCTGGCCGTGCGGCGCCCGCCCGACACCGACTACACGCCGCTCGACCTGGCCGCCGTCTGACCCCCACCCCACACCCACTACACGCCGCTCGACCTGGCCGCCGTCTGACCCCCACCCCACACCGACTACACGCCGCTCGACCTGGCCGCCGTCTGACCCCCACCCCACACCGACTACACGCCGCTCGACCTGGCCGCCGTCTGACCCCCACCCCACACCGACTACACGCCGCTCGACCTGGCCGCCGTCTGACCCCCACCCCACACCGACTACACGCCGCTCGACCTGGCCGCCGTCTGACCCCCACCCCACACCGACTACACGCCGCTCGACCTGGCCGCCGTCTGACCCCCACCCCACACCGACTACACGCCGCTCGACCTGGCCGCCGTCTGACCCCCACCCCACACCGACTACACGCCGCTCGACCTGGCCGCCGTCTGACCCCCACCCCACACCGACTACACGCCGCTCGACCTGGCCGCCGTCTGACCCCCACCCCACACCGACTACACGCCGCTCGACCTGGCCGCCGTCTGACCCCCACCCCACACCGACTACACGCCGCTCGACCTGGCCGCCGTCTGACCCCCACCCCACACCGACTACACGCCGCTCGACCTGGCCGCCGTCTGACCCCCACCCCACACCGACTACACGCCGCTCGACCTGGCCGCCGTCTGACCCCCACCCCACACCGACTACACGCCGCTCGACCTGGCCGCCGTCTGACCCCCACCCCACACCGACTACACGCCGCTCGACCTGGCCGCCGTCTGACCCCCACCCCACACCGACTACACGCCGCTCGACCTGGCCGCCGTCTGACCCCCACCCCACACCGACTACACGCCGCTCGACCTGGCCGCCGTCTGACCCCCACCCCACACCGACTACACGCCGCTCGACCTGGCCGCCGTCTGACCCCCACCCCACACCGACTACACGCCGCTCGACCTGGCCGCCGTCTGACCCCCACCCCACACCGACTACACGCCGCTCGACCTGGCCGCCGTCTGACCCCCACCCCACACCGACTACACGCCGCTCGACCTGGCCGCCGTCTGACCCCCACCCCACACCCACTACACGCCGCTCGACCTGGCCGCCGTCTGACCCCCACCCCACACCGACTACACGCCGCTCGACCTGGCCGCCGTCTGACCCCCACCCCACACCGACTACACGCAGCTCGACCTGGCCGCCGTCTGACCCCCACCCCACACCGACTACACGCCGCTCGACCTGGCCGCCGTCTGACCCCCACCCCACACCGACTACACGCCGCTCGACCTGGCCGCCGTCTGACCCCCACCCCACACCGACTACACGCCGCTCGACCTGGCCGCCGTCTGACCCCCACCCCACACCGACTACACGCCGCTCGACCTGGCCGCCGTCTGACCCCCACCCCACACCGACTACACGCCGCTCGACCTGGCCGCCGTCTGACCCCCACCCCACACCGACTACACGCAGCTCGACCTGGCCGCCGTCTGACCCCCACCCCACACCGACTACACGCCGCTCGACCTGGCCGCCGTCTGACCCCCACCCCACACCGACTACACGCCGCTCGAGTCGTGATACAACTTCGCTTCTGTTGCAGCTGATTTAATTGTTTATTATATTTGATTCGATTGCACGATTAGATCGTCTATATTGTTCGTATGATTATTTACCAGTTAGGAACAAGTCATAGAATTAATTTAATAGTGGTTGCATTTTACGAAGGTGCGTTGTATGGCTCGTAAATTCACTAATATATTTTTTTATTTATTTTTATACATATGTACATAAATGTGTACAAAGGCGGTCTTAATGCCTTAGGCAGTTTCTACCAGACGACCTTAGGGTGGTGCAGAGATGAACTCGGTAGATGCTCTAAAGGGTAGGAGTAAAAAGTATGAGGCGAAGACTTGGCCAGAAAATAGACATATAAACTTATATAATACATACATTAAATAAATAATATATACATCATAAAATACGATACATATAATATAGTATACATATTTATATACAATACAAAATAAATAAGAGAAGAAAAAGTCAATGTGGATATGAATCCAATAGTGTTTTGTCCAGCAAGTATTTGCGCACATTGGTTTTGGATTTTATCGAAATCATTCACGCACACTCGTAAAATACAACTACAATAGTTACCGTAACCGTAATAAAACTAGCTACTGTACCAACATTTCTGTTTTTATTCAATAGTCATATAATTATTACAACGGATTACTCTCTTCTCAACAGCAACCCAAATACCAGAATCCGTTACTAACTGAAAATGCATATGTATAAGATTAATCGCTCAGCTACTACGCACCAATTAGATCGGTGTAATTTCCTACAGCTTGACGACACACAAATGGTTCGTAGTTGACAAGACGGGTTACCTATTAGAGTCTGGTTGGCAGGAAGCTACCTACAAGGTATAAATTAAACAAATTTATTAATAGTGCTTATTTTATTAAACTTCGCACCGTTATATACAAATATAATATAATGTATAAATAAATAACAATTCTTTACAAAATATAATCGATTATGTGCCGGCGCGGCCGTATGGCCACCACGCGGCAAACAACTAAACAAGTGTGAAGGCCTCTGGTCTGGCGAGCGCGGCGGAGGCGGAGGCCTGCCTCGCCCGCCACTCAATCAAATTTGTAAGATAAACAATGATACATACAGCAGGCGTACGTGGGGACGATACAGGACGATATGTGTGTGCGTGTGCGTGTGCGTGGGCTAGGTGGCGCTAGTGCACTCGCGTGCCAGCACCGTGCCAGCGTGCCAGCACCGTGCCAGCGTGCCAGCACCGTGCCAGCGTGCCAGGCGACGAGCACGACTCCAATATATCAAAATATTATTAACCTAATAAACCGGATGCCATGCTTCTGCGGCATGTTTACGAAAAACAATATACCGTAGAAATGCCTTCAAGGGAAGACTGGTCAAAGGAACAGTTACATTATGAGTCCGGGAGCCTAATTTGGTATACTGACGGCTCGAAAATGGAAAATGCTGTAGGCTGCGGAATACACGGAGAGCGACCAAGGTTTAACAAATATGTGAACTTGGGACGATACGCCTCCATTTTCCAAGCAGAGGTTTACGCCATCGTGGAATGTGCAGAAGCCAATCTGCAGAAGCACTACAACAACCACACCATTTATATAAATTCGGACAGCCAAGCAGCTCTCTTAGCGCTGGACTCGAACGTTATCTCGTCGAAACTGGTAGAAGACTGCATGGCTCGATTAAACTCTCTAGGGACAAGGAATAGGGTAGTTTTAAGATGGGTACCGGGTCATGCGGGAATCGTTGGCAATGAACGTGCCGATGAACTCGCAAGAGCTGGGGCTGGTAGCACGCAGCTGGGCCCTGAACCCTTCTGTGGAATACCTAAAGCCTTAGCTCAGAGAACTCTGACGGACTTAAGCTTTGAGAACGCTACCAAACTCTGGATGGAATCGCCAGGCATGGAACACTCCAAAGCTTTGATTAAAGCCTATAATAAAAGGCATACATGCCTTTTACTTGCGCTGAACAGGAATAATCTGCGCATTGTGACAAGAGCCTTAACGGGACATTGTTGTTTAAACAAGCACATGTTCAACCTAAGGCTGAGCGATACGCGAACCTGTCGACGTTGTGAAGAGGCTGATGAAACGCCACTTCATCTTCTTGGGGAATGTGGATCGCTAATGCACAAGCGTAGCGCTCATCTAGGGAAACATACCTTAAGCCCGGATGAAATAAAAGAGCTCACCCCTAGGAAAATCCTGCAGTTCATAGTAGCTGCAGGATTTAGCGGTGAACTCTAACTCAAAGAGTGGCGATCACAATAGACCATTTTCGGTCGCAGTGACATTATAGCCGCAAGCAAACAATAAAAAAAAAAAAAAAAAAACCTAATAAACCGGTCCGTATAACAGAACAACATAAATATCTCTCTACATGATCTATCATGCGGCATGCCTCCCTCCTGTTAACTATAATCATTTTAGGTACTATATGTACCTGTGACACTACAAGTCAAAGGGTTGGTTATCTCTATCTAGATAGCTTCGGAATTTTCATAACTGACGACCTCTGACAAGCAACACCGAAACAAACTCAGAGAATCATGGTCTGCTAATGACGTAATCCTTCGACGGCTTGTGTTGTAGTTAATACAACGCAACTGCAATTTTTTTGTGTAGGTTTATTTATGTGATAGAGGGCAAACGAGCAGACGGTTCACCTGATGGTAAGCGATTACCGCCGCCCATGGACACCCCCAAGACCAGAAGAGTATCAGAAGGGTTTGGGCCTCCGGTATCCTCACTCGGCGAAACACATTGTAGGTAAGCGTTGCTTCACGCCGGTTTTCTGTGAGACCGTGGTATCACTCCGGTCGAGCCAGCCCATTCGTGCCGAAGCATGGCTCTCTCACGGTATAAAGTTACGTAGAATATAAACTAAATCTTCTTTACATAGTAGGTATAAAAAATGTTCCTCTGTCTGTACCTACTAACTAAAATCTTTTAAACTACGCAAAGGATTTTAATGTAGTTTGGTAGATAGAGTTATTCATGGGGAAGGTTTACATGTAGGTATGATTCGTTTACACCCGCGCGAAGTCGGGGCGGATCGCTAGGAAAACTTCTAAATCGATGTTGTGCTCGTCTACTGGCGGCAGACATACACTCACGGCATCGCATTCATGGTTGTCCTGATTCCTTTTTCAAATGAAAACTAACATTCAAAGCAATATTTGTAGATGATTGGACCTTATCGTGTGAATTGAATCAGTATTGCGACACCTGTTCATTACCAACTACATAGGTGTGAGCCTAGTTTCTACTTAACCTACGTGTCTTATAAAACTTCAGGGGTATTTCATACCGGCATCGGATATTCAGGTAAGTAGGTATAACATGTTTCATTTAAAAATCCCTGTTTCATATTGTTCAACCTTAAAATAGTAAAAGTAGGTAATAAATAGTACCACTATTTCACTGTGCGCCGACCGAGTAACTTATAATTGGAAAACTTTCTGGAACACATTATGATTATATTTAGTAACTTATTGACTATTAATAGGCCTAGACACCTTACACAATTAACTTACGTAGAACAGAAGGTCGACTTAACTTATGGGCTCGACTTGTTCCGTTGTGAAATAAGTATTTGGACTTGATTGTTACGTAAGCAGGTATCCATTGTACCTATATAATGATGACTGTAAATACAAGGGTACTTAATTGGTATTAGTATCAACTGTATGTTTATTAGTTTTCTGTGACTACAGCAGAAACTTTATGTTACGAGTATAGGTAGGTATATATTTCGTTTTCTTTCTAGTAACAATATTATCAAGTCAACCCACTGCCAGTACTTTAGTTATCTAAATTTATCGTACCTATGTATAAAATATTTTTCTTATGAGATATAAATACTTAATCTGCATTTCAAAATATCTTTGTAGATACATAACTAGTTGGTGTTTGATAAAATATGTCTTCGTTAGAATATAGGAAGTTCCTATAATAAATTATAGGAAGATTTATCCTTTAAGTATCTATAGTAATTTTGCGTGTAGGTATACATAACGTTAGTACTTTATGAATAAGTATGGTGATGAGTGCATGCTACTAATTGATTCTCTTTATCACCAACACCGAATGATCAATTGATAAACTTGAGTCTGTCATTGAACTAATTAATATTAAATTTATGTAATGTAGCTACAGCGTCGAGCGTCTAGCGATGATTTGTGCCGCAGTAACCGTGTGTCGAAAGCGGACGGGTGCAGCGGCGCCTGCACTAGAGCCAGCCGGCCGAGTGGTGCGGCGCCTGCACTAGAGCCAGCCGGCCGAGTGGTGCGGCGCCTGCACTAGAGCCAGCCGGCCGAGTGGTGCGGCGCCTGCACTAGAGCCAGCCGGCCGAGTGGTGCGGCGCCTGCACTAGAGCCAGCCGGCCGAGTGGTGCGGCGCCTGCACTAGAGCCAGCCGGCCGAGTGGTGCGGCGCCTGCACTAGAGCCAGCCGGCCGAGTGGTGCGGCGCCTGCACTAGAGCCAGCCGGCCGAGTGGTGCGGCGCCTGCACTAGAGCCAGCCGGCCGAGTGGTGCGGCGCCTGCACTAGAGCCAGCCGGCCGAGTGGTGCGGCGCTTGCACTAGAGCCAGCCGGCCGAGTGGTGCGGCGCCTGCACTAGAGCCAGCCGGACGAGTGGTGCGGCGCGTGGCCGTGCAGCGGCGCCTGCACTAGAGCCAGCCGGCCGAGTGGTGCGGCGCCTGCACTAGAGCCAGCCGGACGAGTGGTGCGGCGCGTGGCCGTGCAGCGGCGCCTGCACTAGAGCCAGCCGGCCGAGTGGTGCGGCGCGTGGCCGTGCAGCGGCGTGACGCCCGCCAGCCGAGCCAGTGCCGCGCAGCGCCCGCACGGCGCGGCCGCGTCGTCCGGCGCCGCGGGCCCAGCCTCGTCCACCGCGTCGGCCGCGCCGCCCGCCTCGTACCCACAGCGCCCGCACGCCTCCTGGGAATTGGCACCACGAGCCTCAGCACCGTTGGCCGCGACCCAGGCGGACTCGACGGGTGCTAGCGGACCGCGCCCCACCTTATGTGCGTCGTCGTCCAGGCTGGCCAGCAGCGGCTCCCGGCTGCCGCCGCGGCCCGCCACGCTCTCGGCCGTGGTGGAGGGCGACACGGAGGCGGGGGCGGGCGGGGCCGCGCGCGGCTGCGGGCCGGGCAGGGGCGGCGCCCGCGCCGGCACCGAGCTGGCGCGCTGCAGGGCCTCCGGCGCCACCGCCGCGCGCGCCTCGGCTCCGGCACGTCGCGAGTCCGAAAACTTTTTTCTCTTGCGCTTGAGTGCCGCCAACGCTGACAGCGGATGTAGCGGACCACTGCGCGTGCTCCGCTCGGGGCTCCGTTGTGAATCGCTGCCAGAATCTGATCGCTCACTGCCACTGAATAAAAGACAATGCGATGAAACTTTACCAGCGATTACAACTGCTCGGTTTAAATTAGCCTACAGATTGTAAGAACATCACTCTTTGTAATAAGTTATAGGTAATAATATAAAACGAGAGCAAAGCAGTACAAGTACCTGGGCGACTGTCGCGCATGATCGCAGACGGAGTCTTCTGACCTTGAGCGGCCGATGAGGCGCGAGACGCGTGCGGCGCGCGCGGCCTCGATGATGGTGCCCCAGCGGCGCTTGTGCGCGGAGGGCTTGCGGCGCGCGGGCGGGCCGGCGCCGGCGCCGTCGGACAGGCTGGACTGGCTGGCGCGCAGGCGGGGGCCCAGCAGCGCCGACAGCGACGCGTGGTGCGCGGCGCCGTGGGAGCCGCCGTGCTCGTGGTGCAGCGAGGCCAGGAACTCGTCCACCGGCGCCAGCGACCCGCCCGGACCGATGTTGAAGCCTTTCATAAGACGCCGCTCTTTCTGGCGGTTTTTCTTGCCGCCACCTCCTCCTATAATGAAAACCCAGGTATTTACTAATCAGGCTAGTGACTCGGACGTCCTGGTATGTAGTACTATTAAAGTACCTACATACACACGGTAGGTAGTTTAAATGTTATGGCTATGGCTATGGCTATGGCTACGGGTATGTGTAGGTGTAGTGTACCGGGTGCTCCGGCGTTGACGGTGGAGGTGTTCATGCCGGAGTTGCGCAGGATCTCGACGAGCTCGCAGCGGAAGGCGCTGACGTCCTGCTTGATCTCGTTGACGTCGTCCTCCGTGACGCCGCCGCACTCGGCGCGGCGCTGCTGCACCGTCACGTAGCGCCGCACCAGGTTGCGCATTATGGCCTGACAATGTCACAACAACGGCATCTAATACTTTTACTTTTTTTTTTGGCGAAGAAAAATCACACGGGACGCCACCGAAAATTAATAAGCGATAACCGCAGCCCATAGACGCCACCTACCTAGGTACTGGTGTTGTTGTACATAAGTGTGTGTGTTTTGAGACCTCAGTGTCTCCAGAACAATAATTACATAGGATGATACAATACCCTTCAAGTCGAATCACAATAATGTCGAACACACATTTTTGTGTTGTCAATTTGATGCTCATTAAATTTTGTACGGTCGATATAATTCACTCTGATAAACCATAAAGATCCTGGAGTTAAAGTACCTAATAATGACCGAAGTTCAATTTTCTCTAATAGCTTTTAAACCATGCAAATAGAATATGAAAGTGTAAATATAACAGACCTGATAGCGGAAGTCTCGTTCATTAGCTTGCTTGGCTTTCCTCTGTAAACAATAAGATTGATGATAAGTACCTACCTATTACTCAGATGGAATTATCTCTGCTAGATATTATAACATTGTAAAAAAGCTGTGTCTGTACATTGAAGATATTTAAAAAAAACACGTGGATTATGGTATAATAAAAGGGGCCGAATAAGAAAATGTGATTTTTAAAATTCTTGTTTGTTTGTCTGTTTGTTACGGGTTGGAGCAAAAACTACGGAATAGATTTTAATTTTATTATCACTGTTAGAAAGTAGGTATATGCACCAACTTAAAAACTAGTAAACTTTTTATCTCAATTAATTAATCGAATCCTGCGATACAGCTTGGCCTCCCTGATGTATAGAGGCCCATACAAAGAAGAGATATCAATGTTGGTTTTTCCATTTTTTCTCCTGATATAGTTTCACGTGAGTGAAGCCGCGGGCAGAAGCTAGTAAGTCATAAAATAAAAATATACCTACTTACAAACTACGTGTAACTGAATAAACATACTTAATTACAATAACGAAACCCTAAAATAATATTAAGACATGTCAGCATTTTTTTTTAAGAAATTAGCCATTCATCTCACAGCTGTTGTACCTACTACACTCGGTATCCATAACGACTACGATATCGGGGCGCACATGCACGCAATAACAATTTGTGCACATAGTTCTTGGACAACAACATAGGATACCTTTTGTTTTAAAACGTCCTTTGGTATGCGAGTGAAACTGCGGGCAACAGCCAGTCATCTCTATACTATTATAAAATTGTAAAAAAGCTGTAATTGTACATTGAAGATATGTATTTAAAAAAAACAAGTGGGTTAGAGTACCTACATAAACGTCTCCGAACCCAAAAATGTGATTTTTAAAATTCTTGTGTGTTTGTTACGGGTTGGCGCAAAAACTACTGAATAGGTTTAAGTTTTGTTATCACTATTAGAAAGTATATGCTTCAACTTAAAAATGGTGAACTTCTTAACTCAATTAATTGAACGGATCCTGAGATACAGCTTGACCTCTCAGATGTATTCAGACCCATACAAAGAAGAGATCATCAATGTTGGTTATTTCATTTTTACTCCTGATATAGCCTCATGTGAGCGAAGCCGCGGGCAGAAGCTAGTATATTATATATAATATGTTGGTCAGAGTACTAGGTAAGTAGGTAGGTAGTAGCAGTAGCAGGTGGTAGTGACCCGTATGGTGCGCATGTGCTCGCGCTTGGCGCGCGCGTGCGAGCACAGGCGGCGCTGCAGCCAGCGCCACGCGTACAGCGCCGACTTGGTAAGTAGGTAGGTAGTATAGCAGGTGGTAGTAACCCGTATGGTGCGCATGTGCTCGCGCTTGGCGCGCGCGTGCGAGCACAGGCGGCGCTGCAGCCAGCGCCACGCGTACAGCGCCGACTTGGTAAGTAGGTAGGTAGTATAGCAGGTGGTAGTAACCCGTATGGTGCGCATGTGCTCGCGCTTGGCGCGCGCGTGCGAGCACAGGCGGCGCTGCAGCCAGCGCCACGCGTACAGCGCCGACTTGGTAAGTAGGTAGGTAGTATAGCAGGTGGTAGTAACCCGTATGGTGCGCATGTGCTCGCGCTTGGCGCGCGCGTGCGAGCACAGGCGGCGCTGCAGCCAGCGCCACGCGTACAGCGCCGACTTGGGCGACGGCACCACGTTGAAGGGCGGCGGCGCCGTGCCGCCCTCCTCGAAGTAGCTGATCCACAGCTTGCTGCGGGCGAACTTCCACTCCACGTCGGCACGCTCCTACAATCATCGAAAGCTCTCATTAGGTAAACGATATAAAGTTCATTTAACCATGCTTCAGCACGAATGAGCTGGCTCAACCGGAGTTGCGTTGTGTTTCGCCGAGTGAGTGAGGTTACCGGAGGCCAAAAGCCTTTTAAAAGGCGGGCAACGCACTTGTGACTCCTCTGGTGTTGCGGGTGTCCATGGGCGGCAGCTATCGCTTACCATCAGGTGATCCGTCGGCTCGTTTGCTCCCCTATCTCATAAAAAAACTTTTGATGCTCAGTAACATGCTAGCGACACAGTTTTGCCGTGCACCCCTCAAGAGGAGAGACGTTTTACTCGGTAAATCCCGGAATACTTCATCATATTAATGACTTTATCTATGCATTAAAAAAAAAGTAGGTTCTGTATTTACTGACACCCGAATCAATTCCTGGAAATCAAGCGCATACTGGCTGGCAAGACTTTATTACTAAGCGCTTACAGAGATAAGTTGATAGGAGTGGTTCATCATGGCGATGAGCAGGTTGAGCAGCACGATGACGTTGATGACGGCGTACGTGCCGAACATGAGCATGCCCCAGAAGCGTGTGAAGATCTTGATGCCGTCCAGCTCGAACGAGTCCAAGTCCACCAGGCCGAACGCTGCCCAGAACAGCGTCTGCATGGTCTCGAATAAGCTGCGGAGCATAGGCTGGTTCACTCATCTATGCATTAACAATCGACACATTATACCGTCCCACTGCTGGGCAAGGTCGTCCTCTCAGAATAGGAGGAATAAGGCTAGGCACCTTCTTCTTTCTTTCTTAAACGGAAAGGTCAGTGAGGCGTGCGTTGGATTCGAGCTGAAAACCTTTTTGACTTTGCAATCATACACTACGATTTTGCTGCTCTTCATCTACCAATCGCAACACACCAAATCAATTCAGTCATATTTTTTATATGAAACAAGAAAACAAATGTGAATTTTTAATGTACCTATATAGGTACCAAATGTACCATATAAATGCACACGCACGGAAATTTGACTGTTCTCCGTAAGCTTATCTTACCTAGGTATAATTAACAGTAATACAGTCGTTATTAATTCAGCCGCTTCTCACACAAGATGTGGTCTATTCTTAGTTCAGCACCACATGCGCTGTAAGACTGTATTTGTACCTGCCCTCAATAAGCAGCGGCGTAATGATAACAAAATTCACAAACAGCTACACATTCCGAATTATATGAGAAAAAATGCGTGTTTGCTGGTTTGTTCATTTTCACGAATTTTGGCAACGAAAGCTACCTTTTCTCTCAATCTTTGAGATGCGAAGGCGAGTGAAACTGCATACATCAGCTAGTAGACGATAATCTAATAATACTAATATTATCTATACCTACTAAGATACAAAGCTGAAGAGTTTGTTTGTTTGTTTGTTTGCTTGCTTGAACGCGCTAATCTCAGGAACTACTGGTCCCATTTGAAAAATTATTTCAGTGTTAGATAGCCCATTTATTGAGGAAGGCTATAGGCTATATATCATCACGCTACGCGGACGAAGTGGGCAGAAGCTAGTAATGATATAAAGTTTATGTGTTTGGATATTCGGGTAATCTCCGGTAGTGAAAGAATGGATTGAACGAATTTTCTAAAATTCTTTCACTGTCAGAAAGGTATTTCACTATCAAATCAAATCAAATATATTTTTATTTCTGTCTTCACAAAGGCATAATATAAGTAAAATAATTTAATTAATTGCGGAAATAACTCATTGCGGAGCTCCTTTGTGAGAGACTGAAGACTATCCCTGAATGCTATAAACTAAGTACCTACTTTCTTTTTATTTTATCTTTTTGTGATTTTTTCTGCATTTTTCATGATAAGATTATAAAGTGATTTTAGTGAAGGAAAAATTCGACTCGCAGGCAGGGTTCAAGCCTGCGCTATGACCATTAAGCCACACATTCTGCCTTCACATTCTGAACTTACGTCTTCAAGGTGACGTCAGTAACATCTATTGACAAGCAAGTTACTTTGCCTCTCAACGTGGCAGGTGGGACTCGCGGTGGCTTAGAGGTCAAAGCGTCTGGTGTATCAAACCAGAAGACGCAGGTTCGAATCCTGCCTGCGAGTCGAATTTTTCCGTCACTAAAATAACAACTTTTTATTTTGATAAATATCATTTTCAATTATTCGATTTGGCGCAGGCGAAGTTGCGGGGGTGTTTATTATAATAATCAATAAGTAAGGCTAAAACAACGAAAGCTAATGATATATGTAAATAAGTAACCTCCTTTTAGTCGATTCGAAGGCACCATCTAATGCTATAATGTGAGTGATGAGAATGAGAGTAATAGGACATGGCTAAGAGCCAAACGACCTGGGTTATGGCAAGCGCCATCAACAAAAATATGTAAATAATGGCGACAGTACATAGGTACGATGTTATGTTTTATAATAAAGTTCTAAAATAAATAAGCATTTTACCAATACGCCTATGTTTTCTAATTGTTTTATTATACTAGACTACATCGTCAAGAAATTCTTACTTAGCAAACCGTCGCCACACGATGCAGGCGTCGGGGTCGGGGAACGTGCCGTTGGCGGTGAGCGATGAGGTGCCGGTCGTGCACCGCTTCTTCTCCATGTCCGCGTAGTACCACAGCAGCTGGTTGAGACCTGGCACCGGGCAACTTACTATCACGAACTGTCCTTATTGTTTATTTGGAAAATAGCTATGGGTGTAGCGTTGTAGGTACTGCCGGAATGCATAGCTACATTCTAAATATAGCATTCTTACTGCTTGCCCACTTCTGACAATTTATCCTTGCAAATAAGTAGATATATTTCTCATTAGAACTTGAAGTTTTCGAGACAGATTATAGTGCCTTATTGTATGGGAGCGAAATTACACTTACCACATGAAAATGCAAAGATGACCAGTATATCCAGGACGAAAAATTTCAAAATGTCAAGCACCATCCGACTGAGTGAGACCTGCAGCGGGCCCAAGTGGGGGTTAACGCTGAAGATGTACACCAGCTTGAGGCTGCTGAAGATGTTGGCAGCGGAGAATAGGCCCTCCGACAGAAGCATCGGGTCCCACGCATCCCACTTCTCTCGGGGTTGGTTCCACTGTAGACCTGCTGCCATCTCTCGACGAACCTGAATGTTTTATGGAAATTATTAAATAGGTATAGCAACTAGAAGATTGCAATGGATGGATCCATCAACCAGAAATAGTCTCAATAAAAGATAGAGCTTGAAGTTAGAGTTAAGTTTAGAGTAGCAACACTGGATTTGATTTTTGGAGAAGTCGGAACAAAGAATTAATTAATTAATTAACTAACCTAACCTTGACTTGTTATTCGGTGGTAAGTAATAATATTGTTTTTTAAAGGAAGTGATTTGAATAGTGTCTTCGCTTTAGTCACCTGAAAATGTGATACGATGCGCAGTGCGACGGTAGCGACGTAGAGTGAGTTGGTGACGAAGTCTATCACGTTCCACATGTCATGCACGTACTCGCGCAGCCCCATATCCCACAGCTGCTTCACCTCGCTCCATATTAACCCTGCAAGCATACCAGCAGATCATTTCCACTATTTCAATTGGAGAAAAGTAGCTTTTTGGGGACGGTCACACTGTCAGCTTTAACATAATTTGTCATGAAACACTTGAGCATATTTTAATTTTTGAGTAGTAGTGGATACTGACCGCTGACCCACGCCAGGATGAGCCATTCTACAAGAGAAGGCGGAGCGCCGCGGCGTGATAGTGGCTCGCCGTGCGGCGTCGGGTCCCACAGCAGCCCGCCCGCCGCCGTCTCGATACGCTGCGATGCCAGAATCAGTAGAACTGCAATCATACAACACTACAAGTACTTTTTCTATTTATTTATTCAGACATTTTACACCTACATTATAAATCATCATATTTGTTTTAAAATAACATTGTCCACTTTGAACGTCCACGCTGCTTCGAAGTTATGTACTTATTACGTAGAATATATTGCAAGGAGGTTTACTAAAACTGACTATGCGCTATGTAGGAACACTAGGAAGTAGGAACATACAGCGTAGAGTACCAACTTTATCCCTATTATTGTACAAATTGTCATAGTGCTATCTATGATGCTACACAGAAAAGGCTACTTTTCTGCGTAACAATAGCACTATGCGTAGATGCCAACAAGGCAAGCATAAAATTTGCGCTACAACAAAAAAATCATTAAAGAAATAGATTTTATTGACGTTAATAGGAAATCGAAGAAACAGTACATATGAAGAATACAATGATAAATTATAATAGTTTACTCACATAGGAACATGAAGTAACTCGCAGAATGGCACAAGAATTTAATGAAGGGTTTTCTGAGAGTGCGTCCGGCGGCGGAGTGCGGCGCCACGATGTACGCGAGAGAGTACACCGGGAACATGGCGCCGATGCGCGCCATCTCCACGGCCTGCAGCAGCATGTTCTTCCGCCGGAAGCCTGGTACGCTCTCGTACCAGATGGACGCCAGCAGTTGCTGCACATTCGGATGCGCCACGAACTGCAACATTATTATGTAAAATACATAGGTACCTATACTACGTCCAACACGTCAATAATGACTGAAGAAATTATAACATCGTGCTACTTACCTTTTTTTGTCTCAACTTTATCGCAAGCTTGAGTCTGGACAGTCTCATTCTCTCCGGCGCGCCGGGCTCCGGGAGCGGCACCTGTGGCGAGCCCGTCTCGTGGTTGAGCAACACCTGCAGCTCATGCGAGGTACGCGTATGATCGAGCAGTGCCGTCGCGAACTCCTGGCATTGCGCGCGCAACTCTTGGTACTCAGTCTTAAACTCATGTTCAAGTGCGGAGAGCCGCCGCAGTTCCCACGACAACTCGAATGCTGTTAGGATGGGGTCTTTGGAAGAAAGCGCGATGAGTGACGGTGAAGCGAGCGCGCGGTACGCATTGATGCGTGAACGCGAGTGACGCAGCGAGTCCTCGCGGCGCGAGCGCACGCACTCGTCGCAACCGCAGCGCACGTCGTGCGGCACCGGCAGCGCCGCTCCTCGGTCGAGCAGCAGCTTGATGATCTCGTAGCTGTCGCGGTGCGCCGCCAGGATCAGTGGTGAGATGTCCGCCGTAAACGTGGCTGTCTCCGGCGGGAGTGCCTCCCAACTCTGTAACATATTTTTAAAAGGCTAATAAGTATGCCGCAACACGAACCTGTTTGTATTTTATCGTAGCTGCTCACGTTGGGCTCGCCGGGTTTGCGCGTGCGTTCCTCGTGGTCGAGCAGTGCCTCCACGGCTTCGACAAACTCCTCGGAGATGGCGTGCAGCAGCGCGTCGCGCGTCTCCACGCCGAACTCGAGCAGCAGCTCGACCATCTCGAGGTTCTCGTTGTCGATGGCCATGAGCAGCGCGCTGCGGCCGAGCGGGTCTACGCAGTCCACGTTGATGTGGCCGGTGTCGCGCGCTCGCTGGAGCACCCGCCGTGTCCCCGCCACGTCGCCCCGCTCCACGCCCAGGAGGTACTTCTTCTCGTCCAGGGACAGCACGGCCATCTCCTGGTGCGGCCGCACCACGTTCTCCTCCTCCGTCATACCATGTATGCTGTGGCGCTATGAATAACAGCGAACATTATCAACACAGTGTTGGTAAGTCTACGCTAATATTTACGATACCTACTCGAGGATCAGATACTGTCCAAGTCAGTTCATTTTTTTTTACCTTTTCACCTAAGTCCACGCTATGAACAACGAGACTCAACTAGCAACAATAAATTGTTTCGTCCTATATTACCTATATGTACACAATATACCACAGCATGTGTATTCGTGATCGTAATATCCTAAGCGAAATAAATAATTTCATTGATCGCGCCCTGGGAATTCCTCCAGTAGATAAAGCTAATGAAATTAGTCGAGTTACGGTCGTAAGGGATATTGTTATGGTAGACTTAATAGAACGTAAGTTAACGTAACCTATGATCTCGACGCCAGTTTTTCTGGAACACGGAGCAGAGCCAGATTTTTCCGTAACTGTTGATATACATGATTGTTGTAGTGTGTATGTACGTGTCTGATTCTAATGGAATTTTGACGCTCAAGAGTAACGTTGTATTTATAACGAGACGGCACACAGCACAGTTGCGAAATAGAGTAGGTGCTATACAGCATGTCAGTATTGTAGGCACGTGACGCGTGCAGTCGAGTGCTCGGTGTCTGGCGGCTCCGTGCAGCGGGCTGGCCGAGGGCGCAGCACGAGAGCGCCGCCACTCATTATGCAAATGGGTCGCAGGGGCGGGCGGGGCGGCACGCCTCGTCGCACGCTTCTTCCTAACCTACACTAAGAATCTTCGCTTACGAACGGCTTTATCGTTCGTAAAAGTCGTCGACGTTTTACCGGACCTGGGCGGCGTCGCCTTGCCGCCACGCCGGGACAGCAGTCAGATGTTCTAAGTAGGTACTCGCCAGCTTTTCTCGTTCGTCGTACCTACCTGTAAAGCTATTAAATAACAACAGAGACGGCCTGCCGAGCAGTCACGTCCAGTCGATGAATAGTTATCGTGTAAATGTTTACGCGTTTAGGCGGACTAGAGCTTCTATGCGAGATACTTAAATAAAGTGTTTTTATTGTTTCATTGATAGGTGGTGCGCTCGTAATACGCCACTTGGGAATGAACTGCTCCGACTATACTTAGATTGTAAAGAGTTGAAAAGACAACAAGAAATCAATACATCGTTTTATATCGTACCTATATATGTTGTGTGTACACTCGCAGACTATTGCTCTTTTGATGACACGGAGGCTTTATTGCGAAACTTTCAAGCGTGAGAACGTTCCAAATTAGGTGCGAACAAACAACTTGCAAACAACCCGCAGATAGAATTCACAACGAGACGTGCACGGAAATGCGCGAGAATCCTTAAAATCAAAACAAGTTTTTGGTATACAACAAGTAGGTACCAAGGCATTACTGAGTGCCCCGGTGGGTGAAGGGATCAGAATCTATTACTGAGTGATAGAAAGCCGAGTCCTGAGCCCCGAGGCAGCCGAGACCGCACAATTTAGAGGGACACAAATTCCATTATCGGGTCGCCAGTTCATCCGGAAAAAGCCTCAGCCGACGAAGGTACATGATATAATTATCTCTTCTAATTTTCTACCTTGCGATTCGTACATATCGTTTAAGCCAGTTGTAAAATGATTTAAATTTTCAGTGTCCGGACCTCCTCGTAATTACCGTTCTGAAACCATGAGGGGCGCCCGAAGGAGTTCATGACATTGACTAGGTTCATTTGCATCAAACAATAGTACAATCAATAATCCTACTAATGTAGAAAAGTTTGTGGGGATGTTTGATACTCTTTCAAACCAGAACGGCTTAACGGATCTGGATAAAATAAGGTACAGAAATTGATTATAGTTTGGAATAACACGATAGCTTAAGACTAAACTACTTAAACTACTACTTTTAAAACATAAATAACCAGAGAACTTATAAGGAATCAAAAAATTTAATAGCTGACTGTGCATCGCCATGAGTATTAAGTAAGTACCTAGTTAAGTACTATTTTTTTTTTCTGTATAGGTTAATAAAGTCTACTTATTTGTAGATCTAAATGTCACCTGTACCATACCATACCATTATGCTGAGTGTCAACCTCATTGTCACACCTGCGGCGCGCTGTACAATGGTCATTACATTTTAGTTTTAGTATTTTTATAAAAATCGTACTAGTTATTAAAGTTGTGTGTATGACCGGATTGCAGGTGTTGTTTATGTGTGGCAATAAAATATTATTTTATGTTATACATTTATAATTATTTTAATATTGTCTAGAGAATATTTGTGTTAATATTTTTTTTTAAATTAATTATTATATTATTTTATATAGTTTGGTTTTAAACGTGTGCGCGTCACGGAAGGAATGTTACAGTAGTCTGTATTGGTAACCATGTTACAGTTGATGTTACTCTCGCAAATTTCTATATTTTTTAAATTTATATATTGCAAACGAACTGACGAGCCACCTGGTGGTAAGTAATCATCGTCGCCCATGGACACCTGCAACACCAGAGAAGTTGCTGATGCGTAGCCGACCGATCCTTAAGAGCCCCTACGAACTGAAGACTGCCAGAGCCACAGCAACTGAGAGGGAACTGCAGTCCCTTACGCGCAAAAGTGTAGTCTTTTCAAAATTCAAGTCAACATGTCAAAATAATCCTCAATTTTTTAGGGATTCTGTAAAACAAATATTGTTTAAAAGCTTTTAATAGTTATGGATCTTGGCTATATTCGAAGATTCGAAAAAGCTGTCAACAACAGAAATATTTAAAAAAAATTGAGCTATCATTATAATTAGTATAAGGTGTGTGAAATATTAATTTAATAAATTAATATTTTACTCTTGGTCGTAACTGAAGTTGCTAAGTATACTTCTAGTTAATTTGATGATCACCGTAGTAACGGGACCAATCGGCGCTGTTGCTTGATTATTGGTATAAGTTAAAAGTCGCAGATTGGTTGCTTACATCTAGAGATACATATCAAAAAGGTATCAGGTTTATCTGGACAATTTAAAATTGAAATGTTCATAGTGAAAATATTTGACGACATTAAAATATCATCGGCGCGTCGATCGTTCAATTCGATTCTTTTAGAAGCCTTTATGTGCAGTATTATGTCTAACTAATTAATAATTTAAGACGAAAAAAAACTCGTTTCATTGTTCAAAAGGTAATTAATTATAACTTTATAAAAAAAATATAGTCTAAAGAATTTTTCAATTAGGGAACTTTCATTAAGTTGGAGCCCAACTTTCAGTAGTCCGATATTACTTTAAAGTTTCACTGTTGTGTTCACATGGCATATACCTACTTACACATAAGTGAATATAACCCAGTACACAGTGGGTGCACATACACAAGCTCCAGTCCGGCGACTTACGAACTTTGTTCAACAATTCAAATACGGTGCTTCTTCCGTAATTAACGATGTCCTTCACGAAGTACAACATTGCGAGAACCTACGTCCAGAGTAACGATCGGTACGTACTTCAAGCGACACCATCACAAGACCGCTCGAAGCATAGCTTACAGTAACAGTAACCAAATGCCTAAATACTGACAACTCACTACTGCATCAACCACCAGCAATCTTCCGATCTCTCAATTGACTCTATAGCTAAATAGAAGGAAGATAAACAAACAAAGCAGATAATTAACGATCTATAGACGAACTGTGGCCAAAAATAAAAAATACTGCCTATCGGACGAAACATACACATGAAGCAATTCACTAGCGATAACTTCCATGCTGACCTGGAAATGAAAAAATATACAGGCATTTTGGCTACGTATGTCGAGATATGCAATAGATACTGCAATCGCTAAAGCTAATAATACTTCATGCTATACGTAACTCCAGGTGCACCTGCACACCTTGTATTCGTACCGCGGGGAGCCCTGCCCCTTCTGCAAGGGAAAAGCACACTAACAATACCTAGTGGCTATTCATGATCCATACAATATTGCGAAGAAAATCGACATTGGGATACAGTAGCAGGACGGGTCCTGAGACGACGACGTGCAATGAGTCGTAGGGGCGGCGTCGTACCTTGACCTTGTTGTCTAGCGGGCGCGGCTCCGGCGCCAGCAGCGCGCCCAGCTCCACGCGGCAGGTGGACGGCCGGCGCGCGTCCCCACCGCCGCCGCCGCCACCGCCGCCGCTGCCGCCCGACATCTCCGAGCCGCCACTCTCTGCGCACACACACAACCGTCAGCGGAGGCCGCACCGCGCCGCGCGCGCAGCCGCCGCGCCTGCGAGCCTCCGCGCCCGCTGGCGAGAGCGGCCTGCGCGACGATTCACCGCGATACAATGCGGACGAGGATATATTTAGCGAGGGCGGGCGCCGGACTGCGAGCGCAAACTCGCAGGGCGCCGCAATACGCTCACACTCACCGGCGCCGTCGCCGCCGCGCGCGCCATCCCGCGCCCGCTCCGTGAACTGAAACAGAAGCAAGTGTCAGTGCGGAGCAGTCAGGGCAGGTGTCCGGCGGCAGGGGGCGCTCGGTGACGCACCTGCACGCGGCGCTCGCGGCGCGCGGCGATCTGCCGCGAGTGGCGGCGCAGCGCCTCCAGCGTGCCGCGCGCTCACCGCTGCGGGCGCGCCGGCGCTGCTCGGCCGCTGTCCGGCCGCTGTCCGGCCGCTGTCCGCCCGTGCCGCCTGCAAGTTCGGACGTGAGTTCAAAGCTCCTTATTTATTGTTATTGCATCGTAAAATATTTTTGTGTACAGATGTGTATACGTTGCTGAGTCGTAAAAGTTACGCGTTAATTTTGCACGCCGTGTATAGGTACTGACTGAACACCGTCATCATACATTCGTCTCGGAGTATCTGGCTACATTGACGTTTGTTTACTCTTTTTTCGTGAAACATACATCATAATAATAAATTCCTAACATACGGCTTTATAGCCAAGCATTGAAATGTCCAGTGTTTCGCTATAAAGTATGCTGAAAATATATAACGCAGGTTGCGTAGAGACAACGTAGCAACGCGCTGTAACGTAACCGTGTACGATTCCTGTACCTTTGAAAACTCTTTCGAAAAGAAAACATTACGTGCCTCAGAGAGTACCTACGTTAAGCCGTTGATTCCGATTATCATAAAGAACATCAATCACAATCGTTCTTGATAGTCAAAATTACAAAACGTTCAGATATGGGTTGCGGAGTGCAACCGACTGACGATCAGATGATTCGTGTAATACCCTTAAGATATACAGCCGCACTTAGGACTGGAAGCCGGCCCCAATAGAGATGAGAACACGGCTAAGAGGACATGGACCATTATGATCGTTTTAGCCTAGCTTTCATTGTCATTCTTTTCTCCATTTCCTTTGTTTTTACAAGTTTCTATCATACAGATCGTCGCTTGCAATTGCAAGCAACAAAAAGTCTACTTCCAGAAAGTCTGCCAGTCATGTTTACATGGTCCCGCCCAGGGGCCAATACATTTAGGGTAGCATGGCCCTTCCGTTCATTCATCCTTACCAGCTACCTCATTATTCACTCGCTAGCTATATATTTGTAAACCCAACGTTTTTGAAATGATAGTCCTTGCTTCACGTATTAAACTTAAACAGATCTACTTTTATACCTAATCATTTCATTATGATACGCATTACGGACTTAACTCAAACCGACAAAATCTGGTACAAAAGGTAAAACTGACGAGTGGCAGCCCTTCTGCATCATGTAAGTCATAAATTCAACAATTTGAGCGAGCACGTATGTTCCACACAGGCGTCCGCCCCCGCCGCGCCGCCTCGCCGCCTCGCCGCCTCGCCACGTGAGGCGCACACTTGATAGCACGCGTCCTCGCGCACCGCTGTGAGGTGCCCTCCACCGTAAACGTTTTATAGGTCCCCTGTCTCGTAATATACTTAATCCTGTACTCAGAGGAAAATTGGGTGAAACTGAGATTCACGTTAAATTTTTCCCAGTTACCCACATCAGTGAAATATATTGTTTATTAGCGTTACATGTTGGTACCTGCTCATTAAACTGTGTGGTACTTTTTCGTGGAATGAATAAATAAATATTTTCGGTTCGATACTGGACAAGGCCCATTGCACACATGTTCGTATATTCGCGAACTTCCACCAAACTTTTACAACGGGCGAGATCCGAAACATATAACAGCTCGACTTATCCAACTTTTCATCTTTTCACCATTATATTATAACAAGAAGTTTTCAGTTTCATAGTTATTAGTTGTTATTTAAAATTTACAAATGATAAGAGCCAGGCCTGCTGCCACAAACTTGAGTTTGATTAGCTAGAAAATTAACAAAACTACGAATATTTATTTACTAATATACTAGCTTCTGCCCGCGGCTTCGTCCGCGTGGAATAGTTACTTACTCTTAGCGTGATGATATATAGCCTATATGTTGACCCGACCTGTGAGTAATATAAATATTCATGCAAAATTTGAAGTAAATCCATGCAGTACTTTTTGAGTTTAGCCCAGACATACATACAGACAAACAGACAAAAATTCTAAAAACTATATTTTTGGCTTCGATATCGATTGTAGATCACGTCCCAAGTATTCTTTAAAAAATATATTCAATGTACAGTTTTGACTTTCCTACGATTCTATTATATTACTAGCTGACCTGACAGACGTTGTCCTCTCCAAAGGACAATGGGCAAAAATGTATTGAACCTGGTACCCGCTCTAACAGCTATAATTTTTATATGACCGGAAAGCTATTACATAATTATATAAACACTAGTATGTATGGCGCTTGTCTCGATTTGCTGTCCTTTCGGAGATAATCGACTTCGAACTTTTTTTTCTGTTAGTTGTTACTGATGTCGAATTTACTGTTTGTGATGGAGTATATCACTATATACTAAATATCGCTTTTTAGGGGTAAATCATCATTCAAACCATGATTGTCATCTCAGTATACTAAAATTACTTATTTTTGTAACTAAACTTAATCATAAATATCTCTTACAATTACAACATTTAATAACATTGCAGGAGCAAGGGAACCCTCACGTCTGGCATATCCCAATCCCAAATAATTGATATATATAAAGCTGAAGAGTTTGTTTGTTTGTTTGCTTGAACGCGCTAATCTCAGGAACTACTGGTCCGATTTGAAAAATTCTGTCAGTGTTAGATAGCTCATTTATTGAGGCTATAGGCTATATATCATCACACTACGCGGACGAAGTCGCGGGCAGAAGCTAGTAATTGATATAATGTGTAAGTAAAGTAAAAGTAGTCGTACTGACGTACACGTGCAGTAGTGTTGTAAGATGACATCTTCTACTGTGTGGTTACTATTTATCAGAATGTATGAGTAGTACACTTTTGATCTTACGTGACGTGACTGAATACGTCCACGTAGAAGCCGCGCATTTTCATTGATGCCATAATCGGGCAAGTCGGCGAGGGCATTTTCTCTTTATACTTCAATATAATAGAGCCCGTTTTGCAAATGTATGATTTTGCCAGTTTTTATTGATATGTGCCCAGAGCCAGAATAATAATCTGATCTTCTGCCATTTGCGGAAAAAACTATTTCGCTCGCCTCTATTCTCTGAAAGTCAACTCTTCGACTATTTAGTCGATTTCTTTCCACATAATTGTGTAGTAGATTAGGCGTATCTATTTTAGCAGTGATCATGTCTAGGTAGGCTTCAGCACAACGAAACTAGTTTCGAGCACAGGTACTGAACGACTGGCGTCGGCTACCGCGGCTTTTAGGTTAATAATATAAAACATTCTACAAAAGTCGCCGGTTTCCACCGTCTCAAAGCCTAGGGCTGTTTTGTGGAATAAGAGGGCAAACGAGCAGACGGATCGCCTGATGGTAAGCGATTACTGCCATGGACACCCGCAACACCAGAAGAGTCGCAAGCGCGTTGTCGGCCTTTTAAACTCACTTTTAACTAAAGAGTTTGGACTTCCGGTATAAACAAAACGTAATCGTTGTCACGCCGGTTTTCTGTGAGTGCGTGGTATAACTCAGCTTGAGCCGGCCCATTCGTGCCGAAGCATGGCTTTCTCATGGATTAAGCGTATGAAGAAACTCTTCCTCGGTACTATTTTTACATTATGTACCTACTATTCATAAGATCGTTTGCAGCATGTCGAGCTATTTGTTACAGGGTGATGGAAAGCTGTAGGTGATGAAGATAATACCAATGCCGTCATCAAGTAACTCAGATAAATTACAAAGCCCGCAACAGACACCAAATTAAATCCTCGTACAAAATATTAATCTTGACGTTGAGGGCGAGGAAAAAGTACCTAAAATTTATTAGTTTCGTTGTAAAATATACGCCGCGCGGCGCACTGTCTCTGGAGAATTTTAAATTGTCGTCATTTTTATAACAAAATTGGAATACTTTCTCGTACAAGACATCTGATGTAAGATGTCTTGTTCTTGAAATTTATTTCTAGTCAGAAAAGTGTGTAATATTTTAGACGTATTTACCCAGGTACTCGAATATCAAACAATAGCTTTCGTTTTGATATAAAAAGTTTCAAAATATGAACATGTTTATCAAACAAGTTATAGAAAAAATATTCGTCTCAGTGAAGCCGACGCCTACTGGAAACGATCAGGAACGTAGAAATAAATGAAGTAGCACTTCATCACACGTGTTATTGTATTGAAAACATACGGATTCAATGCTCTCTGAATCAGATTAGATCTGACATCATAGAATCAACTTGGTTACTAAATAACATCAATGGAGCCACGATTTGTCGATTCAATTAGCATCCACAACAAATTTAGGTAACAGTGTCTCTGTAGACCATAATTAACATGACTTACCGTGGTCGGGGACTTGTATGTCATAGATAGTCATAACATAATGGCTAAGTAAGTTTGTAACTAGGTACTTCGGTAAACCCGCTCACAGAGTTAGTTTGGCAAGTTAGGATACTACGACCGCACACCGGGCACAACAATAATAATGACCGACCCTATCCATCCATTTCTAAACCATCGATGTTAGGGTTACCAGATGTCAGGAAATTTCTTTGTTTGTCAGGAATGCAGCTGTTGCACTGTCGTGATTCATTAATTAATATTTTTTGTATTTACATTCACATACACAATACAAAACAAATCAAAACCACATGTTTTGTACTTCTTTTAAAACTTACAAACTTCTGTAAGTTACATGTAATTATAAACTATATTTATTTATCTGGGAAAGGAATAAAAAAGATTAACTATAAATTACCACTTGCAACTAACAGTAAGTAGACATTATCCTTGGCTATATCTGACTAAACTACTAACCAAACACATAGGTACCTTTGGTCACCCCGAGACCCGATCCGAACGACACGAATTTAATTCAGGAATTTTGACAGTTATTAAACATTTGTATTTGGTAACCATTATAGCTGTAGTCGTGCGGTGTTTCGACGTCAAAAAAAGCAAAGTCAAGGATTATTTAAGATGACCTATCTTGTTGATAATGCCTTGTGGGACATTTATATGACCTACCGTATCGACACGATCGATCGACATGGTAGGACAGTTCCCATTAGGATCTATTTACTTTATTATTCATATCTATAGATCACCCCATTACCCATAGAATGGAGAATATGTAAAATAAACCTTTAATTTTCTAATTAGGTAAGTACTACCTACGTATTGCTATTTCTTTTTAATGGCAATACATGTTAGACGGATTCTATAATGTAATGTGATACAATTGTAAACAGATGGTAGGTATCGCTCACCCTTGCTCATGTCGGGCGGGGGCGGGGGCGGGGGAGGCGTCTTACGTCTTGCTCGGGAAGTAACAGGGTGTATTAGTAGCTGAGATTCACTGAGATTACACAACAATGGATGGTAATTTACACAGAATCGTAGTGATTTGGAGGCAGGTATGCGTAAATAAGAAGATTTATGTGTTTATACTTACATACTTATTTGTATACATATATTTTATTTTAAAAAATACACTACGCACTAGGTGCAAGCCCTTTGTCTGGGGGCACTATACTAACATACAATTAACGGACACAAAGACGGAGACAAATATTGGTCTTAGCCTATTTTCTCCTCAGGATACAATCTATCTCCTTGCCTAATTGTATCGAAATCCGTGAATCAGTTTATGCATGAAAAAAAAACAGAGATACTTTTATAATATTATAACTGTTTACCGCAATTTCACGAAGTTAATCTATGTTGTTGCCGGAGTCCAATTTATCTCTCTATCATGTTTCATTGAAATTGGTTCAGCGTGAAAAGCTTACATCTTTCATCATCACCACGTATTTATGTAAGCTACCTAACCTACTCGTATGGGGACCCGAACTAACTCACTCAAAACTTAATTATTGCCCTACTTATAACGCAATAATTAAAACACTAATATAAAATTATATTATGTTAACCTTTGAAGACCTAACTGCCTGAGTGTGGGGAGACTGTTGCGCCGAGCCTACACAGTAATGCGCCTGTACACAAATCAAATGCGTCAGCAGTGTCCCTACACGTACATAGACACAATTGGTAAACAACATTATTTTCATTTTATTGGATTTCTTCTAACATTTAAATTGGCATATAACATAAATAAAATTATGAATTATGCAATTACTACATAATTATAATTGGTTTTCAAAGTGGGAGACTCCTATTTCGGATACATAGACGCAGTCGGACTGTTGGATAGGGTTATCGTTATTTCATTGACTGCACCCATTATGCGATATCTAAGTGGGTTCCGACCCGATATGCCAACATGATGGATACCCAATCCATCACAAAATCACAAATCGAATGCATGTTTATATTGTCACGCTTTCCGGTAATGAATTGACATTTCTTTAAACAAAAATAAATTTTCAACTTAATAAAAACTTTCCGATAGTAATCGATAGGTACGCCGTTCTTCGTCTTAAACAATCAGACCTTTGAAATCTAAAAAAAGGAAGATGCCCATGTTTGTTTGCCGTTCTTAATCAATATGTATTTACTTTGAATTGAAAGTGAAACAGTTAAGTAGCGTCGACAAATATCCGAGTTACGATCAGGAAAGTTTGACAAACAAACAACTAAACTCGACAGAAATAGTGTTATCACGGCTGTAACGGCCACCGAATCCTTCTTAACGCGTCGGCGAAAACTTGGTGAGCTTTTTATAAGTCATTCAGTCAACACTTTTACGAGAAAAGTCGCTTAGATGTGGAAGTTTTGTAAGGGTTCTATTATTAATAATTATTGAGCGTGTTCAGATCGGCTTCTGGTGTGACTAAACGTGCAGGTGATTAGTACAAGTGAATAATACAACTATTATCCTATAGAATAAACGATTATCTAGTAAAATTTATTAGGTTCTCGCCCTTTTAGATATTACTTATAAAGGTGATCGGAGCCAACCTACTCTCAGTGGTTGGAGGTTGGCTCTAACAAAGCTCGGTCGGGCGACCGGTGATTTGACAAGATCACGATAGCGTATCCACTGCAACATAATGTATAATTCAGATAAACCTTCATACAATATTTGTGATATCAATGCGTTAATAGGTAATATAAAGTTATAACTACTATTCTAAATAAGATTTATTTTCAGCTAATTGTCTCAATACCAACCTCTGTAGGTTAACCTTCTTACTTTTAACGACTTTTAACTTCACCCGACGCTGCTGCTGGCTGCTACCTTCGTCTTTCATTCATTGTGTCAACATGTCCAAACCATTTTATCACATTCTTTTCTATACGTGTCACATCAACTTCCAGTACATAACTTTGTCTGATAACACTGTTTCTACATTCTTTGATAGTTTGAACATTGATACGGTACGAAGACTACCTATTTGTCAACCCGAATTATGTATCGTACTTGTTTTTTTTCAAAAACGTTGCCCCCACACTACGTTTTTCTCATGTATCGTGCTTTTACAAACACAAATTCTCACACACACAAATGCCCAGATTGTAGGGAATAAAACGACCCGACTCACAACGCCACCATCAGCAGGACATTTCCCTTTTCACGTGGGAGAGCCATGCTTCGGCACGAATGGGCCGGCTCGACCGGAGTGATACCACGGCCTCACAGAAAACCGGCGTGAAACAACGCTTGCGTTGTGTTTCGCCGAGTGAGTTGAGGTTACCGGAGGCCCAAACCCTTTTAAGGCGGGCAGCGCACTTGCGACTCCTCTGGTGTTGCGGGTGTCCATGGGCGGCGGTTATCGCTTACCATCAGGTGATCAGTTTGCTCGTTTGCCCCCCTATCGCATAAAAAAAAATGTGAGCATGACAAGCTCAGACCGGGGCACAAGATTTTTACAGGTAAATATAGGTACTCATACAGATTTTTTCATCAATATCTGCACTGCAGCTCCGTGTGGGAATCGAACCCATAACATGGTGGCGCAGAATCTAATCGCTCAGTTGCTACGCCAAACATGTCAATACTTGTGTATTTTAACCTCGGGCTCTTCACTTCACCATGTACACGACCCGCAATGTTAGCATATTTTGATGGACGTAGACGCGTTCTACCAAGTTACCAACTGATGTGATTGAAGTCTTGTGTACGACTGCGGCTGCGCTCGACGAAATGTGCGGCCGTTTCGTGGGGTGGCCCACGTGTACACATTGTTTGTGCTCGATTCCGACGTTAAAAGGCAGAGACAAATATGTTTTGTATCACGCCCACGTGCACTTTACACAGCACCGTTGACATAACAAAGTGAACATTCCGAGAAGGTTTGAGTAACTCTAGAGCTATTCTTGAATCAAAAGACGGTGAACCTCTTGCAAACCTGTAACTAGATATCCTAATTCCTTTTAATTCTTATAAATACACAATGGAGCGTACCTATGTTGTATCTAGGTAAGATATACAATGAACTATGGTTTATCATTTACACAGTAGGTACATGATTAATACTTGCTCAGCTTGCGTTACGGTTTTAAGGATTCAGCTAACCACATCAAATTATATTGTTGCATATGCTATAAAGGCATATGAGTAGTACAACGTTTTGGGATCGCGGAATTGGTTTGTTACGAGCATATCGATAAACCACATGGGTACCTACTTATAGTTTTATAGCTTTAAAAACACCGGCGCAAACTCGCTCGGCGGCGGCGCGAGCGGCATGAAATAGATTTAATAACAAAATCAAGCTCCTATTTAACATTGCCCGTTCAGAATGAAATCTCATTAATTTTTTTGGGCTTTACAATTTCATATCTAAGTCAATTAGTCTGGAGTTAAATTGCTCCCAGTTTTTTAGAGGTTAGGAAATATGAATAAAATTTTATTTATTTCGTGAAAATCTTCAGCTAGGTACGAACAAATATGAATAATTAACTTGTAAGAGGGCTACACACGCATTACTCACAAAGGTATATAACTATAACTTAAAAATACTGAAATGAATATTAAACTGCCTCATTAGCCTAGTGGTCCCGAGCGCGACTGCTACGCTAGAGGTCCTGCATGGGACCTAAAACATAACGGAGAACTGTGGGTGTACATTAGTATACGTCTGCCTAACCCTTCGGGGAATTCAGGCCTGATGGCATGTACATAAATAAATAATAATCCTAATTGTTTGTATGAATATTCTTATATAGCTTCTGCCCGCGACTTCGTCCGCGTAGCGTGATGATATATAGCCTATAGCCTTCCTCAATAAATGGGCTATCTAACACTGAAATAATTTTTCAAATCGGACCAGTAGTTCCTGAGATTAGCGCGTTCAAGCAAACAAACAAACTCTTCAGCTTTATATATTAGTATAGATTTTTAGAACTTGTAGTGTCTGAAGATAATATACACAAGTTTAACTATCAATGTCTCACTCTCTTTCTTTCTTTTAAAAAACGTTGTCTGACACTATAGTTTTCTCCTGTATCGTGTGTACGTCTACAAACCCAAAATATTCACGTACAAATACACCCGGAACATCTAGGCCCTAACTAACTATAACTATAATATAAACAGGTCATATAAATGCGTGCGCGGATCGAACCCATAACCTGTGGTGTAGTTAAACTGATTGCTGAGTGCCAAACGTGTCGGCAAAAATCACTAAACAGGCGGTTGATTGATATTTTGAGGCACCAAGAAGAGTTGACCATCCATGGAAACGATCAACGATAATCAAATGATTAAAATTGGTTCAAAAATAAGGAAGTTATAAGTAACCATTTTAATGTAATGCTAGACAGAGAACTGCTGCATTAGCAATTAGGAGTACCAATCTTCACTAAAATCTTTAATCAGTTATCAGAACTTTCTTAGTCAACTAGCTGATCTGACAGACGTTGTCCTCTCCAAGTTTCAACTAACCACCTCGTAAAATCTGGTTTTCCATATTTTTAATACACTTAGCGCCATTGACCTCTGAATACCTTATTTCCGACCTATAAATTACTTGATTTCAAAAATTTGTTCACTTGGTATTGATGTGAAGCATGGAAATATAAACAGACATACCTACATAGATAAAAATCTCAAATAACTGTTTCGGCATCAGTAAAGATTAACGCACGTCGCAATATTTTTATTATACATACATACGTGGTATATTCTTTGGGTATATTATTTACATACTATCACGCCTGTATTCCCCGAAGGGATAGGCAGAGGCGTACTAATGTACACACTCACAGTTCGCCGGTATGTTTAGGTCCCATGTAATAGGGGGCGAGCCTATTGCCATCAACCGGGCACAAATTCCAAACTCCGAGCTGCTACTGGGAATTTCATAGAAAAACCTAATAACACTTTGCTCGACCTGGGAATCGAACCCAGGACCTCTAGCGTAGCAGTCGCGCTCTGGACCATTAGGCTAATGAGGCAGTTATATTATATTATAGGTATATTATTTAATTATTTGATTAGATGGAAACTCTTTAGTTTCTCAAATAAAATGGGCTCACTGTATCTACACTATGGGGGTTTCACATTATAAAATGAGTTACCTACTTTAAGGCTGGATGCTTAAAGAAGAAAACAATAATTGTCAAAATTGTCAACTCAAAATGACACCTGATATGGAATCAAATTTCATTGAGGTAATAAAGATGTCGTGTTAGTCCGCTAGAAAATATGTTGTCAATCTTTATTTACGTCTTTACCCTACTCAAATATTTATTTTTACACCGGCTGGTGCTCGCTGGATAAGTCCTATGTATGTCCCGTGATGCCCTGTATAAGTAAAGTTAGAATAACTGTTCTAATAATCAATTCCTGGTCACAATAACGCTTTCTGATTGATCTGCTTTATTTTCTTGTTTTATCTTATTTAGGCCTTGTAAGTGTATTTTTTTAATTTTATTACTTGATTCTGTTATAATTTTTGACCCGTGCTAGTCTAGTACAGAAATACTTAAAAAAGAAATTTACTTCAAAGGCTATTTTTCAAAGTTAACGTTTTCAATAGTTAAAATGTTAATAACTTTTGATAGAGAGAACCGATTTGAATTAAAGATAGCCTAAATGTTAATCCAAGAAACAGGCTATGAATTCCTGTCCACTTCCTCCAATTCTTTTCAGAAGTTCAAGTTCAAGTTCAAATGTTTTTATTTCAAATAAGCTTTTACAAGCGTTTATGAAACGTTGTGATTCTAGTTGCACGGTTCCAAAAGGTCGATCCTATGGAGAAGAATCCGGCAAGAAACTCCATGGACACTCTTTTAAAATAAATGAATTACAAACTTCACTGGTACAATATTGCGATAACAAGATGTGAGGACGTTGCAGGATGTCCAAGTTTGACCGAGGTCGACTATATTAAACGAAGATTCACGTTATTTGAGAATCCGATGTCATTTCTAAATAAAAAACTATGTGGTAAAAACGCACACCATCAAAGCGACAAATAAAACTAGGTGTCTACTTAGACAAGCCACAACGTACACACATTTACAGTTTCTGTTGTGGTAAACAATACTTTCCATATGAAGACATCTCGATATGTAGTAGTTATCATTTGATGCGTGATCAAACACACAGACAAAAGTTCCAAAATTAATAGAAATGGATTGTGTTACTGATATTGAGTCCCCCAAATTAGTTTATTTGTAAATATAAGCAATGTACAGACACGGGCCACTTACATTCTTATTATTTGTAAAACTAGCCTCTACCCGCGGCTTCGCCCACTTGCAGCTCAAAAACCAACAATGATGATCACTTCTTTTTATGGGTGTATACATTAGAGAGGTCAAGCTGTATCTCACGTACCGTTTAATTATTTGAGATAAGAAGTATACCAGTTTTTAATTTGGAGCAGTTACTTTCTAACAGTGATAACAATATTAAAATCTATTCAATAGTTTTACGCCAACCCGTAACAACCAGACAAACACAAGAATTTTAAAAATCACATTTTTGGGTTCGGAGACCCAAAATAACCCTCTTGATTTTTTTTAAATATCTTCAATGTACAGACACAGCTTTTTTCGCAGGGTTGAGACATATAATTTCTTGTCGATTGTTTTAGGCTTAATCTAAATCCGACAAAATTTTCCTAGGACCTCAGAATTTAAAGATAAAGAAGAGAAACCCATTTCAAAATGCTTAAAACTTGTTGGCGATATATTTGAAGTAATATTTTTACGGTAATTTCTAACTAAAGCATCATTCAGTACCTACCTACCCACCTACTGCTTTTCTTTTTTCAAATCCATTTTCATTTACTTCGCTACGAGTTTTTTTTCTCAGTGAACAAAATAAAATATATAGGTACTGTTATATTGACAAAATATAACACCAGTAAGTGAAAAAATAAACTAAATACCCTAATAAGGATGACTTTTGTATCTAATTGCCGCTACGCCGCCGCAGCCGTTCCGCCCGCCGTAGACCCAGACTCAGACTCGACTCGCTACGAGCTACTACGACGGCGTAGCGGCGCGCGGCGAAGAGGTCCGCCCCGTAGCCACGTAGCACTGTCGGTTGGACTACGTAGCACTGTCTACGAAATTATTGATAAAGGGGAACTTTCTATTTTCAGTGTTTTAATCAATCAAAATCCGTTATATTTCGCATTTCTTTGTTATAATTATTAAAAAAAAAACACATTATAATAGACAAATGATAATTCGATTTTTTTTAAACAAATTTTAATACCTATAAACGTGCAACACAATGACTTTAGATGTGAATAGTGATTAGTGTTCGGTTTAAAGATTCTTTATTTATTCTAAAGAACAATATTCACTTACGAATAAATACAATGGTATGTGTATCATATTATTAAGCTATCCAGCTACCATTACAGTATATGTATATAGTACAGTATGGGTAGATATAGTGCGAACGTTACGCATTGAAATAGATTACGTATTTTTTTATGGGCAATTATCTGGGATAAAAAGAGTGGTTAAGAACATTACATAGGTATCATAACAATATCATTGTAACTCATGTTGTATGGCGAAATTTTGTGTGTGTTTACAAAAACTTGTCGTTTCCGATAAGGTAAAGTTACAATTTGTTTTTGAATACATTAAAAGAAGAACATTTCTTAACAACATTTGTGGGTAAGTTATTATACAGTTGTGCCCCTGTATGCATGTATGTTATGATTTATAAGTTATATTATATTGTATTATAGTATTTGACATAATATAAGCCTTTTAGCCAGAAATAAAAATATAAAATAAATAAACCACTAACCGATTGTGCACAGTTCCAATGCTTTGAAAAATATATATATTTTTGCAATTTTTCGTTTTTTTTTCTTGTCCAGAATAATTATGGCGACAATGAGCCCATAGAATTCCTTTGCTTTAGACTTTCGTATAAAATAAACAACAAGAGAGAACAGTGTAATGGCGTTCATTCAGCGGAACATAACCCATTCTTATTTTAATCTCTCACTGATGCAATAATAAATCGTGAAGAAATGTCATTGTATCGACCTTGTCCCCCGGCGGTGCCGCCAGATGCTCACGACAGCTCCAGAGAACGAGTTGCCTCGCCTCTATCATTATTTATATGAAACACTAGGTACAGTTTAGACATATCGTACTCAATATTGTATCTAGGTTGTGTGGCGGAGATTACAAATTGCGATAGCAGCGGGCATGCTATTTTTATTTCTATCCTTTGTTGTACCTATTTGCTTTACTTAGTACCTATAGGTATAATAACGCGGTACCTACACACACAGTAACTGTGCGTTAATAGACACTTGAAACAGCAGTAGAAGTTAAAGTATGTGTGTGTGTGGCCCTGATACAGTATGGAATGTCGTGTGACTCCCTTTTCATGTATGGTTTCAATAACAAAACGGGACATGGAACTACAATAGGGAACACGGGCTATGGCCATACACCATGCGGGCTAGTGAATTGTTTGTCATGTCCCAGCCCCGTAGCAAAAGAGAACTCTGCTGCCAATCCCCGCACATAATCCCTTTTAAACTAAGCCCCACTCGGCACTCGAGGGAATAGACGACGCGCCGTGTTCGTGGGAAAGAAATATGTATAAAATCGATTTCCAATTTCATAGAAAATTACGTACAATGGAATGTAATATGAGTGTAAAAGAGACTTCAGTATCCCGATAATAAAATGAATGACTAGCAAACGCACGGTCGTGAAATGAGTTCACAGTCAGTTAATAAGCAACTTTATTGTTAAACATTATTGGTTAGATATTAATATGTGTAGCGTCCTTCTTCAGAACTATACTAGAAGGTAAAATTGAAGGAAAATGAGGAAGGGGAAGACCTAGACACAGTTTTGTGGAACAAGTTAAGGAAAGGGTAAAAGCATAAGATTGAGAACAGTGGCGTTTGCTCCACCAAGAGCTTAGCTCTTAAAATAAAGAAGAAGCATCCTACTGACATAAGTCTTAATATACCTATTTACTTTTTTTTTCTTTGTAAGTCTTGGTAACTCAAAGTTAAATCATGGCTACTAAAACTCGATTACAAAAATACAGAATCGGTATTAAAATAGGTATATGTATTACGAGTTATGAGAAATCACACACACACACACACACACACACACACTACACCAATCACACATGAACTTTTATACTTCTTAATGGACATTCCGCATAATGACAACAATTGAACTATTTTATTTTATTCTGATTATTATTATTTTATTCTTTTCTCTGTTTGTATAACATAAATTACTTTTTTCATTTGTATAAGGTTAATTCTTATATTGCATAAACTTGAACATAAATTCTGGGAGAAGACACTGGCTTCTGTAACACAGGTTTGTTAACCTAGCGCAGGAGTCAGGGCCTCACTATTGTTTTGAATATTTTATTATGTCAATAAAGAATTATTTATTTATTTGTAAGTATAAAGGAATAAAAGAAATAATGTGGAGCGAGACAACTTTATCTCGATCCGGAATTCTGACAGTGACATTAAATTGTAAGGAGTTTCCATTACCTGACGTATTTACCGCACGACGGGAAACTAAACGGTGTATTACGGGAACCTCCGGGAGACAGCCCGCTTAGCCCCGACCAGCTGTTAGGTAATTGCTCAGTAAATATTAATGAGATCTAAGTAACTGCCACAAGAACCCAAGGCGTACGATTAGTTATTCTGTGCCTGTGCCAGTCTTTACTTAGCGCTACGTTTCTGCCAAATCTTAAAACAAGGTTGCCGAGTTGTTTTTACCTTTCTTTTTCTTCTTATTTAGTTGTTAGTATAGAAAATTCAATTTGAGAATCAGTTAAAACTTTCACCAAATAAACTTCCAAAAAGTTGCCGTCCAGACAGGTAGCTAACTGAAACTTAAGTATTGGGAAACTATTTTGCTACTTGGACATAAAAAAACATTTTAACCTATAAACAATCCTGCCGTGCTACATTCCAAAACAAAAAATAATGTATTCGCGGCGCACGCGCAACAGTAGCTCCTCTACAAACAAGCACGAAATAACACTGAAACAACAAAGCGACATCATCCATAAAAGTTATTTTTATTACTCCCAAGAGTACACGTTAACATTAGCACGGTACGTATGTATACACATGACGAAGTATGCACGGTTTGTCGATGTTCTGGCTCACGGGGAGCCGCTGCGTAAGCGCCGTCAATTTGCTACGCGATGCCACGCGGCGGCCGCCTGCTACGAGCGGACCCCCCATTGTCGCACATAGTTACCTACTGTTGAGACCGGCGACCGGCTAACGAGGCTGCATGCCATTCTGTACCTACTTTATAACACGGTAGTTTTTGTCGTAGAATAATCAAGGAGTAGATAGACAGAACAGTGACTCAAAGTCTAAGCTTTACAATCTTCTTAGATTACGTTCCTGCTGCCAGACTCACCTCTAATAAAAATTTTAGCATCCATAGTCGCATTTGAACTGACGGCGTCTTGAGGGATTTGAACCATTACACTTTTATGTGCGTCTGCTAAGCAGTAAGTAATGGCTAAAATGCCAAATAAACCGTGAGCCCGCTGCCCTCGTATTCACGGATACGTTTGTCGCGGTTCTTGTACAAATTACAGCTAGTCTATCGATAGACTACTTTGTAATTTACTAAGTAAGGCACTTAATGAAAACTACTCCACAGTAACATGTTACTTAATACACTAATTCGGCAGTGCATTAATTAGGAGAACTGATGCGAGCACGTTTAGAGTAGCGGGCCGTGTGTCGTACGTTCGATTCGCAATTGAGAGATATATTAATGTGATCCACAGATATTTCTGGACGGGTGGCGATGGATACTTCTGAAAAATAAAATAAACTTCAATAGTGATGATCGTCATCCACATCCCGGGCAGTCAGCCTCACGCAGTCAGTCATCGAATGGCGAATCTATGTCTATATATCTATGTATGTTCTGCGTCTCTCTCTCTCTCTCTCTCCAGGTATCATTAGTTTAACAACAAACGCAGTGAAAGTGCCACAAATCTATATACTAATATATAAAGCTGAAGAGTTTGTTTGTTTGTTTGCTTGAACGCGCTAATCTCGGGAACTACTGGTCCGATTTGAAAAATTCTTTCAGTGTTAGATAGCCCATTTATTGAGGACGGCTATAGGCTATATATCATCACGCTACGCGGACGAAGTCGCGGGCAGAAGCTAGTAAAGTAATAAAATGTGTTTTGTGCATTTAAATAAATTTAAAAAAAAAAACGGCTGCGCTTGACAGGCTTCTGACCGCTGCATAATTATAGATATGATACGAGCCGGGGCTGCCTTCGCCTTTGCCTAAACCGCACAACCGGCAAATACGATACGGCCCCTATATAATCCACACTTGCGGGACTAAACCGCTATGCAGCACTTGTTATAAACATTTTTGAACGTTTGTTGAAATAGTATCTACGTAAGTATGATATTGTATAAACTACGAGTATAATATATATATTATATACCCGTAGCACAGATATTACATTCGAATATACGCTGCATATTTTAAGAAGTGTACCTACCTATTTGATAGTTCACCGTATCACAGAATTTCACAGATATTAGATATTTCTGTGAAATTCAGTGATATAATCGTGTTTTATGTAGGTATGTTACTTTCAAGTCTATTGTGTTAAAGTATAATATATCTCTCCTGTAGGGCTTCAGAGAAACTAAAAGCAGCACTAAAAGCGCTATTGTTTCCCGTTATAGATCGCCACACTGAAACATCTTACAAAGTACCTGCGACCACCTACGCGTTTCTAGAAAAGCAAGCCTTTATTCTAGTGATTCATGTTCGTTGCCTTTCATTGTCGCGGATTGATACAAATAAGTAAGAGAGCATCATAAATCCCGGTTCGTTTTACATCCGGTAACTCAGTAGGTACTTATATCTTCTCTTCTTCTTCTCTACTATTATAAAATCTTTAAAAAGCTCTCTCTGTACATTGAAGATATTAAAAAAAAGAAGTGGGTTAGGGTATAATTATAAACGTCTCCGAATCCAAACATGTGATTTTAAAACTCTTGTCTGTTTGTTATGGGTTGGCGCAAAAACTACAGAATAGATTTTAATTTTGTTTTGTTTTTCCTTCACTAAATAACTTTATAAAAATTAGCATAAAAAATGCAAAAAAACATAAAAAGTTTGTTATCACTGTTAGAAAGTATATGCTCCAACTTAAATCCTGGTGAACTTCCTATCTCAAGTAAGTAAACGGATCCTGAGATACAGTTTGTTTTTTTATAGAAGAGATCACAGCTTTTGGATTTTGATTAAATTATTTTTGGGACACATTTCTAATACCTATAGCTTCAGTGAGCGAAGCCGCGGGTAAAAGCTACGATCAACTATAAAAGTTCCCGCTTTGAGTCTGTACTCAAGTGAGACAGTTGTGGCTCGTATAATCGTATTTCACTTGCCATAAAATGCCAATGAAGATATCAATTTCATAATGACTTATAAAAACACGAAACGGAAAACGAACCTTCAAAGCCGGTTAATCCAAACTTCAATTGAACTGAACAGGTAGGAAACCAACATGCGAAAATAAATTGGTAAATCGTGGCGATTGTTTAAGCAAATCTAATTTGGAACACGGAATATATTAGATTATGATTTTATGCACCGGTTTGTTAGTTACTGTTCTATGGAGGAAATTAATTTACAAGTTCCGTTTTAGTAGACTCCGCATGCTTGCAGCTGTCCCGGATGCACTGGTTACAATAAAATACTATAATGCAAGCGGTACCTATTGTATTGGGAGTGCCTCGAACGCGGATGCCGGTCACCTTGTCAGCGAAAGGCCGCGGCACTGTCACCGGTATGTAAACACGCGCAGGCGGTGGCGGGGCGCGCGCCTGTGCCGCCACGAAGCCGCTCCAGAACTGCGGAAGCTCGCGCTACTCGGCACCAACACGGCACGTCAGGTGCAGGCGAGCGGCCGCCGGAGCCGCGCTGGTCGGCGGCGGGCACGTGGCGCGGCCGGTGCGGCGCGGTGCATGCGGGCGGCTCGTCGGGTGCCGCGCGCGCCGCGCACTGCCGCGCCGCCCCTCGCCGCGTCGTATCGACGCCCGCCGCCGCCGCCCTCCGCCCAAACTCTACCATATACATGTGCCGAAGTGCTGATGTGCCCGCTCCTGTCCTGACTCACGATGCGATCAAACACCTATATTAGGGATATTATAATTTTATTCTCCTGTCCGCACTTGAAAAGTTGAAACATGTTGCAGTGTCGGATTATGAGCTACTTACCTCTACACTCAAACTTATTCCGTTGAATTATTACCGACTTTTCTGCATATAGTTAGGTACTACAGAACAGAATTTAAGAGTTATCACTTTAAAACTTTATAATTATGTTAATTAAAATTATTTCTAGTTTGTGAATAGAACAGGAATTGATATATTAGACTCTAGGCAAATTTCGACATGGCGGGTGGGACTCGCGGTGGCTTAGAGGTCATAGCGTCTGGTGTACCTAACCAGAAGAAGCGGGTTCGAATCCTGTCCGCAAGTCGATATTTTCTTTCACTAAAATAACTTTATAATCTTAGCATGGAGAATTCTAAAAAAAAAACAAATGAAAATTGTCAATGTGTATTAAACGTCTTCGTTACTTATATAAATTTGAATATATTTTGCCATTTTAAAGACATTACATTAATGCTGATGATATATATATTTCTATGCGATAAATAATATGCATTATTTTCTGTATTCAATGAGTGCTGCACGTAGTGTATATGCACGAATAGAAAAGCAAGTTGTGTTGTGAAGTTGTGAGATATTATTATGATAGGCGGCAGTAGACGAGAGGCGGCTTCCTTTGAGGAAGCGAGCGGACGCCGCGGAATTGAGGTCAACCTCCAATCGTTGCCATAAATTGAGCTGGCAGCGCCCGCAAGTCCGGGCTGATGGTAACATTGTTAACTTCACACATACCTTATGTTTATGTAGCGTATAAATGCCACGTTGCCATGTGATGTATGATTGTGTACTAAGCTGTCAGATGGTTACAAGTAGATAATTTTGTGCTGATAGTTTTAAACCCTTATAATTGTCATGTCCGCCCAAACATTGAACGCTTATTTCGTGGATCCGATATGGTCTAACCCTTGTTGCATACATTTATGCTATAACGCTTACCTTTTAACCTAGATTTTGTGTACAGGTTTTTTACAGATTACAGTTAAAACAAAACGTTTTATTATAACTGTTCGTTATCGAGTTGTTTTAATAATTCTATATTACTACTGCAACTGTACAGGTATATTAGATAGGATAGAAAATAAGTCTTGTACAGATGAACACAGTTTTATAAAATCTGTGAAATATTTGCGGTCTCAAACAAGGAGTTTAATTAGCACTGCTTAGCTTATTTTGTTTAATTTATCCTCTAATGATTTGAAATAATGTATGCTTTGGAATATATAGTCAAAGATGCTTTGTAACGTGGCGGAGTGCCGATGCCGCCCTGCCGTCGTACAATATGTAAATGTAGCGCTTCTTTTTACGGAACATGCGTAGCTCGTGAATATTTTAGCATTATTTTATTTGTCTGAGAATTATTCTTTCCGGGTTTCAACTTTCAACATACCTTCCTATGAGTATTGTATAGTATCTGCTGGGGTCATGAACTTTCCCACGCTAATGTTAGGAAAAAAATCACGTAGACGCGCGGTGGCGGCGCCGCCCGCCCGCGTGTTCAGCCCGCCCAAATAGCGGCCATTGCATTTGACAATTTCCTGTGAAGTTTATGCACGTAATCTCTTCTAACTACTCTCCCGCTTTTATTAGTTGTAGGTAATCTTAACACTTCGAATTTTTTTTGCATTTTGTAAATGCTTGTCTAAATCGAATTTACCTAAGTAGGTAGGTACTTAGTTTAGATTATAGTTTAGATATTAATCTAATGAGAATTCAGTAGCCGCCGAAGAGATGAGTAACACAGCAAGTTTTCTTGCAAGAACTAAACAACATGGCACTGCAGAATTGTACACGTCGAATGCTCAATGATTTGATACTAAATTGGCCGGGCCGGCTCGACCGGAGTGATACCACGGCCTCACAGAAAACTGATATGAAACATGAATACTTATGTTGTGTTTTGTCCAATAAGTGAGAGTACCGCAGGCCCAAACCCTTTTAAAAGGCGGGCGACGCACTTGCAATTCCTCTGGTGTTGCGGGTTTCCATGGGCGGCAGTAATCGTTTACCAGCAGGTAATATCCCCATGATCGTTTGCCCCCACATACCATAAAAAAATACTTACTATATTTTTCTTTTTGCCTTTCATTGATAGTTCAAGTTATTTGCTCTCGATAAATAACGAAGTACGAATAAGTACATTACGAAGCTTGGTAACCTAGCTAACTATATACTTATATATACACATATAAATCATTTGGTACTAACTACTACAGCTACTACACACAGCGTTTACACGTAGAAGTACCTAGTTTGTGCTTCAGTCATTGTTTAGGTAACTAACTGAACCTATGTGTAACTTCTGAGTATAAATCCAAGTGTGAGCATCGCTTAAGGCGTTTTCCGTTGATTCGTTGGCGAGTTTAGGGAGGGATTAACAAGGATCAAAAGATCTGTTTTGAAAGAAAGCTTGCTTCCGGCGAAAGCTTGTAAACACGACACGCATACACGCTATCGGTCTTAGTTACTTATTAATGCCATAAAATCATGAATTCTTAAAACTATACGACATAATTTGGAAACTTGTATAGCAGATCTCTTGGAAATACTGCTTAATAAAAGGTTTCACTATCGATTAGAGTTCGCCTGCCGGTGTTCGGTGCTACTAATAGCTACGTTGTAACACTGTCTGTGTCACAGAGTACTTCGACACCTGTCCGCTCTGGAACAAATTGTTCTGATAACGGTGACAGCTTGACTATGTGTACACATCATAAAAACCAGACTTGTCAATTTAATAAAGCGGAGACGTCACAGCTAGCCGCCGGCGCCCGCTCCCCGCGCCGACGACAAACATCAGATAATTTTCCATCGTTACGGAGCACTTGGCACACGACGTGTCTTGGTGGCGCGGCGTGCTCGAGTGTGGCGTGCGTGCCGATAAGGGCGGCATGCGGCAGGGCGCGCCTCGTGACGCGTGCCCTGACGTGGTGGCTCGCTAATGAGCGTGATGGCCTCCCACGGTGACACAAAATGAGATAACTTGTCTCGCATTCACCGAGAAATTGCTGAACATCGATAAGTTTTTCTTATCGTTAACCTTTATTCTTGAGGAGTTTAGTGAACGATATAATGTAGGTACCTACTCCTGACAGAGCTACTCACTATATTTCCCAAAAGGCTACGCAGAGATGGAGCATGAGCACAATCTGTTGTACAAGTACGGCTGTGGACGCCGCCTGTGACTACTGAGAGATATTGAGTGTATCACTGTGGATGACTTGATTGTAACTCTTCTACGTAACTTCATGTTGCAATATAGAATGACGACAACAGACAACGCGTAGGACGGCAAAATATAGATATGTCATTATATGGTTCGCCTAAGCTTTGCTTTAAAAAACTTTTTACTGCTTGCTTTGAGTAAGGAACCCATCTTGACCGCACTACTCATGCTTTACTCCTTCTCTTCTGTTTGCTACCTTATTGTAGTGATAACATTCTAGATAAGTTCTTGTACCGGTGTACGTCTAACAGTTTACTTTATCGGCCTCTATTCACACAATGCTGCATGCATTTCTTTCCTGCAATTTTTACGATGTCATATCAGTCCATCTAGCTGGCTGGCGACTGACACTTCTGCGCACAGTCCTCGGCGGTCTTCACTTCAACACTTTCTTGACCCACCTGCCATCGGTTCTTCGACTAATGTGTTCCGTCCACCTCCACATTGCTAACCTTAGTGTGTTTCCGAATGTCAAAATTCCTGACCTTATCTCGCAGTGTGATTCCTAGCATATGCTTTCTCCATCATTCTTTGAGCTACTTGCAGCTCGATGATATGCTGATATGCCGGTTATGTCTGACAGTGATTATGTATAAATATTGTAAAAATACAAAATGCTCGAATTGAAACTAAGTAGGTAGGAAACTAACTATGCGCTACACTGACATACAAAGGCTATATTGGAATACTGAAAAATACCCCACGCGTAGTTGAATATAAAATGTACCTACCACAACAGAGGAGAGGTAGGTAATCCCCCAATAGGTATTCTTTCAAACAAACCAAAAAGTTTGTACTTTTTGGCCAGCCAGAACTGACGTGAATCTCTTTGAACAGAAGAACTGGTGAACTGTCGTTTTAACATAACATCCGGTGGAATTACAGTATATTACGACAAAGTTGATGTTATCGTGGTGGTGGTGGTGGTGGTGGTGGCGCGGTGGCGCGGTTCGGCTCGTACGGCGAGCGGGGCGCGCGGTGCACTGCTCTGCTGACCTACTTCGCGACGTTAATCGTATCACGTGAAAAAGCTTGCGTGTGCCGGTCGTTCACCCGCCGCCGTGCGCCGCGTCGGCAGCGGCCCTTTAACCCCGTCGAAGCCGCGCGAATCACCCTTTCCTGAGTGGAAGGCCACTGAATGGCCTCCGCCACAGCATTAGCAATAGCTCACGTTAATGTCCTGCTGATGGTGGCGTATAATTTATTCCCTATACAACGTGATGTTGTACGACACCGACGTATAAGAATGTAGTATACCGGTACACCACGTTATGCTCGTAATGAGTGCTGTCTGATGGGTGTGGTCAGATCTCTACCTATGGTGTAATTATCCCTTGTTTTGTCTATTTTTATTATAATAGTATTAATACTTCAGTTTTAGATGCCGGTTTGTCTTACTACGAAGTTACTCTTTCACCTAAACTGCAAATGAAAATTTGTATATTTTTATAATTAAATAAATCAGGAGTACTTTGACGCCTAGGCGTGACAATTTCTCTTTATGCTTATACTTATTCTAGTTCAATTGTATGGAGATGTTCAGTTGAAGGAATTACAGGAATTTCTTTGTTTGTTCTATTTGTTTTAGTCGATACGAATGCGATGCGACATACCTGCCCTGATCAGGTCGTTGATTTAACGCTCACACTTCACCTTTTTATGCTTAGATATTTGATGTATAACTGTAAAGCAGCTCCATCGACACGATGCTGGTGCGTATTAAAATACTTGTGCGAGCACACGAGAATAGTTGCGTGCTAGCGAAGCGTAAACAGGTGACGTCATAATAATAAACAACGCTAAAATACTAATATTATGGATGATTTATTACGACACGAAAGTCGGAGCCAGCGAGCATCGAGCCGATAGCCCAGATGGCGACGACGACGCCCGCTTGTCGCTTCCCGCTTGCAGTGGAGCGTCGTCGCTCGGATTCCGCTTACACAGCAGCGTTCAGCCGAGTCAGCCGCACAAAGCAAAACGAGTTTTTTTATGCATTCATACTTAGCTCTACGCTCGATACAACATATCGAAAAGCCGCTACACCGCCGTGGTAAGGCAGGTTTTTTTAGAAAATACGCCAGCCTATGAAATTCCCAGTAAGAGCTCGGGGTTAGGAATTTGTGCCCGGTTAATGGCAATAGGCTCGCCCCTATTACATGGAACCTAAACATACCGGCGAACGGTGTACATTAGTACGCCTCTGCCTAACCCTTCGGGGAATACATGCGTGATGGTATGTTGTTGTTGTTATGTTGTATGTAGGTACTTAGCATTGCATGAAAACTTTACACTTAAGTAGGTGATGAGTTCGAAAGTAACGTGAAATCTATCCCATAAAAAACTGTCTGTAATTTATTACTTGGTGGGTTACTGTAAACGAGCACTGTAACTGCATATATTTTGCCGTAAGTATAACCATAGCAATTAAAAGCGTGAACAATAAACCATAACTCAAAATATTTTCCATCTTTTTTATAAGCACCGTAGTAGGTACGTAGGTCTGCTGGAACATAAGCGTAGCTATTACAGTGGCTTTCTATGGCCATTAGACAGAAATGCGATACGAGGCACAATACCGGAAGTAGGTCCCGGAAATACCTAAAACATAAAATATGCGAACCGCATATTTTATGTATATATATATTTTGAAAAAATGCGACGTATCGTCACGGGAGGTTCAGTAACCATTAGATACTTACACATTTCAAAAAGTTATTTCAATACTTAGTCTAAATTGTACATACAAAAAATAAATTTATCGTAAAAAAAAAACATTTTTGATAACAAGTGTTTATTTAAATACTCTAAAAATAAAATAAAACAGCAACCATTTATCATGGAAAATATCAGTTATCAAAATCTAATACGTATAAGTATAACCACGAGGTCGTGATCGATTCCCACAGGACACAAATATTTATGTGATGAATATAAGTGTTTGTGTTCGTCTGGGTGTTTCCTATGTATTAGAAGTATGTATTAACAAAAAAATGCATATAAGTATTATATCCATTGTCTAGTACCCATAGTACAATTTCTGCTTAGTTTGGGACTAGATGGTGCTGTGTAAAAATGTTGCAGAAAATGTATTTATTACTAGCTAACGTCAAGTTTCAACTAACCACCTCGTAAAATCTGGTTTTCCATATTTTTAATACAATTAGCGCCATTGACCTCTGAATACCTTATTTCTGACCTATAAATTACTTAAGTTCAAAAATTTGTTCACATGGTATTGACGTGAAGCATGGGAATATAAACAGACATACCTACATAATATGTAGGTATGTCAAATATGTATATGTATGTATATAGGTATGTATCTCAAATAACTGTTGCGGCATCAGTAAAGATTAACGCACGTTTCATTTTTGTATTGTTATACATACATACGTGGTATATTCTCTAAGTAGCTTGCGTTGTGTTTCGCCGAGTGAGTTGAGGTTACCGGAGGCCCAAACCCTTTTAAAGGCGGGCAGCGCACTTGCGACTCCTCTGGTGTTGCGGGTGTCCATGGGCGGCGGTTATCACTTACCATCAGGTGATCCGTTTGCTCGTTTGCCCCCCTATCCCATAAAATAAAAAAAAAAAAGATGAAAACTTAGCGCCACTTGCACCAACTTCTTTTTGTGTTTAAATTGTATTTAAACACAAAATTTATATGAAAAATCGTGTTTAAATACAATTTAAATATAATTATGAAGTTGGTGCAAGTGGCCCTTAGTTTCTCAAATAAAGTGTGCGCACTGTATCTACACTATGGAGGTTACAAATTATAAAATGAGTTAAGTACTATATGGCTGGATGCTTTAAAGAAGAAAACAATACCTAATTGTCAACTCAAAATGACACCTGTTATCCTGTTATCGAATCAAATTTCATTGAGGTAATAACGATGTCGTGTTAGTCCGCTAGAAAATAAGATGTCATTCTTTGTTTACTTCTTTAACCTACTCAAATATTTAGTTTTTACACCGGCTAGTGCTCGCTGGATAAATCTTATGTATGTCTCGTGATTCCCTGTATAAGTAGAGTTATAATAACTGTAGTAATAATCAATTCCTGGTCACAATCAAATCAATTTCTGATTGATCTGCTTTATTTTCCTTGTTTTATCTTATTTAGTCCCTGTAAGTGTATTTATAATTCTGGATTCTGTTATAATTTTGGATCCGTGCTAGACTAGTACAGAAATACTTGAAAAATAAATTTGCATCTATGGTTATTTTTTAAATTCAACGTTTTCAATGATTAACTTTTGATAGAGATAATAACTTTTGATAGAGAGACGAATTGAATTAAAAATAGCCTAAATGTTAATCCAAGAAACAGGCTATGAATTCCTGCCCACTTCCTCCAAATCTCTTCGGTAGTTATCATTTGATGCGTGTTCAAACACACAGACAAACCGACAGACAAAAGTTCCAAAAATAATAGAAATGGATTGTGTGTGTTACTGATTCTGAGTCCCCCAATTAGTTTTTTTTTATAGGATAGGGGGCAAACGAGCATACGGATCACCTGTAGTAAGCGATAACCGCCGCCCATGGACACCCGCAACACCAGAGGAGTCACAAGTGCGTTGCCCGCCTTTTAAAAGGGTTTGGGGCTCCGGTAACCTCATTCACTCGGCGAAACACAACGAAAGCGTTATTTCACCCCGGTTTTCTGGGAGGCCGTGGTATCACTCCGGTCGGCCCATTCGTGCCGAAGCATGGCTCTCCCACGTCAAATATATTATTATAGTTTTATTGTAAATATAAGCAATGTACACACACGACTCACTTACATTCTTATTATATGTGAGATTATTTATTATTTTATATGTAACTAGCTTCTGCCCGCGACTTCGTCCGTGTAGCCTGATGATATATAGCCTATAGCCTTCCTCAATAAATGGGCTATCTAACGCTGAAAGAATTTTTCAAATCGGACCAGTAGTTCCTGACATTAGCGCGTTCAAGTAAACAAACAAACTCTTCAGCTTTATATATTAGTATAGATTCGGGTCTAAGCATGTTGTTAACTGTTAAGGAGTTACCTCATTAGGAGTCAACTTTCGGTACTAAAGCCATGTCATGGTGGCACTTGATTGGATGATCATAATTAAATTCATATACAAACCTGCGCTGCTAACCAATGCGGATAGTATACAACATTTCGTGTTTGTGCTGTTAATCTCTGAGGAGTTCCTTCGTAAGGTAAGTAAACTTGAAACCGGTTATCATACTTGAATGCGTATACAAAATGTCATGTCTCTGCTGATGACCGGTGAAGAGTACCTTTATGTGTAGCTAATGCTGGACGTAAATTCAGGTCAAGCTTACAATGAACTGAATCAACACGTAAAAACAACTCTGTCGGATAGGAAGAAGTAAGTAGTTCTAATGTAGTTTGCAACATTTTAAGCATTTTTCAGGCTCATATCAAGCTTGTAATAGGTAATCTTATTCGCCATCTGAAACGGTACAAAATAAGCTATTGTCTTCGCTCTATCAATCCTCCACTACGCAGATATTTTCTACGTGAAGTATGGCAATGATTTGCACTTACGATAACACGACTTTATTTTATACCTACTACTAGCTTTTGCCCGCGGCTTCGCTCACATGAAGCTATATTAGGAGTAAAAATAGTAAACCAACATTGATGATCTCTTGTTTATATGGGTCTGTATACATAAGAGAGTTCAAGCTGTATCTCCGGATTCGTTCAATTAATTGAGATAAGAAGTTTACCAGTTTTTAAGTTGGGGCATACCTATATTTTCTATCAGTGATAATAAAATTAAAACCTATTCAGTAGTTTTTACACCAACCCAAAGTACAAATTTTAAAAATCACCCTCTTGTTTTTTTTTAAATATTTTTAATGTACAGACACAGTTTGTTTTTTCAATTTTATAATAGAAGAGAAGAATTCTCGACAAAAATAGCAAGAGAGGAACACAAACGTTGCCAAACTTTTTCGAAAGTAAGTATTCGCTAAAAAGTACTTATAATTTATTATTTTCCATAATTTGTGTAAGATAAACTGTTTAGCATATTAAAATGAAACAACTTTTTACGGATTTTATCGCGGTTTATTGATAATATTTGGTTCCCGACGTTTCGGATCCTTTACAGCATCCATGGTCACGGGCAGACTGAGGTGTTGGACGTCTTAATGTTAAAATTACTAACAGCTAGGTACCTTACATTTTTGTTAATTATTTGCGATCCGATTCACATGACTTACCTTTTAGTGCCACAAAAAGTTAGTTATTAGGTATGGTAGCATCGTACGACATAGAACTAACCGTAAGGTAAGTCATGTCGGTTGAGAGGCAAAGTAACATGCCTTTCAATAGATGTTACTGACGTCACCTTTAAGACGTAAGTTCAGAATGTGAAGGCAAATTTCGACATGGCAGGTGGGACTCGCGGTGGCTTAGAGGTAATAGCATCTGGCGTACCTAGCCAGGAGACGCAGGTTCGAATCCTGCCTGCGAGTCGAATTTTTCCATGTATAGCATATTGTTCAAACCGGTCACAGGACTCCCGTTCAACAAACACGTAAATAAATATAGCCTGTTTCTCAAGGATATTGTAGCATTCTAATGGTGATATCATTTTCGAAATCGGTCTAGTAGTTTTTATTCGTTACAAACATACAAAAACACAAATCTTTCCTCTTTATAATATTAGTAGGTAATAGGTAAGTATATATATTTTTTTAAGTAGGTCTATTAAAAAATAGTGTCTAATAAGTATACTATCCCATCGTGCCTTTCTATTGCCATTCACTTTGCACTTTTGCAATTGCAGTGAGTTGGTCAGATCAGGGTCAGACTACCTATAGACAACGATTATAATAAGACTAAAACCTAAAACCTGAACAAGGCTCTCAAAAAAGTGTGTTCCCTTTTGACTTTTACACGCATTAACAGCGCGTCAGCATGACAGACTGACAGGAAGTTTCAAACCGAAACCGTCTTCCGAGTTAACAAGCGTGCGAGCGGGGAAAAGCCGCCCAAGAGCGGCCGCCGCCGCTGAACATGGGGCGGACCCGCGGGCAGGAGTTGGACGCGGGGTCCATCGCCGTTTGCGCCGTGTTCCGCGTGCTCATCCTGTACTCGTGCATCCTCTTCGTGCACTCGCTGCTATACTGGGGCAGGCGCTACCTGCGCGCGAGCGCTGCCCGCCGCGCACGCTTATTGTAATATGGCACGCACACGCACGATCACTGTACCTGACCCCGAGTTCACGAGTAATTTGCTCCTGCACTCCGCGTGGCTCGTCTTCCTGTACATGCTTCTGCTTACACTGTTTGAATTGGTGGAATTGTTGCGTCCCAAACCTAGGTGTGTTAGTCCAGCTTGCACAACCATCCCGACATGCCGACCGACCGCGCATGTGCGGAGACCCTGTTCAATATGCACTATTTGTCCTGAATGTTCGAGGATGAGTAATAGACGCCGGAATCGCTGCCATATGTTATAAACAATAGGTAGTATTCACGCTTTTTCTGGAAGTTATGAATCTGTGCTGAATGTGCTCCACACAGCTAAACCCAGTAAAGTGAAATACGTAGATACCAAGTGAATTAAAATGAGGTTTTTTGAGTAAGATTTTTTAAATTTACATCATTTAATTAACTATTAAAATGTACATAACTTAAGAAAGTCAGAGGTGCGTGCCTTGGATTTGAACTCGAGACCTTGGACTTTGCAGGCCAACAGTCATATTACTAGGCTATCACTGCTTTCACATGAACTACCTTCGTAGTAACCACAGATAATAGAATACTAGTAGTAACAATATCCTAAGGCGCGCGTTGTCTTTCTTTTAAAAATAACGTTTCCCCACACTAGGATTTTCTCCTATACCGTGTCTGCGCTTACAAACACATACACAAACGCCCAGACCCGGAAAAACTACCTGTAGATCATACAAATATTTGCTCCATGTGGGGATCGAACCCACAACACGTGTTGCAGAAGCCGATTGCTCAGCCGCTACGCCAAACGTGTCGTGGAAATAACTTACGATTCCGACAGTTTATATTGCACTGTACCTAGGTAGCATAAAGTTTGACTAAACCAATAGTGTGCCAATAGTAGGTAATATTAGTAGGTAGGTAGTTATCATTCTCAAGTACGTACATAATAGAATAGAATCTAACAACAACTTTTACATTATTTTCAGTAGGTAGGTGCAATATGCGAATCTGGTTGAATATGGAACTAAAGCAACAACAAACAAATCAACCACTAAAGGATTAGGCAAAGAAATTACAGTTTTTCACATTGAATTGGTTGAATAAAGAGTCACTGAGGAAAGCTATTGTGGATTAATGCAGCGCAGCCGAGTCTGCGTCTCGGCCCTACGAGTCGAAGGTTGAAATTCTGAGGCTTTTCAGTGTGTCAAAGAGTGTAGTAAGGTGTGTTAACAAGAATGTTAATTAAATGTAAAAGAATTGTAGGTATAATAGCTGCTTTACAAAATAGCTCTGTTATGTAGCTAATAGCTGAAGGGCTTCCAGCTGGATTGCCATTGCGATACGTAATAAAACCGTTACCCACGTTTATTTGTTTTGTTGAATGACTTATTTGCATTTACGATGAGCGATTTGTGTAAAAACTTAAAACGTTTAGATATACTTATTTTCACGGATTTTTGCATTAGTTTTGGCGGGGTAATTTTTTTTTTTAAAAAAAGCTTACTAGCAATGCGGGTCGCACATTACTAGTATTCTTGTTAACCCCTCGTGCTAAGCTAGATTGCTTGTGTTACGAGTGGGTTCACGTCGGTAGTGCAATGGGTGGGGTTCGAACCGGCAACCACATGATCGCAAGTCCGACGCCCTAGCCATTAGGCTACCGCTGCTTATTAATTACTTAATTTCGGGATGGAATATGTTTAAATTGGTTAGGTTAGGTTAGAACTGTGACCAAACGACTTAGGACGAGAACCGGCCAGAACCGATGTAGCCATTGTGACGAGCATAGGCCATTGTTATTGTTATGCCACACAACGCTCTTAGCGGCGAATTTTGGAACTAAAATCCATTCAACATTTTATTTCACGATGAAATGCATTGTTTTACACTCAGATTATCTCAGGTTTTACAAGACAGTTAAACATCAATCCGTTAAATTGATGAACGCAAAATATTAACATACATGCTCTCACAAAAAAAAAACCGCGTGTTGAAGGCTGTTTTTTTTTTATTATGGCGCCACACTTTCTGTTTATTTGCCAGTGTCAAGTATTAGAGTAATCAATTATGTAGTAATATTTCCCATCATGGGATTTTATGGCACCACACTTTTTGTGTTCGCCAGTGTCAAGTATAATGTTGTTCAGCTGCCCCAACAAAACGGTAGAAACTTTATTGAGGCTTCGATGGAGTTTAGGAGTGAACCCAAAATGTCACGATTTTCAATTTTATATCATTTGCCTACACTCTCACACGTTCACGAACACTTAATGGTTAATTATCAGCCATAATTACACATTAAACTTCGCAGAAATTCAAGTTTTGAAAAATAATATAAAATCGACAATTGTGCACTTTTCATTTTCCCGCCTAAACTCCCAAAGGCTGAGGTTGAAGGTCACTTGTCATTTATGACAGACAGAGTCAACTCAATGACATGACATTGACATATTAAATTGATTTCATTGTTTTTGATTTTGCAAGTAGGTACCTACTTATTTTAGTTGAAATAATTTCAATTTATAGAGAAACAGTAATATTACTACTAGAAAGACAGATAATGAGCCTCCGAAAGTTCCACGTTCACTCCTTGAATAGAAGAAAATTTTAAAATACGCTTGTAAATTTGTACTTTGCCTAAAAGTGGTATCTTTGTAGCAGCGGCGGTTATTTACCACCGAGTACATATTTTCGCTGAAAGTGGTGTTCATTATTTGTTGAAAGGTAATATAATTATCCTTGCGACAAACTTTGAGAGGTTTTCTACATATTCTTGAAATATTTACTTCTGCCAAAAATACAGTAATAGAAATTCGCAAAAATCAATCAGGGTCGCGTTGTCAATATATCAAGTGTCCGACTAGCAATGAAACTGTTTCATAATCTACACATTCCCTTTGATATGAATATTATTTATCAACTAAACCAATGGACAAAGAGCAACATCCAAAACTTGAAATAAAAAAATTTTTGTTACAAACTGCCTGATAAAAGAACATACATTTCTAGATAGGTACATAAAATTCCCCTTTTTCCTCATAGGGGTAGGTACACAGAAACTACAGAATGCCACAGGCTACAATTCTTGCTTAGGTACTTCTTTTGCTTTGTCCACACTCATACTTCTTGGCATATAAACATGCCAGTTGTGGTTAGTAAGATTAAATCTATACTCTATATACTAATATATAAAGCTGAAGAGTTTGTTTGTTTGTTTGCTTGAACGTGCTAATCTCAGGAACTACTGGTCTGATTTGAAAAAATCTTTCAGTGTTAGATAGCCCATTTATCGAGGAAAGCTATATATCATCATGCTATGCGGACAAAGTCGCGGGCAGAAGCTAGTTATTAATATTTATATAATAAAAATTAAAAATATAATCCTAGTGCAGTACATCTCTGAGTCTATCTATATTAAAAAATGACAATTTAAATGCACTATTAAACATAAACTCACAAATCAAAGTACTGTAATGATTTTCAGACATTATTTAAGAGCAATGAAAACTGCAGTAACGGTACTTCAGGAGATGATGATGAAGCTCGGCCAAACTCCGGAATATGAATGTTTAGCTCAGGTATTATTATATTTATTCATAATGGATGTAAAGTTTGCATCGTTGGTGGCTGCGGCTATGCGCTTGTGCTGGCCCAGGCGAGCACGCTTTGTGAAGTAGCGCAGGTGCGAGGGGCCATGTATGTAGCTGATGGTGGCCAGGCGGTACTCCTCGCACAGCTCCTTCAGCAGCGCCAAAGCTCTATCCATTTGCAGACCTCAGATCATTACTTCATTATGCTAGAATTGAACTATTACTATATACTATTGAATAAATTATAAAAACTAAATTGTAAAATAAATCAATGTTATAATCTTTGTTGAAAGGAGTATCTTAGATGGTTCTTGCCGGTTCTTCTCCATAAGACCCACTATTTGGAACCGGGCACCTAGTTTTTGACAATTCAATTCAATTCAAAAGTACCTGTATTACTGGTCTAAGTGAAATAAAACATTTGACTTTGACTTTGAAAAAATCATGTTGTGTGTGAATGCACACAAATCACAACATGATTTCGATTATTTTATTTGATCATTCTCATGACAATTAATTTTTATGCCGCCTTACATATACATACATACTTACATACATGAATAATATACTTACATACTTGTTTATTCACGAGTATACAGTAAGTTGATTGTGTTGGGAGGAATATGTTCAAAAAATGTTTTAACATAGGGTGCAATATTAAAATAATCTTAGGACTATGTTTTTGTGTTTCTTTTGCATTTTACATGCTAAGATTATAGTTATTTTAGTGAAGGAAAATCGGAAAAAGCTGTCACCTTTAAGACGTTAATATTCAGAATGTGAAGGCTAGTGGTCATAGCGTTTGGTGTATCTAACGAGAAGACACAGGTTCTAATCCTGTCTGCAGTAAAAATTTTCCTATACTAAAATAATCTTATGACTAATTAGATTAGAATTAGAAATAGGTATATGATGAAATGATGGGGATATAATGTTCTAATGTATTCATTGCAATTTTGATTGATGAACCATCCTTGCGGATTCAGACAGGACCGAAACACCAGGCGATGTTCGACTACCGCTGTATCGCGTTCGGGGTAGCCGTGACGGCGTCAGCGCGCTCCAAGAAGGAGGCCAAGCAGGAAGTGGCGCGCCTCATGCTGCAGCAGCTGTCGCGCCGCGGACACGCCGTGCCGCCGCCCTACGCGCTGCCCGCCACCGCCATGCACGCCGACCCTGTGGTATGAGCTCATTTGCCTGCTCCTACATTTGAAGTTCCTCTTATATGGATAGGTAGATAGAATGTCATTGCAGATTCATTACTATAGTAGGCGTAATTAGATGGCAGCAAAAAGTAAGATTATGTATTATTGGAATTTGCAATGAAACTCCCAGTGTAACAGCGCAAGTGTAGCGTCTGAGCGATCGGCTTCTGCGCTGCGCTTGTAAATGCACCTACCATGACACAGGAGAAAATGCTAGTGTGAAGCAACTTAAAAAAAAAAAAAGAGTTTGTGCATCGTTAATGGCAACAGGCATGTTGTCCCTATTACACGAGAATCAAATACGTAGGATAGTTTACACCAGAGTTCTACAGTACCTCGACCATGAGTTTTTCCCAAGTAAACTCGCTAGCGACGCCGTAAAATATTTCTATGGAAACCCCACCAATGCTTCTAGCGGTTACGTAAGGAACTAAAATCGGTAACATGAGATTACAGCGTTTCGATGCGTAAAAAACCTACCGAAAGCAATTCTATAGCGACTCGGATTTGTATGGAAGATAAACAAATTTGATTCCATGAGTCATTACTTTAACATACTTTATCGAGCAAAACTATTACGATAGTAGTTACGTTCTCACTGTCAAATTTTGCCGTGAATGACTTACTTCATACTTTCATACTTTAGTTTTGTTGTTAATAATGTCTGGGAGAGCATATTTAGTAATATAAAAGTCACTTAAGTATATCGACTTATCAAACAACATACCATCACGCCTGTATTCCCCGAAGGGTTAGGCAGAGGCGTACTAATGTACACCCACAGTTCGCCGGTATGTTAGTCTCATGTAATAGGGGGCGAGCCTATTGCCATTAACCGGACACAATTTCCAAACTCCGAGCTGCTACTGGGAATTTCATATAAAAACCCAATAATACTGCTCGACCTGGGAATCAAACCCAGGACCTTGAGGTCCTGGGTTTGATTCTGGACTGGACTGGATTTGATGGGCGTAGCTCAGGACCACTAGGCTAATGAGGCAGTTATTTACCAAACAAAGGCTTAGTTTATTATTCAAAATTAACAAAAATACAAGTAGGATTAGTACCTACCTAGTAGATACTTGCCGTAAGTAGGAAATAATGCCATTACATTGGTTTATGTTAGAGAGCAACAAACGAAATCACACTATTACGAATACATCAGTACATACGATCGGGTTACACGGGAAAAGGAGCATTATTTTGTTTTTTTGTTCACACCTTGATAGAAAAGGATGACTACATACTTAATGCCAACCTAACGACATGCTACGTAAATCTACGATAATATAGAATGTTACAGCACGATAACGTTTAATGGTAATGTCGTCGCGCATCGGTCAGATGATGGCGAGCGCGGGCGCGGCGGCGGACGCGCGCAGCTACGTGGCGCTGCTGAAGGAGCTGTGCGAGGAGTACCGCCTGGCCGCCGTGGGCTACGAGCTGGTGGGCGACACGGGCCCCTCGCACCTGCGCCACTTCACCATGCGCGCGCGCCTGGGCCAGCACGAGCGCGTCGCCACGGCCACCACCAAGAAGTGCGCGCGCCAGCTCGCCGCCGAGAAGCTCTACTCCTACCTGCGCGAAAACCTCGCCAGGGTCACCAGGGACTTCAACGAGGTGAGCCAACTGTCTGTCTCATACTGGGTGGAACGAATATCGACGCACAAACCCCATGAAAAGGCTAACCTTATGTCATAAATAACATTTTGAAAGTCGCTATTTGACGGCACTATGTATGAGGGTTGCTGCGAATATTAGCATCGGCAACAATCGATGCTGATGTTTAATGCCAACATTCAGGTTGCAATGTCGGAGTCAAAGTCAAAATCTTTAATTTCCATTAAAATAGATACATTTCAAAAGTCAAACTAGTTGCACGGTTCCAAAAAGTGGGTCATATGGAAAAGAACTGGCAAGAAACTCCATAGATACTTTCTTTTTTTTTTATATATCAAATCAGATTACAATATTAAGCTTTTACAACTTTGTTTTAAATAGCTGAGAAAGATGCAGTTTGATGTGTAAGATTCATGCTGACCAGCCCTGACAGACAGCACACGTTCACGAGCATGAGGCGTTTATCAGCGTGGTTCGACCCAACCATATTGTAGGAAATAAAACGACCTGACACACAACCCCACCATCAGAAGGAAGGCAGGACACAGCGCAAGTCACGTGGTTTTAACCAATCGTACTGTCAATAAATACAAAAAGTCCTTTTACTCGGGGAACTAACAAACATAAATTGGTTGGAGGCTAGTGCATTATTTATTGTGTGACGTGTGTTTACGTTACTGTTCAAGGGAACCACAGAATGTAGTATTTGTAAAAAATCACACCGCGTATCAAACTTTGCATATTACGAACCAGATGAACGCAAAATGAAGTTGTAAAGGAAAAATGAGGGAATTTCAAAGAAAAAAAATCTAATATAATTGGCATTTGTTAGGAAAATATACGTAATAATAAATATTAACACCAAATTTCAAATTCATATGAGAAGTCAGAAAATTATTGAAAACAAAATTTTGATAAAAAAGCTGACTTGGGTGGCTACTCATTCCTTTGTTTTCCATTAGTTGTCAAAATAAAAATTATAGTTTTTATTTACTCAACGAGCTCTAAAGAACGAGACGTGGGTTAAAATTATTATAAATGTAAGTAAATACTAATACTAAGTTGACCGCAGGAGGAAGCATTGGTGCGCGCGCACGAGAAGGCGATGGAGCGCTTCACAGACACCAGGGAAGAGCAGCCGCGCCGCCCCGACCTCGGCCAGATGATCTCCGAGTACCACCTGGGCCTGACCGCGCGCATCGGTGAGTTGTGCTACTAGTGCGTCGGGCCGGCGCGCGGCGCTAGTGTGCGAGTGCGCGAGTGACGTCACTAATGCAGCCCCGCCCACAGACGACGAGACGCGCGCGCAGGCGCAGGCGGCGCTGGAGCGGGCGGGCGCGGGGTCGCCGCGCGGCGCGCTGGCCGCCGTGGCCGCGGCGCTGCGCGTCTCCGTGGAGTACGGCGGCCTGCCGTGCGAGCCGCGCGACGACGCGGCGCCGCTCAGCGTGGTGCAGCTGGCGGGCTGCGCGCCGGAGCTGGCCTTCGCGGGCTGCGGGGACGCGGCCGCCGCGGCTGCCGCGCTCGACTACGTGCGCGCCGCGCTGCGCCGGCCCCCCGCGGCCCCGCACTCGCCACTCGAAACGGACGTACTCATGTCGTAATTACCAAATAACTTATCTATATGTAACCTAACTTAATTTCACTTATAATTACTATAAATACTTATAACAATGTTTTTACAGAATAAAAACAAGGATTTGTACATTATATGCTACTTTTATATAATATATTTTCCTTTCCATGGCGCTCCAGTCGAATTCTTCACAGGGTTTATCTTTCGTTAGGGTAAAATAACACCAGCTGTATGATTGTTAATCTTTATTGCCATAAAAATGCAGTAGTCCAAGTACACCACAGGCCACAATGGCCATCACGGCACAAGAAAGGTAATGATTACAGTATATTAGTCAACACACAATATTATTCTGATATTCTGCTTGTTCTTGGCTCCACTCAGGTATCACAGACTAGCAATATCTAGCAGACTGAAATTAGTTTTTTTTCAGTCTTGTATCTTTTATATAAAACTAGCTTCCGCCCGCGACTTCGTCCGCGTGGAATAGTTACTTAGTCTTAGCGGGATGATAGCCTATAGCCTTCCTGATGTATACCTACCTATACGTCGCCGCCGCGCGGCCGCAGCGTCGGCGCGCGCACTCTGTATCGCGGTCATGTTTTGTGTCAGTAATAAACCAGGCTTAAACTAGACGGACGTATCATTTCTCCCGCGCTCCATTCATATCATTGGCGACGAGGTGAACAATTACCCACGCAAACAATAATAATGAACGCGTTTTTAGGAAATCTAACACTATTTGACCATAAAAACAATGATTGGCAAATGTATAGAGGAAAGTTATCGCAGTTTTTGAAAATTAACAGTGTCGATGACAATAAAAAAAGTGGAATTTTACTGTGCCATCTTTCGGAGGAAACGTATCGTCTGGTGCTCAACTTAGCTTTTCCAAAAGATTTAGAAACATTGAGCTATGAAGAGCTGGTAGCATTACTCGACGGCCATTTTAAACCAAAAAAGTGCACGTTTGTGGACAAGGCGAAATTCTTTGGTGCTAACAGAAAAAAAGGCGAAACCGTGGTAGAATGGGCGGCGCGATTAAGAGGTTTGGCGACCTATTGCGACTTCGGCACCGCTCTAGAAACGAACTTGATAGATCGTTTCGTCCTCGGTTTGAGTGCAGGTCCAGAACGTGACAAGCTTTTCGAGCAGACCCCGTCAACGCTCACGTTGTCGCGGGCTATTGAAATAGCGGAGCAGGCGGCGTGTGCCAAGGAGGCGAAGGCCCTTTTAGGCAGTTCGGAGCCCATTTCAATCAAGGAGGAACCAGTATACCGCGCGAAGTTCCAGGGTCAACCTAGCCGTGGACGTAGTGGCGGCGCCGCCGGTGCCGCCGACACGGCAAATCGCCGCGATACCGATCGCTGCGATGTGTGCGGAATGAAAAATCATAGTGGCAATAAGTGTCGTTTTAAGGGTTATACGTGCCAAAAGTGCGGTGTAAAAGGCCATTTAAAAAAAGTGTGTGGTAACCAAAAGGGCTCCACGCGGGTATATCATGTGGATGCAGCAGAAGGATGCAGTGGTGACCAGTCCCAGGACCAGAGTTGTGAGGAATGCCAGAATTTTAGTCTAAGGTATGTGGCTGATAAGCCTATTCAAATTGAATTGGTTTTAGGTGATCAAGTAGTTACAATGGAACTAGATTCTGGATCGGGCAGCACTGTCATGTCAGATCAATTATACAATAAAAAATTCTCGCAATACCAGTTACAAAGTTGTAATGTAAAAATGTGCTTGTATAATGGACATAAAATCTCTCCACTAGGTTATTTTAATATTATAGCGAAATTTAATAAACTGCAAAGAATTATTAAAGTTTTTGTAGTTAAAAATGGAGGCCCTCCATTATTAGGTAGGGATTTCATGTCCACTTTTAATTTAATTATTACAACTAACATTAATTCGTTAATAAGTAGCGATAAGGATGTACGGGAATTGCTTCAAAAATACCCAGACCTATGGCGAGATGAGTTAGGATTATTTAATAAATTTAAAGTAAAACTACAATTAAAAGAAAACTCGGTTCCCAAGTTTTTTAAGCCTCGAACTGTACCCTTTGCCCTAAGAGATAAGGTCGAACAAGAATTAGATCGATTAATGGGTTTAGGTATTTTAGTTTCCATAAACCACGCTCAATATGCCACTCCGATAGTGCCTGTGTTAAAAGAAAACAACCAAGTTAGAATAGCGGGCGACTTTTCGGTAACATTAAACAAAGACCTTGTAATAGAAAAATATCCCTTACCCAGAATTGAAGAGGTTTTTGCAAAGATTGGAGGGGGTGAGTTATATAGTAAAATTGACTTAAAAAATGCATATAATCAGTTTGAATTAGACGAGTCATCACAGGAACTAACGGCAATAAACACACATAAAGGTTTGTTCAAATATACACGTTTAGTTTACGGCCTTGCCAACGCACCCGCTATTTTTCAAAAGTCCATGGAAACGCTATTAGCTGGAATAGACGGAGTAAGTGTGTGGCTTGATGACATATGCATTACAGGACCCGATAGAAGCTCACACATTAAAAGACTAAACGAAGTTTTAGGTAGATTAAGCAATGCCGGTTTACGTCTTCAAAAAGACAAGTGTCAATTTTTTAAAGAAAGCGTTATTTACTTAGGCTACGTCATCAGTAAAACGGGACTAATGACTAGCCCTGATAAAGTCAAGGCAATTTTAAGCGCTCCCGAGCCAGCCAATGTCACCGAAGTTAAAAGATTCCTAGGCGTCGTAAATTACTACAGGAACTTTATTCCTAACGCTTCGTCGGTACTAAGTCCTCTACACGAATTACTACGAAGCAATGCGCCTTGGGAATGGGGTGATAGGCAACGGCAGGCTATGTTGACAGTCCGCCGTGAACTAGCATCGGAGCGCGTACTGGCCCATTTCGAGCCGTCGGCGCAGCTTGTGCTCACGGTGGACGCAGGTCCAGCCGGACTCGGCGCGGTGCTGTCGCAGTGCGGAGACGACGACGCGCACAAGCGACCGCTCGCGTATGCATCGCGTTCGCTGACCGCCAGCGAGAGAAATTACAGTCAAATACAGAAGGAGGCGACCGCTATCATATTTGGTGTGAAAAGGTTCCATCAATATTTGTATGGTCGCAGTGATCCATTCATTTTAGAAACGGATCATAGGCCTTTGGTGTCAATTTTTAACAATAAGACAGGTATACCGGTAACGACAGCCTTACGGTTGCAGAGATATGCGATCACGCTATCTGCTTATAACTATGTAGTTCGTTATGTAACCGGTGACGATAGGACTCATAACGAATATGCGACTGTACGAAGGAGGAACCCTAGACATACCGACTGGGATGCGTTTCGCAGAGACCTGGAGGTGAATCTAGGGAAACCTATTGGTAAGCTGAATTCTGTATTAGATATTGAATTTGAAGCTGATAGAGTTACTAAGGGCCTGCATGCAGCGTGGACAGATAACTGTCCTGAGAAAAAGGCACTTGGTAAGAAAGAGCCGTGGTGGACTCCGGAGATAGTACAACTACGTCGAGATACACGACAGGCTTTTAATGCCGCCAAGGCAATTAACGACTTTTCGGGCTACAGTGCTAGCCTCACAAAGTTTAACTCGGCTGTACGAAGAGCCAAGCGTAGGAGCTGGAGGGGACACTGTCAGGCGATCGAGAGTGTTTCTGAAGGCATGAGGCTTAGTAAAGCAATTTCTACAACTAAGGCCATTCCACTAGCATCTATTAAGGATGGGAATGGTAAACTGGCTGAGACTGGGGAGGAGGTCTTGAATGTAATGTTCAAAACTCATTTCCCGGGATCAGTAAAACTGGATGATGATAAGGAGGACTCAGTGACCCTGGAGGAGCTATCTATTCGCACCACCAGGGCTGACTGGGATACTGCTAAAAAGGTGGTAGATGAACATAGGCTCAGGTGGGCAGTGATGGGTTTCCAACCATTCAAGGCCCCTGGACCGGATGGGATCTACCCTATTTTATTACAGGAGGGGGCTGAGACTCTGATACCGCACTTATGCAGGCTGTATAAGGCGTGCGTAGCGTTTGGATACATACCTGCGCGGTGGAGGAAAGTCAAAGTAACCTACATACCCAAGCCTGGCAAGGGAGATTATGAAGATGCCAAAGCTTTCAGGCCTATCAGCCTCTCATCGTTTTTACTCAAGACACTTGAGAAAATGCTTGATAGGTTTATTAGAGAGGGGCCACTAAAAAGATACCCTCTCCATGGACTTCAGTTCGCCTATCAGGCAGGGAAGTCAACAGAGGCGGCATTACATTACGTCGTAAGCCGCGCAGAGGCGGCACTGGAATCGCAGGAGGTTTGTGTCGGAGCCTTTCTTGATATCGAGGGAGCCTTCGACCGCACAACCTTCGAATCGATACAGCGAGCTGCAGAAAACCATGGCATCAACCAAACCATCATCAGATGGGTGACTGGCATGCTAAGGAGTAGGATGATTCACTCCACTCTTAGGGGGGACACACTCCACGTTAGGACGACCAAAGGCTGTCCACAAGGGGGAGTGTTGTCACCGTTACTGTGGTGCTTAGTAGTAGATTCACTACTAAGCAATCTAAATGAGGGCCCTTTGCTAACCGTGGGATACGCCGATGACATAGTTATACTTGTCAACGGCAAATTCCCGAACACGGTTTCAAATCTGATCCAAAGGGCTCTCTGTAAAGTAGAGAGATGGTGCGAAGAGAATCACCTCTCTATCAATCCAAACAAGGCAGTTGTCATTCCATTTACTAGGAAAAGACTGCTCTCAGGCCTTGGCCAACTTCGGCTATATGGCAAACAACTAAACTGGGCCTCAGAGGTAAAATATTTAGGGGTAACCCTGGATAAAGAACTGACGTGGCGAACACATCTGGACAATACCATAGCCAAGGCTCTAAGAGTCTTGGGTATGTGTCGCTCAGCGTATGGCAAAACCTGGGGACTTAGACCAAAGGTTGTGCAGTGGCTGTACACTATGATGGTTAGACCAATAATCACATATGGCAGCATTGTTTGGTGGCCGAGGACGCAACTAGGGATATGCAGGGAAGCTCTCGCTAAACTACAGCGAACGGCATGCCTAGCTATCACAGGGGCGTTCAAAACCACACCAACAGCGGCGATGGAAAAGGTACTCAACCTTGCACCGCTACATATTGTCATAGAGACTGAGGCCCGTCTTGCACTACACAGACTGGCAATAAATGGCCTGTGGGATAGTTCTAAGCCTAGAACTAGACACACAAAGCTTAAAATACAGGAAGGCCTTGACGAACTAACGAACATGCACTGCGACAAAATGCAGCCCATGTTTTGGTTCAAGAGATCTTACAAGGTTCATCTACCGTCAAGGGAAGAATGGATGAAGGGACTCGACCCACCAGAGGAGGGCAGTCTGATATGGTACACTGACGGTTCGAAAACCGAGTCGGGTACAGGGGCGGGCATATATGCAAGGGACCATAAGGTCAGTCAAAGCATGGGCAAATTAGCTACGGTTTTCCAAGCGGAAACATATGCTATTCTTGCCTGTGCACAACAGATGGAAAGTAGCGGTACCACAGGTAGGTCCATCTACATTCTTAGTGACAGCCAAGCGGCACTCATGGCCCTGACCTCCTACAGGATCGATTCAAGGCTGACCATGGACGCTGCCCGAACTCTTAATGAGCTGGGAAAGCGAAACAAGGTCAGGCTTGTTTGGGTCCCTGGTCATAGGGGTATTGTGGGCAACGAGCATGCTGACGAGCTGGCTAGGGAAGGTTCTGGAACCTCACTAATTGGACCGGAACCATTTGTAGGACTGGCCCCAAGCACAGTCAAAACGGCATTTCGGGAGTACGCAAGGGCGAGGCACATGGATGAGTGGTTGAGCCTCACGGGACTTGCTCACTCCAAGAAATTCATAGGTTCCTCATCGAAATGGCAAAATGCCATTTGGAACTCAAGCAGGCGGCAGGCCCGTCTTTTGATGGGGGCGCTGACCGGCCACTTCGGGACTAACGCTCTCCTACAAAAGATGGGTCTGACGGACACATCAGCCTGCAGGGCCTGTAAAAGGGAAATTGAGAGCATGGAACACCTTCTGTGTACATGCGATGCACTGGCTAGAAAGCGAATGTGCCTCTTGGGGCAGGGTTATCCAGGACCAGAGGACTACAGACTCATACCCCCAGGCCTCATTATAAAGCTTATGGAAGAGCTGTTTGAAGAACTGGGGCAGGATGAGGATTAGGTATCTAGGGGAAGCACAAAAGATCCCATTGGGTCGAAGTGCTCTGAGGCCTTGCTGCCTCGGCCCCACACAAGATAAGATAAGATAAACCGGTGACAATAATATAGTGGCTGATTATTTTTCCCGCGCGCCTTTAAAATGCATCACTAAGGTGGAAAATGATAGTAATGATACCTACTACGCGCTTCAGTTCTTAGACGAAACTTCACCCGCTATTACGATTCCGGCAATAACGCAAGCTACGGCGAACGATAAAGTGATCCAAACTGTCCGTAGGTACATGCAAAGAGGTTGGCCCCGAAAAATAAATTGTAAATCCATTTCCCCTTATTTCCTATGTAAGTCTGATTTGCAATTCGAAAACAATTGCCTTTTTAGGGGACACAAAATAGTAATCCCGTATTCCCTAAGAGAAAAAATGTTACGGGAACTGCATGATACCCATTTAGGTATAATTAAAACAAAAAGCAACGCCCGCAGTAGGATGTGGTGGCCCGGCATCGATAGTGACATCGAGCGTTGGATAGGGTCCTGCGCCACGTGCGCGAGCGTACGAGCCGCACCACCGCGCGACCCCCCCGCGCCCTGGCCCGCCGCAACCGTCGCTTGGCAACGCGTGCACATAGACTATATGACCGTAGGGCAGCGGGTATATCTCGTAGTTGTTGATTCCTATAGTAAATGGGTAGAATGTCTACACATGCAAAATGGAACTACAACGAAATCTCTGATCACTAAACTCAAGGAAGTCTTTTCAACTTTTGGTATACCGAATGTTTTGGTATCGGATAATGACGTCAAAATCAATTCAGTTGAGTTTAAGACGTTCTGCTCATGTAATGGTATCAAATACATAACGTCACCGATTTATCACCCGCCCAGCAATGGACAAGCTGAAAATTCGGTGAGAACTTGTAAAAAAATGCTAAAATCTATACTAATATATAAAGCTGAAGAGTTTGTTTGTTTGTTTGTTTGTTTGATTGTTTGTTTGTTTGTTTGTTTGCTTGAACACGCTAATCTCAGGAACTACAGGTTCGATTTGAAAAATTCTTTCAGTGTTAGATAGCTCATTTATCGAGGAAGGCTATAGGCTATATATCATCACGCTAAGACCAATAGGAGCGGAGCATCAATGAAGAATGTTTCAAAATCGGGATTTTTCCTTTTGAGAGCTTCCGATGCATGCGCTGCGTAAACGGTTAAAGTTTCGCAAAAATCATATATGAAAGAATTGTTCCGCTTTAAAAGTTCTAAAAAAAAGTCCGCGACAGCATATGTCTATCTTTTAAGGTTGGCTCACTATAACCGTTTTTATGCTAACTTTGTTCTAAAATTCGTTTTTTTTTTCTTTTGAGAGCTTCCGATGCGTGCGCTGCGTAAACGGTTAAAGTTTCGCAAAAATCATATATAACAGAATAGTTCCTCTTTAAAAGTTTAAAAAAAAAGTCCGCGACAGCATATGTCTATCTTTTAAGGTTGGCTCACTATAACCTTTTTTATGCTAACTTTGTTCTAAAATTCCAAATGCATTATTTGCGTAGGTGTTTTTATAAACATGATATTAATCCTTATCCAAATAAATACGTTATTCATCAGCCTTTAGAGCGTTTGTTTTGTATCCGTGTGGACCGAGCTTGGGTCCGCTCGGACCCAACAAACGCTCTAAAGGACATATCCTCATTTAGCGTTCTTTTATTATTCATGTTCCCGTGACATATTTTACTAAAGTTCCGCTCGGATAGGTACTCAATACTCAATTATCAACTAACAATATTGGCTATATCTTGAAGTGAGCTTCAATCAAAACATACTACAAGCCGCTGAACGGGTTCATCATCTTCTTACCACCTGCCAAGTTTGCTTGAACTTGAACGCGATAATCTCAGGAACTATTGGTCCGATTAGAAAAAATCTTTCGGTGTTAGATAGTCCATTTATTGAGGAAGGCTATAGGCTATCATCCCGCTAAGACTAAGTAACTATTCCACGCGGACGAAGTCGCGGGCGGAAGCTAGTGTATTATAAAAGATAATTTACCATTATATCAAATCAATGAATTGTTACTAGGATATTGTTTAATTATAGAAACACTGTGCACTGTACCACTGGGGAAACACCCGCTAAATTAATGTTTGGAAGAAAGTTACGATCTCGTCTCGATTTAGTTTTACCTTCAAGCGAATCTACTCGTGTTAATATACAATCGGTGCCCGGAAAAAGACAATTCATGATTGGTGATGTCGTTTGGACCCGATGGTACAGCGCACGAAAAGAAACTTGGTTGTTAGGAAGAATAAAAGATAGAATAGGCAATAAAATGTTCAATATTTATATAGACGGCTTAGATCTTTACTGTATAAGACATGTAGATCAGTTATTGAAGTATACAGGTAGCAATGATCCCACAAATACTAGCTCTGATAAGGTGCCTCATCAGCAACAGTCGCCGGTTAATCCAGATAGCACTAGTACCGGCCAAACCACTGCATTACCAGCAGCATCTGGTTCTTCCGTGGCGAATGAAACTGATAATGTGCCAGCACCTGCGACATGTGTCACAAATGAGGATAAGGAGGAAAGCCGAGATTGTGAGGCGATTGAGAATGAGGGAAGGGCAGCTGATAGTATAGCATCAACGCCGATATCGAAAGAAAAGCCCGAGACTCTTGTTGCCGAGGGCAATCAATCTCGAATTACGGGGGACTGTAGTGTTGACATACCACCAGCTCCATTACCAATATCCTCACGCCAAATGCGTAATAGAAAGGCGGTAGACTATAAGAAATACTTTTAATTATGATACCTATTGTCTTGTTTTCCTTATAACCTTATATTGTCACCAGGTTTGAAAATCTAAGTGTGAAGGAATGATGTATACCTACCTATACGTCGCCGCCGCGCGGCCGCAGCGTCGGCGCGCGCACTCTGTATCGCGGTCATGTTTTGTGTCAGTAATAAACCAGGCTTAAACTAGACGGACGTATCATTTCTCCCGCGCTCCATTCATATCACTTCCTCAATAAATGGACTATCTAACACCGAAAGATTTTTTCTAATCGGACCAATAGTTCCTGAGATTATCGCGTTCAAGCAAACTTGGCAGGTGGTAAGAAGATGATGATCCCCGTCAGCGGCTTGTAGGATGTTTTGATTTAAGCTCACTTCAAGATATAGCCAATATTGTTAGTTGATAATTGAGTATTGAGTATTCGAGCGGAACTTTATGTCACGGGAACGGGGAGGAATAATAAAAGAACGCTAAATGAGGATATGTCCTTTAAAGCGTTTGTTGGGTCGAAGCGGACCCAAGCTTGGTCAGCTCGGATACAAAACAAACGCTCTAAAGGCTGATGAATAACGTATTTATTTGGATAAGAATTAATATCATGTTTATAAAAACACCTTCGCAAATAATGCAATTGGAATTTTAGAACAAAGTTAGCATAAAAAAGGTTATAGTGAGCCAACCTTAAAAGATAGACATATGCTGTCGCGTTTTTTTTTTTAGAATTTTTAAGGAGGCACAATTCTGTCATATATGATTTTTGCGAAACTTTAATCGTTTACGCAGCGCATGCATCGGAAGCTCTCAAAAGGAAAAAAACCCCGATTTTGAAACATTATTCATTGATGCTCCGCTCCTATTGGTCTTAGCGTGATGATATATAGCCTATAGCCTTCCTCGATAAATGAGCTATCTAACACTGAAAGAATTTTTCAAATCGAACCAGTAGTTCCTGAGATTAGCGCATTCAAGCAAACAAACAAACTCTTCAGCTTTATATATTAGTATAGATAATGTTGTATCTAAGGATATTTATTAATTAAATAATTCTGCTTTACACAATAGGGATGTTGACTGTAATCAATTAAAAATATAATATTAATTTGAATTGGTAGTCAAAAAATAAAACCACGTTGAAAATCATAAAAAATAGTTTACGTGTTATTGAATAAGTGACGTCATGGTTTTTTTTATAACTACTATTCCAGTTCTATAATAGGCATGATGACTGATTTTCAAAAAGTGTTCTAAAATATTCTTATGTATATACTATTTCCGGAAAATAAATTATTTCTGCAATAAAAAAAGGTTTTTGATACAAAAATGCGATTTTAATTCAATGTTTTTAAATTAGCGCGAAAACGGTCGCTGGTGTCATGGCGTCTGCTTATGACGTCACTTCTATGTATGTTATGTTTTGGCACTGACATGACAATAGGAGATTAAAAAACTTATCAGATAATATTTTTGTTATTTTTTATTTAGACATGACTTCGCAAGTGTATAAGTGTGTCACACAACAAAACAATAAGATATAAATAACGTCACTGCATATAACTTCACGTGGACCTTGTGTTCTGGGCAGATTTTTGATTTAACTATACACAGATTTCCATCGCGTTTTAACTGAACGTATAATAAGATGGCCTGGAGGATCTAAAATAAAGAAATCGATAGATAAGCATATTTTATAAAACAAAAACTTTATTAAAACTAAACATACGAAGCTGTGCTTTTTAAAAGTAATTTTATTTTTTTAACTATAGTAACGTATAGTTTTTAAATAATAATAAATAATACTTACATTGTAGTTTTAACATTTTTAAATTCTGCTGAAAAGAAGTCTTTGTTTGATGCCAGGAACTGCCCCAGCAATAACAAATCAACTCTGGGTAAATTAAAGCTGTTTGCCTTGGTAAACCCTTGTTCCATTTCTCCAAAAAACTAAGTAATATACAATTAGGATATACTTAATAAACTATTTTAAGCGCAGAGATCGTCGAAATTCGTACGCAATTTACGTGACAGTTACAGTTCAACATAGATGTGACGTAATTGAATCTGATTGGTGTTCAACTGAACATGGCGGACTTGTGTATTTTGTAGTTTTATTTTATCAAATAAATTAATAATCCCGTCATATAAATAAAAATAAATAGTTTTTTCTAAACATATTAATTATATTTCAGTATATGAACATATTATTTTAGTAATTCTTGCTAACCGTCATCATGCCTATTCTTATTTTAAATAAGGCAAAATGCGTTTTCTTTTTTGTTATGTTTTCTGCTCGTACCATAAATCTATACTAATATATAAAGCTGAAGAGTTTGTTTGTTTGTTTGTTTGTTTGTTTGTTTGCTTGAACGCGCTAATCTCAGGAACTACTGGTTCGATTTGAAAAATTCTTTCAGTGATAGATAGCTCATTTATCGAGGAAGGCTATAGGCTATATATCATGACGCTAAGACCAATAGGAGCGGAGCACCAATGAAAAATGTTTCACAATCGGGGTTTTTTTTTTCCTTTTGAGAGCTTCCGATGCGTGCGCTGCGTAAACGGTTAAAGTTTCGCAAAAATCATATATGACAGAATTGTTCCTCTTTAAAAGTTCTAAAAAAAAGTCCGCGACAGCATATGTCTATCTTTTAAGGTTGGCTAACTATAACCTTTTTTATGCTAACTTTGTTCTAAAATTCCAAATGCATTATTTGCGAAGGTGTTTTTATAAACATGATATTAATCCTTATCCAAATAAATACGTTATTCATCAGAAGTGTTTAATTTAAAACAAAAGTACCCTTTACATCATTGGATTTCAATGAATATCTTAGGAGATATCGCAGTTTTAAAATAACATCGCAGCAAAATAATGATCAAGTACCGCGCGCGCATTTATGATGTGCAAGGCAGTCATGAGGGGGAAGGGCGGTGAGCCCAGTTAGCTCAGCGAGTTAATTTTCTTTAGGGTATTGTTTCTGATTTTTTAGTACCTATTTTAAGCTAATTCTTTTACCGTGGGTAGGCGATATCTTATCGTATAATCTATACTTAATATATAAAGCTGAAGAGTTTGTTTGTTTGTTGGTTTACTTGAACGCGCTAATCTCAGGAACTACTGGTCGGATTTGAAAAATTCTTTCAGTGTTAGATAGCCCATTTAGTGAGGAAGGCTATAGGCTATATATCATTACGCTACGCGGACGAAGTCGCGGGCAGAAGCTAGTTATTAATATACATGAGAATTTGTAATTGGCTTTCTGGTGACTATGGTTTTCTTCTTTTTTTCTACTTTTATTAGTTGTAAGACTTGTAAGTCCTCTATGTACTAGATAAATAAAAATAAAATTGGTGCGAAATATAACAATAACAATATTTTAAATTCATGATTTTTAAGGTATTTGTGGTATGTAGGTATGTAAAAATATGAGGTACTTTAGCAAAATTTAAAACACTGATTCACCAATAATTTTCAACATCCCTATTCTGCTACCTTGTTCTAAGGCTCACACATAAACAATATCTCAAAAGAACTGTACTGTTATCTGTCACTTAACTAGCATTTTTATTCAATATAGGTGCACAAAACAAGTACATATATACTGCGGATTATTAATGCCTAGACTCAAGGCACTTTAGAGTGCTCTAGGCCCTGGAGTGCTCTAAGATCGCGAATTGTTCAGTCAGAGTCATCGATTTCGGATGAATTGCGGCGGCGAGTCTTTGATGCAAAACTTTGAATCCACGTGGCAGTCTTTTGCGCAGCGGTGCGGCGCGGCGTGCGGCGCTCCGGCACCGCGGCGGGCTCTGGCGGCGCCGGCTCGGGCTCCGCGCGGCCGCGGCCCCGCGCGCGCGCGCCCCGCGCCCGCCCGCGCCCGCCGCGCGAGCCCCGGCCCCGCCCGCGCCCAGCCCCGACTTCCACTTCGGGCTTCACTAACTCTTCATCGCTCGAGGCCTCAACGACTATTTGTGCCGGTGCACGCTCAGAATTGAGCGCGGCAAGCTGTTTAACATCAGCAGAGTCTATTTCATCACGGAGTACTCGCAGACGATCGGCGACTGCTTCGACTTCAGTGTCAGTGTTAGACTCCATCAGAGTTGCGATACAACGCCTCTTGTGTGCGTCTAGGGCGTACCTGAGAATCTCCTCGCTTTGCTTTATTGTAAAGTCTCGTACAGCCTCAGTCATGAGTTGAACTGGCAGTGCTGCAAGGCGACGTTCCTGAGGTAATGCTTCATAGTAAGCGCGCAATAATGTCTCAACATCTGTAGAGTCTGCCACATAGTCTGCTACATTTACCTCATCTGCTTGGCCTTGTCGTCGCTCGCGAATTTTTCGCTCCCGTTTTAATAAAATTATGTCACCTGTGTTAGCAACTTCTCCATTAAAATTTTGTTCAAATCTTGCTCTATTAAAAATCTGGTCTTCCCGTTCATAAAAAACACTGAGTCTTATCAATGGCATTGTTGGCTGCCTGGGATCACCAGATAACAAACTTTTGGCATCTGCTACTGCCTCAATAACCTTCTGTTTAAGAAATTCCTGCACTTTCTCACTTTCATTGACATCCTCGTCCCCAAGATTATGTTCTGATAAAACAATTGTTTTGAAAACAAATGGTCGTACTGTTTTTAGGCGCAAAGGAGTCAAAATAAAGTCATCCTTATGTATTTGTAGCAATGCACAATGCTTGGGTCTAGCTTCTCCAGCAGCTAGTGATGTAGCCACTGTGCTACCTGGCTGAATGACATTGATATGATCTCTTCCACGACTACCTTTCATTTCAAACAGTTCACAGTCATGCTCATGACCCCACACTACTAAATCTAGAAAGTTGGGTAATTCATCTTCCTTAATAAAATTTCCAGATCCTCTATCTTCAGCTCTATTTTGATGCAACACAAGTATATTAAACCAGTCATTTCCCTCATCCCGCAATATTTCAACTTTTTTCTCCTGGAATAAGCGTGATAAACGCTGATCTTTAAGATGGCTTAGACCATACAATGCAAGCTTAGTATCGCCTTTTTGTAATAGGATTGGTGATATGCGCACATGGGTATAGTCTGTCCATTTACCAAAATAGTTAACAAGCCCTCCTGTAGATAGTATATCGAGGCTGCTTATACCATCACGTCCAACAGGATCATCATGATTGCCATGAATGGACAATATTGGATAAGACACATTTAAATTTGGATCTTCATAATTAACATTTCGTGAAAAATTTACAGTTTGGTCTGAAAGAATCTCAATGCTTACCGGCTTATCTCCGAAACAGTACTTCCGAACGATTTCCGTGCACTTATAAATACAGCTCAATGACGGCTTCGCGTGGTGGAACAAGTCACCGCCGAGTAGCACCAGATCCACGTCATATTGGACAGCCAACGACAAAACTTCTTCAAAAGCAATAAAACTATCCTCTCCCCTGGTGACGTGCTCTTCCAAATAACCTAAATGAATATCGGAAGCGATGAGAATTCTTATTGTCTCGTCTTGTGACCAAACGCTCGAATCATTTCCAACCATGTTCCACCGGTTACACGATAAAACAAAAAATCACACCACAACTTTTCAGGTATCTGTTATTCAAATTTTAAGCTTGATTCCGATATTTCACTGTTATTTTTAATTCGAATTCCCGAAGTTATTTGTGGGAGATGAGTGAGGGTGAGGGAGTCGTAAAATTTGATGTTAAAAGAGTAAAAGTTTAAGTTTACGATTATCTAAAGATGCCAAGCAAGATGCCCGCTGATCAAAGATATAATAATATGCCGCTGATGCCGCGAAACCGGTGCTGTTTTTAAATATTTTAGGACCTGGTAACTCTGAACTCAGGTCATGTCCACAGACTACTAAGAGATACTAGTAAACATGACGTGTCTTTTTTACTAGAACACATCAGCCACAGTCTTAAACTACTAACCACTCACACGTCCCGACTAAATAGTCTAGTCAACAGTTCACTTATTTTAAATTAATTTGTTTTTAATGTATTGAAATATTGGTTTGTATGTGTTTTTATCTGTACTTATAATATTTTACTAAATGTTTAATTGGCGGCGGCCGGAACGAAGAATCACACATATTTTTTACACCGCTTAGTTTAATATCCAACACTAATCTGTGCAGTTAATAGTCAAATTAACGTCACTAACGTATTCGAAACATCAGTAATTTTGTTTCATTCATAACATACCATCACGCCTCTATTCCACGAAGGGTTAGGCAGGAGCGTAGGTACTAATGTACACCCACAGTTCGCCGATATGTTTTGGTCCCATGTAATAGGGGGCCAGCCTATTGCCATTTAACGGGCACAAATTCCTAACTCCGAGCTGCTACTGGGAATTTCATAGAAAAACCCAATAACTGCTCGACCTGGGAATCGACTCTGGGACCTCTAGCGTAGCAGTCGCGCTCAGGACCACTTGGCTAATGAGGCAGTTTTTATTTCATTCATCTTACCAGAAAAAGTTCCGTAACGAGTTTAAGTAACTGTTCGGTTGCGTTGCTCCGAACAGTCCGTACCCCTACAACTTCTTATGTACCTATGCAACACTGGATCATCCAATAATCTAAGGTGTGCCACATAAATCGCCAGATGCCACATATTAAATTGTCTTATAGAACTGATGGCCGCTGAAGCTAAGGGTTCTCATCTCTCCATTCGAGAAGCTTCGAGAACGTTCGACCATGCACCGATTAATGTAGCGTAGGACGTCGTCCAACGAGATTGGCCCCCGCTATATGATGGTAATAACATTCATTAGAAAAAAGTGTAGACTAAGTGAACTTGACGTGGGAGAGCCATGCTTCGGCACGAATGGGCCGGCTCGACCGGAGTGATACCACGGCCTCACTGAAAACGGGCGTGAAACAACGCTTGCGTTGTGTTTCGCCATATACTAGCAAAAAGCAGAGCTTTACCAAGGCTCGCGAAGTTTTATTACCCAGATTTTTTTAAAACGTAGGTAGTAGGTATAATCTTCAGTTTTGGCCAAAATTGACGATTATACCTACTTTTAGCTACAATATCGATTTACAAGCAACGTTTTTAATGCTCAGTTGTGAATATTGTATAGCTAATGCCGCAATTACTATAGCTAGAAATCTAGAATGTGTTATAGACCTACAAATTGCGAAAAATTGAAATTTGAATTTGGCAGGCTCAGGTCAACGATCAGCCTTAAAAAAATAGATCCACCGCTACAACTTGCGGGGTGACGCACGCGGCGAAGAAGTTAGTGTGAAATTATATTACTTTACTCTATGGTGAAATTGCTCTGAGTTTTTCTATTTGAATTATTATAAATTGCAACACTGGACAAAATGTCGATGTCTACATTGTCGACTATTGTCAATGTCATGACTCATGCTGATTGCTGTCACTACATGACTGTCGTCTGTCATAAATTATTACTGTATTTTGACAACTCCGACAAAAAGGCTGCGAGAATATTTTGTGATGTGATAAAATAGATATCTAATATTAATGTACCGTGGATAATAAATAAGCAGTAATGTGATGACATGACTAGTAAAGAGAGCCTGTCAAGTAAATTATGCTCCCATCATAATCACATGGAAAAAAGTGTTGTATTGAAGAGAAAGTGTCGTGAAATCGGACAGTCGTCGCCTTCAATGATGTGGAAGAGGTCGATTGTGCAAGCGACGGCTGGGTGCACGCGCGCCGCTCTATCCCTGGCACTGCTGATAGCAGTTTTCGCGGTAAGTTGGCTCACTGTTAGCACGGTTTGCCTGGGCTAATGGGTCCTAAATCCTGTACGAAACGCCACATAAGCGAATAGCTTTGTTTTTGTTTATTTCTAACTGACATGCAACATCAACAAGTCCCAAGAGTGAATGATAACTTCTATTGTTATTGTAGTTTAATAACACTGGATCAGATCATATTGAACAGTGTAAGAGTAATAAAAACTCAGACCTCAGAAAGTGAACAACAAACAAATTATTATTCAATTAAATGAGATATGGGTAATAGATTTATGCATACCTTTACATGTTGGATTTACCCAGAGAGTTGCTTATTTAATTTGACTATACCAGGGTGAATTTAATTTGACTATAGTCTGTCACTGTAGAGCAAACCTTTATTCCACAACTTTCTGTTATTTGCTATATAAATAATTCTTTAAAAATATCACACAATGATAACTTGAGTAATCTTTGTGTGATTATGAAAGAAAAATAATATGCATAAACTTATTGATTAGTATTATGTGAAACTGCAGCAGCTAGTTTATATTACCAGAATGGTTATGTGGCCTGTGTCACTGTTATTACATTTAATTGTAGTAAATATTTATATTTATTTTCTCTGCTGTTTACTGTGATATGTGTGCTATTGAGTGTTTATGTAGTATGGAATCCTAGTTGTGGTACCTTGGCTTGTTCTTTGTCTGGTTTATTTCTGTAAAATTTTCATTTTATACTTTACCACTTATTATCCATGGTTTCTCTTGTATACCAAAGCAATTTTTGAGACAAACCTTTAAAAGGCTAGGTACCTTTCCCTACCGAAATTCATCAATATTGGTTCAGGGAATTAAGTGAGTAACATAACAAACAGACATATTTAAATTTATTAGGCAGGTATTATTTGTATGTGTTAATACATGCTACCATGTCAGCACACTAATACAGTTCCCACAATATGACTGTGCCTGTCTGAAAGACTAACTATACAACAGAACAGAAAAAAGATGTGAAGATACAAAAAGTGTTAAAAGTGCAAAACTATTGAACATAAGAAAGTTTTATGGAAAATAATCATGAAATTAAACCCTAACTGTAATTTTCCTAAGCTTCATTGTAAATTTTGCCACATGCATATAATTTCAGAGAAGCTGAGATATATCATTGAAACCAAAAATCATTAAATTAAATCACTATGAGCAGTACACAACAATACATACAATCTTGCTAATGAATATAAAACAATTGTTGAGTCCAATTTTGTTTCTGTTTTTATTTTGTTGTAGTTAAAGTCCAAATGTTTTTATTTCAAATAAGATTTTACAAGCATTTATGAAACATAATGATTCTAGTTGCACGGTTCCAAAAGGTTGAAACTATGTAAATAAAAATATATGTAAAAATTATGTCAATTATATACTTATTTATATACAATTTATATCCAGATAAACATAATTTCAATGTCACCACTGTCCTCCCACCATTTGAGTGACATTTAATTTTGATAAAACTATTATTATCCTGTACCAAATAATGTATATACTACCAAAATTAATCAGTAAGTTCAATGATTGAGGTGTAAATACATAACAAATATACAGAGTTGAGAGATACTTTTGCATTTATAATATTATAGATTTGATTATCAAAGTTTTTGATAAAAAAATTAAACTTTACCTCTAGACCACAATGTGGTTTTGAAATTGGTAGTGAAATAAAAAAGTGAGTAGCAAAGTAATAATTATGTAACTCAGCTGCTTGCAATGCCCTCAAATAATGAAGGCATTTTCAAATTATGTCATTGTCCAACTTGTGTTAATATCAAATCTTTTAAATCATTGATAAATTTGAAAAAAAAAACATAATTATTAGTAATAAAGTAGAGAAATATAGTACCTAGATAGAAATAATAATGACATAATTAGATATTCATATTTCTTTTCAGTAATAGAGAACATGTATGTGAACATACAAATCAAGTATTTTTTATTTTGAGACTGAGTGTGAAAGCAGTGATAGTCTAGTGATATGAAAAAAACTGCATAGAATATAACATAGGATTATGTCAAGATTTTGTGTTGTGACAATGTGCAGAGTACATTAGAGGGCGGCGCATGCGCGGACCTGGTGATCGAGATCCCGGGCTCGGGCGGGGCGGAGCCGCTGGACGGCGGCCACTATCGGTTGGACTACCAGCCGCCGCACGGCTCGCCCACGCCCAACTTCACCGTGCCCGCGCGCGCCAGCACCATCAACTTCGTAGGCCTGCCCGGCACCAAGTACCACTTCATGCTCTACTACTCCAACGCCACATTCGCTGACCTCTTGACGTGGAACCAAACCATCATCACTGGTAATACTCCCCTAGTCCTTACATCATAAACTTGATGATTGTTGTAGTCTCTTTTATAGGTTAAAAACCTGGAGTATTATGTTTGTGGTTAAATATTAACTGAAACTTCAGTCAATCTCGATTGTTATTACATTGAAATCTAGAAGTATACATTTATAGCTAACATAAAGATAATTTAAATTTATTATAAGTATATATTTTAAACATACCATCACGCCTATATTCCCCTAAGTGTTACGAAGGGGCGTAGGTACCTACACCCACAGGTCGCCGGTATGTTTAGGTGGCCATGTAATAGGGGGCGAGCTTATTGCCATTAACTGGGCCCAAATCCCAAACTCCGAGCCGCTACTAAAAATTTCATAGAAAAATCTAATATCACTGCTCGACTAGAAAATCGAACCCAGGTCCTCTAGCATATCAGTCGCGCTTACTTCGATACATATTATATTTTATGTAAGTAAATATATTATAATTATATTAACCGATTACGATGGTTTGTGCACGTAGCGCCGGAGCCACCCACCAACCTGACGGTGACGCTAGGCCGCAACAAGCAGGCCACTATATCGTGGTCGCCGCCGGCGCACGGCGACCACACTGGCTTTAGATTTAAGGTATGTGCTCTTGGACTACTTATTATATCTATAGAGTGACTATCAATTCTTTGACAATACCTACTGGATAGAATTGATAGTGTCAAAATTATCATAGAAATTTAAAATTTAAGCAACAACGCTATATTTCCAGTAAGTCAGCAGATATTATATTTTTTTACAATTAGAGTGACTAAAATCATTAGCCACAATTATAATTTTAAATTTTATTTTTTGTCTCAATAAGTTATATTTTTTATAAAGTACGCGTTTCTAATCAAGTATTTCGAGATTTCCAGATTTTTTATTTGATAAACTATAACCTGAGTACGAAAAAAAAACTACTCAAAAGTATAATGCACCACTGTTCGTGCTCATTGGAAAATTTTGTTGTTTTATACTTTCAAATTAATTTTGTAGTCGGGTTTAGTTAGGTTTTAGTTTTAAGCTTTCTATTTTATTTGTCATTTTGTCACATTTATTAAAAACGAGTAAGTACTTCAAACTTTTTTCGGTTCTCTTTTTTGTGTGTTTGCCGACTATTTTGACATGTTTAAAAAAAATCATGGCCTACAACCTTAGAATAAGGATATACCTACAACACTTACTGCAAAATCTCCTCGACTCCTCATTTGTTAAAACTGAGTAGATCTTTGAGCTAGGATCGAACCTAAAGACAATATAGACTGTTAAAATGTTACCCTTTCTTTTCCGTAGACGGGTAAAAAGGCGCACTTTTCTTCTAACACGTAAAACGAACAATGTGGTTATTTTTACGAACAATGTGGCAAAAAGTGCGCGACGACGACGTCAACGTATTCTTGCTCACTTCAATGCTCACTGTCTTCTTCGTCGTCTACACCATGACATCGAGTGAACACTATTATAAACTACTAGCTTCTGCCCGCAACTTCGTCCGCGTAGCGTGATGATATATAGCCTATAGCCTTCCTCAATAAATGGGCTATCTAACACTGAAAGAATTTTTTAAATCGGACTAGTAGTTCCTGAGATTAGCGCGTTCAAGCAAACAAACAAACTCTTCAGCTTTATATATTAGTATATAGATTATTTTAAACTATCTTCAAAATTATGCGATGACCTTAAAAGCTTTCATTATCGTGTCACTTAACGATCCACAGGTTTTATAAACTATAACTTTGCTTTCTATGCATGGCAAACGAAGGTTCCGCGTACGATTTGATAACAATGTTTTCAGGATACTCAGCTGACTCTGCATGCGCATTGATTTTCCTTACCTATCTTTTAGACACACGTCCACTCACCGACGGCTCACAAATGTCGTGTGTCGAATACAGTATAAGTATTTCAGTAAATCATGTAGCACTTGCTGCAGAACTGTCTTTCTGGGTTTACTACTTGAGATAATATCTCAAAGATATCTCAGAGCTCTTCTGATCCCATGAAATATTTACGTATGGGATACACATACACATGTATTTTCCGTTGTGGGGTCAGGTGATACCCCTGACGGAGCGCGCGGAGGGCGGTGCGCGCAACATTACAGTGGAGGGCGGGGGCAACTGGACGTATCAGCTGCGCGACCTGTCGCCCGGCGCCACCTACCAGCTGCACGCCTTCACGCTCCTGCACGACAAGGAGAGCGCCGCATACGCTTCGCGCAACTTCACCACCAGTGAGTCAAACTTTTAGTTTCTCTTCGAACTCAAATACCACCACAGTATTTCATTCGGTGACGTCGCAGGCGATACCTGGATACGGGCCTCACAAGATCACTGTACTTGACACGTGACGCCTTGCTTATTGATGGTTGCCACCTTAGTTGGGTGGCCGCGCAAGGTCAGGGCGCTTATTGCCGCATCACTTCTTAATTAACTGTACCATGAGCATGAAACCATTTATAAGGGATGTTCGCGGAAACACATATCTACTTTTTAAAATTTAGTTAGTACATCCGTTAACTAAGCAGCTGGAAATACCACGAAACGCTGTTCAACTTTTGAACAGTAAGCGAAATTTGGTGCCGAATATTATGACGTCATATATGAAAACTATAACACAGTATAACGTCTAGGCCAACTACAAATGTAGCGACACCGATGACCTAAGCTACACACGTATCATTATTCCTAGAATCAGACATTTTCTAATTCAGAAATACTATTCTGTATATTAGTTATACATACATACACTGCGGGATACTTAGAAATAAATGAATCATACAGTTATAAATGTGAAAATCGCCGCCTTGGCGTTTGGTCAATCTTATATCAACATGTTGCCTTGACATTTACCAATGTCGAACTGTTGAAGTCGCGCGTTCCACCGTCATATTGTCACATTAATCACTGACAGCCTAGCTGGCTCTCGTCCTATACCGATGGGAAACGTGACACAATACCCCTACGGTATACATCAAACCGTTCATTTTATTCGAGATAAATAAGTATGACACTAAGCATCCGGTAGGTGTAGTTAGTGCACGCGCACGAGTCTGGACAAACAAGGGCAACAACAGCATTTGACTGCTCCACAATAGCCCGGAGTAGCAGCGAATAATTTTATAATGTGTGAGATAAATGACGTAATACCTCACTCACTAACTTATTTGCGAACCACATTCAGACTCTCCTTTTATATCAAATGACAAATATTCACTAGCTATTATTATCAATAACAAAAAGAGAAGGTGGTGTGTTATGCGCAGGTATTACGGCGAACAATTGAGAATATTCGTAAAATAATATCTAATTGATTCGCGGAACTAAATTCCAGTTATGGTTGGCACGAGTGCTTGCCGCATCAAGTGTTGCAGAACGTTGCGCAGTCAGCATATCGCTGCGTTAATCATGCAGAACTACCGTCACTGAGATATATACGAAAAAGTACGTACGCGTTCCAAAGAAAGGTGTACTACAATTATCAACACCGATAAGCAATGGTCTGCTTTAACTACAAGCAATCGATCAACTGTGTGAAAGCGGTCCTTTATGATAATTAAAAATACTCTGTCTAGTAAGTTGTTGTAAGTTTACACCGGTAGTTAGCGCGTGTCTAAGCTGAAGGTCGAGAGAGGCTCGACAGCGCAGCGGTGCGGGCGCGGCGCTCACACTCACGTAACACACAAAAGGCTCAGCCGCGCTTCCAACAAACTGAGCGCTAGTAGTTACTAGTTAATCTCCCATTAGTAGTAAACTGTAGTTAAGTTAGGAAGTTAATGACAGTCCGTAGTCTCCTGCACCTAGACTGGCACTTCCTTTTCCTTGAATAACGGCATAGCGTATTGTATAGTAAACAGATTGTAACCTCATCATGTCCTGGCTCGGCGCGGCGGGCGCGGCGGTAGTGACGCGCTCACAGAGGCGACGCGCGGAGCTCCGGCTCCGGCTCCGGCTCCGTGTATGCGACGACAGTTACCGCGGGTATTGTTCTCAATTACCCATTGTTCCTTTTTCGGCATTCGTAAGGGAAGTTCTACCTTATCACCTCTTAGTAAACATATGCGACTACGTACCTACCTATACCTGGAGAAATACTATATATAAAAGGCCGGCAGCGCACTTGTGACTCCTCTGGTGTTGCGGGTGTCCATGGGCGGCGGTGATCGCTTACCATCAGGCGATACGTCTGCTCGTTTGCCTGCTATTACATAAAAAAAATGTATGGTTATAATAAGAAAAGAAATCCAATATACCACAGCAATTCGTCTACTGGCGAAGCTTACGAAGTTCATAGCGGGTCACATTACCACCATGTATGTCATGTAAATAATAAGATCCTGCTCGCTGTGCTAGAGCGCCGCTGCAGGCGTTGAAGGCTTGTTATTATTTAGATATATTCGTGATGACCTTATCATACTTTTTATACATATATACTTTTACTAGGATTATGGAGATCGCTCTCGTAATTGTAATATAATTGCAAGCATAAATAAATAACAGCTATAAAGGTCAGATTTCCTTGGACGTTAGTGAGCGCCGCGCAACGAGCTGGTGTAGCTTGCTATGTTTCCGGTTAAGTATTTGCACTGACCTTTAGAAACCTCTAAGTGTACATATTAGATATTAAACTATGCTTTCCTTATTCGGTAATGATTTATGTAAGATCTCCGCTGCCACAGTCATTAAATTTTATTCACTTCTGCAAATAAATATTTAGAGGCGTCTCGAATTTATTTTTTATTAACTATATCAGGGCTAGGCAGCGAAACACCTCGCCCGCCAATATGTTTAGGTCCCAAATAGTTGACGCGCCTATAGGCAATTAATCGGGGCACATCCAAGCTCCGAGATTATACTTAGAATTAAATAAATAAACCCTATAACACTGCTTGTCATGAGTATCTAATAATTTAAGAATGTTGCGCCTACGACCTCACAGTCTGGCTCTAGAGTAGTAAGTGTTATTTATTAACTACAATTTTTATTTTATAAATAGTTCCTGAGATTGTATTATTAGTCGGTGACAAAGCCTAATAATAGCTAGGGCATCGGACTTGCGATCATGTGGTTGCCGGTTCGAATCCCCCATTGTACCGACGTGAACCCACTCGTACGTAACACAAGCATGAAGAAATGTTATCAAGAATACTAGTAATGAGCGACTCACATTGTTAATAATCTTTTTTTTAAGTGGTAATTTCCAAATGTTATAAAATAAAAAGAATGTATAAATACTCGTAAATGTGCGAACATCCCTTATATTCATCATTTCAGTACAATAACTTGTAACAATACATAAACGCGCAGCTAATTTTAAAGCCCTGCATACGACGACATTAAACCACAGTTGTGTGTTGTAGTAGAGTATAATATGTAGATAATAACATGAAATGTTTTGTGTTCCTTCGCGCAGGACTCGCAGGATACTGGTGAGCAGATGGCATGTTGTTGATCCTCGTCACTGTACGCTCTCAAGTTACGCCTTTCTTTACTATCGGAAGCACTTACATATATTTCACGTAGAAACATATAAAAAACAAATACATTATTGACGGGAAACCGGTCCAAAGCTCTGATAGTATTATGTGTTTGAGTTGACGATACACTGACAGCGGAAGTTAGATAAATAGTTATAATACCTATTACTTACATTATTATGACTCACATTGATATTACAGGGTATGATAATTAATAATGTATTTTTGAAATTATCATTATTTAGGGTTGGACTTGCGGATGTGTCAACATTACAATACTGCAATAATCTATATAAGTCGGTAATTATATAAATAAAAATTAATCACCAAAATGTATGTACGCGCATAACTTCCGAACGAATGCGCCAAATTGCATAATTATTTTTTTTGTAACTTGTTATTGTTACTTTGTAGAACATTTTTTTGTTCATTGGAAAAGTCGGGATACTTTAAGCAAGCGAAGCTAGTTATCAATATATTTGCCATTTCGGAAATAGATATGAACCGACGCATTAACAATTAACAATGACGCACAACATACATACCACCAAACATTAACATATCTACTTACCTAATTAGTTATATAGATGGTTCCCGTGATGCCGGCCTCAGTCTCCTTTCCCAAATGTGACAGTGTATAAGATGACGTCTTCGACACCAGATGTGGAGCACAGATGGTACACACTCCTTTTTTTAACTCTCAAATGTGAAGGCGTGATGACGCTTAAGCTGAAGAGATATTGTTAGAAACTTATGAGCTTCGCAGAACTATCCTAAACACACCTTCCCCTCCTCAGTTCACATATCAAAATAACACTCTTCTTCTGCTGTCAGATGTTAAGTCTAGTTGACGTGGCGTAGCATGAGGGCTGCTTATTATCATGATGTGCATGTAACTTAATGTTCTCGCAAGCATTGTAGTGTCCAGTCCTAATGTTGTATGTACATATGCGGGAGGTGGCTATTCAAACTTCACCGCAGCGTAACTCACGCGCGTCGTGTGCGGCCTCAAGTATTCGCGTGCAATAGAATACGGACTGTATTGATACCAAGGTCGATAAGTTTGTGTATACCGCCGAAATGTTATTCTAAATACCAAGTGTGACGCTCCACAACGTTGTGTTGTGAACATTTACTTATTGTTTGTTGTATCGATGTATTGTCTTGTCATGCTGGATTTTACACAAAAGTCTCTCAATGATTGAATCTTTGTCGTCTTATAACGATTCAAAACATCTCTGAAGAAAATTAATATCCTTACCTACTCAAGAGGTCATACCAAAATGTGGGTAGACGATACCTTAATTAATATTAATTGCTTCTTGAAGATCACAAGTGCCTACTTATTGGCAATAAAGTATCATGAGCCTCGCTTTTGCAAAATATGTTATTTTCCTTATACTTACGCATATACATAGGACATAATATGTGCATAAATTAATTTCGGCCCGAAGAACCGGTCTAGTAACGATGAGCATCGCATGAGCAACAGTATTGAATTGACAGAATAATATCTATAAATATGACGTGTCGTAATTTTTAGGACTAATCTTGTATTGGCATTAATCCACACATTATTATTATAGTCCCATTCATTCCTTGGATTCATATAATCACTGTTATTTTAGGATAATAATATTGTGCTGTAGTAGACTGTAGAAACCACTACAATTTTCTTGTAAGTTGCGCATTTCCAACTAACTATGACAGTCTTAGCCAGATTATAACAGACTGTGATGGTAAAATCCATACTTTTCATATTCATATTATAAATGCAGCAACTTGCCTGTTTGTTGCCTTTGCATGCGTAAACCGCAAATTTCAATAACATTTGGCAAAATTGCATATTTGTCTCAAAAAAACGTTTGTTATTCCTATAGGATGGGGCCGCTGTGAAGCCGTGAGAAAGAATTAGTGTATACTAAACCAAAATGATAATTTGTATCCGATCAAATGCAGAACAGAAGAAGAGTCGGAAAATATAAAGTAATACAAACTATGGTACTTAGGTACTCACGAGATCGTACAATCTTGTAAAATTTTAACATCACATTTTGATTGCATTTTGTTGAATTTGTAGATACCAGTAGATAATGTTAAAATACTTATATTTAAGAAGAGGTTGCATGTTTTTTGTTGCATAATTCTAGTGCACTATTTGACCTCCACTTAGATAGGTATCTGTTTTAAATAAGTTAATACATATCAAGTAAATTTGATACATTATATTCAATAATTTTAGTTATTTTTTGTGGCTTGCATCATACGTATATTGTGCTAGGGGGCATCCGAATGAAATCAGCATCAAAATTGGCTCGCACTCATTAAATAAGTGAGGTAAGCGGCGGTAGCCTAATGGCTAGGGCGTCGGACTTACGATCTTGTGGTAGTCGGTTCAAAAACTTACCCATTGTACTACCGACGCTAACCAACTTCTAATACAAGCATTTAGCTTTGCATACTAGTACATAATGTGATGCGATCCACATTGCTACTAAGTTTTAAAATATCGGTAATGTAAATGTAAACAGAGTCAAAATTATGTTCAGTTCACTCGGAAGTCCTCCATGTCCGTGCTTTGAGGTAGTGTCGATAGTAGCGTGTTGTGTCGTGTGTTGTGTTGTGACGTGCCGCCTCGCCCGCAGAGCCCAACACGCCGGGCAAGTTCATCGTGTGGTTCCGCAACGAGACCACGCTGCTGGTGCTGTGGCAGCCGCCCTACCCGCCCGGCGCCTACACACACTACAAGGTAATGTTGTCCACTTGCAATCAATATACATATAATGAATAAAATATTCCTATCACAGTATTATAATAGGTAGATGCGCCCGTGTAATGATTGCGCAGGTGTCGATAGTGCCCCCGGACGCGCGCGACTCGGAGCTGTACGTGGAGAAGGAGGGCGAGCCGCCCGGGCCGGCGCAGGCCGCCTTCAAGGGGCTGGTGCCGGGCCGCGCCTACAACATCTCCGTGCAGACCGTGTCGGAGCCCGAGATCTCCGCGCCCACCACGGCGCAGTACCGCACCGTGCCGCTGCGCCCCAGGAACGTCACCGCGCCGCCCGCGGATCTCAAGGAGACATCTTTTCGGGTGACGTGGTTGCCGCCGCTCGATGAGAGGTACGACTATGTAACGGCTCATAGGCTCACTTTTTCTTTACTTTTTTAATATGGCGTCACACTTTTTGTGTTCTCCAGTGCCAAGGATTCAGTTGTTCAGTTAGATACCCCATCAAAATAAATTCCTAGTTCTCTTTTTGTTGAAATCTAATGCCAGTATAACTGTGCACGCATACAATGTGGAAATGTAGAGGAGTGTAGTGTGGTGTAATAGCACATCATGTGTTGTATTTTGTCAGCGAGTTCGAGAAGTACCAGGTGTCGGTAAGCGGGGCGGGCGGGGGCGGTGCGGGCGGGGGCGGGGCCGCGCGGCGCCTGGCGCCCGTGCTGCGCGCGCGCAACGACACGCCCAGCTGCGCCTTCGAGGGGCTGGAGCCCGGCGCGCCCTACAGCGTCACCGTCAAGACCATGTCCGGCAAGGTCACCTCCTGGCCCGCCACCACCGAGCTCACGCTCAGTCAGTACCGCTTCCACTATTTTATATAACATTGTTAGACTTCATTCCAATCGGTATGGAGGGGACAGAAGCAATGAATACTTTTATATCTTCATACTGTGCGATTCCAAGAATTCCCTTCCACGCATACTCAGATTGTGGAATCAGCTTCCCGCCGAGGTTTTCCCAAAAGACTACGGCATCCCCATACTTCTTCAAAAAGGGTGGGAATATTTTTTTACAGGGTAGGCAACGCGCGATTGATACCCTTGGTGTTACAAGCGTCCATAACTATAGGCTACGGTAACCACTAGGCTTGTTCTTGCTCGGACTATGAACGGAGTGAGACGAACGTACTAGTGCATCATTCAAATGTACGAGTTTGGTCTTCTAATACTATTAGCACAGTAGCTCACTGAAGAAAAAGTGAACAAAAATAATCACTGGGATCATAGACATAAAGTTCAAAATAGCTTTGTTCTTGCTAGTGCGCGACGGTTAATAGTACAGTCGTTCAAATGTACTAGTCGAGTTTAAACGAAGCGCTCCGTCGCTCACCGCTCAGTTCGTAGTTCGTACAGAACTAGAGAGCTAGAGACTACGACGAACGATGAAGTACTAAAGGAATGATGTACTAAGTACAAAGGAATAGTTCGTACTAGTCGGTGTCGGGAATCAATTCCTAATAGTACATAGACTATACATGTACTACACAAGCCTAGTAACCACTTATCATCAGGCGGGCGTTATGCTTGTTTGCCTTGAACGTATACAAATTGTCGCGTCTTTGTAATGTTTTAGTGAATATTTAGCAGATGACATGGCAGGTGGGACTCGCGATGGCTTAGTGGTCATAGCGTCTGGTGTATCTAACCAGAAGACGGAGGTTCGAATCCTGGCTGCGAGTCGAACTTTTTCTTCACTAAAATCTATACTAATATATAAAGCAGAAGAGTTTGTTTGTTTGTTTGCTTGAATGCGCTAATCTCAGGAACTACTGGTCCGATTGGAAAAATATTTCAGTGTTAGTTAGCCCATTTATTGAGGAAGGCCCATTTATATATCACTAGCTTCTGCCCGCGACTTCGTCCGCGTAGCGTGATGATATATAGCCTATAGCCTTCCTCAATATATGGGCTATCTAACACTGAAATAATTTTTCAAATCGGACCATTAGTTCCTGAGATTAGCGCGTTCAAGCAAGCAAACAAACAAACAAACGAACAAACTCTTCAGCTTTATATATAAGTATAGATTACGCTAAGACTAAGTAACTATTCCACACGGACGAAGTCGCGGGCGGAAGCTAGTAACTTTATAACCTTAGCTAAAAAATTACAAAAAGATAGATTGAAAGTAGATAATGTTGTGTTTGTGTGCAGAGCCGTTGCCTGTGGCGAGCGTGTCGTGGCGCTACGCGGACGGCGGCGTCGTGGTGTGGTGGGCGCCCCACGCCGCCAGCACGCAGGACCAGTACAAGGTACCAGTACACACACCACCACACACACACACACACCACCACACACACACACACACACACACCACACACACACACACCACACACACACACACAAACACACACCACACACACACACGCCACCACTACACACACACCACCACCACACACACACACCACCACCACACACACACACACCTACACACACACACACACACACCGTATCAATGGTCCTTTACCGCGAGAGAGCCATGCTTCGGCACGAATGGGCCGGCTTGACCGGACTTATACCAAGGCCTCACAGAAAACCGTGAAACAAGATTTCCGTTGTGTTTCGTCGAGTGAGTGAGGATACCAGAAGTCTAAATCCTTCTAAAAGCGGACAACGCACTTGAGACTCCTTTGATGTTTCGTGTTGGGGGTGTCCATGGGCGGTGGTAATCGCTTACCATCAGGTGATCCGTCTGCTCGCCATATTTTTACTGCCCCTCTATCCCATAAAAAAAATCTAAATACCTATATTTAATCTAAACTTGAGTGAATCAGCTTTATGTTTACAGTTAGATGTGACCACTGCACTGTAAAAATATTCGTAAAAAATTAATTATGTACCCGAAAATAGGGTTACCAGATGAATTTTGGTTATTTGTCAGATAACGAAAGTAACTAAAAAGAAATAATGTATTTTTTCTAATGCACCTTCATTTTTATGTACAATAATAGTAATGACTAAATTACAAACAACTGCCTCATTAGCCTAGTGGTCTTGAGCGTGACTGCTACGCTAGAGTTCCTGGGTTCGATTCCCAAGTCGAGTAAAGGGTTATTGGACTTTTCTATTAAATTCCCAGTAGCAGCTCGGAGTTTGGAATTTGTGCCCGGTTAATGGTAATAGGCTCTCCCCCTATGACATGGGACCTAAACATACTGGCGAACTGTGTGTATTAGTAAGGCTCTGCCTAACCCTTTGGGGAATATAGGCGTGATGGTATGTAAATTACAAACAAAACAACAAAACTTTACCCGCCCACACCTCCCTCTAAATTTTAATTTTCAAAAGGAATTCTATTCACAAACCAGTAATCTGACTACATTACTGGTTTGTGAATAGAATTCCTATATATTTAATAAATAGTACCTGGTATCCGTACCCTGCGGAGCTAGTATTGTGCTCGGTGTTGCGACATGTGTGACGGTGATGTGGTGCGCGTGCGCAGGTGTCGTACCACGAGGCGGGCCCGGCGCGCGACGACAGCAGCGCGCTGCTCACGTCCGACACCAGCGTGCCGCTGCGCTCGCTGCTGCCCGGCCGCAACTACACCGTCACCGTGAGTACATTTATGTGGTGCGCGTGCGCAGGTGTCGTACCACGAGGCGGGCCCGGCGCGCGACGACAGCAGCGCGCTGCTCACGTCCGACACCAGCGTGCCGCTGCGCTCGCTGCTGCCCGGCCGCAACTACACCGTCACCGTGAGTACATTTATGTGGTGCGCGTGCGCAGGTGTCGTACCACGAGGCGGGCCCGGCGCGCGACGACAGCAGCGCGCTGCTCACGTCCGACACCAGCGTGCCGCTGCGCTCGCTGCTGCCCGGCCGCAACTACACCGTCACCGTGAGTACATTTATGTGGTGCGCGTGCGCAGGTGTCGTACCACGAGGCGGGCCCGGCGCGCGACGACAGCAGCGCGCTGCTCACGTCCGACACCAGCGTGCCGCTGCGCTCGCTGCTGCCCGGCCGCAACTACACCGTCACCGTGAGTACATTTATGTGGTGCGCGTGCGCAGGTGTCGTACCACGAGGCGGGCCCGGCGCGCGACGACAGCAGCGCGCTGCTCACGTCCGACACCAGCGTGCCGCTGCGCTCGCTGCTGCCCGGCCGCAACTACACCGTCACCGTGAGTACATTTATGTGGTGCGCGTGCGCAGGTGTCGTACCACGAGGCGGGCCCGGCGCGCGACGACAGCAGCGCGCTGCTCACGTCCGACACCAGCGTGCCGCTGCGCTCGCTGCTGCCCGGCCGCAACTACACCGTCACCGTGAGTACATTTATGTGGTGCGCGTGCGCAGGTGTCGTACCACGAGGCGGGCCCGGCGCGCGACGACAGCAGCGCGCTGCTCACGTCCGACACCAGCGTGCCGCTGCGCTCGCTGCTGCCCGGCCGCAACTACACCGTCACCGTGAGTACATTTATGTGGTGCGCGTGCGCAGGTGTCGTACCACGAGGCGGGCCCGGCGCGCGACGACAGCAGCGCGCTGCTCACGTCCGACACCAGCGTGCCGCTGCGCTCGCTGCTGCCCGGCCGCAACTACACCGTCACCGTGAGTACCGGTACCTGCCCAGGGGGGGGGGGCGTACATGATATATAGCTTGATAATGATCAATTATATTTATTTCTGTAAATAGATCTTTTAAAGACACTTTCACAAGTCAATTTTTTATTTTTTTTATTTAGATGGCGCTAACCTAACTAACGACCTCTGAGAAGAAACACCGAAAAAAACAAAGAGAATCACGGTCTCGACATTATCACTAACGCTAACGCTGCTCGGGTATAACCTAGTTTTAGCCAGCTCAGTGAGAGTAGCAAAATGAAGGAGTTTTTTTTTGTATATCTATAGGATCTTGTTTGGTAATTATCCACATCTACATAAATACATTTTAAATGCATATTAGGTACAGACAGAAGTATTTAGTTAGTACGTGACAGGTAATATTCATAAAAAATTCATTCTCATAAAAAATATTATTTATTATTGATTCTTATTTATTTTTTTCGTTTTAGTTTATCGAGTTCAATTATAATCGCCGTTTAGTTAAGTAGAAAAATGTATAATATATGATTTATAAAACTGTACTTTACAAAATTTTTTTGGTGTGCAATAAAGAATGTTTTATTCTATAATAATATATACCTATTGTCAGTAAATATTTTTGGGCCATAGGTAGATAGTTGCAACTAAAGCTCTTATTTTACTTTTAATTTTCGAGAAAGTAGAGTACTCGAAAGTTTCCGTTGCACTAAATCGAAAATTTAACTTTGATAACACCTTCCGGTTTTGTAATTATAGATTATATTCTTTTTCAATATGCGAGTGACAGCCCTACGAAAATAGGCAAGAATTTTGAACTATGTCGGTCACAGAATTCAGAAGGTCCTGGTTCGTAAGGACCTAAAGGTCTGAGTTACCAGGTCATAAAATATCCAAAAATAAATGTGAACTTTGTTGGGAAGCTTCCATCGTGGTCAGTTTTGTTTGTGATTGTTTTGGTGAGGGGTCCGGCCGCGTGTGAGGCGTGTGAGGCGTGTGAGGCGTGTGACGCGTGTGATGTGTGATGCAGGTGAGCGCGGTGTCGCGCGGCGTGGAGTCGAACGCGAGCGTGGTGTGGGTGGGCACGCGGCCGCTGGCGCCCGTGCTGCTGTGGGCGCGGGCCGGCGCGCGCGCGCTGCGCCTGGCCTGGCGCTCCGACGTCGACTCGCGCCAGGACTCCTACGAGCTGCGCTACCGCCGCCACCACAACCACAACCACACCCACACTCACAGCACCACTACTGACGACGACGACGACGCCGACTACCGCACGGTCAGACACACACTCATTATATTATACACTAGCCTCTGCCCGCGACATTATCCGCGTAGAATAGTTACTTAGTCTTAGCGTGATGATATATAGCCCATTAAGATTAGCGCGTTCAAGCAAACAAACAAACAAACTCTTCAGCTTTATATATTAGTAATAAATAATATAGTTAGAAGACCACCGCAATAGCCTCGTGGTCCTGAACGCGACTACTACACTAGAAACCCTGGATTCGATTCCGAAGTCAAACAAAGTGTTATTGGGCTTGTGGCGACATTTAACTTTACAGTAATCTAGTATTAAGCAACATTGTTGTCTCCAGCTCCCACAGGCTTATCAATGAAATTCCCAGTTAACAGCTCGAAATTTGGAATTGGTGTCTGGTTAATGGCAATAGGTTCGCCCCCTATTACATGGGACCTTATCATACCGGCGAACTGTGAGTGTACATTAATACATATGGCTCTACCTAACCCTTTGGGGAATATAGACGTGATGGTATGTTATGAGTTATCATAAAACAGTTCTAATGTCTCGTATAAGTTGCCTTTACCTTTTACCATCACACTTTGTTTATAACGAACATTGAGAAATATACATTGTATTTTAATGTCTCATTATTTCTATATTACATTATTATTAAACATTCAAATCTGGACATGTAGACTATACAATTATTTGTTCCGAGAATCAAACCCGTTTCTAAGATGCAGAAGCCCATTACGCAATCACACGTTATATTATTACTATCAAGTATTATCCCGATTGATCCCACTGCACCAAATGTTAAATTAGGCTTCCAGCAGTACAGCTTTCGAACTGCATCTCATTTCGGGTAATAAAACAATTTATTAACCCAAATTAGATAGAATGTGTGTGTAGTAGTAGGTAGGATTCCAACGTGGTAGTAATATCGAGGTGTGTGTGCACTATGTGCAGCTGG